>BTHS01000009.1:102320531-102955168 GCA_036184385.1 Tokudaia muenninki | reverse complement strand
TCTCAATTGATTTGTTGTATTTTGTTTCAGGTTGTAGGATTTTGGTATATAGCCCAGGCCTGATTGGAAACATATCCTCTGTTGCAGACTGAGGAATGTTAAATTGCAGGCAGGTGCCATCATGCTCATGAACTCTAATGGACATATTAAGGTCTCAGTTTGTATGAATTTCTTTTCTTTTGCTGTGATAAAAACATCATGAGAAGCAACTTATATAGAGTTTATATGGGCTTATGGTTCCAAAGAAATACGAGTTCATCATGGCAGAAAAGCATGGCAGCAGGAGAAGGAAGATGCCATTAGCACAGTTTCAACTGAAAACATGAAGAAGAAGACAAAACTGGAAGTTGGGTAAGGCTGTGAACCCTTAAAGCCTACCCCAGTGATAAACTTCATCCAGCATGCTGCACCTGCCTATAACATCCCAAACAGCACCACAAGGGGGGAGCTCATTTTTAAATACCTGAATCTAAGGGGGATTTTTTCCTTCAAATCTCCACACAACTTAACTTAGCAATACTCTTTGGAGTAGATCCACTTGCAATAGCAACTGTCCCATCCTTTGTTATTTTGTTATCTTGTTTTTTAGGATGTGGAGAGTAGAGTCTTGTATTTCAAGGGCCATTTGTATAAGACTCTTGCTAAGGATCCTTAGTTAAGACATGGCTTCTTTTTTTTTTTTTTTACATTGTCTGAAGCACTAATGTTTCTTTAAGTGTCGTGTTTCATGGTAACACTTTTATGGAATTAATTTTTCTTTTATTCAAACAAATTGTCTATAATCAATTTGAGATTCGTCCATATCAATGAAAATAAAGTATCCTTAATATATCCTGTAAGCTTTGTCGAACTTTATTTATTTTTTGTGCTTTTGTGAGTCTAAATGTGTGTGTGTGTGTGTGTGTTTATGTGAGTGTGTGTTTACATGCTGCTCTGTGTCTATGCACATGTGTGAGCATGAGACTGGAAGTTAGAGGTTAATGTTGGGTGTCTTCCTCAATTGCTTTCTACCTTTTAAGAAAAAATAATTTTTTTGTCAGTCTGTATTTCTTCCTCAACACTGGGATACTAGATCATAGCCAGCCAACATCTCAGGAGAGACAAGAAGCAATTTTAGGATCTCTAACCCGGCTGGGACAACAGATTCTGCAGGGCTCTGGCCTGGCTGGAATTGGTAAAATTTTATAGTTCTCCATGGGAAGCTGAGGCAGTTCCGGTGTCCCTCTATATCTCTGCTAACTTGGGAGCCCCAGAGCTAGTAATGGAGATGGTTAGATGCAATAAGGTGAGTTGTGAGAGGAGGCTTGCCAGGAGCCACACTGTCTTATTTTATGTTTAGAATCGATTTTAAAGATAGTCTTAGGTTTTGACTTCTCCTCAGTTACAGACCTTGAAGAAATCAGGTGGTGGATGGTCACTGTGCCCTGCCAGAAGAAGAAAACGTCTTACAGCTGCCAGAGGTTCACCTTGACAGAATGCCCAGGCTTTGTGGGAAAATCCCGCTTGCCTTACTTCTTCCCCTAACTGTATAAATTCCCTGAGAAAATACAGTTTGCAGGGCCTTGAACAAGAACCAGTCTTGGCATTGTTTGTCATGCCTCCTGTCCTTTCTCTGCCCTTCTCACTTAGGGTCCCCCGCAGGCTGGGGCAGCTGGTGCCCAAATAGCTTTTTCCCAAATCTCTGATTTTCTCTCTTAATGGTTTAACAATCTCTTCAATCTTGCTTTCAATCTTTAGTTCACCATTTTCCTGGATAGAAAAAAGTTCTGTTTATCAGAACGCTCATGTTATAAAGTTGCCCAGCTAGCTCAGTTGGTAGAGCATGGGACTCTTAATCTCAGGGTCGTGGGTTCAAGCCCCACATTGGGCATTCTGCCACCCGATTTCTCCAAGGTCTGTAGCTGAGGAGAAGTCAAAACCTAAGCCTATCTTTAAAATGGAATCAGGTCAGTTTGACTCCTGGCAAGGCTCTGTGACCAAACAATCAACCATAAAAGGCATCCTGTAGCCACAGCAGAAAGCGAGCTCTGGCCAGCTTGCTGGGCAGAGCCAGGGTCCAGGGATGAATGCTTTAAGAGAGAATAACTCTTCCCTGGAGTATTTCAACCTTCAATAAGGACAGGTACCACTCAGATGATTCTTGGTGAAAGAACTTGTGCACTTTATATTCTTTGTGGACAGGGACCTTATAAATATATTTTGTTGAGATGGAGTGGGATTCAGAGGTAGATTGTTTCCCATTGGCTCAGTCTTGAGATATTAGGGATGACTTATTTCCATGGGGGTAGAACTTCAGGTGTTGTCCTACATGACTGGTGGTCATGGTCCTCCTAATGGGGGTTTTGTGGTCATGTGTCCCTGGGAAGGTACAGCCTGTCCAGGAGCCTGGGTTTAACACCTTCCTTTCTCAATTATGAGATTTTAACAGTGTTTGAAGCCTGTTTCAACATCATTATCAGTTCTTCTGTCTGTGGTGGCATGGTCAGCTAGCCCACAGGTTTGTTTTTTTTTTTTTTAATTTATTAATTTTTGTGTATGTGTGTTTGTTGGAGTGGACATGAATTTATGTGAGTTCAGTGACCCCAGAGGTCAGAGGAGGGGTACATCATTTCAAGCATGAGATACATGAGATTGTTAGCCACCCATTAGGGATGCTATGAACAGGGCTTGAGTCCTCTGAAAGAGAAGCAACCACTCTTGACCACTGAGCTATGTCTCTATCCCTCTACATAAACAATTAAAGAAATAGATAGATGATAGATAGATAAATAGATAGAAGATAGGTAGATAGATAGATAGACAGACAGACAGATAGATAGATAAAAATAAATAAATAAATAAATAAATAAATAGTTTTGGGATAGAGGTGCTAATTTGTTTTCCTGTTTTTCTTGACAGCCTTTCTCTGTGTGGTGCAAGCTGTCTTAACACAGGTTGGACTCAGCCTCAGGAGTGCTAGGATCAAATTCCAGTGTCACCAGTTACTGGATATCTAAAAATTTTAAACTATATTTATTTGTTTAGTGTGTGTGCCTACTGGACAACATGATGGTGGTGGTGGTAGTGGTGGTGGTGGTGATGATGATGATGATGAAGATAAGAAAAATGTGTCAATGAACCTGGAGCTCACTATTGAGCTATATTGGCTGATTGGCAGCCCTAGAGACCCTCCTGTCTCTATCTTCCTAATGCTGATATTCCAGATTACTGCTGTACTTGGAATCATTTTTTTTCCTTTTTTTAAAGGATGACCATGCAATCTAAGCTCAGTTCTACATACTTTCATTAAACACTTCAATGACTCCCAAGCCACTTTTGATTTCTTTTTTTAAAAATAAGATTTATATTCAGATTTTTGGGAGCAAAGACATGTAACTCTGTGGTTTGGACACAGATTATCTATTAAAAAGAATAATCTCTGAAGTGACTAATAATGCATTCTATTCTGACCACCAGGGCTGAAAGCCACCTTCGATTTCTCCAGGAATGTACCTGCTCAGAGATTCCCAATACCTCTCATGAAAGATATGTCTCAGTTTCTGCTAGAAATTTAGTAAGGCAACTTCTGATTTTTTTTTAAAAAACCTGTTTTTATTACTTTACGTGTGTGTATTTATTCTGCATGCATCTTTAAGAGAATGTCTGAATCTCTGGAATTGTAGTTACAGATAGTTGGGAGCTGCCAAGTAAGTGCTTAGAATTGAATTGAAGACCTGTGGAACTTGATTAAACTTATCTGAGCTCTCAACAGCTGAACTTCCCTCCAGTGCCAACTTTGACTTCTTTTTCCCCACTGTTCTTGTTTCTCACTTGTATCCTCCATATATTTTGAATTTCTGTTTTCTGATTGATGTGCACTCTTGGTTTATAGCCTAGGCTGATCTCAAACTCTAGCAAAACTCTTGGCCCAGCCTTCTGAGTGCTGTATTATAAACATGTGCCCTCACACCCTGCACCCACACATTTAAAGAATAAACTTAGTAGTTTGATTTCTATACTAAGGTAAGAGCCCTTTTCAAATCCCATTCCGTACATTGTACATATGAGCCTTCAACAGATAATTAGGAAGTAGTCGTAGTTTCCTTGGGATGTCAGAGATTTGTAGCTCTGCTGAATCACTATGTGGGCTATCTCTCCTCATGCATATTTGAAGTAAGATGGTTCCAGATATGTGGTATGGTAGTAAGCAAAGAATATACATGTATATCGCATGTGGTCTTGCATGTGTCTGCATGTGTCTGTGAGTCCAGAAGAGGGTTTCTAAGCCTCTAAATTTGGAGGATGGACATCTGGTGAACCAACTGATGTAGGTGCTCGGGATTCTAATGTGGGTTTTGTGAGAACTCTGCATACTCAATTACTAGCCAAAGACTCCTAGTCCCGAAAAAATAATTTTCATTACATTCATTCATTTATTTATTGTGTATAGTTCATACATGTGCCAATGGTGATCTTTTAAATGTAAGAGTACAATTTAGGGGAATCAGTACTGTTTTTTCTCCTATATGGGGACTCAGGATTGACCTCAGGATGTAGGTCCTGGCATCAGCTGTACAATCTCCACCCCGGGTGATATTCCTAAATGCAATTTTTGGATACTTGTGGAGGACAAGTGCAGAGGACAAACATAGAATCAAGGAGACTAGTGAGAACCTCTTTGTAACAGCTCAGGTAGGTTGACAGGAAGACTGCTCTCATGAGAGTGGTGACAAGAGGTCATATTTTTTGATGGAATGTCTTGGAATTATTACCATAATATGCAGGAAGTTCAGAGAAAGCGACACCCAAAATTACAGAAATGACAGTAAAAGCTGGGTGCCAGAACAGCTGTCCTAAATTCTGTATAATTTTGAAGAATCAATCTTCAGCCTTCTGGCCCAGAATATCTGACAGACTTATTTGTGAAACAGAATTATGAAGGACTTCTAACCTTGACTTGGCAAAGCTCACTAGTAGATTTCCCTGTATCCATGTTTGTCCACTTTGGACAGCATTCTCTCTACAGTGAAGCAAGGGCAGAATTTTGCATAGTGGCAGTTTGCTGCATCTGAAGCTAATTCCATACAGAGATTCTCTGATGCTCATCGTCTTCTTTGATGTGGTATGGGGCTGCTGTAATGAGCTCACAAGTGACTCTAATAAGGACATGAAAACTTAGATGATAATAAGAAAATTATTTAAGGTATATAAAAATGAATAAAGAAGGCTTCAGATTTCTTCCCTTCACTATGTTATTATTAACATGGCTACAATGTTCAGAGATTTAACATTAATCAAAGGAGTTCTGATAGGCTATTGGTCTAACTCTGGTAAAGCCTCACACTACACAATCCCCTCCATAGTCACAAACTTAAGATTTTAAATTTCATTTAATATAGGCTTAAAATATTTCATATTATGCTAAATCTATATACATGAAGTCTTCTAGATGAATGAAAATAGCCATTCTTTCACGGCCATTTGTGCTGAAAATCAAGATCAAATGAACTTTTATCCCTTCTGCTCCATGGAAGTCTCCTGTCTTCCCTCAGCTTACCTTAAAGAACATCTGTGCTTTAACCTGAAACCATTACCCAAGCTTTGATTATGACACAAAAATATGAGGCTATTTATTTATCTACTATATGGGTTTCAGTACAGATTATAAACAATGGTAATACTAACATCTAAGGTTTCTATCTTTTTATATAACTGAATCCAGATAATTGCACCTATTTGTTCCTAAGAATGAGACTTGCCTTCTGTTCTTGGGATTCTTAATATTACCTAAGTATTAGGATATTTTAATACTGACCTTAGTCTATGTTTTTCTCAGAAGATTTTTACTGGGCTGACAGACTGTATCTAGGGATCACTCAAGGACTGCAAATTGTTTAGCTCTGAACTTCTTGAAGTTGATGTGAACCAGTGCAGCCAATGTGATTGCTCACTGTCTTTTAGCTGGATAAGTTAATCTGATGCTAGTGATAAATGCCCTACTGCCTTGCCTTTGACTAGCCTTTCAGGTTTCCAGGGGGTCTAGTAGATGTGTCCTAGAAGTAGTTACAGAAGAGAACATATTATCCACTGACCAGAGTAAAATAATAAGTAAAAAGGAAACTCCCTGGCATAATGGAGAAATGGCTGCCTATAATGCCAATTGACACTCCACTATCATCACTAGTTTAACTGGTTCATAGTTCTGATTTTCCTAATTATGCCATATGCCCCTTGCATAATAAACTTTATTCCCTCTTTTAACCAAGATAGAATTAATACTATTAAACTTACTGATTTGAGATCAAAATACAATCCCTTACATAAGAGAAAGGAGTTGTACCATCAAAGATTTGATTCAGATACATATAAATGGGGAGTGTTGGGTACAAATAAAAGAAACATACTCTAAATATTACCTTTTCACTTTCAGACTTCATTTAATCATACGATGAAACTAAACTCAAGGTCCCAGGCCCTAGGGTAGCCGATGACTTCCTGAACAGCTTCTATTGTATGGAAACAATTCTATGAATTCAGGCATCTCATGGGCATCTTGTATGGAAACAAATAGGGAAAACAAGTGGGGCCTGCGTACCCATAGAGGGATGGTGGGAATCCGGGTACCTGCAGAGGGAGGCCGCCCAGCTAGTGAGGGAAGTCTGGACTTGATCCTCTGGGGCGGAGACCCAAATACCTGTGGAGGAAGCCTGGCTAGGCAGAGAAGTCTTTGTCCCGGTCTGGTGGCTAGAGCTGCTGAGGCCTGTTCCATTGTTCCTACATAGCAGGTTTTGATAAGAGGCAGCCCATGGTTTCAATGCTTTATTATAGAAAAATAGAAAAAGGAGAAGAAATAGACAAGTAAAGAGAGAAAGAAAAGTTAGAGGGGTGAGAGCTGGCCATGACCACGTGGAAAGAGGGGAGAAGAATGTTGAGAGAGGGGGAACAAGGGGACAAGAGAGAGAGACACAAGAGAAAGAGACAAGAGGGAGGGGCCAAGATAGCTGGAGGGGCCTGGCACTCCCCTTTTATAGTGAGTCGGGTTACCTGGCTTTTTCCAGGTAAACTGTTGGTGGTGGGAAAACCTGCTATAGCCAGTGCGACTATGGTGTGGAGTCCAGCTAGAACACTGGGGGCCTGGCCAGACGATGACTGATGGCCAAAACGAATATGGAGTTGAGTCATGAGTTATGGAGGTTGGTGTCAGGAGCCTAGGAATGCTAGGAGCAAGGCTCATGTTTCTGTCCGCTTGTAGAATATTCTACTGGGTCTCCAGAGAAAGCCTCATTCAACCAGGCCACAGACTGCCTTTCACAGTCCCACAGGAATAGCTATCTGAGTCCAGATCTCAAGAACAACTTCTGCATCCTACTGGAATTGTCATTCTAAGCTCATATATATATATATATATATATATATATATATATATACACATTTAAGTGGACCTCACAACAATATCCCCACCATGAACATATATACCCACAAACATGCTCATACACACACAAAGTAAATAAAGAAAATGTGATAAAGATGTAGGGCTAAGAGATGGTTAACTGGTTAAACACGCTCATTGCTTTTGCAGAATACCTGGCCTGGGCTACTTGACCCCACAGCCATTTATTAACGTACTTGTTCCAGGGGATCCAAAGTGCCCTTCTGGCCTACAAGGTACCAAGGTTGTATATGGTGTACATACAGTCATGTAGGCAAACATGCACTTATGTAAAGTCAAATAAAGAAATCATTTTAAAAATTAAAAAACAATAGCAATGAAAAGAAAATTCAGTTTTTGACTAGTGAGCCATCTAAGTAAGTGAAGTGCTTGCTGACTAAGTGTGAGAAGCTGAATTGGATGCCCACACCCACAGGTGTAGAGACAAGACTAAATAAGTTCTGTGGGTGCAAATCAAGGGGATCCCTGGAGTGTTTTAGCCAGGGAATTTCATCAAATCATTGTATTTCAGGATTCTTAGGAAACTGTCTCACAAATAAGGTGAGAGGGATTGACGAAAGAACTGAATAGTTCTTAGTATCCCAGGTTTTCCTGGAACTCTATGTAAGTATGAATGACAAGAATTCTTATAATTCTACTTTGAAAGTGTTGTGTTTATAGGCATGGGACAACATAAGCAGCTCAGTTTTTACTCTGTAAATTGCTGCATGATTTTTATTTTTACAGCAAGTATACTTAGCAATGTGCCCCATCTCTTTCTCTATGTCTCTCTCTCTCTCTCTGTCTGTCTCTCTCTGTCTCTCTCTCTCTCTCTCTCTCTCTCTCTCTCTCTCTCTCTCTCTCTGTGTGTGTGTGTGTGTGTGTGTGTGTGTGTGTGTGTCTGCATTTGAGGGTATAGGATATCTTCGGATGACTCAGGAGGACTCAACCAAATTATTTTTGAGGCAGTATTTCACATTGGCCAAGAAATAACCAAGAATCCTAGGCTGGTTGGCCACAGATCCTTTCTCAGAGATCTCACTGTCTCTACCTGCCCATTATAAGCACTCACCACCATGCCTGGAAATTTTGCTTGTGTTCTCAGGATCAAATGCTGGCCCTTGAAATTACAAGTTATGAGCTATCTCAGTCCTTTGTTGGACAGGTCTATCATCTATCTATCTATCTATCTATCTATCTATCTATCTATCTATCTATCATCTATCTATCATCTATCTATCTATCTATCTATCTATCATCTATCTATCTATCTATCTATCTATCTATCTATCTATCATCTATCTATCTATCATCTATCTATCTTTTTATCTATCTACTTACTTACTTAATATATATGGGTGCTTTCCCAGTAGATATATTTGTAAACTATGTGAATACCTGATGCCCATTGAATGCCTAAAGAGGGTGTCTGATCCTTTGAAACCAGAATTATATATATTTATGGTTTCACCATGTTAAACCTAGATCTTTTGGAAGAGCAGCTTATACTCACAAATGCTGAGATCATGTACTCAGCATGCTCCACAGTACCTTTAAGTTTTTAAAAATAGAACCTCATTGCCTAGCTGGACTGGAAATAGCTATGTGAACCAACATCATCTAGACCTTGTTGTAAACTTGCTCTGCATCCCAATTTGAGAATTGTAGAAATGTGCCATCATGCCTGCTATGTAAACATAACTTTAAAACATAGGACGAAATGATAAAAACATATTAAACATTTCCTGTAAAATAATGCACTATATTCCAGTTATGGTATCCCATGTGTTTAATACAAGCAATTGGAGGACAGAATCAGGTGAATCTCTGAGTTCTGGACAGACAGGGCTGCAGAGTTCTTCCTCCTGTAAAACAAAACTGTAACCAGCCATGCCAGAGAGTGGATTTATTGACAAGCATTCAGGAAGGTAGCACTACCTTCCCTGAGGGTGGTTGTTGCACATCACCTTGCACCCTAAATGTAGCCTACATTCTGTTCCTTCATAAAATAGAAATACCACTTTCCAACAAACCAAACATAGGGGAATAAAAAGAGGGGAATACAGCAAAATATGATGTGTGCACATATATAGACATGCACTAACTAACTCACTACCTACCTACCTACCTACCTACCTACCTACCTACCTACCTAACTAACTAATTATAAGGGCTGGAGAGGTAGTTCATCGGTTAAGGACACACAAGTGATCTCCTCCTGAAACTATGAGTGTCAATGCACTCTCATTGGTTTGACTCACAAGTTCCCTGCAACTACAGGATCCAGAGATCTGAGGCCCCCTTCTGCTCTGCAAAAGAAAAATTATTCTGGCCAGGCCGTTGCTGCATCTGGTATAACAGAAGTGGCTCAGATGACAGAAGTAAGAAGTTTAAAAATTCAGGGATAACCTTGCTTACATTGCAAGATGACTTATCTGAAAGGAAGGAAGGAAGGAAGGAAGGAAGGAAGGAAGGAAGGAAGGAAGGAAGGAAGGAAGGAAGGAAGGAAAGAAGGAAAGAAGGAAGAAGGAAAGAAAGAAGGATAGAGGAAGGAAAAGACCTACACAGTAAAATTATACCCTTCAGGCTAAGAGTTCTGTTTGAAGTTACTAGTAAGTTCCAGCTTGTACTTTTGTCTGACTCATCTGCACTGAATGGACTTGGTCAGATGTGGGTGGGAATTACTTATGCTTGGAAATATAGTGGGATATAAACTTGCCCCCTCATTGGATATAGATGGGGAGTTCTGGACAGGGAATTGGTAAAGATGTAAGCTTGGTCCTGATTTGAGGTAGGCAGAAGGTACTAGGGCCCTAGCGAAATAGTTTAGGATATATGCTTGACTCTGATTAGACCTGATGGGAAGTGAGATGAATTAAGGAGTGTGCTGTTTTAAGCCCCTGCCATTGCTGACTTCTGAACATCTTCGGAGTACCCAGACGTGAACCTGGACAGAAGTTAATGAAAGTTTGCTTTATATTTGGCTTTAAATTGTGGCAGTGTTCTTATTTTCCACAGGTGTGATTAACAAAATGACCCTGAGATTTCATCTTACATCAATCAGAATGGCTAAGATAAAAAAAGTTCAAGCAACAAATACATGCTTTAGAGGAAGTGGAGAAAGGAGGAAAACTTCTGGTAGAAATCAATCTGTTGGTTTCTCAGAAAATTCGAAATAGTTCTACCTGAAGACCCACTTCTGGACCTATTACCAAAAGATACTCCACCATACCACAAGGACACATGCTTCATTATATTCATGACAGTTTTATTCATAATAGCAAGAATTGGAAACAACCCAACACCTCATAAGGTTGGGCATTGTTTGCAAGAGTTGAGGGGAAGGTTTAAATGCACTGTAGGGGATAGGAACACCACAGGAAGATCAACATTATCAACAAATCTTGAACTTTAGGACCTCTCAGAGATTGAACCACCAACCAAAAAGCATACAGGGGAATGACGAAGTCCCCTGCTATATATCTATGTCTATCTATCTATCTATCTATCTATCTATCTATCTATCTATCTATCTATCTATCTATCTATCTATCTACATAACTATATCTATATCTATCTATATATACATATGTATGCATGTACATGCATACATACATAAACACACACACATATATTTATACATATGAATATGAATACATATACATACATACACACACACACACACACACACACACACACACATATATATATATATATGAAGCATCTCTGTCTCCATTTGGGTCCCACAACCCTAAAACTGTTGCCTGTCTGTGCAATTTGTTCCCCTACAGGGCTGTCTTGCCTGCCCTCAGTGGAAAAGATTATGTCTAATCCTTCAGATACCTGATGTACCAGGGATGGAGTGGGGGCACACTCTCTCTGAGCAAAAGGGGAGGGTAGATGGGGAGAGGGACCCTGTGAGGGAGGGACCAGGAGTGGGGCAAAGATTGGAATATAAAAAAAAACAGAAGGAAGGAAGATCATGCCTCATGAGCATTCCATAACAAATCCCATTGGATTTTCTCAGTTTTTCTGCCCAGCCTGTTCTTTCACATAATCTGCATGGCCAGTCCCATCAATCTGCTTCTAAAGATACTAAAGGTTTAGTAGTGAGGAAGGACACATTAACCTTCATCTGGGCATTATGAGGGGAGCTAAAGTATTGCGACCAGAGACAACCATGGTAGGGACTTGAAAGACAAGAGCCATTAGTTTGGAAATGGGGTTTCTGACTCTTTCAGGTTTCCTAGAATTGAAATACTCTATGCCACATGACATTTTTTTATAAGCCTTGAAAGAACAGGTTAAGTAGGAACACATCTATGTGTGTGTGTGTGTGAGAGAGAGAGAGAGAGAGAGAGAGAGAGAGAGAGAGATTATGCTCATATGTCTGTGATTTATATATATATATATATATATATATATATGTCTGTATATATGTGTGCATACAAACACATATAAGTGTATATGTAAGTAAGTTAGCAATTAGCATGTATGTATCATTGTAAAATTGATGGGAGGTGGTGGGGCCTAGCCGTGTGTGTGTGTGTGTGTGTGTGTGTGTGTGTGTGTGCGTATATTTGTATGTCTGTGACTTTTCTTTCTCTGTGGCTCATGCAAAGATAAGTAAGGAATAAAGAGTCCAAGTAACTAAGTTTCTTTTCATAATCTTCTACTGCCCTGAGCTGGAGTTAATTACCAGAGGCCACCAACTTTTTGCTCCATAATAAAAAGAGAGGGTTAATTTGACAGAGGAATCAGCTTCTGATGCTGCATCCCACCTCAATACCTGAATGTCATGGTGGGTCTATGGCAACATGTCAAATTGTGATGTGTGCCCTGGAGACAGACATGACACCTGTAAGAAGATGGAGTCTGAGGTGTGAGTTTATGCTCGTAGCTAATTAGGACAGAATTTATCCAGAAAGTGACAGCTGAGTCATGAACAGAGTTAAAGTAGATGAGGGAAGACGACATATGGATGTGTAGTCAAAGGAACAGTAGATGCAAAGTCCCTGAGCCAGGCATATAAATGTCTAGATCAGTGCAGCAAGAGCAGAGGGAGAAAGAAAAATGAGGCTGGATGCATGTTGGAGCTTTTAAGACAAATGTAAGTGCTTAGAATTGGACTCGGAACAGGAGAGGAGATGGGGAGCAGAACGTGCCTACATTACATGTGTAAAGAATTGTTCTGAGCCAATTGTGGTAAATAGAGCCTGTGATGAACTAAGCTATGGAAGTAATTCCACAATATTTAGTAGACGAAAGACAGAGGATGTTGGCAAGTTTGATACCTGCCTGAGCTATATTGCAAGTTCCATGTAAGCCAGAAATACATGTGGAGACCCATAAATAATAATATGTATTTAGTTAAAATATAAAAGGAAATGAGGACTCTTTCTATTAGTGACGGTAGATGGTCATGCAGACCCTTCAAGTGGTTAGTGAAACAAAAGCTGTGGCTGTCATTAGAAAGAAAGTGATTAAGGAACAGAGTAATAAAGTTTACAAAGATTGTAGGCTGCTTATCAACAGAAAGAACACCAGGTATTTTCCTCAGGACCTTAATGGGACCAGATTTATTAGCTTTAAATGTAAATTTTCTTGAAAAATCTTTTTTTATGAGATATATTCTTAATTTACATTTCAATTGATTTCCCCTTTCCTGGATCCCCCTCCCTGAAAGTCCCATAAGCATTCTTCCCTCCCCCTGTTCCCCAATCAACCCCTTCTCGATTCCCTGTACTGTTATTCCCCTACACTGCTACATTGAGCATTTCTGGGACCAGGGGCCACTCTTTTCTTCTTCTTGGGCATCATTTGATATGAGAATTGTTTTTTGGGTATTCTGAGCTTCTGGAATAGTATCCACCTATAAGTGAGTGCATACATGTGTGTTCCTTTATGATTGTGTTACCTCACACAGGATGACATTCTCCAGTTCCACCCACTTGCCTAAGAATATCATGAATTCATTGTTTTTAATAGCTGAGTATTATTCCATAGTGTAAATATACGACATTTTTGTATCCATTCCTCCGTTGAGGGACATTTGGGTTCTTTCCAGCTTCTGGCTATTATGAAAGGGGCTACTATGAACATAGTGGAGCATGTGTCCTTATTACATGCTGGAGAATCCTCTGGGTATATGCCCAGGAGTGGTATAGCAGGGTCCTCCAGTAGTATTACGCTGAGTTTTCTGAGGAACCGCCAGATTGATTTCCAGAGTAGTTGTACCAGCTTGCAATACCACCAGCAATGGAGGAGTGTTCCTCTTTCTCCACATCCTTGCCAGCACCTGCTGTCTCCTGAGTTTTTGATCTTAGCCATTCTGACTGGTGTGAGGTGAAATCTCAGAGTTGTTTTGATTTGCATTTCCCTGACGACTAAGGATGATGAACATTTCTTTAGGTGCTTCTCAGCCATTCGATATTCTTCTGGTGAAAATTCTTTGCTTAGCTCTGTACCACATTTTTAATAGGGTTATTTGGCTCTCTGCAGTCTACCTTCTTTAGTTCTTTGTATATCTTGGATATTAGCCCTCTATCGGATGTAGGGCTGGTAAGGATCTTTTCCCACTTTGTTGGTAACCGTTTTGTCCTTTTTACAGTGTCCTTTGCCTTACAGAAACTTTGGAATTTTATGAGATCCCATTGGTCAATTTGTGACCTTAGAGCATAAGCTATTGGTGCTCTGTTCAGGAAAATTTCCCCTGTGTCCATGTGCTCAAGGCTCTTCCCCAGTTTCTTTTCTATTAGTTTTAGTGTATATGGTTTTATGTGGAGGTCCTTGATCCACTTGGACTTGAGCTTAGTACAAGGAGATAAGAATCGATCAATTTGCATTATTCTGCTTGTTGACCTCAAGTTGAACCAGTACCATTTGTTTAAGAGGCTATCTTTTTTCCACTGGATGGTTACATCTCCTTTGTCAAAGATCAAGTGACCATAGGTATGTGTTCATTTCTGCATCTTCAGGTGCATTCCATTGATCTAAAAGACTGTCATTGTATGAATACCATGCAGTTTTTAACATTATTGCTCTGTATTACTGCTTGAGGTCCAGGATACTGATTCCCCCAGAATTGGTTTTACTGTTGAGATTAGTTTTAGCTATCCTGGGTTTTCTGTTATTCCAGATGAATTTTAGAATTGCTCTTTCTAACTCTATGAAGAATTGAGCTGGGATTTTGATGGGAATTGCAGTGAATCTGTATATTACTTTTGGCAAGATGGCCATTTTTACTATATTAATCCTGCCAATCCATGAACATGGAAGATTTTTCCGTCTTTTGAGATTTTCTTCAATTTCTGTCTTCAGAGATTTGAAGTTCCTGTCATACAGATCTTTCACTTGTTTGTTAGAGTCTCACCAAGATACTTTAAATTGTTTGTGGCTATTTTGAAGGGTGTCATTTCCCTAATTTCTTTCTCAGCCTGTTTATCCTTTGAGTATATGAAGGCTACTGATTTGCTTGAGTTGATTTTATATCCGGCTACTTTGCTGAAGTTGTTTATCAACTGCAGTTCTCTGGTGGAATTTTTTGGGTCATTTAAGTATACTATCATATCATTTGCAAATAGTGATAATTTGACTTCTTCCTTTACAATTGTTATCCCTTTGACCTCCTTTTGTTGTCTAATTGCTCTAGCTTGAACTTCAAGTACTATATTGCATAAATATTGAGAGAGGAGAACCTTGTCTAGTCCCTGATTTTAGTGGGATTGGTTCAAGTTTCTCTCCTTTTAGTTTGAAGTTGGATACTGGTTTGCTATATATTGCTTTTACTGTGTTTAGGTATGGGCCTTGAATTCCTGTTCTATCTATGACCTTTAACATGAAAGGATGCTGAATTTTGTCAAATGCTTTTTTAGCATCTAATGGAATGACCATGTGTTTTTTTTCTTTGAATTGGTTTATGTAGTGGATTACATTGATGTATTTCCTTATATTGAGCCATGCCTGCATCCCTGGGATGGAGCCTACTTGATAATGTTGAATGATCCTTTTGATGTGTACTTGGATTTGGTTGGCAAGAATTTTATTGACTATTTTTGCATCGATATTCATAAGGGAAATTGGTCTAAAGTTCTCTTTCTTTCTTTGATCTTTGTGTGGTTTTGCTATCAGTGAAATTATGACTTCATAGAATGAGTTGGGTAGGGTTCCTTCTGTTTCTATTTCGTGGAATAGTTTGAAGAGCATTGGTGTTAGATCTTCTTTGAAGGTCTGATAGAATTCTGCACTAAAACCCTCTGGTCCTGTGCTTTTTTTGGTTTGGAGACTGACAATGACTGCTTCTGTTACTTTAGGGGTTTTGGGACTGTTTAGAGATGGTCTATCTGATCTTGATTAAACTTTGGTAGTTGATATCTGTCTAGGAAATTGTCCATTTGCTCCAGATTTTCCAGTTGTGTTGAGTACAGCCTTTTGTAGAAGGATCTGATGATTTTTTTAATTTCTTCAGTTTCTGTTGTTATTTTTCCCTTTCATTTTTGGAATTTGTTAATTTGGAAACTGTCTCTGTGCCCTCTTGTTAGTCTGGCTAAAGGTTTGTCTATCTTGTTGATTTTCTCAAAGAACCAGCTCCTGGTTTTGATGATTCTTTATATAGGTCTTTTTGTTTCTACTTGCTTGATTTCATCCCTGAGTTTGATGATTTCCTGCCTTCTACTCCACTTTGTTGTATTAGCTTCTTTCTGTTCTAAAGCTTTCAGGGGTGTTATTAAACTGCTAGTGTAAGCTCTCTTCATTTTCTTTTTGGAGGCACTCAGAGTTATGTGTTTTCCTCTTAGCACTGCTTTCATTGTGTCCCATATATTTAGTTATGTTGTGACTTCATTTTCATTAAATTCTAAAAAGGTTTTGATTTCTTTCCTTATTTCTTCCTTGACCAAGGTATCATTGAGTAGACCATTGTTCAGCTTCCACTGTATCTGGGCTTTCTGTTTTTTTTTTTTTGTTGTTGTTGTTGTTGCTACTAATGTCACCCTTACTCCATAGTGATCTGATAGGAGGCATGGGATTGGTTCGATCTTTGTATATATGTTGAGGTCTGTTTTGTGACCAATTATATGGTCAATTTTGGAGAAGGTATCATGAGGTGCTGAGAAGAAGTTATATTCTTTTGATTTAGGATGAAATATTCTATAGATATCTATTAAATCCATTTGTTTCAAAACTTTTGTTAGTTTCACTGTGTCTCTCTTTAGTTTGTGTTTCCCTGATCTGTCCATTGAGGAGAGTGGGATGTTAAAGTCACCCAAAATTATTGTGTGGGGTGCAATGTGTGCTTTAAGCTTTAGTAAAGTGTCTTTTACCAATGAGGGTGCTCTTGTACTTGGAGCAAAGATGTTCAGAATTGAGAGTATTTCCTGGTCGATTTTTTCCTTTAATGAGTATAAAGTGTTCTTCTGTGACTTTTTTAATGACTTTTTGTTGAAAGACTATTTTATTGGCTATTAGAATAGATACTTGAGCTTGTTTCCTGGGACCATTTGCTTGGAAAACTGTTTTCTAGCCTTTTACTCCGAGATAGTGTTTATCTTTGACACTGAGATGCGTTTCCTGTATCCAGCAAAATTTTGGGTCCTGTTTATGTATTCAGCCTGCTAGTCTATGTCTTTTTATTAGGAAATTGAGTCCATTGATGTTAAGAGATATTAAGGAAAAGTGATTGGTGCTTCCTGCTATTTTTGATGTAATTTTTATGTTTCAGTGGTTATCTTCATTTGGGTTTGTTGAAAGAAGATTAATTTCTTGCTTTTTCTTGTGTATAGTTTCCCTCCTTTTGTTGGTGTTTTCCATTCATTATCCTTTGAAGGGCTGGATTTGTCGAAAGATACTGTGAAATTTTGTTTTTGGCATGAAATACCTTGGTTTCTCCATCTATGATAATTGAGAGATTTGCTGGATATAGTAGTCTGGGTTGGCATTTGTGTTCTCTTAGGGTCTGTATGACAGCTTCCCAGTCCCTTCTGGCTTTCAGTCTCTGGTGAGAAGTCCAGTGTAATTCTGATAGGTCTACCATTATATGTTACTTAACCTTTTTCCCTTATTGCTTTTAATGTTCTTTCTTTTTTTAGTACATTTTGTGTTTTAATATCATGTGACAGGAGGAATTTCTTTTCTTGTAAAATCTATTTGGAGTTCTGTTGGCTTCTTGTATGTTCATTAGCATCTCTTTCTTTAGGTTAGGAAAGTTTTCTTCTATAATTTTGTTGAAGACATTTACTGGCCCTTTAAGTTGGAAATCTTCACTCTCTTATATCCTTAATCTTTAGGTTTGGTCCTCTCATTTTGTCCTGTATTTCCTGGATGTTTTGGGTCAGGAGCTTTTTGCATTTTTCATTTTCTTTGACTGTTATATCAATGCTTTCTATGGTATTTTCTGCATTTGAGATTCTCTCTTCTGTCTCTTGTATTCTGTTGTTGATGCTTGGATCCATGACTCCTGACTTCTTTCCTAGGTTTTCTATGTCCAGAGTTGTTTCCCTTTGTGATTTCTTCATTGTTTCTACCTCCATCTTTAGATCCTGGTGGCTTTGTTCAATTTCTTCATCTGTTTTGTTGTGTTTTCTCTTAGTTCTTCAAGGGCTTCTCCCTGTTTACTTGTGCTCTCCTTTATTTCTTTAAGGGAGTTATTTATGTCCTTCTTGAAGCACTCCATCAGCATCATGAGCTGTGATTTTAAATCCAAATCTTGCTTTTCTGGCCTATTGGGGTATCCAGGACTTGCCGTTGTGGGAGAATTGGGTTCAGATGGTGCCATGTTGCCTTGATTTCTGTTAGTAACATTCCCATGTTTGCCTTTTGCTATCTGGTATTCTCTGGTGTTAGTTGGTCCTGCTGTCACTGGCTGGTGCTTGTCCCTCCAGTGTGCCTGCAGGCCTGTCTCAGCATCCCTGGATGACCAGGTTTCCCTTGGCACAGATTGCTGTGGGACTGCCCAATTCTTGGGTATTGGTCAAGCCCTGGCACACCGAGTCCCAAGTGATCTTACACTCAGGTGTTCTCTGTGTTCCTGGCTGCAACAGCCTGCTCAGTCGCAGGAGAGGAGATGTTGGCCTCACCTCTATTCACAGGACTCAATACAGAACAGATATCTCCTAGAAGACTAGGTGAACAGTAGGCTGTGGTGTCGCTCCCCAGCTCCTGGCTGCAGGTGGAGCCCTGACAGGGCATGACTCAAACAAGCTTCTCCTCGGGTGATCCCTGTGTATCTGTCTGCACCTGTCTACACAGTCACAGTGGCAAAGATGGCAGCCTTGAAAAATCTTTAAAAGATTCTCAGTGTAAGACTGAGCTCAGTGGTCCATTCTGATATTCTCTGGCTTCATCCTGTAGCTAGTTTTCTTTCCTCTTGTGATAAAGTGAAGTGGGATCAGGGCCGATTAAGGTCCGTAGACCGTTGAAAGGAAGGAGAGAGATCCTAGGCTATCAAGCATTATGATTAAAGGCATGATACCCTGTCTGTCCTGTTCCACCAGTGTCCTTTCTGTTTTAATTGCTGTATTGAGAATAAATTTTAGATGTCACAGTAGCTGAGAGGGGAAACTGTAGACATTAAACACCAGAGATGTCTATGGCTCAGAGCTGTCATTATAGTGTGACAGTATGACTATAGTAACAGCTATGTGGTTACATGGAGTGTTGAGAAGTGGTGGAACTTTGACATATTGAGGGTGACATCACCTATTTAGATATGGCATGAGAGACAAAGGAGTCAGAGATGGCACCACAGTTGTGGGCTTGGACAAATAGAAAGTAAAATTCTTTTTTACCAAGATGGGTAGTTTGTAGGGTGAGCATTTCTGGTGTGTGTATATGAGAAGGGGAGAGGTATTGGTAGGGAGTGACAAAGTTCAAGGATGGAAGGAAGGACAGAGAGAGAGAGAGTGGGAGAGGGAAGGAGAGACAGAAAGACAGGGGAGTAGGAGAGAGAGAAAAGGAGTGAGGGAAGGAGACACCCACACACAGAAGGGAGAGAGAGAGACAGAGAGACAGAAAGAGACAGAGAGAGACAGAGAGAGATTCTTTTATGCAAGAATTTTTTGATTAATTATTTTTATACGCACTATATTTTATTCCTCATACCACCAACCCCTGTCCACCCTCTTACTGTTCCACATCCCATACCAAACCCCTCCCCCCTTCTCCACATGGATGTCCCTACCCCCCCACCCCACTTGACCTCTAAACTCCCCTGCACCTCCAGTCTCTTGAAGGTTAGGTTTGTCATCTCTAGATGAACACAGAACTGGCAATCCTCTATTGTATATGTGCTAATTATTTCATATCAGCAGGTGTATGCTGCCAATTTGGTGGTCCAGTGTTTGAGAGATCCTGGGGGTCCACATTAATTGAGACTGCTGGTACTTCTACAGTGTCACCCTCAGCTTCATTCAGCTTTCCCTAATTCAACAGCAGGGATCAGCTGCTTCTGACCATTGGTTGGGTACAAATATCTGCATCTGGACACTTTCAACTGCTTGTTAGGTCTTCCGGAATGCTGTCATACTAGGTCCCTAATGTGAGCATTCCATAGCCTCAGTAGTGGTGTTAGGCCTTGGGACCTCCCCTTGCATTGGATCCCACTTTGAGCCTGTCACTGGACCTTCTTTTCTTCAGGCTCCCCTCCAATTCCATCCCTGTAAATCTTTCAGACAGGAACAGTTATGGGTCAGAGTGATAGCTACAGGATGGCCCCCCTCTCCCTCATTTGAAGCCCTGTCTCCCTGCGGGAGGTGGGCTCTATAAGTTCCCTCTCTCTACTGTCAGGCATTTCATCTAAGGTCCCTCCCTTTTAGTCCTGTGAGTCTCTCACCTCACAGGTCTCTGATGCATTCTGGAGGATCCCCTTAACCTTCTATCTCCTGAAATTACCTGTTTCCATTGTTTCTACTGGCCATCAGTTCTGTTCCCTCCCCCAATGTCAGATCAGGTTCCCCTCTCCCCACTCTTATCCCTTTCCCCTGCCCTGTCTACTTTCCCTCCCAGGTCCCTCCCTTCCCACTTGTGATTCCTATTAATAACTAGGGCATCCTGATTTTTGCAGGCAAATGGATGGAACAAGAAAATATCATCCTGAGTGAGATAACTCAGACCCCCAAAAAACATGTATGGTATGCACTCACTAATAAGTTGATATTAGCCACAAAAAAAGTACAGAATGGCCAAGATACAGTCCACAGAACTCAAAAAGTTCAACAAGCTGAAGTGCCCAAGTGAGGACACCTCAATCACACTTGGGAGGGAGGAGAGAGATTCTTTTTTTTTTCCTATATCTTTTTTATTTACATTCCAAATGATTTCCTCTTTCCCGTCTCCTCCCTCCCTGAAAGTCCCATAAGCCCCCTTCCCTCCCCCTGTTCCCCATTCAACACCCTCTCACTTCTCTGTCCTGGTATTCCCCTACATCCAGTCTTTCCAGGACGAGGGGGGGAGAAAGATTCTTTTAAGCAAAACAAATTGTCATGAGACAAGTCGTCCCAGCACTGGAGAGGGAGAAACAGGAAGATCATTTGTTCATGCCAGTCCAACCTGAAGACATTGCTAGACTCTATCACAGGTAAACTAAATGTTGATTCAGCACTTGATCCTACTTAAATTAAGGTTCTTTATTTTTACTTAGTTATTGATTCTGTTAATTTGGACTTTTAAATTTTAGCATGTGTGCCTGTGGGTGTGGGTGTGGGGGGTGTACTTGTGTGTTGGTAAGAACATATAGAGGTCTGAAAACAATTTTTGGGATACATTCCTTTTCTTCCCCTATATGGGTCTTGGAGATTGAACTCAGTTTCTTATGCTTGGAAGCAGAAGTACCATGCCAACCTTGCCTATTGTCTTCTTTACTCCTATATCCCATAGTAACCTAAAATTTTCCATGAAAACTCCTCATCCTCTTTCCTCTGCATCTTAAGTACTGGGATTAAAATCATGGGTACTATGCCTGATAAATTTGATTTTTTGGAGATAGTGTCTCATGTACCACAGGTTTTCCTTCATCTTCATATGTCACTAAGGATACGCTTTTTCATTCTCCTTTCAATCTATTTTATTTTTCTTTATTTGTCATTATATATAAAGACAGAATTTCCCTCACTGTGTAGCCAAGGCTCTGTTGGTACTCACTATGAAGTCAAGGCTAGCCTCAAATTCCCAGTGATTCTTTTATCCTCCACCTTATGAGTACTGGGGTTACAGGAGCCACAAGCCAAGGGTCCCAGAGGTAACCTTGAAATCCTGATTTTCCTGCTTTCCTAGTTGCAGGGTTATGTACAATTTCCAGTGCTCAGTGTGGAGTCCATGCTGACTTTGAATTAAGGATCTCTGTCCCACGTCTGAAGGGCTGAGATTACTGACATATGAGGACATATGAGGCATGCCCAGTTTTGGATTCTGCAAATCTGACAGTTTTCAAACAAGAGGAAGTTTGTATAAAATTATTTGCACAGGTAAGGACTTTAGTTCAGAGTGCTTGGACTCTTGTTAATTTAAAGTCCTATCCTGTTTTGTCTTTGGGTGGATAAAATCACCCCAGGAGTTACTATGCCAGGAGTGGGGACACCTCAGCTACTGGAGGTGAAGTTACCAACAAGAAAAAAGCCAAGCAGAGACAGTGAGAAAACATCCTGAGGGTTGGTGTGAGGTCAGGAGAGTTCAGTGTCCTGGAAGCCACTGAAGAAAATGTTCCCTGAGGAAGGAAGCAAGCCAAGAATATTGTCTCACGCCTGCAACTCCAGGGCTGGGAATCCTAGGAAGTTAGATGACTGCACGTTCCTAGACAGGTTTCATGATTGTCTAGTCAGTAGTGAGATTGTAGTGAATCCCTGCATAGTGTTATGTTGTACTCCACCTATAAATCAATCTATCAGACAAACTATGCAGGAAGTGCTATGCAAACTATGCAGCAAGCAGCTTCCAACACTATAGAAATGACCGAGAAATCTGAGTGCCTAAACAGTTCCCCTAAATTCCTCTAGTAATTTGGAGCATCAATCTTTGGCCTTCGGGTCCAGAATATCTGAAAGACTTATTAGTGAAACAGGAGTTGTGAAGGACTTTTTACTTGGCTTAGCAAAGCTCAGATGTCAAATTCTCTGTGTACAGTTTTGTACATTTTGGGCAATATTTTGCATGGAAAAATGGTCAGCTTCTTACCCAGTGGCAGCTTGCTGCATCTGAAGCAAACTCTATAAGGAGATTCTTTGATGCTCATCCTCTTCTTTGATGTGAAATGGGGGTGCTGCCAGGAACTGACATGTCTCATTGTAAAAAAAAAAAGCAAACCTCATTTAATAATAAAACATCTTAAAATGCTATAATCTGTGGGTGACATTTTTGAAGAATATCTATCTATCATCAATCTATCTATCTATCTATCTATCTATCTATCTATCATCTATCTATCTATCTATCTATCTATCTATCATCTATCTATCTATCTATCATCTATCTATCATTTATCTAATATATCTCAACTGGCAAGAATTGCTCGTTTCTATTTAATTACTATCATTTCAACATTGGAAACCTAATTTTGTAATGAACTAGAGAAGTATCTAACATGACCATGAGTTTGATTGACTATTAGCTTGTATTTCTTAACTATCTTACACATGTGTAATAGCAACTTTCAAAAGGCCTATAAAAACATTGCATTTTAAAGAATTGCATAGGTAAAATATCTTAAAAGAAGTTGAATATATATATATATAAAATCTTGTAGCAAAATAGAAACTCAGTACTACATCAGTATGTAAAGACCTATACTGGTATAAGGGTTTTAGCACATTTATGTTCTTTGGTTTAAAATAGGTTCAACAGTCTACCCATTATTCCTATATTTCCTCATTTTCTTTTCTTATCCCTTCCTTCCATTTTCTCCTACATAAGAAAGAAGGAAGGATAGAGAAATACAACCCTGAATTTCATAAGGAAGAAAGCCTCCCTTGTTTTGTTTCTTCCATGATCCAAGACCATTACAATTTGAACCACCCCATTAAATAAGGACAAACATCCATCATTCATTTAATGAATGTGACCTTTCATTCTATCTCTTTGGAATGGGGGTATAACGCTCATAAAATTGCTTCCTGATGTACTAATATAAATGTCATATTTGTTAAGTAGACATGAGAATTATAAACATCCATTTGTATTTTTTGGAATGTAGTCTGGTGAAAGACAAATAATTTAAATAGTATAAAACACAAAATATTGCTTCCTGCTGATTTGGGGTGTCACATACCTTTTATGTCCTCACCAAAATTGGGATGTTAGTCTTAAGAAAGATATCTATTACACATTAATTTTGAGTTAAAAATAAAAACTAATTTTATACAAAAAAAGAGAAAGGATAACACCAGAGGAAGCAACAATTCCAAGTCCTCCAACAAGGCCAGAATCAAAGGCTCATAGATGAAGAAGACATAACATCTGTCCCAATACCACCAGGTGAAAGTGGAATCAGGGGGATCCAGGGAACCAGGACCCCTGCACGACCAGTGGTATGGGTACCTTCTAGTTGTGGCTAGTTTACCTTGGGTGAGATAACTCTGAAGCCAGTCTCCTAACACCCCAAGGAAGCTCCACTCCTAGGCACTCTAACACACCCTGGATCAGAGGATCCAAGGGCCTAGTAGCTTGGTCACACCAGGATCTCAGGGTCCCAAAGGCAGTTTGATACCCATGAGCTCTGACACAGCCGGGATCTCAATTCAATTTTGACAAGACACTAATATTTTCATCTCAATGTCTTTATGAACAAAATGGGAGCATTGCATAGCATCTCTTAAAGACTGAATGAACAACTTTTGTTCTATGATAAATCCTGAATAACTCTAGTCAACAATGGTTTTACTGCAGGGAATGCTCAGGCTCTGTCAAGAGACAGGGGCATGGCAACCTAAATCACTGGAAGGTAACCTGATTGCCAATCAAACATGCAAGCTGTTGTAACTAAGATGGTGTTAAGATGATCCTGGTGGATCCTCTTTTCCTGTCTTCTTTTCCGGTGTTGTGATGTCAGGTCACTAGGGAGTCAGACCACTAGCAAGAATCCCCTCAACGACCCCATATGCTCTTGTCCAGTGTAGGTGAGTGATCCAGGAATGGGCACAAGGCAGGTAACCCTCTGCCATTCCTACCTGGGTTCAGATCTGCAAAGCAAGAGATGTAAGGGCAAACACTTTGGAGTTGGGAGCTGTTCTGCATTGGAGGAAAGGCAATCCTGTGTCTTTTGTGAGCTCTCAGAGAGAACTGTGCACTACTGGGATTTATGCTATCTTTGTTAAATCCTAGCAGAGGTGGCCTCAGCCTACAGTATCTCACAGGGAGGCCAGCCTGTTCCTGCAGAGCTAGGCAGCACGCCGGGGAATTCATTTCATCACAGTTACCTCACTGCACTCACTACACCTGAGCGTGAAACACACTGAATTCTTCACATGTATTGAACTTGCTTTCCAGTGGGGAAACACAATACAATGAAATAAGGAAAACATGTTGACAGAAACCATTTAGGAAATGCTGTGCAAGCAAGTAAGTTTTCTGGAGATGACCCACCATTTTGCATGGCTTTGATAGGTGTGCTCTCAGAGCCAAGGACCCCAGGGATTTATTCCCAGGATTGTTTCTTGATACAGATAAGCCATTCCTGCCACCATTGCACAGCCTACGGATTTCTGAGCATCAGCCCACCCTAGTTGGCAAATTTCCTACAAATCAATATGAAGATGCACTTACATATAACAATGTTGTTTAGATATATTCATGACTTTATTGAATTCCTAATTTGAGTCAAATAATTTTAGGAAGAAATTTTAAGGAGATGGTTTTAGTTATTTTTCCAGCAAGGTATGATAATTTAAAATCAAGAGTAGAGTGCACCTCTCCTCATAGAAAAGTGAGTGAAGGCTGCATTATGAGGAGTACACTGGGCTTTCCTAAATTGAACTAAGAAGAGAAATAGGCTTGGCACAGACCTGTGACCAACAAAGTCATTCATTCTAAATCAGGTCCTAGGATGAGACCACAGGTGTGACTATGATAAAGCAAGGCCATATGAACCTGTTGCTTGGAACTTGTGCTTTTAGAATGAAATGCTGCTTTCAACTTCCTATGGACACCATTCTGTAACTGTTTTGTGTTTCATTTTAGCTCTGATGTAATTTTAAAATGAACTTTTGCCTAACAAGGTATAAGAAGACTCAGAGAAAAAAAAATAAAGCATGACTGTTGGGGCTCTGATCCATTGTGTACGTGTGTGTGTGTGTGTGTGTGTGTGTGTGTGTGTACTCATATTTGTCTGTGCAATATCTATATATTTATATATGTCTCTCTCTACATATATGAACATACAAATATATGTATTTATATTTATATGTAAATAAGTATGTATGTGCCATTGCAAATTTGATGAATTTTTTGGGCCCAGCTAGTTATGGTGTGTGTGTATGTGTATATGTTTATTTGTGACATTTCCTTTCTCTCTGGCTCATGAAAATGTAAGTAATGAGTAAAGAGTCCAAGTAACTAAGCTTCTTCTCTTAATCCCTTACTGCCGTCAGTTGGAGTCAATTGCCAGAAGACACCAGCTTTTGGCTTTAGAATAACAAGAGAGAGTTGAATTGACAGAGGAATCAGTTTCTGATGCAGTATCCCACCTCAGTACATGAAGGTCATGATGGGACCATTGCAACATGTCAAACTGTGATGTGTGCACTGCAGACAGACATGACACCTGTAAGAAGTGGGAGCCTGAGTGTGAGCTTGTGCTTGTAGATAATTAGGACAGAATTTAACCAGAAAGTGACAGCTGAGTCAGGAACACAGCTTAAGTGGATGAGGGAAGATGCCATATGGATGTGTGATCAAAGGAAAGGTAGATGCAATGGCCCTGAGCCAGGCATATGAGTGTCCAGATCAGTGTAGCAGGAGCAGGGGGAGAAAAGAACGTGATAGTTGACACATGTTGGGGGTTTTAAGACTAGTGTAAGGACTTGGAATTGGACTAGGAACTTGTTAGGAGCTGGGTAGCAGAATGTGCCTACTTTATATATGTGAAGAATTGTTCTGAGTCCATTGTGGTGATAGAGCCTTGTAGAGAACCAGTTTATGGAAGTAATTCCCCAACACTCAGGAGACCAAAGAAGGAGGATGTCTGCAAGTTTGATACAGGTCTGTTCTCTATGTCAAGTTCCAGGTCAGCTAGAGCTACATGGTGAGAACCATAAAAAATAATACATATTTAATTAAAATTTAAAATGAAATGAATGAATATTTCTATTTGTGACATTAGATGGTCGTGCAAACTCTTTAAGTGGTTAGTGAATCAAAACCTGTGGCTGTCATTAGAAAGAAAGGGATTGACAAACAGTCATAAAGATTACAAGGATTGCTGGCTCTTATCAACAGAAACAACACCACGTATTTTCCTCAGAACCTTGATGGGATTGGATTTACAAACTGTAAATGTTCATTTTCTTGAAAAAATTCTTCTTGAAAAGATTCAGTTCAGTGGTCTGTTGTAGTAGTCTCTGGATACATCATGTATCTGGTTGGTTTTTTTCTCTTGTGATAAAGTGAAGAGGGTTCAGGGACAAGAAAGGTTTATGGACAGTAGAAAGGAATGAGAGAGACCCCGGGGGATCACACATTATGATTAATGGCATGAGAACCTGTCTCTCTTGTCCCACAGGTGTCCCTTTTGTTGTAATTACTGTGTTTAGAATAAATTTTAGATGTCACAGGAGCTGAGAGTGGCAACTACAGACATTAAACACCAGAAATACCTGTAGCTTGGAACTGTTATTATAGTGTGACAGTATCACTATAGTAACAGTTGTGTGGTAACAAGAAGTGTGAAGTGGTAGAACTTTGACATATTTGAGGGTGAAGTCACAGATTTAGATATGGCCTGAAATACAAAGGATGCAAAGATGGCACCACAATTTTGGAATTGGACAAATAGAAAGCGAATTTCTTTTTTACTAAGAAGGGGAGTTTGGAGGGTCAGCATTGTGAGGAGTACTTGGTGTGTGTATATGAGAGTGGGGTGATGGGTACGTTGGGATGGGCATAGTTCAGGGTTGGAAAGAATGACAGAAAGGGTGGGAAATGGAGGGAGAGAGGGGGGAGTGGGAGAGAGAGAGGGAATGAGGGAGGGGGACAAGCACAAACACACATACTCACCCATACACACAGAAAGAGAGAGGGGGCAGAGAGATTATACTTTTAAACAAAAAATTGTCACAAGACAATCATCTGAGCACTGGGAAGGGAGAAGCAGGAAGATCATGAGTTCAGGCGAGGCCAAACTGAAGACATTGCCAGACCCTATCACAGGCAAACTAAAACTGGATTTAGCATTTGACCCTACTTAAATTAAGGTTTGTTATTGTTGTTTAGTTATTTATTTTATTAGTTTGGGCTTTTAAATTTGTAAGTCTTTGTGTGTGTGATTGTGTGTGTGTTTGGGTATGTGTATAGGTATGTGTGTGTGGGGAGTGAGTGTGTATGTGTGTGTAGGTCAGAACATGTAGATGTCTGACAATTTTTAGGATACGTTCCTTTTCTTCCCTATATGTGTCTTGGGAACTGAACTCAGGTCCTTATGCTTGGCAGCAGAAGTACCATGCCAACCTTGCCTATTGCCTTCTTTAATCCCATAGCTCATAGTAACCTACAATTTTCTATGTAAATTCTTGATCCTCTTTCCTTTGCATCTTAAGTACTGGGGTTAAAAGTATTGTTACTATGCCTGATTAATTTGAGTTTTGGAGATATTATTTCATTTAGCACAAGTTGTCCTTCTTGATATGTAGCCAAGGATAGGCTTTGTCATTTTCCTTTGACTCTATCTTATTTTTCTTTCCTTGTTATTTTATGTTAAGACAGAATCTCCCTCACTGTGTAGCCAAGGCTCTGTTGGTACACACTATATAGTCCAGGCTAGCCTCAAACCTCCAGTGATCCTTTTGCCTCCACCTTGTGAATACAGGAGGCACAATTCCTGGGTTCCAGAGGTAACATAGAACTCATGATTTTCTTGCTTTCCTAGTTGCAGGGTTATATACAGTTTCCAGTGCTCAGTGTGGTGTCCATGAATTAATGATCCTGTGTCCCAGTTCTGGAAGGTTGAGATTACTGACATGTGAGGGCATGAGAGGCATACCATGTTTTGTATTTGGTAATATGATATTATATTCAAACAACTGGCCTGTAATACAGAATTATTTGTACAAATGAGTATTGTAGCTCAGAGTGCTTAGACTCTTGCTAATTTAAGGTCCTGTCTTGTCCTGTCATAGGGTAAAGTCACCCCAGCAGTGACAATGTCAGAAGTGGGGAGGAAACAACCAAGCAGAGCCAGTGAGAGAACATCCTGGGAGTGGGTGGAGTGAGGTCAGGAGAGTTCAGTGTCCTGGAAGCCACTGAAGAAAATGTTCCCTGAAGAAGGAAGCAAGCCAAGAGTATTATCTCATGCCTGCAACTACAGGGCTAATGTGGCCTAGGAAGTTAGATGGCTGTAAGTTCAAAGGCAGGTTTATTTAGTCAGTAGTGAGATTATAGTGAGTTCCTACATAGCCTTGAGTGATACAACATGTAAAATATAATCAATCAGACCAACAAACAAACACAACAACAAACAATCCCACTAGACATAGCAGAAGGGAAGAGAGGAGCTCTTCAGTCCTCACATAGATAGGTCTTTTATAAGCAGACTGGGAAGTGATCATTAGACTCAACCATGTAATGAGTGCTGACAAAATCAGTTGGAGGCTGATTTTTAATGTGGATTAAAGAGAACCATAGAGAGGAATGAGAGTTCATTAATATGGACAGGTCTTGTGAGGTTTCTTCAGATCCCAGGGATGCTAGGGCCAGGCTAATGAGGATATCAGACAGATGCTGCCCTCTACAGCACTAAGCTTGTTGCTCAAAAAATTGTGTTGTGTAGGGAATGGCCAGCTCCTGGTTCAGGAGTAAAACAATTTACCAGAGCAGAACTAATTTAAAGTTTTAATGTGGAATAGACACTGTGGGAAGAACCACAGCAGACTGATTCTCTGAGAATTGTACCCCAGCAAGGTGTGGGGCACTTGTACTTCAGTTAAGAGAAGCTACCTATGCCCTTTGTGTTTGTGTTTGAGCAGAAAGAAATAGGCAGATCATATTTTGTTAGGCAGTGAATCATGCAACAACAATTGTCCTCTGTGAGTCTGGCCATTTGGGGTGCAGGCTCTTTAAGCTTTAGTTGCTTGTAAAGCGTCACAGGTTACTCTGTCAGGATATAAAACCAAGGGGATTTTGTTTTTCATTTTCAGCCTTTGCCTGTGTGTGCCTCAGGCACTTCATGTACCTCATAATGGTCCAGGCAATCCTCCTGCTTCAGTCTTCTGAGTGATGACAGTACAGACTTGTGTCACTGCGCCTGGCTCCCTCCTTTGTTTTTTTGTGTTTTAAATTTGCCCAATAGCCAAGCAAAACTTTGAATCTAATCCTTCTGATTTTGCTTTCAAGTTCTGGGACCGTATGTGTGCACACATTGTCTAGGTTATACCATCCTGTGGTCCTATTTAGGGCTTATTCCTTGCTGGACAAGCCTTCTGTCATCAGAGATACTTACTTCTCCAGCCCAGCAAGGCCTTGTGGAGCTTGTTAGTACATGCTGGTCAGAGCTGAGCAAGAAGTCTTCTATAATCTGTTAGTGTTGAGGTGAAATTCATATAAAAACAGGTTTACCATTTTCAGTACACAATTCAGGGGTGTTGAGCATGTTCCCAAACTGAGATAATCATATCTCCTCTCTACTTTCAGACTTGTCAGCACTCAGGAAACCCTCCTTGTGTGGTCAGTAATTTTTTTCCTGTCTCCTCCTCACTTTTGATAACCTCTAGGATATTTTCTATGCTTGTGGGATGTCTTCCTCTGTATATAACATGTAAAAGCTATCCCATCATTCATTACTTTTTTGGAGGGTTTTTTTTTTGTAACATGCTTTGAGTCTCATCCTGGTTGTAGCATGTTTCAGTGTGCTATATAGGTGAACAGTGTTTCATTAATCTAATATAACACAGCTTATTTATCCATTAACTGACATTTAGTTTGTTTTTACCTTTTGCCATTACTAACAATGTTACTGCAAACTTTTATTTAATGTTTTATCTGGCTCTGTATTTACTTTATTATAAAGGTAGGAGTGGACTTGCTTGGACATTTTGATAACTACATTCATTTATGTCACTGCCCTACTTTTTCACATGGGTTTTATTGTTCTATTTCCACCAATAGGGCACAAGTGTTCCTTTTCTCCTTGTCCTTGATGTGTGTCCTGATACAAGTCAGAACTTTGCTGTTTTAACTTATGTTTTAGTAAAGAGAAATACTACTGTTGGCCACTTCCTGTCTTTTTGCATACATGCACTTTAATCCTTGCCCATTTACTTTCTCCTAATTTTATTTTGTTATTTTTGAGATTTGTTACTTATTATATTTCTATGAGCATTTTGCCTATATGTGCCAAGTACTAGCCTCAGCATGGAGAGAAGTTTTGAGAGATGTGGTATCTGGGAGTGGTGAAAAGAATAAAGTCCTTTGACCAGTATGTAGTGTTCTTCCATGTCATTTTTGATGACTTTAGGTTGAAAGTCAATTTTATCTGATATTAGGATGGCTACTCCAGCTTGTTTCCTGGAACCATTTGCTTTTAAGATTGTTTTTCAGCCTTTTACTCTGAGGTAGTGTTTGTCTTTGATACTAATGTGTGTTTCCTGCATACAGCAAAATGATAGGTCCTGTTTATATATCCGGTCTGTTAGTCTATGACTTTTTTATTTGGGAATTGAGACCATTGATGTTAAGAGATATTAAAGAATAATGATTATTGCTTCCTGCTAATTTTGATGCTATCTTAATGTTTGAGTGGTTATCTACTTTTAGGTTTGATGAAAGAAGGTTACTATCTCATTTTTATCCTGGGTGTAGTTTCCCTCCTTGTATTGGCAATTTCCACCTATTATCTTTTGAAGGGCTGGGTTTGTGGAAAGATATTGTGTAAATTTGGTTTTATCATGGAATATCTTGAACTCTCCATCTATGGTGATTGAGAGTTTTGCTGGGTATAGTAGTCTAGGCTGGCATTTGTGTTCTTTTAGAGTCTGCATGAGATCTGCCCAGGATCTTCTGGCTTTCATAGTCTCTGGTGAGAAGTCTGATGTGATTCGGATAGGTCTTCCTTTATAAGTTACTTGGCCTTTTTCTCTTACTTCTTTTAATATTCTTTCTTTGTTTAGTACATTTGGTGTTTTGATTATTATGTGACGGGAGGTATTTCTGTTCTGGTCCAGTCTGTTTGGAGTTCTGTAGGCTTCTTGTACATTCATGGGCATCTCTCTATTTAGGTTAGGGAAGTTTTCTTCCATAATTTTGTTGAAGATATTTACTGGCCCTTTAAGTTGCAAATCTTCACTCTCATCTATACCTATAATCCTTAGATTTGGTCTTCTCATTGTGTCCTGGATTTCCTGGATGTTTTGGGTTACACGATTTTTTCATTTTGTATTTTCTTTGACTGTTGAGTCTATACTTTCTATGGTATCTTCGGCATCTGAGATTCTTTCTTCCATATCTTGTATTCTTTTGTTGATGTTTGCATCTATGACCCCTGATTTCTTCCCAAGGTTTTCTGTCTCCAAAGTTGTCTCCCTTTGTGATTTCTTAGTTGTTTCTACTTCCTTTTTTAGATCCTGGATGTATTTTCTCACATCCTTCACTTGTTTGTTTGTGTTTTCCTGTAATTCTTTAAGATATTTTTGTGTTTCTTCTTTCAGGACTTCTGTCTGTTGACCCAAGTTTTCCTGAATTTCTTTAAATGATATTTGTGTTTCCTTTGTAAGGGCTTCTATCTGTTGACTCATGTTTTCCTGTACTTCTTTAAGTGAGCTAAAACCATCCAGTGGAAAAAAGATAGGCTTTTCAACAAATGGTGCTGGTTCAACTGGGGGTCAGCATGCAGAAGAATGCAAATCGTTCCATTCTTATCTCCTTGTACTAAGCTCAAGTCCAAGTGGATCAAGGACCTCCACATAAAACCAGACACACTGAAGCTAATAGAAAAGAAACTGCGGAAGTACCTTGAGCACATGGGCACAGGGGAGAATTTCCTGAACAGAACACCAATAGCTTATGCTCTAAGATCAAGAATTGACAAATGGGACCTCATAAAATTACAAAGTTTCTGTAAGACAAAGGACACTGTTAAAAGGACAAAATGGCAGTCAACAAATTGGGAAAAGATCTTTTCCAACCCTACATCCAACAGAGGGCTAATATCCAAGATATACAAAGAACTCAAGAAGTTAGACTCCAGAGAGCCAAATAACCCTATTAAAAATGGGGTACAGAGCTAAACAGAATTTTCACCAGAAGAATTTCAAATGGCTGAGAAGCACCTAAAGAAATGTTCAACATCCTTAGTCATTAGGGAAATGCAAATCAAAACAACCCTGAGATTCCACCTCACACCAGTCAGAATGACTAAGATCAAAAACTCAGGAGATAGAAGTTGTTGGTGAGCATGTGGAGAAAGAGGAATACTCCTCCACTGCTGGTGGGATTACAAGCTGGTATAGCCACTCTGGAAAGCAGTCTGGAGGTTCCTCAGAAAACTGGGCATGGCACTCCCGGAGGATCCTGTTATACCACTCCTAGCCATATACCCAGAGTCCTCCCTGGCATGCCACAAGGCCACATGCTCCACTATGTTCATAGCAGCCTTATTTATAATATCCAGAAGCTGGAAAGAACCCACATGTCCCTCAAGGAAGGACTGGATACAGAAAATGTGGTGTATTTACACGATGGAATACTACTCAGCAATTAAAAACAATGAATTCCTGAAATTCTTAGACAAATGGTCAGAACTGTAAAATATCATCCTTAGTGAGGTAACCCAATCACAAAAGATCACACATGGTGATCACACGTAAGTGGATACTAGCCCAGAAGCTTGGAATACCCAAGACACAATTTGCATATCAATTGATTCTCCAGAAGAAGGGAGGAGAGGCCCCTGGTCCTGGAAAGACTGGATATAGTAGTGTAGGGGTATACCAGGACAGAGAAGCAGGAGGGGTTGACTGGGGAACAGGGGGAGGGAAGAAAGCTTGTGGGACTTTGGGGAGTGGGGAACCGGGAAAGGGGAAATCATTTGGAATGTAAATAAAGAATATAGAAAATAAAAAGAATATATCTAATAGAAAAGAAAAGGAAATAGGACCGGGATGGTGGAATAATATCTGGAGTGTGAAAAAAAGAAAGAGAGAGAGAGAGAGAGAGAGAGAGAGAGAGAGAGAGAGAGAGAGAGAGAGAGAGAGAAAGGAAGGAAGGAGGAAGAAAGAAATACAAAAAAACTAACCAACCAACCAAACAAACAAACAAACAAACCAATGACTTCATGAAATTCTTAGGCAAATGAATGGAAGTAAAAAATATCATCCCAAATGAGATAACCCAATCACAAAATAATACACATGGTATTCACTCACTGATAAGTGGATATTAGCCCCCCAAACTTGGAATATCTAAGATACAACTCACAGACCATATGAAGCTCAAGAAGAAGGAAGACCAAAGTGTGGATACTTTAGTCCTTCTTAGAAGGGGGGTCAAAATATCCATGGGAGGAAATACAGAGACAGAGTGTGGAGCAGAGACTGAAGGAAAGACCATTCAGAGACTGCCCCACCTGAGGATCTATCCCATATACAGTTACCAAACCCAGGCACTATTTGGATGTTCAGAAATGCTTGCTGAAAGGAGCCTGATATAGCTGTCTCCTGAGAGGCTCTGCCAGAGCCTGACCAAGACAGAGGTGGATGCTTACAGCCAACCATTGGACTGAGCATGGGGTCCACAAAGGAAGAGTTAGAGAAAGGACTGAAGGAGCTGAAGGGGGTAGCAACCCCATAGGATGAACAACAATATCAACCAAACAGACACCTCACAGCTCCCAAGGACTAAACCCCCAACCAAAGTGTACACATGGAGAGACCCATGGCTCCAGCCAAATATATAGCAGAGGACGGCCTTGTCAGGTGTCAGTGGAAGGAGAGACACTTGGTCCTGTGAAGGCTCCATGCCAGAGTGTAGGGGAATGCAAGGGCTGGAAGGCAGGGTAGCACCCTCATAGAAGCAGGGGGAAGGGGTATGGGATATGGGGTTTCTGAAGGGGAAACCAGGAAAAGAGATAACATTTGAAATGTAAATAAAGAAACTGTCTAATAAAAAATAAAATAAGAAATAGGAGTAATTTTTCATATAAGAAACCCAATTTTATTTGTTGTGGTGGTGCTTTTAAAGCTTGTAATAATTATGTAGTAAATGAGCAGATGAGCTGTGACTTACTTTATGAAGTAATTTTCCAATATTTAAATATATTTTAGGCAGAATAAAACTCAGTAGTATAATAAAAAAATACTTAAAGTCAAATCATGGATCCATGCTGATGACCTGTGTTCTGTTTGATTCAGCTTTTCCATTCTGTATCTCTCTATGTTCTGTTTTCTCTCTAGAGATTTCTCTGTCTATATTCTGCTTGCTAGCTATTCTAAGAGAGCTCTCTTTCCATGTCCTGTTGGATTGTGTGTGTCAGTACTCCTAGCATTTCTTTCTCTTTCCTAAAATATTCTCTGGATAGTTCATCTTCTACAGAACATATGTGAAAAGTTTTATTTTACATATCAATCCAGTCATTTACTCCTGGTTTTCTTTTGATTATCTTATGAATCAGCGTTCCATGACCACAGTCTTTTGATTTTTTCTTAACATATATATATTTTTTTCTTAACATTGCAAATTCAAAGTGTTTTCTGCCTTTGTTAAGCATAAACAATAAGCTAGTTGGGTGGGACATTTTCCAGAAATTACCATTTCTACCACACCTGGGCCTGGACTCAGTGCATCCCAGGATGACCCACTGTATCTGAGGCTGACCTTGTACTCAGGCATTGTCCTGCATTTGTTTCTGCCTATCTTTGTATCTTTCTGACAAGCTAGATATTAGTGTGGCTGGTTTTGTTCCTTTATATTCACATAGCTCCTCATATAATTCATATTGCATCATTATTTCTTTGCATAGAGATATTCTATATTTTCAAACTCAAGCATTTAGAGTTCTTTCCCATCACTTTAAGGGCTAACCTGAAGGTCCAAGTATTAACCATTTTGCTGAGACATAGCTACATCCTTGACTCCTGGACTTGTGCTGTTTCTAATCATCATGAAGTCATTAGTGTTAACAGGGAGGATATTCCTGGGAAAGAAAAATCCTCCAATACTAATGGGTCAGCAAAATATGTACATTATTACACAAACAAGCCTTATGCCTACAACAACCATAGACACTCCTGAAGGCTCACATCAGGGCCCTTTTCTAGGAGAAAGAACTATGCCACTCTGTCTCCATCAGGACCACTCTAGACTTGGCATATATGTATATTTGCACACCATGTACATGCAGTGCCCAAAGACACTAGAGGAGGGTATTTGATCCTCTGAAATTGTAGCCATAGAGTGTTGTGAGGTACCATGAGGGTGCTGAGAAAAGTAGTCATTGCTTTTAACTGCTGAGCTATTTCTCCAGCTCTGTTTATTTTGAGACAGGGTCTCTCTGACCAGCCCAGATTGAACTGCAAGCTGATATGTAAATTAGGATGACCTTGAACTTTCTGAGATTTCCCTCTTCCACTGTCTCCAGAATGTTTGAAGAAAGGAATTGATCATCACAAAATATTGATTTCTGTTTTATTTCTTTTTCTGAGGCTGTAGAGATGGCTGAAAAACTGGTCCCAAACATTTGATGCTCTTGTAGAGATCCTAGGTAGGGTTTTCAGTACACAAAATCAACTTCCCACTCCTTGTCCCTTCAGCTTCAGAGGATTCAGCGACCTCTTCTTGAATCTTCAGGCAATAGGCACACAGGTAGTGCACACACATACATGTGGGCAACACATACACACAAATACACACAGAGAAAAAGAAAAAAATTATTTATGTATAAGTATTTATGTGAATGACTTATGTGCAGCTTCTCCCAGAAGCCAGAAACAATACTTGTATCTTCAGATTAGACATTACAGGTGGTTGTATGTCACCAAACTTCTGTCCTAGCACTTGGGTCTTCTGCAAAATCAATACACACTGTTTGTTTATGATTTTTTAAGATGGGTCTCTCTATGTAACAGTCCTTGTTGTCCTAGAATTTGCTATGTAGGCCAGGAAGCCTTGAACTCACAGATATCCTCCTATTCAATGCATGGTCCAGTGCTGCCTAGCTGTAACTATGTCTTTTGTATCATCCCCAGAACACACAAGTATGTGCCCACACACTCCTGCACACACACACACACACACACACACACACACACACAAAATTTCCAATTATACTATCTGTCTTGCTAAGTTTTAAGAATTCTTTTATATCTTCTTGACATTGAACTCATAAACATAACTTATAAATATTGTATTTTATTCTGCAGGCTGGCCTCTTCATCTAACTACAGATTCCTGTATTGTGAATTGAAACTCCATGGGAGGTTATCAGACTGAATGTAGGACCTGAGGAAAATATGGCAACAATGTTCTGAATGCACAATTAACAAACATTAATTCAAAATGAAGAGAGAAGTGACTCGAGTTGTCCTTCAGTGTGTGCACCTTCCAGTCCACTGGAGCCTTGGTTCTGAACACCAAACAATTGCATTGTGCATTCATGGTAAATGGGGTCCCATGAGGAATGCCAACAAATGCTATCTTTATACCCTCTCCTCCAGGCCATTGTATGTTAATAAACTTGAGATATATTACTGTGCTTGTGATGTTTATGTTCCTATAGAAACAGTAGTATAGACTCCGCCATCTTTGCTCCGGCAACAGAGCAACTAGGACCTCCAGGCACAGGGATAATCAAGCATAATATCTCTTGGGACTCAGCCAGCTTGTGTGCTCCCTGCTCCCAAGAACTTGGCAGTTCTGTGGTCACCTACACGCCAGTTCTGCTGTGGGACCTCTGCCCTGCAGAGGGACCCGGACTGGAGAGAGTGCACCCACAAAGGGAGCGAACACACCAGCCTCCCCTTGGCGACCTCTGCTCTGAGGATCGACTGCACTGAGCCTCCAGGTATGCAGGGACTCCCCAATATAACATTGCTTGGGGCACAGCCTGTTGGGCTTCAATCTGTGCTCAAGAGCCAGGCAGCTCTGTGGTCTTCTGGGCGTCCTCTCCTCTGTGGGCCATCTGCCCTGCAGAGTGATCTGCACCGAGAGGGTGCACAGTGCACTCCACATCTTTGCTCTGGCAACAGAGCAACTGGGACCTCCAGGCCCAGGGATAATCAAGCATAATATCACTTGGGACTCAGTGAGCTTCTGTGCTCCCTGCACCCAAGAGCTGGGAAGTTCTGCGGTCACCTACACACCAGCTCTGCTGTGGGACATCTGCCCTGCAGAGGGACATGCACTGGGAGAGAGCGCACCCACACAGGGAGGGAGCACACCAGCCGCCCCTTAGTGACCTCTGCTCTGGGAATTGACTACATTGAGCCTTTGGATGTGCAGGGATTCTCCAATATAACATCACATGGGGCAAGGCACATTAGGGCTCCAAAGTCACTCAGGATCAGGGCAGCCCCTCAGCAGTCAGTGCCAGGGGAATCCCGGTAATCCGGGGGGGGGGGGGACCAGAAATAGCCTTGCAGGCTCACGGGAGGTCCAACCAACAGCCAGTGATAGCAGGACCAACTAACACCAGAGGTAACCAGATGGCAAAAGGCAAACGTAGGAACTTTACTAAAAGAAATCAAGGCAATATGGCACCATCCAAACCCAACTCTCCAATAGCAGCAAGTCCTGGATACCCCATCACACCCAAAAGACAAGATCTAGATTTAAAATCACTTCTCATGATGCTACTAGAGGATTTCAAGAAGGATGCAAATAAATCTCATAAAGAAATACAGGAGAACATGAATCAAAGGGTAGAAGCCCTTACAAAAGAAACACAAAAATCGCTTAGAGAACTGCAGGAGAATATTGGACAACTGATGGAGGCCCATAAGGAGGCAACACAAAAATCACTTAAAGATATGAATCAAAGGGTAGATGCCCTTACAAAGGAAACACAAGAATCGCTTAAAGAAATGCAGGAGAATATGGATCAACAGATGGAAGCCCATAAGGAGAAAACACAAAAATCGCTTAAAGAAATACAGGAGAACTTGGGTCAACAGGCAGAAATCCTGAAAGAGGAAATGCAAAATTATCTTAAAGAAATACAGGGAAATTCAAACAAACAAGTGAAGGATCTGAGCAAATCCATCCAGGATCTAAAAAAGGAAGTATAAACAAGTAAGAAATCAAAATGGGAGACAACTTTGGAGATAGAAAACCTGAGGAAGAAATCAGGAGTCTTAGATGCAAACATCAACAATAGAATATAAGAGATGGAAGAAAGAATCTCAGGTGCTGAAGATACCATAGAAAGCATCAACTCAACAGTCAAAGAAAATGCAAAATGCAAAATATGTGTAACCCAAAATATCCAGGAAGTCCAGGACACAATGAGAAGACCAAACCTAAGGATTATAGGTATAGATGAGAGTGAAGATTTGCAAATTAAAGGGCCAGTAAATATCTTCAATAAAATTATGGAGGAAAACTTCCCTAACCTAAAGAGAGAGATGCTGATGAATGTACAAGAAGCCTAGAGAACTCCAAACAGATTGGGCCAGAACAGAAATACCTCCCATCACATTATAATCAAAACACCAAATGTACTAAACAAATAAAGAATATTAAAAGAAATAAGAGAAAAAGGCCAAGTAACATATGAAGGAAGACCTATCCGAATCACATCAGACTTCTCACCAGAGACTCTGAAAGCCAGAAGATCCTGGGTATATCTCATACATACTCTAAGAGAACACAAATGCCAGCCTAGACTACTATACCCAGCAAAACTCTCAATCACCATAGATAGAGAGACCAAGATATTTCATGATAAAACCAAATTTACACAATATCTTTCCACAAACTAGCCCTGCAAAGGATTATAGGTGGAAACTGCCAAAATAAGGAGAGAAACTACATCCTGGAAAAAATGAGATAGTAACCTTCTTTCATCAAATGCAAAAGTAGATAACCACTCAAACATAGAGATAACGTCAAGAATAGCAGGTAGCAAAAATCACTTTCCTTAATCTCTCTTAATATCAATGGTCTCAGTTCCCCTATTAAAAGACATAGACTAACAGACTGGATATGTAAACAGGACCCAGCGTTTTGCTGTGTGCAGGAAACACACCTCAGTGTCAAAGACAAACACTACCTCAGAGTAAAAGGCTGGAAAACAATTTTACAAGCAAATGGTCCCAGGAAACGAGCCAGAGTAGCCATCCTAATATAAGATAAAATTGACCTAAAGTCATCAAAAAAGACACAGAAGGAGACTACATACTGCTCAAAGGAAAAATCCACCACGAAGAACTCTCAATTCTGAATATCTATGCTCCAAATGCAAGGGCACCCTCATTTGTAAAAGAAACTTTACTAAAGCTCAAAGCACACATCGTACCTCATACAATAATAGTGGGTGACTTCAACACCCCGCTCTCTGAAATGGATCGTTCAGGAAAGCAGAAACTAAACAGGGATACAGTGAAACAAATTGAAGCCTTGGAACAAATAGAACTAACAGATATATCTATCTCTATCTCTATCTCTATCTCTGTCTCTGTCTCTGTCTCTGTCTCTGTCTCTATCTCTATCTCTATCTCTATCTCTATATCTATATCTATATCTATATCTATATCTATATCTATATCTATATCTATATCTATATCTAATCTCTCTCTCTCTCTCTCTCTCTCTCTCTCTATATATATATATATATATATATATATATATATATATATATATATTTCATCCTAAAGCAAAAGACTATACCTTCTTCTCAGCACCTCATGGTACCTTCTCCAAAACCAACCATATAATTGGTCACAAAACAGACCTCAACAGATATAAGAAGAACGAATTAATCCCATACCTCCTATCAGATCACTATGGAATAAGGGTGGTCTTCAATAACAACAAAACAAAAGAAAGCCCACATACACGTGGAAGCTGAACAATGCTCTACTCAATGATAACTTGGTCAAGGAGGAAATAAAGAAAGAAATCAAAGACTTTTTAAAATTTAATGAAAATGAAGGCACAACATACCCTAATTTATGGGACACAATGAAAGCAGTGCTAAGAGGAAAATTCATAGCCCTGAGTGCCTCCAAAAAGAAATGGGAGAGAGCATACACTAGCAGCTTAATGGCATACCTGAAAGCCCTGGAACGAAAAGAAGCAAATACACCCAAGAGGAGTAGAAGGCAGGAAATCATCAAACTCAGGGCTGAAATCAATCAAGTAGAAACAAAATCATACAAAGAATCAATAAAACTAGGAGTTGGTTCTTTGAGAAAATCAACAAGATAGATAAGCCCTTAGCGAGACTAGCCAGAGGGCACAGAGAAAGTATCCAAATTAACAAAATCAGAAACAAAAAGGGAGATATAACAAAAGAAACTGAGGAAATTGAAAAAAATCCTAAGATCCTACTACAAAAGCCTGTATTCAACACACCTAGAAAATCTGGAGGATATGGACAATTTCCTAGACAGATACCAAATACCAAAATTAAATCAGGATCAAATAGACCATCTAAATCATCCTATAACCGCTGAAGAAATAGAAGTCATCATTGGACGTCATCCAACCAAAAAAAGCACAGGCCCAGACGGTTTTAGTGCAGAATTCTATCAGACCTTCAAAGAAGACCTAACACCAATACTCTTCAAACTGTTCCACAAAATAGAAACAGAAGGGACACTACCCAACTCGTTCTATGAAGCCACAATTACACTAATACCAAAAGCACAAAAGATCCGACAAAGAAAGAGAATCTCAGGCCAATCTCTCTTATGAATATCGATGCAAAAATACTCAATAAAATTCTTGCCAACCGAATCCAAGAACACATCAAAACAATCATTCACCACGATCAAGTAGGCTTCATCCCAGGGATGCAGGGATGGTTCAATATAAGTCCATCAATGATCCACTACATAAACAATCTCAAAGAAAAAATCCACATGGTCATTTCATTAGATGCTGAGAAAGCATTTGACAAAATTCAGCATCCTTTCATGTTAAGGGTCTTGGAAAGATCAGGATTTCGAGGCCCATATGTAAACATAGTAAAAGCAATTTACAGCAAACTGGTAGCCAACATCAATCTAAATGGAGAGAAACTTGAAGCAATCCCACTAAAATCAGGGACTAGACAAGGCTGCCCTCTCTCTCCATATCTTTTCAATATAGTACTTGAAGTTCTAGCTAGAGCATTTAGACAACAAAAGGAGGTCAAAGGGATACAAATTGGAAAGGAAGAAGTCAAACTATCACTATTTGCAGACAATGATAGTATACTTAAGCGACCCAAAGAACGCCACCAGAGAACTCCTACAGCTGATAAGCAACTTCAGCAAAAGGGTCGGATATAAAATCAACTCAAGCAAGTCAGTAGCCTTCCTATAGTCAAAGGATAAGCAGGCTGAGAAAGAAATAAGAGAAATGATATCCTTCATGATAGCCACAAACAATATAAAGTATCTTGGTGTGACTCTAACCAAACAAGTGAAAGATCTGTATGACAAGAACTTCAAGTCTCTGAAGAAGGAAATAGAAGAAGACCTCAGAAGATGGAAAAATCTTCCATGCTCATGGATTGGCAGGATTAAAATAGTAAAAACGACCATCTTGCCAAAAGTAATATTCAGATTCAATGCAGTCGCCATCAAAATCCCATCTCAATTCTTCATAGAGTTAGAAAGAGCAATTCTCAAATTCATCTGGAATAGCAGAAAACCCAGGATAGCTAAAACTATTCTCAAGAGTAAAAGAACTTCTTGGGGAATAAATATCCGGGACCTCAAGATGTACCTAGAGCAATAGTGTTAAAAACTGCATGGTATTGGTACAGTGACAAGCATGTAGATCAATGGAACAGAATTGAAGACCCAGAAATGAATCCACACTCCTACGGTCACTTGATCTTTGACAAAGGAGCTAAAACCATCCAGTGGAAAAAAGATAGCCTTTTCAACAAATGGTGGTGTTTCAACTGGTGGTCCCCATGCAGAAGAATGCAAATTCATCCATTCTTATCTCCTTGCATAAGCTCAATTCCAAGTGGATCAACATAAAACCAGACACACTGAAACTAGTAGAAAGGAAACTAAGGAAGAACCTTGTACTTATGGGCACAGGGTAAAATTTCCTAAACAGAACACCAATAGCTTATGCTCTAAGATCAATAATTGACAAATGGGACCTCATCAAATTACAAAGGTTCTGTAAGGCAAAAGACACTTTCAAAAAGACAAAGCGGCAACCAACTAACTGGGAAATGATCTTTACTCACCCTACATCTGACAGAGGGCTAATATCCTATATATACAAAGAACTCAAGAAGCTAGACTCCAGAGAGCCAAATAACCCTATTAAAAAATGGGGAACAGAGCTAAGTATAGAGTTCTCACCTGAAGAATATCTAATGGCTGAGAAGCACCTAAAGAAATGTTCAACATCCTTAGTCATTAGGGAAATGCAAATCAAAACAACCCTGAGATTCCACCTCACTCCAGTCAGAATGGCTAAGATCAAAAACACAGGAGACAGCGGTTGTTCGTGAGGATGTGTAGAAAGAGGAAAACTCTTCCACTACTGATGGGATTGAAAGCTGATACAACCACTCTGGAAAGCAGTCTGGTGGTTCCTCAGAAAACTGGGCATGACACTCCCAGAGGATCCTGTTATACCACTCCTGGGTATATACCCAGAGGCTTCCCAAGCTTGCCATAAGGACACACGCTCCACTATGTTCATAGCAGCCTTAGTTATAATAGCCAGAAGCTGGAAAGAACCCAGATGTCCCTCAACAGAGGAATGGATTTAGAAAATGTGGTATATTTACACAAAGGAATACTACTCTGCAATTAAAAACAATGAATTCACAAAATTCTTAGTCAAATGGTAAGAACTGGAAAATATCCTAAGTGAGGTAACCCAATCACAAAAGAACACACATGGTATGCAGTCACTAATAAGGGGATATTAACCCAGAATCTTGGAATGCCCATGACGCAATTCACATATCAATAGATTTCCAAGATGATGAAAGGGGAGACCCCTGGTCCTGGAAAGACTGGATGTAGGGGAATACCAGGGCAGAGAAGCGAGAGGGGGTTGAATGGGGAACAGAGGGAGGGAAGGGGGCTTATGGGACTTTCGGGGAGGGAAGACACGGGAAAGGGGAAATCATTTGGAATGTAAATGAAAAATATAGAAAATAATAAAAGAAACAGTAGTTTAGTTATTAGAATCAAGGTCTTTTAATATTTCCTTCAGTGTGTAAATACCAAATTAATTCCTATTTCTATTAAACTGTCTGGTAATGTTGAATTTTATGAATTGCTGTCTGTAGGGCTAGACAGATGGCTTAGTTATCTAGTAAAGTGAGGACCTGTGCTTAGTTCACAATAATACATAGCAGTTTTTAACTATAACTCCAATTCCAGGAGACCTGAGATACTCTGTGTCTTCTGTGGTTACTCTATACAAGTATTGCACAGACATATATGAAAGAAAATATCCATATACAGTGAGAACGTTGTTTTGTTTGAAAGCACAGAAAGATTTTGAGAATATATTTTCATTTTTACCTCAGGTTGGTGATATGGTACTGCTTCAGATTGTTCATAGTGTCTGACTATGATTTACCTCTTGCTCTATTAGGGGCGTGATATTCCTATCTGCAGCCATGTTCTGGTCTTGTGTTCACCTTTGGACTTCAAGGAGAATTTATTGGTAAGATAAATACTAAGACACTCAGAAGTGGTGTGGGCTGGTGGTTGCTATTCTTAGGTGTAGGTTGCTGTTGTCAAATTCCTGTGCAGAAGTGATAGAATATAAAATTAGATGTCTTGATGGTCACGATCAAAATGTCTCTAAGAAACTAAACATCCTTAAATCAACAGGAAGTAGTATAAAAATAATGTTGTCCACTTTCTTGCTCTAACATCTGGTTTTAGGGGGTTGAAAGGGTAGAAAATTGCCCAGACTTGCCTGGAACTTGTTCTTCCTGCCCCAGCCTCAGGAGTGTTAGAATTGCAGGCACGTGCCATTGTGGTGAGGTTCCATGTATGTGACAGCTGTGAGGCAGATGTAAGAGGGAGAAAGCCTGCAGATCTGGGCTGCAGAGAGAACAATGAGTGAAACCTGGGAGGAGTTTAAAGTGTCTGTGGAGGTCACAGACAGAGCATGTGCTGGGAAGAAGTGACTTAGGTGAGGAGCGTAGCTTTGCAGACTGGAGAGTAGGGAAAGCAATTGGTTATAAGTTGGGTGGGCAGACAGACCCAGCAATCAAAGGACAATGGGTAAATTGTCTGACTGAAGAGCGTCTGTTAAGGCTGAGGAGGAACATCCATCAATCAGAGCTCTTTGCGAGATTCATGAGAAAGACAATGAGAGAAACCCAGAACATATCTAGCTGATGAGTAGTATAGCTATTGGAATCAATGAAGAGGTTTCAGCTGGTAATATGGGTTGCTTATCTGAGTTAGATGGGCAAAGTATATGGTTCCCAGCTCTCCTCATTCAGTTTAAGACATGAAGCCCAGTTTTTAGGTTGAGAAATGGCCAAAATATATGACGTTTTAATGTGTTCATTTAGAAGCCAGGGATAGTTGTGATCCCAGCATTCAGGAAGCTGATGCAAGTAGATCTGTGTGAGTTTATCGCTAGGATGACTACATGTCATTTTCAGGCCAGCTGTGGCATCAGTCTGAAGAATCTCTCAGTCAGGCCAGCCTGTCCCTGCAGAGCTGGACAGCACACACATGCTTTCATTCCTTCACATTTTAATTCCTTTGAATAGAGATCATCCAGGCACCTGCATGTCCTTCTTACAGTCACCTCACAGTACCCACTATACCTGAACAAGTAGCAGACTGAATTCTCCATTCCACAACATGCTTTCCACTGGGGAAAACATACTACCAAAAATAAAGGAAACTTGTGAAATGCCCATCATTGCAGTAGAGACAGGCATGATACATGGAAGAAGATAGAGCCAGAGGTATAAGCTTGTGCTTATAGAGATTAAGGTTAAAAGAGAGAGTTGTCACCCAGAGGGTCACAACTAGGCAGAACTGAAGTGTATGAGGAAAGATGCTATATGGAGGTGTGATTGAAGGAACAGCAGATGCAAAGGCCCTGAGCTTAATTTAAATGTTCTGGTCAGTGTAGCAAGAGTAGATGGAGCAAGGAAAAAGAGGGTGGAAATATGTGCTGGTATTTTAAGACTAGTGTTCATATGTGGAACTGGACTATGAACTTGTGAAGAGACAGGTAGCAGAATGTGTCTACATTACATTTGTAAAGAATTTTTCTATGCTCACTGTGGTAGCTAATGCTTGTAGAAAGTAGTTTAGGGCTGTGAGACTTCCGCCTGGCAGAGGGACCCCCGCACTGGGCAGGAGCCTACCAGCTTCCCTTCCGCGACTTCTGTTCCTGTTCTGCACTGAAGAGACAGGTACCCAGGTTCCCCCCAATATAACATCGCTCGGGACACGACCTGCTGGGGCTTCCATCTGGTCCCAAGAACGGGACAGCGCTGTGGTCGTCTGGGCGCCAGATTTGCTGTAGGCCATCTCCTCTGCAAGGTGGCCATTGCCACCAAGAGTGTGCAGGGTGCACTCCACCATCTTTGCTCCAGCATCCGGGTGGTCGGGACTGCCAGGCTCAGAGACAGACGGGCATAATATCGCTTGGGTCTCGGGCGGCTTGTGTGTATGCTGCTCGCAGGAGCTGGGCAGGGCTGCAGTGACCAGCGTGCCAGCTCTGCTGTGGGACTTCTGCCTTGCAGAGGGACACCCCCTTCCCCCAGCTCTGGGAGAGATCACACACCCCTGCACAGGGCAGGAGCCTACCAGCCTCCCTTTGGCGACCTCTGCTCAGGGAATCCATTACGCTGAGCCTTTGGATGTGCAGGGACTCCCCATTATAACATCACTTGGGGCAAGGTACATCAGGGCTCCAAAGTCACTCAGGAGCAGGGCAGGCCCCAGAAATCGGTGCCAGGGGAATCATGGTAAGCCAGGTGGGCCAGAAGTAGCTTTGCAGGCTCACAGGAGGTCCAACCAACAGCCAGTGACACCAGGACCAACTAACATCAGAGGTAACCAGATGGCAAAAGGCAAACGTAGGAACGTTACTAATAGAAATCAAAGTAATATGGCACCATCCGAACCCAACTCTCCAACAGCAGCATGTCCTGGATACCCCACCACACCCGAAAGACAAGATCTGGATTTAAAATCACTTCTGATGATGCTATTAGAGGATCACAAGAAGGACACAAATAAATGAAATAAAGAATTACAGGAGACCATGAATCAACGGTTAGAAGCCCTTACAAAGGAAACCCAAAAATCGCTTAGAGAAATGCAGGAGAACATGGATCAAAAGATGGAGGCCCAAAAGGAGACAACACAAAAATCACTTAAAGAAATGAATCACCGGGTAGATGCACTTTCAAAGGAATCACAAAAACAGCATAAGGAAATGCAGAAGAATATGGGTCAACAGACGGATGCCCATAGGAGGCAACACAAAAAGTGCTTAAAGAAATGAATCAACGGATAGATGCCCTTACAAAGGAAACACGAGATCTGCTTAAAGAAATGCAGGAGACGATGGAACAACAGATGGAATCCCATGAGAAGGAAACACAAAAAACGCTCACAGAAATGCAGGAGAACTTGGGTCAACAGGCAGAAATCCTGAAACAGGTAACACAAAAATACCTTAAAGAAATACAGGAAAATACAAACAAACAAGTGAAGGATCTCAGCAAATCCATCCAAGATCTAAAAAAGGAAGTAGAAACAACTAAGAAATCACAAAGGGAGACAACTTTGGAGATAGAAAACCTTGGGAAGAAATCAGGAGTCATAGATGCAAACATCAACAATAGAATACAAGAGATGGAAGAAAGAATCTCAGGTGCTGAAGATACCATAGAAAGCATTGACTCAACAATCAAAGAAAATGCAAAATGCAAAAATCGTGTAACCCAAAACATCCAGGAAATCCAGGACACAATGAGAAGACCAAACCTAAGGATTATAGGTATAGATGAGAGTAAAGACTTGCAACTTAAAGGGCCAGTAAACATCTTCAACAAAATTATGGAGGAAAACTTCCCTAACCTAAAGAGAGAGATGCCGATGAACGTACAAGAAGCCTACAGAACTCCAAACACACTGGACCAGAACAGAAATACCTCCCATCACATAATAGTCAAAACACCAAATGTAATAAACAAAGAAAGAATATTAAAAGCAGTAAGAGAAAAGGGCCAAGTAGCATATGAAGGAAGACCTATCCGAATCACTTCAGACTTCTCACCAGAGACTATGAAAGCCAGAAGATCCTGGGCAGATCTCATGCAGACACTAAGAGAGCACAAATGCCAGCCTAGACTACTATACCCAGCAAAACTCTCAATCACCATAGATGGAGAGACCAAGATATTCCATGATAAAACCAAATTTTCACAATATCTTTCCACAAATCCAGCCCTGCAAAGGATAAAAGGTGGAAACCGCCAATACAGGGAGATAAACAACACCCTGGAAAAAATGAGATAGTAACCTTCTTGCTTCAAACCCAAAAGTAGATAACCACTCAAACATAAAGATGGCATCAAGAATGGCAGGTGGCAATAATCACTATGCCTTAATCTCTCTTAATATCAATGGTCTCAATTCCCCAATAAAAAGACATAGACTAGCAGACTGGATACGTAAACAGGACCCTGAATTTTGCTGCATGCAGGAAACGCACCTCAGTGTCAAAGACAAACACTACCTCAGAGAAAAAGGCTGGAAAACAATTTTACAAGCAAATGGCCCCAAGAAACGAGCCGGAGTTGCCATCCTAATATCAGATAAAATTGATTTTCAACCTAAAGTCATCAAAAAAGACACAGAAGGACACTACATACTGATTAAAGGAAAAATCCACCAAGAAGAACTCTCAATTCTGAATATCTATGCTCCAAATGCAAGGGCACCCTCATTCGTAAAAGAAACTTTACTAAAGCTCAAAGCACACATCGAACCTCACACAATAATAGTGAGTGACTTCAACACCCCGCTCCCTGAAATGGATCGTTCAGGAAAGCAGAAAGTAAACAGGGACACAGTGAATCTAATTGAAGCCTTGGACCAAATGGAACTAACAGATATATATAGAACATTTCATCCTAGAGCTAAAGAATACATCTTCTTCTCAGCACCTCATGGTACCTTCTCCAAAATCGACCATATAATTGGTCACAAATCAGACCTCAACAGATGTAAGAAAATAGAACTAATCCCATGCCTCCTATCAGATCACAATGGAATAAGGGTGGTCTTCAATGGCAACAAAAACAACCGAAAACCCACATACACATGGAGGCTGAACAATGCTCTACTCAATGATAACTTGGTCAAGGTGGAAATAAAGAAAGAAATCCAAGACTTCTTGAAAATTAATGAAAATGAAGGCACAACATACCCTAATTTATGGGACACAATGAAAGCAGTGCTAAGAGGAAAATTCATAGCCCTGAGTGCCGCCAAAAAGAAATGGGAGACAGCATACACTAACAGCTTAATGGCACACCTGAAAGCCCTGGAACAAAAAGAAGCAAATACACCAAAGAGGAGTAGAAGGCAGGAAATCATCAAACTCAGGGCTGAAGTCAATCAAGTAGAAACAAATAAAACCATACAAAGAATCAACAAAACGAGGAGTTGGTTCTTTGAGAAAATCAACAAGATAGATTAGCCCTTAGCCAGACTAACCAGAGGGCACAGAGACAGTATCCAAATTAATAAAATCAGAAACGAAAAGGGAGAGATAACAACAGAAACTGAGGAAATTCAAAAAATCATCAGATCCTACTAAAAAAACCTGTATTCAACACAACTAGAAAATCTCGAGGAAATGGACAATTTCCTTGACAGATATCAAATACCAAAATTAAATCAGGATCAAATAGACCATCTAAACTGCCCTAAAACCCCTGAAGAAATAGAAGTTGTCATTGGACGTCTTCCAACCAAAAAAAGCACAGGCCCAGATGGTTTCAGTGCAGAATTCTATCAGACCTTCAAAGAAGACCTAACACCAATACTCTTCAAACTGTTCTACAAAATAGAAACAGAAGAAACACTACCCAACTCGTTCTATGAAGCCACAATTACACTAATACCAAAAGCACACAAAGATCCGACAAAGAAAGAGAATCTCAGGCCAATCTCTCTTATGAATATTGATGCAAAAATACTCAATAAAATTCTTGCCAACCGAATCCAAGAACACATCAAAACGATCATTCACTATGATCAAGTAGGCTTCATCCCAGGGATGCAGGGATGGTTCAATAAAGGGAAATCCATCAATGTAATCCACTATATAAACAATCTCAAAGAAAAAAACCACATGGTCATCTCATTAGATGCTGAGAAAGCATTTGACAAAATTCAGCATCCTTTCATGCTAAAGGTCTTGGAAAGATCAGGAATTCGAGGCCCATATCTAAACATAGTAAAAGCAATTTACAGCAAACCGGTAGCCAGCATCAATCTAAATGGAGAGAAACTTGAAGCAATCCCACTAAAATCAGGGAATAGACAGGGCTGCCCTCTCTCTCCATATCTTTTCAATATAGTACTTGAAGTTCTAGCTAGAGCAATTAGACAACAAAAAGAGGTCAAAGGGATACAAATTGGAAAGGAAGAAGTCAAACTATCACTATTCGCAGACGATATGATAGTATACTTAAGTGACCCAAAGAACTCCACCAGAGAACTCCTACAGCTGATAAACGACTTCAGCAAAGTGGCCGGATATAAAATCAACTCAAGCAAGTCAGTAGCCTTCCTAAACTCAAAGGATAAGCTGGCTGAGAAAGAAGTAAGAGATATGATACCCTTCACGATAGCCACAAACCATATAAAGTATCTCGGTGTGACTCTAACCAAACAAGTGAAAGATCTGTATGACAAAATCTTGAAGTCTCTGAAGAAAGAAATTGAAGAAGACCTCAGAAGATGGAAAAATCTTCCATGCTCATGGATTAGCAGGATTAAAATAGTAAAAATGACCATCTTGCCAAAAGTAATATACAGATTCAATGCAATCCCCATCAAAATCCCAACTCAATACTTCATAGAGTTAGAAAGAGCAATTCAAAAATTCATCTGGAATAACAGAAAACCCAGAATAGCTAAAACTATTCTCAAGAGTAAAAGAACCTCTAGGGGAATCAGTATCCCTGACCTCAAGCTGTACTACAGAGCAATAGTGTTAAAAACCACATGGTATTGGTACAGTAACAGGCATGTAGATCAATGGAACAGAATTGAAGACCCAGAAATGAATCCACACTCCTATGGTCACTTGATCTTTGACAAAGGAGCTAAAACCATACAGTGGAAAAAAAGATAGCCTTTTCAACAAATGGTGCTGGCTCAACTGGAGGTCAACATGCAGAAAAATGCAAATTGACCCATTCTTATCTCCTTGCACTAAGCTCAATTCCAAGTGGATCAAAGACCTCCACATAAAACCAGACACACTGAAACTAATAGAAAGGAAACTAGGGAAGAACCTTGAACATATGGGCACAGGGGAGAATTTCCTGAACAGAACTCCAATAGCTTATGCTCTAAGATCAAGAATAGACAAATGGGACCTCATTAAATTACAAAGTTTCTGCAAGGCAAAAGACACTGTCAAAAAGACAAAGCGGCAACCAACTAACTGGGAAATGATCTTTACCAACCATACATCCGACAGAGGGCTAATATTCAATATATACAAAGAACTCAAGAAGGTAAACTCCAGAGAGGCAAGTAACCCTATTAAAAAATGGGGTACAGAGCTAAACAAAGAGTTCTCACATGAAGAATATCTAATGGCTGAGAAGCACCTAAAGAGATGTTCATCATCCTTAGTCATTAGGGAAATGTAAATCTAAACAACCCTGAGATTCCATCTCACACCAGTCAGAATGGCTAAGATCAAAAACACAGGAGACAGCAGTTGTTGGCGATGATGTGGAGAAAGAGGAACATTCCTCCACTGCTGGTGGGATTGCAAGCTGGTAAAACCACTCTGGAAAGCAGTCTGGAGCTTCCTCAGAAAACTGGACATGACACTCCCAGAGGATCCGGCTATACCACCACTCCTGGGCATATACCCAGAGGCTTTACCTGCATGCAATAAAGACACATGCTCTACTATGTTCATAGCAGCCTTATTTATAATAGCCAGAAGCTGGAAAGAACCCAGATGTCCCTCAATGGAGGAATGGATTCAGAAGATGTGGTATATTTACACAATGGAATACTACTCTGCAATTAAAAACAATGAATTCACGAAATTCCTAGGCAAATGGTCAGAACTTGAAAATATCATCCTTAGTGAGGTAACCCAATCACAAAAGAACACACTTGGTATGCAGTCACTGATAAGGGGGTATTAACCCAGAATCTCGGAATACCCTAGACACAATTCGCATATCAATAGATTTCTAAGAAGATGGAAGGAGAGACCCCTGGTCCTGGAAAGACTGGATGTAGGGGAACGCCAGGACAGAGAAACGAGAGGGGGGTGAATGGGGAAAAGAGGGAGGGAAGGGGGCTTATGGGACTTTTGTGGAGGGAGGAAACAGGAAAGGGGAAATGATTTTGAATGTATATAAAAAAACTTAGAAAATAAAATTAAAAAAAAAAAGAAAGTAGTTTAGGAGTGTCGCACCCCACTCCACCCTGCAACCCATAGGAAGCAGAAGCAAGAGAATCTCTTTAAGTTTGAAACCTGCCGGAACTCTGGGTGTTTGTGCATGTTTTTCAACCTGTTTCTGTTTCCTTTCTAGTCTTCTAGCCTCATTGTCCTGGGACTCTATTGACCAATGAGTCTTCAGTTCCAGCAGATGTCTCCTTAGGGGGTTTTGTTGCCTTTGTAACATCTGGAGGTTTTGTGTCAATGTTCTTTCTTGGGTTCCTAGAATTGGCATGGCCTCTGGGAAAATAGGCAATTTCTGCCAGAGTTTTGGGAGGGAATATAGAACCCAGAGAATGTAGTATAGTTTATGACTATTGTGGGGTCTTACAGGGGAGTTGGCAGATATAGGCTAGGTTCTTACCTAGGGTCTGTTGTGCACATGTGGCCTCCAGGAAATCAGGCAGAATTCTAGCCCAGAAAATAGATCCCTGGTGATGGGGAGCTCATTATTTTATAAAAACTAACTTGCATAATAGCATTTGTCCTCATGAAACATGTCATTTGGGGTACAGGTTCTTTTTTTTTTTAATTTTATTTTCTAAGTTTTTTTTTATATACATTCAAAATCATTTCCCCTTTCCCGTTTTCTCCCTCCCCGAAAGTCCCATAAGCCCTCTTCCCTCCCTCTTTTCCCCATTCACCCCCCCTCTCGCTTCTCTGTCCTGGCGTTCCCCTACATCCAGTCTTTCCAGGACCAGGGGTCTCTCCTTCCATCTTTTAGAAATCTATTGATATGCGAATTGTGTCTAGGGTATTCCGAGATTCTGGGTTAATACCCCCTTATCAGTGACTGCATACCATGTGTGTTCTTTTGTGATTGGGTTACCTCACTAAGGATGATATTTTCAAGTTCTGACCATTTGCCTAGGAATTTCGTGAATTCATTGTTTTTAACTGCAGAGTAGTATTCCATTGTGTAAATATACCACATCTTCTGAATCCATTCTTCCGTTGAGGGAAATCTGGGTTCTTTCCAGCTTCTGGCTATTATAAATAAGGCTGCTATGAACATAGTGGAGCATGCGTCCTTATTGCATGCAGGTAAAGCCTCTGGGTATATGCCCAGGAGTGGTATAGCCGGATCCTCCGGGAGTGTCATGCCCAGTTTTCTGAGGAACCGCCAGATTGCTTTCCAGAGTGGTTGTACCAGCTTGCAATCCCACCAGTAGTAGAGGATTGTTCCTCTTCCTCCACATCCTCGCCAACAACTGCTGTCTCCTGTGTTTTTGATCTTAGCCATTCTGACTGGTGTGAGATGGAATCTCAGGGTTGTTTTGATTTGCATTTCCCTAATGACTAAGGATGATGAACATCTCTTTAGGTGTTTCTCAGCCATTAGATATTCTTCAGGTGAGAACTCTTTGTTTAGCTCTGTACCTCATTTTTTAATAGGGTTACTTGCCTCTCTGAAGTTTACCTTCTTGAGTTCTTTGTATATATTGAATATTAGCCCTCTGTCGGATGTATGGTTGGTAAAGATCATTTCCCAGTTAGTTGGTTGCCGCTTTGTCTTTTTGACAGTGTCTTTTGCCTTGCAGAAACTTTGTAATTTAATTAGGTCCCATTTGTCTATTCTTGATCTTAGAGCATAAGCTATTGGAGTTCTGTTCAGGAAATTCTCCCCTGCGCCCATATGTTCAAGGTTCTTCCCTAGTTTCCTTTCTATTAGTTTCAGTGTGTCTGGTTTTATGTGGAGGTCTTTGATCCACTTGGAATTGAGCTTAGTGCAAGGAGATAAGAATGGGTCAATTTGCATTTTTCTGCATGTTGACCTCCAGTTGAGCCAGCACCATTTGTTGAAAAGGCTATCTTTTTTCCACTGTATGGTTTTAGCTCCTTTGTCAAAGATCAAGTGACCATAGGAGTGTGGATTCATTTCTGGGTCTTCAATTCTGTTCCATTGATCTACATGCCTGTTACTGTACCAATACCATGCGGTTTTTAACACTATTGCTCTGTAGTACAGCTTGAGGTCCGGGATACTGATTCCCCCAGATGTTCTTTTACTCTTGAGAATAGTTTTAGCTATTCTGGGTTTTCTGTTGTTCAGATGAATTTTTGAATTGCTCTTTCTAACTCTATGAAGTATTGAGTTGGGATTTTGATGGGAATTGCATTGAATCTGTATATTGCTTTTGGCAAGATGGTCATTTTTACTATATTAATTCTGCCAATCCATGAGCATTGCAGACTTTTCCATCTTCTGAAGTCTTCTTCAATTTCTTTCTTCAGAGACTTGAAGTTCTTGTCATATGGGGTACAGGTTCTTTAATCTCTAATTATTTATAAAGTAACACTGGTCACTCTGTGAATATTTGAAAAGATGTGATGGTATGTATATGCTCAGCCCAGAGCGTGGCACTATTAGAAGACATGGCCCTGTTGGAGTAAGTGTGGTCCTGTTGGAGGAGGTGTGTCCCTGTGGGTATGGGCTCTAAGACTCTCATTGTAGCTTTCTGGAAGCCAGTAATTTTCTAGCAGCCTCTAGATGAAAATATAGAACTCTTACCTTTTCCTCTACCATGTCTGCCTGGATACTTCAGTGCTCAAACTCTGATGATAAAGGCCTGAACCTCTAAACCTGTAAGACAGCCACAATTAATGCTGTCATTGTAAGGAGTCTTCTTGGTCATAGTGTCTGTGTACAACAGTGAAAACCCTAACTAAGACAGAAGACAATTTTGTTTTTCATTTTTAGCCTTTGCTATGTGTTCCTCAGTCACTTCATGTAGTTCATCTTGGTCCTGCCAATCCTCTTGCTTCCATCTTCTAAGTAATGAGATTACAGATTTTTGTCAACACACTGGCTTCCCCTTTTAGTTATAATTTTTCCTAGTTGGATGAGGAGACAAGAATAATCCTAAATTTCTAGTCTTCCTCCCTTTGACTTTCAATTGCCTGGACACTTGCCTAGGTTATACAATCCTGGGTTCCTACCCAGGGCCTAAAGGATACTCATCAAGCACTCTATTAGCGGGGCTGTTCTCTATCACCACATGGCCTCCTGAAACTTATGACCTGACAGACAGAGCTGAGCAAGACATGTTCTTTTGTCTGTTACTGTTAAGTTGAAATTCATGTAACATCAATGAAGTGGAAATTTCTGATGTCTTTTGAAACTCTGTTGTGTCATGTAATTGTTTTCTGGAAACTATCTTATGAGAGTACATTGTGCTGAATCAGATAAGTAAGAATATATTTTTCTGAGACCAGTCACATGGTGCTTTTCTGGAAGCCATCATGTTAGAAAGCATATACTATTCTGCTGGAGCAGATCCTAGAGAGGGTACATGATGTTTGGAAAGAATATAAATATAATCCCACAGACAGCAAGAGGATGCTCTTGCATTGGTTTACCTTACATTGGTTCAAGGTCATTGCTGAGTATTCTCTTCCATTGGTTCACCTTGCAATGTTTTGCTGGTCTTTGTTTATCTTTCCTTGTTCTGACTTTGTAGAGAGAAAAGTTCCAAAGAACTTCTTATTATATTCTGGCTACTTCTTGGAACTTCTACATACATGTACTGATTTGGCAGAGCCTCCCTGTTTTTCTGGATCCAGCTGCAGCTACTGATTTATTTTTGGAGTTTGGCGATTGGACTGGACTTCACTAATGGTTTGTATTTGATGTTTTGAACTGAACTGCTGATTACTGACAACAAAAATTAGAATCTCCCCCAAAGAAATACTTCCAAAGTGGTATACAACTACTGATTACCTATTAATCTTGCATTTCCTCTATCTCTGGTAGGTGGGCTAAAAGTGAGGGTTAAGTGGCTAAGAACCATCATTTAAGAAGTGTTTGAAGAATCTAAGCATACAGATGGTTCTCTAGTTAGCTTAGGCATAATGGGTAACTCTGTTCTAATGTAGTAGAGGAAAAAGCAGGTTCTGTTGTGTTGGAAATGTTGTATAATGAGGTTGGAAAGTAGAAGCTGCTGATGCTGTGTGGACTCCTTCCTTGATCCCAGACTTTTGCTTCATAGACTTCATGCATATAATTTTGAAAAAGACTGGGAAGAAAGCTGAAAACTCAGAAGGTTTACCACATTTTCTTGTGCTAGAAAGGATTGGAAAATTTTCTATGCACTTACAGAGTTTCCACATAGAGTTACAAGTGCTCGGAAAGCAAAAAGAGCTTATGTTAGGAAAACAACAGTGTTCAGGCTTGTTGTCTGAGATTGATATTTACTGTTCTATAAAAGATGGAAGCAAAACAGACTGGAAGGAAAATTGCTGCCATGCTCCATTTCATCCACTCCCATTGCTAGGTGCCCAGAGTACCTCAGTGAGACAAGGGGCCAGGAAGAGCACAAATTGGTACAGGGACAATGAGATAGTGCTGATCCACATTGTCTTAGTGTTTCTATACCTGCACAAACATCATGACCAAGAAGCAAGTTGGGGAGGAAAGGAATTATTGAGCTTACACTTCCATGCTGCTGTTCATCACTAAAGGAAGTCAGGACTGGAACTCAAGCAGGTCAGGAAGCAGGAGCTAATGCAGAGGCCATAGAGGGGTGTTTCTTACTGGCTTGCTTCCCCTGGATTGCTCAGCCTGCTTTCTTTTTTTTTATTGAATATAATCTTCATTTACATTTCAAATGCTAAAACCTTTCCTGGTTTCCTCCCTCCCAGAAAACCTCCAATTCCTCCTCCCACCTCCTGTGTCCAAGTATATGCCCCTGCACCTGACGCACTCCCACTTCTACTCCCTCTATTTCCCTTTGTTGGGGCATCTACTGGACCAAGGACCATTCCTCCCACTGATGACCAACAAGAGGCATTCCTCTGCCACATTTTTGGCTGGAACCATATTTACCCCTTGGTTGATGGTTTAGTCCCTGGGAGTCCTGGGGCCTCTGGGTGGCCGGCATCATTGCTCTTCTCATGGGGCTGTAAATCCCTACAGCTCTTCTGAACCTCCCTCCAACTCACCCATTGGGGACCCCATGCCCAGTCCAATGTTTGGCTGCTAGCATCTACCTCTGTATGTGTAACGCTCTGACAGGACCCCTCTGGAGACAACCATGACATACTCCTTTTGGTATGCACTTTTCGTCATCCATAATAGTGTCGGGGTTTGGTGACTGTTTATCAGATGAATCCCTGGTAGAGCAGTCTCTGGGTGGCCTTTCCTTCAGTCTCTGCTCCATACTTTGTCTCCTTTATTGTTCCTGTGAGCATTTTGTTCCTTTTCTCAGAGGAACCAAAGCACCCCATTTCAGTCCACCTTCTTCTTGAGCTTCTTATGGTCTGTGAATTATAACTTGTTTATTTCCAGCTTTTAGACTAACATCCACTTATCAGTGAGTGCATACTATGTGTGTTCTTTTGTGATTGGATTACCTTACTCAGGATGACACTTTCTAGTTCCATCCATTTGCCTAAGAATTTCATGAATTCATTGTTTTTAATAGCTGAATAGTACTCCATTGTGTATATACACACCACAATTTCTGTATCCATTCCTCAGTTGAAGGACATCTGGGTGCTTTCCAGCTTATGAATATTATAAATAAGACTGCTATGAACATAGTGGAGCATATGTCTTTATTGCATGTTGGAGCATCTTCTGGATATAGGTCCAGGAGTGGTATAGCTGTGTCCTCAGGTAGTACTATGTCTAATTTTCTGAGGAACTGCCAAACTGATTTCCAGAGTGGTTGTGCAATCCCACCAACAATGGAGAAATGTTCCTCTTTCCCCACATCCTATCTAGCATCTGCTGTCCCCTGAGTTTTTCATCTTAGCCATTCTGACTGGTATGAGGTTGAATCTCATTGTTGTTTTGATTTGGATTTCCCTGATAACTAAGGATGCTGAACATTTCTTTAGGTGTTTCATCAGCCTGCTTTCTTATAGAACCCAAGACTACCAGCCCAGAGATGGTACTACCCACAAGGGATCCTCCCCCTTGATCACTAATTGAGAAAATGCCTTACAGATGGATCTTATGGTGGCACTTCCCCAACTGAAGCTCCTTTCTCTGTGATAACTCCAGCCTGCGTCAAGTTGACACACAAAACCAGCCAGTACACACATGTACTGTAAGAGGATTTGCTTGATGCTACAAGAACAACTTCAGACTTCCCAGTCTTTGTGCAACATATACCTGTTAATAATGGTGGTCATGCTTATAGTGAGTTGATATGAAGTCCAATAGAAATGCTACCTATAAAGCATTTTAAAAAGACTATTGTATTGTTTGGCTTGCACTCTCCATTTGTTAATAAAATATTAAGCAACTGGGTTACTCAGCATAGAGCAAATCTGAAAGGCTGGAAGGGATTGGTGGATTGCTGCTAATGGTGCTAGAAGCTGATCAACAATGACAATAGTTTTCATGGTAAAAGCCCAAAGCCCTCCCCCTCCCCAAATAGAACAATGTATTATAGCAAGGGGAATAAATGTTACTAAAGACCAGCTGCTTTGTGAAGGGCATTATGTGGACACACAAGAAAAAAAATCTAATCTGATAATGTTTCAATTGAACAATGTTCTGCTGTGGCTATACAAGCTTGGGATATGATTGAGGAGTCGTGAAAAAAATTCACCACATTTATTAAGATAATACATGACCTTGCAGAAGCATTTAATAATGTCTTACAGAGATTGGGTTCATCTGTAAATAGAGTCATCTCTGAAGCTGAAGCCATCCAGTCATTGATAGAGATCTTGGTCTTTCAAAATGGATATATTGAATGTAGGAGACCAATCAGACCGTTGAAAGTACTAGGACCAATGATAAGTGAATGGATAAGGAAGGCAACTGGTATTGGTTTTCAGCAGCATCATGCCAATATCCTGTGGCATATCATACCTAGAATTCTCAGGAACCCAAATGCCCAATGCTTCAATTGTGGTAATATGGTTACTTTGAAAGAAATTCTAAGATTCAGAGGTCAAAATAGCAGATACATTGACTCTGGAGAATGTCCATAGAAAAGCAGAAGGAGATTCTGACTGTAATGAACCACAGAGGCTTCCAGGGTATTTTAGCTACTGAGGAAAGGGCAAATATTTGTCAAAGGATTGTAGCTCCAAGAGAGACATATGAGATATTCTCTTACCATCAGGAAACAAACTGAGGGGCATGATAGCTCAAGGCCCCACAGCAAACAATATGAGCCAACTTCCTTTGGTCAACTAGGAAGTACCAAGTAGACAAGAAAATCAAAATTAGTATTTATGATTGTATACATGCTCCTGAAGTAAGTGCAGCTTTTGATCGATCTGGCCATAGATACACCTCTTACAGTATCCCCAAAAGTTGAATGTTACAAGCACTGATGTTTATGGTCTTTTATCCTCAAGGACAGTGGAAATAATCTAGGGAACAAGTGGATTAACTTCTCAAGGATTTCTTGTGCATCTGGGTATAGTAGATGGGGATAGCAAGGATGAAATTAAAATCATGTCACATGTGAAATGAGATATATAAATTAGTGCAGGGAATAGAATTACTAAGCTGTTTTTGTTTCCATACATAAAGAGCAAGGACTCTTAAGTAGAATGGACAGGAATTTTGGGGAATACTAAAAATTGTGTGTTCTGGTAAACTGTGGTTAAGGATTAGAGACCCAAATTGATGACACAAATGAATGGTGTTTAAATAGGTTTGATGGATACAGAAGCTGAGGTAAATATACTTTCCCAAGTTTTGGAATATATATTGGCCACTTCAGAAGGTTTACAACTTGTTTATAGAATTGGCGAATTACTCCAAATATTACAAAGTATCCAATGGATTTACTACATTAGTCCAGAAGAGCAAACAGGAAAGTTCAACTTTTATGTAGCTGACATACTCATAATTTCATGGGGAAAGTTATCTTGTACAGCAAGGGATACTCAAATTAATATTTATGCAATTTCAATAACAGCAAATGAGGAAATTTGTGGTGATATGGTAGATGTTCCTGGGGAAGGTATTTATATGGGTAATCAAGAACAACCACAAATTGTGTCCATTGTCCAAACACAGGACATAACAGGGATTGAGTTTCCAAATATATAAAAGGGGCCACTGCTGACATACCAAAAACCTTGTCTCTAAAATGGTTATCAATCAGACCTATATGGAAAGAGCAGTAGCCCATAAAATAAATTGCAGGCACTTGAACAACTGCTACAAGACAAACTAGGGGCTAAAAATATAGAACATTCTACCAGTCCACGGAATTCACCTGTGTTTGTTTTAAAAAAAGAAATCAGGTAAATGGAGTATGATAAAATACTTCAGAGCAGTTAATAGAGTAATTCAAACAATGGGTCCTTTACAGCCTGGAATCTCTTTACCTTCTTTGTTACCAGTATCATGTCCACTTATAATAATTGATTGAAAGATAGCTTCTTCACAATAACCTTGTACGAGCAAGATGGGGAAAGGTTTGCTTTCTCAGTATATAAACAGAACAACACAACAGTGTTTCAATGGAAAATACTATTAGAATGTACTTCCACAGGGAATGATAAATATTCCAACTTTATGTTAATATTTTTGCAACAAATCTTAGAAATTATATTTAAACAATTTCCACAGTCTATAACTTATCGTTTTATGGATGACATTTTATTGGCTGAATCTGTTGAAGATGTTTTACAGAATATGTTTAAGGAAACACAAAGAATTTTGCCATTCTGTGGGTTACAGATGACTCCAGAAAAAAATAGTAAGAGGAGATTCACTTAGTTATTTTGGTTATAAAATCAATCAAGAAAACATTCACCCAGAAAAGGTACAGATCCATAGGACCAATAGCAAACTCTTACCAATATTCAAAAATTAGTGGGAGATATTAATTGGCTGAGGCCTACAAGTGAAGTAAGTATATATGAGCTAAATAATTTGTTTCAAACATTAAAGGGAATTCAAACAGTTTAAGATGTGAAACAGCTGAAACAGAAAAAGAATTAACTCATGTAGAACAATAATTGTATGGGGTATATGTGGATTGAATTGATACTAAACTTGATCTATTTTGGTCATTTTGCCTTCAACTCATTGTTATATTGGGCTCATTAAGCAAAGTTAAGATAGTGTTATGGGATGGATTTTTCTTAAGTCATAAACAAAGCAAAAAAGACATATACAGAAAAATTTCTGAATTAATGAAAAAAATAAAAATAATATTATATCAGTTGTCAGGAACAGATCTGGACAAAATTGTCGTACCTCTTATAAAGGTTGAGATTATGTCATTACGGGTGATCAATAAAGATTGGCAAAGAGTGTATAGTACTATGTAGGTGAAATTAATAAAAAAATAGCTGAATAGGAAACCTATACAGTTTATAAAAAGAACCAATTGGATTATTCCTTGTATTGTTAAGAGAACACCAATTCCAGAGATACAAACATTCTATACTGATGCAAACAAGAAGGGAATGGCAGGTTACAAGTCACACAAAATAAGCAAGGTGATCAAAATCCAAATACCTCTGTACAAAAAAATCAGAATTATATGCAATCCATATGGTATTTTTAGATTAACCCAAAGTACTTAATATCATTACTGACTTTTTATATGTATATAGAGATGTTTTGCATACAGAGATTGTTTAATTTTTACCTGATAATTCAGAATTACCTTTATTATTTAAATAATTGAAACTGAAGATCAGAAATAGATACTATCCATTATGTAGCAATCATATTCAGTATTATACAGGTTTGCCAAGTCAATTAGCTCAACAGAATGAGGAAAGTGAACAATTACTTATAGAATGTGTATATGTTAGAAGCCTCAAAATTTTATAAGAAACATCATATTAACAGAGACATTTTCAAGAAAAAAAATTCTGTCACTTGACAACAAGCCAAAGAAATGGTAAATGAATGCCCTACATGTTCTCCATGAAACCAAACTCTGATATCTACTGATATTAACTCTTAGGTTACCAGAATGTGGCAGATGGCTGTTTTTCATCTTGCAGAATTTGAAAAACAAAGGTATATAGACCATAGTACTGGCACATATTCAGGATTTTAAAGGGGAAACTTCTTTAATTTCTGAAAAGCCTGAGTGTGTAATTACACACTTATTAGAAACAATGGAAATTATTCAGATACCTGAATGAATTCAATCTGATAATCCTCCTACTTATGCTCCCAATAAGATGAAGCAATTATTTGCATTTTAAAATATAAAACATGTTATTGGTATACCATATAACCCCACAGAACACGCAGTTATAGAAAAGCCAATCATACCTTAATAGAAATGCTTATTTAAAAAGCTAGAATAAAAAATCGCCAGGGATAGATGAATAATGCTGTTTAACTCTAAATTTTCTTAATTTTTATAAAAATGAACAACAGTAGCTGAGTGTCAGTGATTATTCAAAACACTGAGGAACTAGGACAATCAATATACTATGAGGATGTGTTGACGTTAGAATGGAAACCATTACACAGTTGATACTGTGCCATAGCAACTGGAGCTGATTCTGAGCTACAACTTTCCATATCCAAATACTGCTTGGAGAGAGCTGGTCTTCCAGGAGTGCTGGCACACCTGTGAGCACAGATAACACCACCACTTCTGCTCAAATTCATGGCCTGATATAGACCAGTCCAGAGTTATCAGGACACAGGAACCAAGGAATAGCCAATGACAGGTTCCTTCTGGTTTCTGTCTACACCCTGAAGCAGACTCTGTGCCACAGCTCTCCATACCCAAATTCCTCCCAGAGAGAACTGGTCACCCAGGAGTACTGACAAACAAGCTTGCAGGAAGGAAAAATCACAGTCAGAGATATCAACACCAACTAACACCAGAGATATCCAGATGGCAATAAGCAAAGGCAAGAACATAAGCAACAGAAACCAAGACTAATTGGCACCATCAGAACCCAGTTCTCCCACCACAGCAAGCCCCTAATACCTCCAACACACCAGAAAATCAAGACCCTGATTTAAAGTCAAACTTATAATGATGATAGAGAACTTTAAGAAGGACAAAAATAACTTCCTTAAAGAAATTCAGGAGAACACAGTAAATAGGTAGAAGCCCTTAAAGAGAAAACACATAAATCCCTTAAAGAATTATAGGAAAACACAAGCAAACAGGTGAAGGAATTGAACAAAACCATCCAGGATAGAAAAATGGAAATAGAGTGAATAAAGAAATCACAAAGGGAGATAACCCTGGAGAAAGAAAAGCTAGAAAAGAGATCAGAAGTCATAGAGGCAAGAATCAAAAAGAGAATACAAGAGATAGAAGAGAGAATATCAGATGTAGAAGATACCATAGAAAACATTGACACAATAGTTAAAGAAAATGCAAAATTAAAAAATTTCTAACCTAAAACAATCAGGAAATCCAGGACACAATTAGAAGACCAAACCTAAGAATAATAGGTATAGAAGAGAGCAAAGATTCCCAACTTAAAGGGCCAATAAATATCTTCAACAAAGTAATAGAAGAAAACTTCCCCAACCTAAAGAAAGAAATGCCCATGAACATACAAGAAGCCTAAAGAACTCCATATAGACTGGATCAGAAAAGAAATTCCTCCTGTCACATAATAGTCAAGACACCAAATGCACAAAACAAAGAAAGTATTAAAAACAGTAAGAGAAAAATGTCAAGTAACATATAAAGGCAGTTCTATCAGAATTACACCAGACTTCTCACCAGAGACTATGAAATCTAGAAGATCCTGGGCAGATGTTAAACAGACACTAAGAGTATTCAAATGTCAGCCCAAGCTCTTATACATAGCAAAACTCTCAATTACCATGAATATAGAAACCAAGATATTCCATGACAAAACCAAATTTACAATATATCTTTCCACATATCCAGTACTACAAATGGTAATAGATGGAAAACTCCAGGACAAGGAGGGAAACTACACCTGAGAAAAAGCAAGTAAGTAATCTTTCAACAAATTCTAAAAGAAGATAGCCACATAAACATATTTCTACTTCTAACAAAAAAACCAGGAAACAACCATCATTCTTCCTTAATATCTCTTAATATCAATGGACTCAATTCCCCCAATAAAAAGACACAGGCTAACAGACTGGATATGTAAACAGGACCCAGCATTTTATTGAATACAGAAAACACACCTCAATGTCAAAGACAGACAATACCTCAGAGTAAAGGGCTGCATAACAATTTTCCAAGCAAATGATCCCAAGAAAAAAGCTCGAGTGCCTATTCTAATATGGAATAAAATTGACTATTAACCAAAAGTTATCCAAAAAGATAAGGAAGGACACTTCATACTCATCAAAGGAAAAAAAAACTACCAAGAAGAATTCTCAATTCTGAACACCTATGTTTGAAATGCAAGGGCACTCTCATTCATAACAGAACCTTTACTAAAGTTCAAAGCACACAATGCTCCACACACAGTAATAGTGGGAGATTTCAACATCCCACTCTCATCAATGGACAGATCATGGAAACACAAATGACACAGAGATATAGTGAAACTAACAGAAGTTATGGACCAGATTGATTTAACAGATATCTATAGAACATATCATCCTAAAACAAAAGAATATATCTTCTTCTCAATACCTCAGGGTTCCTTCACCAAGACTGACTATATATTTGGTCACAAAACAGGCCTCAACAGATACAAGAAGATTCAAATTATCTCATGCATCCTATCAGATCACCACGTACTAAGGTTGGTCTTCAATAAGAACAAAAACAACAGAAAGCCCACATATACATGAAAGCTGTATAATGCCCTACTCAATGATAACTTTGTCAAGGAAGAAATAAAGAAAGAAATTAAACACTTTTTTAGAATTTAATGCTACTGAAGGCACAACATACCCAAATTTATGGAACACAATGAATGCAGTACTAAGAGGAAAACTCATAGTTCTGAGTGCCTCCAAAAAGAAACTGGAAAGAGCATACTCTAGCAGCTTGACAGCACATCTAAAACAAAAAGAATCAATTACACCCAAGAGAAGTAAAAGGCAGGAGTTAATCAAACAAATGACCGAAATTAACCAAGTAGAAACAAAAGGAACTATAAAAAGAATCAACAAAAGAAGGAGCTTGTTCTTTGAGAAAATATTTCCTTTCTCTCTTTCTCTCTCTCTCTCTCTCTCTCTCTCTCTCTCTCTCTCTCTCTCTCTCTCTCTCTCTCTCCTTCTTTCTTTGTTTTTTTAGTCAAATATAATATAACAGGACTCAAACTGAAAAAAGGAAACTACAGTTGAGAAAATGTATCCATGATATTGTCTAGTAGACAAAATATTATCTAGTATTTTCTTGAATGATGATTTACTATTGCAAGTGCCATCCCTGAACAGCTGGAATATGAATTCAGTCTGCACAAGATAGTAATTGTATTCCTTCATGACATCTTCTTCAGTGCCTGCCTGCAAGTTCCTTTTTGATTTACTGTTCTACTATTCATAATGTACTGTAAGATATAAGATGAAATAAACTATTTCGTCACCAATTAAAATATCTACCAAAGTGGGGAGGAATGGATTGTTTCTGAAATTCCTAAATAAAAATGAAAAATATTGCCCACTTCCCAATTCTTTGTAGAGAACCAGCAGTAGCAGGACATTTGGTAAGAACTACCCCCCACTTCTGGATGCCCAGAGCCACTGGCTGGGGCTCACTTCCCAGCTACCACCAAAACCTGCCTTCCCTCCAGATCACCACTCCCCTTCCAACTCTTCTACCCCTCTCTCCTCCCTCTCCACCACCTGCCCCATTCCTTCTGATGTGGTAGACCCGTGTCACTTCTGCCATGGGGAAGACCCCACTTCCGATACTTTGTAGAGAAATGGCAGCAGTAGGTCATTCGAGAACTGGAAGCAGCAGGGCATTCGAAAACCAGCACTGTGCAGGGTATTCACCCTTGCCAAGTCTGCCAGAGGGAAGACTACATTTCCTGATACTTTCTGGAGAAGCAGCTGTATGCAGGTCATTCGAGAGAAAGGAAATCCCAGTAGTACAGATATACTGGCCTGCAGGATAGACAGCAAGACCAGCTAACATCAGAGATAACTAGATGGCTAAAGGAAAATGCAAGATCATTACCAACAGAAACCAAGGCAACATGGCACCATCAGAACTCAGTGCTCCCACAACAGCAAATCCTGGAGACACCATCACATTGGAAAAGCAAGAGCTGGATCTAAAACCGCATCTCATGATGCTGATGGAGGACTTCAAGAAGGACATAAATTGAGCTTAGCGCAAGGAGATAAGAATGGATCAATTTGCATTCTTCTGCATGTTGACCTCCAGTTGAACCAGCACCATTTATTGAAAAGGCTATCTTTTTTCCAATGGATGGCTTTAGCTCCTTTGTCAAAGATCAAGTGACCATAGGAGTGTGGATTCATTTCTGGGTCTTCAATTCTGTTCCATTGATCTACATGCCTGTCACTGTACCAATACCATGCAGTTTTTAACACTATTGCTCTGTAGTACATCTCGAGGTCCGGGATACTGATTCCCCCAGAAGTTCTTTTACTCTTGAGAATAGTTTAAGCTATCCTGGGTTTTCTGTTATTCTAGATGAATTTTTGAATTGCTCTTTCTAACTCTATGAAGAATGGAGTTGGGATTTTGATGGGGATTGCATTGAATCTGTATATTGCTTTTGGCAAGATGGTCATTTTTACTATATTAATCCTGCCAATCCATGAGCATGGAAGATTTTTCCATCTTCTGAGGTCTTCTTCAATTTCTTTCTTCAGAGACTTGAAGTTCTTGTCATATCAAGGACCTCCACATAAAACCAGACACACTGAAACTAATAGAAAGGAAACTAGGGAAGAACCTTGAAAATATGGGCACAGGGGAGAATTTCCTGAACAGAACTCCAATAGCTTATGCTCTAAGATCAAGAATTGACAAATGGGACCTCATAAAATTACAAAGTTTCTATAAGGCAAAAGACACTGTCAAAAGGACAAAGCAGCAGCCAACAAACTGGGAAAAGATCTTTACCAACCCTACATCCGACAGAGGGCTAATATCCAATATATACAAAGAACTCAAGAAGTTAAACTCCAGAGAGGCAAGTAACCCTATTAAAAAATGGGGTACAGAGCTAAACAAAGAGTTCTCACATGAAGAATATCTAATGGCTGAGAAGCTCCTAAAGAGATGTTCATCATCCTTAGTCATTAGGGAAATGCAAATCAAAACAACCCTGAGATTCCATCTCACACCAGTCAGAATGGCTAAGATCAAAAACACAGGAGACAGCAGTTGTTGACGAGGATGTGGAGAAAGAGGAACTCTCCTCTACTGCTGGTGGGATTGCAAGCTGGTACAATCACTCTGGAAAGCTGTCACAATCACTCTGGAAAGCTGTCTGGCGGTTCCTCAGAAAACTGGGCATGACACTCCTGGAGGATCCGGCTATACCACTCCTGGGCATATACCCAGAGGCTTTACCTGCATGCAATAAGGACACATGCTCCACTATGTTCATAGCAGCCTTATTTATAATAGCCAGAAGCTGGAAAGAACCCAGATGTCCCTCAACAGAGGAATGGATTCAGAAGATGAGGTATATTTACACAATGGAATACTACTCTGCAATTAAAAACAATGAATTCACGAAATTCCCAGGCAAATGGTCAGAACTTGAAAATATCATCCTTAGTGAGGTAACCCAATCACAAAAGAACACACATGGTATGCAGTCACTGATAAGGGGGTATTAACCCAGAATCTCGGAATACCCTAGACACAATTCGCATATCAATAGATTTCCAAGAAGATGGAAGGAGAGACCCCTGGTCCTGGAAAGACTGGATGTAGGGGAATGCCAGGACAGAGATGCAAGAGGGGGTTGAATGGGGAAAAGAGGGAGGGAAGAGGGTTTATGGTACTTTCGGGGAGGGAGGAAACAGGAAAGGGGAAATGATTTGGAATGTAAATAAAAAAACTTAGAAAATAATTAAAATCTTCTCAGATTGAAAATCATGTTTCTGACAATGAATAAACCAGTAAATTATGTCATGCTTTCCATCTATTTTCTTAAAGTTAAATCAAATAAACTATACAAAAGGCACAGAAAAAAAAAGGACATAAATAACTCCCTTAAAGAAATACAGGAGAAAATGGATCAAAAGGTAGAAGCCCTTAAAAAGGAAACACCATAATCCCTTAAAGACATGCAGGAGAATATGGATCAACAGGTAGAAACCCTTAAAGAGGAAACACAAAAATCCCTTAAAGAAATACGGGAGAACATGGGTCAACAGGTAGAATCCCTTAAAGAGGGAACACAAAAATTCCATATGGAATTATGGGAGAACATGGGACAACATGCAGAAGCCCTTAAAGAGGAAAACACAATAATTCCTTAAAGAATTTCAGGAAAAACAAACAAACAAGTGAAGGAACTGAACAAAACTATCCAGGATCTAAAAATGGAAGTAGAAATCATAAAGAAATCGCAAAGTGAGACATCTCTGGAGATAGAAAATCTTGGAAAAAATTCAAGAGTCATAGATGCAAGCATCAACAATAGAATTCAAGAGATAGAACAAAGAATCTCAAATGCTGAAGATTCCATCAAAAACATTGATTCAACAGTCAAAGAAAATGCAAAATACAAAAACCTTGTAACCCAAAAAATCCGAGAAATCCAGGATACAATGAGAAGACCAAACCGAAGGATTATAGGTATAGAAGAGAGTGAGAATTTACATCTTAAAGGGACAGTAAATATCTTCAACAAAATTATAGAAGAAAACTTCCCTAACCAAAAGAAAGAGATGCCCATGAACATGCAAGAAACCTATAGCACCCTAAACAGACTGGACAAGAGCAGAAATTCCTCCTATCATAATAATCAAAGCACCAAATGCACTAAACAAAGAAAGGATATTAAAAGCAGTAAGGAAAAAAGGGCAAGTAAATTATAAAGACAGACCTATCAGAATTATACCACCAGAATTACTTCTCACCAGAGACTGTGAAAGCCAGAAGATCCAGAGCAGATGTCATACAAACCCTAAGAGAACATAAATGTCAGCCCAGACTACTATACTTAGCAGAACTTTCAATTACCATAGACAAAGAAAACAAGACATTCTATGACAAAAGCAAATTTACACAATATCTTTCCAGAAATCCAGTTCTACAAAGGATAATGGGTGGAAAATACCAACACAAGGCAGGAAACTACACTGTAGAAAAAGCAATAAAGTAATCTTTCAACAATCCCAATAGAAGATAGCTTCACAAACAGAATTTCACCTTTAACCAAGAAGATAACAGTAAACAACAATCACTTTTCCTTAATATCTCTTAATATTAATGGTTTAAATTCCCCTATAAAAAGACATAGACTAACAGACTGAACACATAAACAGGACCCAACGTTTTGTTGCATACAAGAAACCCACCTAAGTAACAAAGGCAGTCACTATTTCAGAATTAAAGGTTGGAAAACAATTTTCCAAGCAAATGATCCCAAGAAACAAGTGGGAGTGGCCATTCTTATATTGGATAAAATTCACTTTCAACCAAAAGTTGTCAAAAAAGATAAGGAGGGACACTTCATATACTAGTCAAAGGAAAATTTTACCATGATGAACTCTCAATTCTGAACATCTATTCTCCGAACGCAAGGGCACCTACATTCATAAAAGAAACTTTACTAAAGCTCAAAGCACACATTTCACCCCACACTATAATAGTGGGAGACTTCAACACCCCACTCTCAACAATGGACAAATCATGGAAACAGAAACTAAACAGAGACACAGTGAAACTAACTGAACTTATGGACCAAATGGATCTAAGAGATATTTATAGAACATTCCACCCTAAAGCAAAAGAATATACCTTCTCAGCACCTCATGGTACCTTCTCCAAAACTGACCATATAATTGGACACAAAATGGACCTCAACTGATAAAGAAATATTGAAATTATTCCATGCACCTTATCAGATTATCACGGCCTAGGGCTGGTCTTAAGCTCAGACAAAACCAATGGAAAACACACATACATGTGGACTTTGAACAATGCTCTTCTCAATGATAGCTTGGTCAAGGAAAAAATAAAGAAAGAAATTAAAGACTTTTTAGAATTTAATAAAAACGAAGACACATCATACCAAAACTTAAGGGACACAATGAAAGCAGTGCTAAGAAGAAAACTCATAGCCCTGAGTGCCTCCAAAAAGATAATGGAGAGAGCTTACACTAACAGCTTGACAGTGCACTTGAAAGCTCTAGAACTAAAAGAAGCAAATACACCCAAGAGGAGTAGGCGGCAGGAAATAATCAAACTCAGTGTTGAAATCAACCAAATAGAAGCAAAAAGAACCATACAAAGAATCAACAAAACCAGGAGATGGTTCTTTGAGAAAAATCAACAAAATAGATAAACCCTTACCAGACTAACTATAGGGCACAGAGGCACTACCCAAATTAATAAAATCAGAAATGAAAAGGGAGACATAACAACAGAAACTTTGGAAATTCAAAAAATCATCAGATCTTACTACAAGAGTTTATACTCAACAAAGTTTGAAAATCTGGAAGAAATGAACAACTTTCTAGATACATACAAGGTGCCAAAGTTAAAACTGGATCAGATAAACCGTCCCATAAGTCCTGAGGAAATAGAAGCAGTCGTTAATAGTCTACCATCAAAAAAAAAAAAGCCCAGGACCAGATGGGTTTAGCAGGGAATTCTATCAGATCATCAAAGAAGAGCTAATACCTATACTCTTCAAACTATTCCACAAAATAGAAACTCAAGGAACACTACTCAACTCATTCTATGAAGCCACAATAACGCTTATACCAAAACCAAACAAAGACCAAACAAGGAAGGAGAACTTCAGACCAATCTCCCTCATGAACATCAATACAAAAATACTGAACAAAATTCTGGCGAACCGAATCTAAGAATATATCAAAACTATAATTCACCATGATCAGGTAGGTGTTATCACAGGGATGCAGGGATGGTTCAATATATGGAAATCCATCAATGTAATCCACTACATAAACTCAAGGACAAAACCACATAGTCATTTCATTTGATGCTGAAAAGTCTTTTGACAAAGTCCAGAATTTCTTCATGATAAAAGTCTTGTACAAATTGGGATTCCAAGGCCCACACCTAAACACAGAGAAAGCAATATACTGCAAACCGGTAGCCAACATCAAATTAAACAGAAAGAAACTTGAAGCAATCCCACTGAAATCAGGGACCAGACAAGGCTGCCCACTCTCTCCCTATCCATTCAATATAGTACTTGAAGTCCTAGCCAGAGCAATCAGACAACAAAAGGTCAGAGGTATACAAATTGGAAAGGAAAAAGTCAAACTATCACTAATTTCAGATGATATGATCATATACTTAAGCAACCCCAAAACTTCCACCAGAGAACTCTTAAAACTGATAAACAACTTCAGCAAAGGGGCTGGATATAAATTTAACCCAAGCAAATCAGTAGCCTTCCTCTGCTCAAGAGATAAACAAGCTGAGAAAGAAATTAAGAAAATGACACCCATCAAAATAGTCCCAAATAATATTTCATGCCTTGGTGTGACTCTAACAAAGCAAGTGAAAGATTTGTATGATAAGAACTTCAAGCCTCTGAAGAAAGAGATCGAAGATCTTAGAAGATGGAAAGATCTCTCGTGCTCATGGATAGGCAGGATCAATATAGGAAAAATGGCCATCTTGCCGAAAGCAATCTATAGATTCAAAGCAATCCCCATCAAAATCCCAACTCAATTCTTCATAGATATAGAAAGAGCAATTCTCAAATTCATCTGGAATAACAAAAAAACCCAGGATAGCTAAAACTATTCTCCACAACAAAAGATCTTCTGGGGGAATCACCATCCCTGACCTCAAGGCCTACTACAGAGAAATAGTAATAAAAACTGTTTGGTATTGGTATGGAGACAGGCAGGAAGATCAATGAAATAGAATTGAAGGCCCAGAAAAGAACCCACACTCCTACGGTCACTTGTTATTTGACAAAGGAACTAAAAACATACAGTGGAAAAAAGACAGCATTTTTAACAAATGGTGCTGGATCAACTGGAGGTCAGCATGCAGAAAAATGCAAATTGACTCATTCTTATCTCCTTGTACAAAGCTCAAGTCCAAGTGGATCAAGGATCTACACTTAAAGCCAGACACACTGAAGCTTATAGAAGAGAAAGTGGGGAAGAACCTTGAACACATGGGCATAGGGGAAAATTTCCTGAATAGAACACCAATGGCTTATGCTCTAAGAACAAGAATTGACAAATGGGACCTCATAAAACTGCAAAGCTTCTGTAAGGAAAAGGACACTGTCAATAGGACAAAATGGCAACCAACAAATTGGCAGAAGATCTTTACCAATCCTACATCTGATAGAGGGCTAATATCCAATGTATACAACGAACTCACGAAATTCGTCTCCAGAGAGTCAAATAACTCTATTAAAAAATGAGGTAAAGAGCCAAACAGAGAATCCTCAACTGAGGAAACTCGAATTGCTCTAAAGCACCTAAAGAAATGTTCAGCATTCTTAGTTATTAGGGAAATGCAAATCAAAACAACACTGAGATTTCACCTCACGACGGTAAGAATGGCTAAGATGAAAAACTCAGGGGACAGCAGATGCTGGAGAGGATGTGGGGAAAGAGGAAAACTCCTCCAATGTTGGTGGGATTGCAAACTGGTAAAACCACTCTGGAAATCAGTTTGGCGGTTCCTCAGAAAACTCGGCATAATACTACCGGAGGACTCAGCTATACCACTCCTGGGCATATACCCAAAAGATGCTCCTAAATGTAATAAGGACACATGCTACACTATGTTCATAGCTGCCTTATTTATAATAGCCAGAAGCAGGAAAGAACCTAAATGTCTTTCAAGAGAGGAATGGATACAGAAAGTGTAATATATATATACACACACACACACACAATGGAGTACTACTCAGCTATTAAAATCAATGAATTTATGAAATTCTTAGGCAACTTGATGGGACTAGAAAGTGTCATCCTGAGCACGGTAGCCCAATCACAAAAGAATGCACATGGTATGCACTCACTGATAAGTGGATGTTAGCCCAAAAGCTGAAAATAAACAAGTTACAATTCACCCAGCACAAGAATCTCATGAAGAAGGAGGACTGAAGTGAGGGTGCTTTGGTTCCTCTGAGAAAGGGAACAAAATACTCACAGGAGCAATAAAGGAGACAAAGTGTGGAGCAGAGACTGAAGTAAAGGCCACACAGAGACTTCCCTACCTGGGGATTCATCCTATAAACTGTCACCACACCCAGACACTACTATGGATGACAAAAGTGCATACCAAAAGGAGCATGTCATGGTTGTCTCCAGAGGGGCCCTGTCAGAGCCTTACACATACAGAGACATCCAACCATTGGACTAGGCATGGAGTCCCCAGCGGGGGAGTTGGAGGGTGGTCCAGAGGAGCGGAAGGGGTTTACAGTCCCAGGTGAGAACAACAATTTCAGCCACCCAGACACCCCAGGACTCCCAGAGACTAAATCATCAACCAAGGGGTACACATGGTTCCAGCCAAAAATGTGGCAGAGGAATCCCTTGTCGGGCATCAGTGGGAAGAGTGGTCCTTGGTCCTGTGAAGGCTCAATAAATGCCCCAACAAAGGGAAATCTAGGGGTGTGGGGGGAGGTGGGAGTAGCTTGGGTGGAGGGGCATATACTTGGAGGCAGTGGATGGGAGGAGTGGTTGGAGGTTTTGGGGAGGGGGGGAAACCCGGAAAGGTTTTACCATTTGAAATGTAAATGAAGATTATATTCAATAAAAATAATTAAAAAATGACAAAAATAAGCCCTAAAAAAGAAAGAAAAAGACTTCTCTGAAGGGATAACCTATTTAAAAAAATCTGAGACTTAAAAATAAACTAATGGAAACCTTCCATAATTTTTAGATGGCCACCAGGTTATGCTTTTGTGTCTATGGGGAATGAAAATGTATGTTTATCTATAAAAATTAGAAATATTAGATTTGTCCAGGGAAAACATTTTCAGCTGAGACATAAATGTTTTCACAAAGCAAATAGCCCAGGTGATTCACTCTTACCTTTCTCAGTTACAGATTTCTCCAAAAAAAAATGCATGCATCTCAACTTCAAATGATCTAGTCCAAATGTATTGATCACACAAAGACTGTACAACACATAGACTCAACAAAAAACACAGAAACTGATCAACACATAGCTTGGACAGACAACACAGAGACTGGATAACACAAAAGTTGGACAACACAGACACTGGACAAGGATTGCTAAAGCTAGCTATTTTCAGACTAACCATTTTTTTCCTTCTTTGGACCCAAACAGGAATTTCTCATCCCAATTCATCAGGAAGCAATTATAAGAAAACTATTGAACTGATCCCTTAAGTTGGGGTGGATGGTTTTGGTCATTTGATGTGTTGTGGTTGACATGATCTAGGGTGGTTGGTTGTTGTTGGTTATAATTAGGGAAGAAACAAAATAAAGTTCACTAATGTATGTAGCTAAAATTTTAAGTTAGTTTAGTTTGAATTATTGTTTATTGACAGAAACTTCATGTTGTTTTGTTTGAATTATTGTATATTGATAGCAATTTCTGGTTGTTTAGTCTGAATTATCTTATATTGATAGAGGTTTCAGGATTTTTTTAAAAGCATTTTATTTATTTACATTACAGTCATTGCTTCACCTTGGCCTTAGATCAGATCACATAGTTCCTCATCCCATTCCTTCTCTGTGCCTCTGAGAGGGTGCCCCCCCAAGCAGGTCTCCCCCTTTCCTGGGGCCTCAAGTCTCTTGATGATTAAGCTTATCTTTCTCCACTGAGGCCAGACCAGGTACACATTTGCTACATATGTGCTAGGGATCTAAGATTAGCCTATGTTAGTGCCTCAGTCTCTGGGTGCTCCCTGGGGTCTGGTTTAGTTGAGACTGCTGGTTTTCCTATGGGGTTGGTCTTCCTTTCAGCTTCTTCAATCCTTCACCTAATTCAAGCATATGTATCCCTTACTTCAGTTTAATGGTTGGGTGTAAGTGTCTGCTTCTGTCTCAGTCAGCTGCTAGTAAGGCCTCTCAGAGCTCAGCCATGCCAGATTCCTATCTGTAATCATATCATAGCATAGTAGTGTCACGCATTGGTATTCCCCAGTGAGATGGATCCCATGTTGGGTCAGTCATTGGACTTCCTTTCCTTCAGTCTCTTCTCTATTATTATCCCCACAGTTATTTAGACAGGAATAATTATGGATCAAGAATTTTGACTGTGGGTTAGTAACCCTGTCCCTCCACTTGAGGCCCTGTCTATCTACAGGAGGCAGACTCTTCAAGTTACCTTTCCCCAATGTTAGGCATTTTGGCTAAGGTCACCCCAATGAGTCTGAGAGTTTCTCACCTCCTGGATCTTTGGTCCTTTCTAGAGTGTCCCCCTACCTCCCAATACCCAAGGCTGCTTAATTCCATTCATTCTTTTGGCACTCTGAGCTTCTCTCCTGCATGTTCCCCCACTCATATTTGATCCAGTTCTCCTTTTCCCCTGCTCCTCTCCTCTCTCGTCTAGGTTCCTCCATCACTTTGCCACCTGTGAATATTTCCTTCTCACTTCTAAGTGGGATTGAAGCCTTCTCACTTTGGCAATTCTGTTTGTTATATTTCTTAAGGTCTGTAGGTTGTATTTTAGGTATTAGGCACTTTTTAGTTAATATCTGCTTGTCAGTGTGTACATATCATGCATATCTTTTTCAGTTGAGTAACCTCACTCTGGATGATATTTTCTCGTTCCATCCATTTGCCAGCAAAATATATGATGTCCTTGTTTTTAACAACTGATCCATTTTAGGCTGAGGGACATCTGGGTTTCCAACTTTTAGCTATTACAAATAAGGCTGCTATGAACGTGGTAGAGCAAGGGTCATTGTGGTATGGCAGGGTGTCTTTTGGGTATATGCTCAAGATTTATATAGCTTTGTCTTTAGGGAGAGCTATTTTAAATTTTCTGAGGAACCACAGATTGATTTGCAGAGTGGTTGTATGATTTTGCATTCCCCCAACAATGAAAGAGTGTTCCATTTTCTTCATATCCTTGCCAGCATGTGCTCTCACTTGAGTTTTTGATTTTAGCCATTTCTGATAGTTGTGATATGGAATCTTAGGATCGTTTTGATTTGCATTTTTCTGATAAGAACTTTGAACATTTCTTTAAGTGTTTCTCATTCATTTGAGATTCTTCTCTTATGAATTCTCTGTTGAACTCTGTACTCAGTTTTTTAGTATTTATTTTTTGAGATTATATTATATTTTCAAAGGGAGATTTCTCCTTTGAAACCCTTCTATATACTCCTCCAGCTCTCTCTCATACTCAAGGTCTCTTTTTTCAACAATTATTATTGCATGCATTAATGTATTTGTTTATACATATTTATTGCTAACCATAACCCATTCAGTCCATGAAAGGTAACTCATATGTATGTTTTCAAAGCTGACTGTCTGGCACTGAACAACAAATTGGCACGCTCTTTCCTAGGGAAGACATTTTGCCCTGCTCCCCGTTTTGCTTGGTTGAACATAGTTTTTTTGTGTGTGTAGGGTTAAAAGCTCTTTGGCTTTTTTTCATCCAGTTTGGTATGTTTTGGGTATTTTCCCTGTATATCTCACATATTGGCAACTGGGTTGTTGAAACCATGGAGTTGCAGCTTCTGACATTTCTAGGAAACACAATCTCACAGAAAACTCCATGGTCCTCTGGCTCTTTCAATCTTTCAGCTCCCTTTTCTACAATGTTCCTTGAGTGCCACACCAACCCCAGTATTATCTGTGTGACAAGTTCCAGAGATTGAGGCCAAAACTTCAAAAGAAGGAGGCCTCCTGGAACTTGTTGTGGAACTCTTGCTCAGAACAAAATATTGAGCCACAATTCTCATCCATTTTACCTCTTTTCTGTTTTTCTTTTTCTTATTTACAACATGTTCCTCGTAGGCTTGGCCAAGATCTTAATCAAGAATATTGGGTAAGAAACCATCCCTTGAGACAGGGGTCACTAACATGACCTTATTTATGGGGAAACCAATACCTTACTTCATAAATAATTTACGAAATTATATGCTAGTATTATGATAAATAAATACTTTCCCAATAATAAAATTTCATATGATTGCGTGTATGTCATTGGAGGTGGGCTTTGGTATATGGTAAAGAAAGCCTCAAATAAAACGAATTAAAATAGTTTAAATTATGCATTGAAGATTTATAAAAAGTCAGCCATTAGATGTTAAACAATAGTTGACCATAAAGATTTCTTAACCTGCTCTTGGAAATATGCCAATAGCCTTGAGTGTCTGGCCCACTGAATACATCTTTTTAGAATTGTAACACTTGGATGATTTCTGTTAATAATGATGTTCTATTTGTGATTCACTGAATATATGTTTTCATATGGTAATGCTTGGATGATTTTTGTGCTTTATTGTGCCCAATGATAATGATGGCATTCATGATTGCTTCACTGAACACATTTTCTAGGAGTTGTAATTTTTTTATGTATAAAAACCCTTGCTTGAGAACTGCAAAATACACTCAGATTCAAACTGCCTCTGTGTTTGTTTGTCACCGCTGAATCCTTAACGACCTAGAGCCTTCAAGGACCCTCATCCCAGAGACACACATCTGACTGTGGTGGTCTGTGGCACCTGAACTTTAAGTGGATGAGTGGTTTGTAATTGTATTTACAAGGCCTTGGATCTACAACTCTTCACTTTCATTGATCATGGTTTTCTGTAGTGGTCTCTATCAGATGCAAAGAGATATTTCTTTGATGCAGGATGAAAACAACACTTATGGGGGTAGATGAATAATAACAAAAGGGATACAGTGCCTATTACTAAAAACCTTGCTAACTACTCAACAATAGAGAGGCCCTGATTATTGGGGGAGAATCTATAACCATTACTTTACTATGGCATTTATTTTTAATTATATGTTAGTTATATTTTTATTGAATATTTTATTTATTTACATTTCAAATGTTATACTTTTTATGGTTTCCCCCCTGCAAACCTCCTATCTCATTCTCTCTCCTCCTGCTGCTGTGAGGGTGCTCTCCACCTACACACCCACTTGCACCTCACTGCCCTGACATTCCCTTACACTGCGGCATCAAGCCTTCAAAGGACCAAGGTCCTCTCCTCCCATTGATACCGGATAGATCCATCCTCTGCTACATATCCAGCTGAAGTCGTGGGTCCCTCCATGTGTACCCTTTGGTTGGTGGTTTAGTCCCTGGGATCTCTGGGTGGTCTGGTTGGTTGATGTTGTTCTTCCTATGGGGTTGCAAAACCCTTCAGCTCCTTCAATCTTTTCCCTAACTCTTCCATTGGTGTCCCCATGCTCAGTCCAGTGGTTGACTGTGAGCATCTGCATTTGTATTTGTCAGGATCTGGCGGAGCCTCTCAGCCATATCAGGCTCCTGTCAGCAAGTACTTCTTGGCATACACAATAGTGTCTGGTTTTGGTGTCTGTATATAGAATGATTCCCCAGTTGGGGAAGTCTCTGGATGGCCTTTCCTTCAGTCTCTGTTCTACATTTTGTCCCTGTATTTCCTTTAGACAGGAGAAATTCTGGGTTAAAATTTTGGAGATGGGTGGTTGGCCCCATTTCCTTTATGGGGGCCTTGCCTAACCTTTGGATATGGTCTCTATAGGTTCTCCCACCCATTTGTTGGGTATTTCAGCTAATGTCATCCCCATTGGGTTTGGGTAGCCTCTTGCTTTCCTGACATCATAGACTTTGTGGTGGTCACCCTAATTTCCCCATACCCTATGCTCCACATCTGTGCTCAGTTTCCTGACCCTCTGTATATCTATACATTTCCTCCCATACCTTATTCTGCCCCCCCTTTTTCCTTTCCCCTCCTCTTTTCCTCCCAAATCCCTCCCACCCTCTACTTCCAGTGACACTTTTGATCCCCCTTATAAGAAGGAATGAAGCATCCCACACTTTGGTCTTCCTTCTTCTTGAGCTTCATATAGTCTGTGAGTTCTATGGTGGGTGTTCAGAACTTTTTGCATAATATCCACTTATCAATGAGTTCATACCATGTGTGTTCTTTTGTGATTGTGTTACCTCACTCAGGATGATATATTTCAGTTCCATCTATTTGCATCTGAATATCACAAAGTCATTGTTTTTAAAGACTGAGTAGTACTCAACTGTGTAAATGTACTACATTTTCTGTATCCGTTCCTCTGTTGAAGGACATCTGGGTTCTTTCCAGCTTCTGGCTATTAAAAATAAGGCTGTTGTGAACATCGTGGAGCATGTGGCCTTGTTATAGGTTGGAGCATCTTCTGAGTACATGCCCATGAGGGATATAGCTGGGTCCTCAGGTAGTACTTTATCCAATTTTCTGAGAAACTACCTTTACAGAGTGGTTGGACTAGCTTGAAATCCCACCAACAATGGAGAAGTATTCCTCTTTCTCCACCTCATCACCAGCATATGCTGTCACCTGAGTTTTTGATCTTAGCCATTCTGACTGGTGTGAGGTGGAATCTCAGGGTTGTCTTGATTTGCATTTCCCCGATGACTAAGGATGTTGAACATTTCTTTAGGTGTGTCCTAGCCATCCAGTATTCCTCAGTTGAGAATTCTTTGTCTAGCTCTGTACTCCATATTTTAATAGGGTTATTTGGTTCTCTGGAGTCTAACTTCATGAGTTACTTGTATATATTGTGTATTAACACTCTGTCAGATATAAGATTGTTAAAAATCTTTTCCCAGTCTGTTGGTTGCAGTTTTGTCCTATCAATAGTGTCCTTTGACTTACAGAACATTTGCATTTTTATGAGCTCCCATTTGTCAAATGTTGATCTTAGAGCCTATGCCATTGTTGTTCTGTTCAGGAAATTTTCTCCTGTGCCATGTGTTTGAGGCCCTTCCCCACTTTCTCTCCTATTAGATTCAGTGTATCTGGTTTTATGTGGAGGTACTTGATCCACTTGGACTTGAGCTTTCTACAAGGACATAAGAATGGATTGATTTGCATTCTTCTTCATGCTGACTTACAGTTGAGCTACCACCATTTGTTGAAAATGTTATCTTTTTTCTACTGGATGGTTTTAGCTCCTTTGTCAAAGATCAAGTGATCATATGTGTGAGGGTTCATTTCTGGGTCTTCATTTCTATTCAATTGATCTACTTGCCTGTCTCTGTATCAGTAATTTATAGTTTCTATCATGGATTGCTCTGTAACACAGTTTGAGGTCAGGGATGGTGATTCGACCAGAAGTTCTTTCATTGTTTAGAATAGTTTTCACTATCCTAGTTTTTTGTTGTTCCAGATGAATTTTCTCTTTCTACCTCTATGAAGAATTACATTGGAATTTTGATGGGATTGCATTGAATCTGTAGATTGCTTTCAGCAACATGGCCATTTTTTACTATATTACTCCTTCCAGTCCATGAGCATGGGAGAACTTTCCATCTTCTGAGGTCTTCTTCGATTTCTTTCTTCAGAGACTTGAAGTTCTTCTAATACAGTTCTTTCACTTTCTTGGTTAGAGTCACACCATGATATTTTATATTGTTTCTGCCTATTTTGGAGGATGTCATTTCCCTAATTTGTTTCTCTGGCTGTTTATCTATTGAGTATAGGAAGGCTAATTAATTTTGAGTTAATTTTCTATCCAGCTACTTTGCTGAATTTGTTTATCAGCTGTAGGAACTCTTGTGGAACTTTTGGGGTCATTTAAGTATGCTATCATATCATTTGAAAATAGTGATATTTTGACTTCTTCCTGTCTAATTTATATCACTTTCATCTCCTTTTGTTATCTAATTGCTCTAGCTAGAAATTTGAGGACTATATTGAATAGATAGGGAGACAATGGTCAGCCTTTTCTAGTCCCTGGTTCTAGTGGGATTGTTTCAAGTTTCTCTCCATTTAATTTGACATTGGCTACTGGTTTGGTATGGTATGTTTGGTATGGTCCTTGAATTCCTGGTCTTTCCAAGACTTTTAACATGAAGGGTTGTTGAATTTTATCAAATGCTTTTTCAGTATCTAATGAGATGATCATGTGGTTTTTTTTCTTAGAGTTTGTTTATGTAGTGGATTATGTTGATGGATATCCTTATATCGAACCATCCCTGCATCCCAGGGATGAAGACTACTTGATCCTGAAGAATGTTTCTTTTCAAGTATTCCTGGATTCAGTTTGCAAGACTTTTATGGAGTATTTTTACAAAAATATTCACAAGGAAAATTGGTCTGAAGTTCTCTTTCTTTGTTGGGTCTTTGTGGTTCATGTGTAAGTGTAATTGTGGCTTTGTAGAATGAATTAGATAGCATTCCTTTTCATTTGCTTGAAAAATTTTTTCCAGCCATTTACTCTGAGGTAGTGTCTGTCTTTGTCACTGAGGTGGGTTTCCTGTGTGCAGCAAAATGCTGGTTCCTGTTTACATATGCAATCTGTTAGTCTATGTCTTTTTATTGGGAAATTGAGTCCATTGATTTTAAGAGATATTAAGGATCAGTCAACATTGCTACCTGTTTTTGTTGTTGTTGTTGTTGTTTGGAGTGGAATTAAGTTTGTGTGGCTGTCTTATTTTGGGTTTGTTGAAAGAAGATTACTTTCTTGCTTTTCTTGGGAGTAGTTTTCCTCCTTGTGTTGGAGTTTTCCAGGTGTTATCCTTTGTAGGGATGGATTTGTGGGAAGATATTATTCAAATTTGGATTTGTCATGGAATATCTTGATTTTACCATCTATGGTAATTGAAAAATTTTCTGAGTATAGTAGCCTGTGCTGGCATTTGTCTTCTCTTAGGGTCTGTATAACATCTGTCCAGGATCTACTAGCTTTTAAAGCCTCTGTTGAGAAGTCTGGTGTATCTGCTAGGTCTCACTATATATGTTACTTGATCTTTTCCCTTACTATTTTCAATAGTAATTTCTTTGTATTGTGCATTAGCAGTTTTGATTATTATGTAAAGGGAGAAATTTCTTTTCTGATTGAATCTATTTGGGGTTCTTTAGGCTTCTTGTATGTTTATGAGCATCTCCATCTTTAGGCTATGGAAGTTTCCCTCTATAATTTTGTTGAAGATATTTACTGGCCCTTTGACTTGGGAATCTTTGCTCTCTTCTATACCCATTATTCATTAGGTTTGGTCTTCTCATTTTGTCCTGGATTTCCGGGATGTTTTGGTTAGGAACTTTTTGAATTTCCTTTGACTGCTGTGTCAATATTTTCTATAGTATCTTCTATACATGAGAATCTCTCTTCTTTCTCTTGTATTCTGTTCATTACACTTGCAACTATGACTCCTGATCTTTTCTCTAGATTTTCTATCTCCAGGGTTGTCTCCCTTTGTGATTTCTTTATTGTTTTTATTTTCATTTTTAGATCCTGGATAGTTTTGTGCAATTCCTTCACCTGTTTGTTTGTGTTTCCTGTATTAGTTTAAGGGATTTACACATCTCCTTTTTAAGGGCTTCTACCTTTTTACCTGTGTTCTCCTACATTTCTTTAAGGGAGTTATTTATTTTCTTCTTAAAGTCCTCTCTCATCTTTGTGAGATTCCATTTTAAATCAGAATCTTGCTTTTCCTGTGTATTGGGGTATCCAGGACTTGTTGTGGTGGGAGTACTGGGTTCTGATGATGCCACGTAGCCTTGGTTTCTATTGCTTATGTTCTTGCACTTGCCTCTTTCGGGTTATCTTTGGTGTTAGCTGGTCTTGCTGTATCTGACTGTAGCTTGTCCTTCCTTTATGCTTGTAATCTTAGGTTTAGCTTGTAATCTCAGCACTCTTGGGAGAACAACTCTCTCCAGGCAGGACTTGGGTATAGAGAGCTGTGGTACAGAATTAGCTTCAGGTCACAGATGGAAACAGGAAGGATCCTGCCCCGTCTGCTCTGAGGTTCCTGGCACTGTGGGCTCCTGGCTCGTTCCTCTTTGGCAAGGAATTAAAGCAATAGTGAGATCTCACCTGTGACCTAAGGTGTCATCACTCCTGGGAGACCTTCTGGAGAGCTGAGGCACAGGGATAGTTCCAGGGTGTAGATGTACAACATTTTTAAATTGGGTTATTTGGGTCTTTGGAGGTTAACTTCTTGAGTTCTTTATATATTTTGGATATTTGCCCTCTGTCAGATGTAGGAGTTAGTGAAGATTTTTTCCCCAAACACTTTGGGCGCCATCTGAAGCTTCCTGGGAATTGCTCATGAGCGGGTTCTCCATGGATGAAGAGCTGAAGAATGAAGCGACAGGGGTCGAGAGAAAAAGAACACACAGAGACATTAGTGCATGGCTGTACAAAATCTTTTTTGTTTTTACTTTGGGGATAAGAGCAACAATATATGCGCTCTTATATGTGGGTCTAAGTTCTGCCATGTGGTAGGTTATCTCTTCTCAGGTACCATGCATCTCCTCCTTAGAGTCAGGTCCTCCTATCCCTGGATCTGTCCCAGAATCCTTTCAGCCTACCTGATAGCTACCATTTATTCTACACATTCCTACAAGCCAGGGATTGAAGTTAGGTTGACAGTCTCAACAGAAGGTGCTTTTACATGCATTCATGCATTACCATCCCCACACCCCTGGTGATGTTCTTAAATGAACTCCTCTGGCCACTTATGGGGGAGATAAAAATAAAATCGAGGAGACTAATAAGAAGACCTGTGTAATAGTCCATGGTAGAATGACAGGCAATGCTGCTATCAGCAAGATGGTACGAAGGGGTCAGAGTCAGGATGTATTTGTGGATGTAATGTAATGGGGAAAGAGAGGAGTCCAGGATGACTCCCAAGTTATTAGTAGAACGACTGTATACCATTGTCATTACAGAGACAGGGATCCTTGGAGAGGAAGAGAGTATGTCTGTAAATTTGTTTAGGTATTGACTGTGGTATGAATGAAATGATGTAGCTTACATTTGTAAGTACATTCCTTGGGAGGGCGAACAAATATACCTATGTTTTAGGCCATAAGTGTCTGAAGTTCAAGATGTGGACAGGGCTGGATGCATTCAGATATCTCTAGCACATACACTAATTCTGTTCACTGTAACCTGTATTATGGGGAAAATATAGTAAATGCAAAACACAGAGTAATAGAATGAGTATCTCTGTATTTATTTTCATTCTTGTTAAGATTTCATAATTTCCATCTGATAAGATAGATTAGTAGATAAAAAGTGGTTGCCAGGCAAACCTGAGTAGTTGACTTAGACTGTGAAAGGTGAGGCCAACTTGAGAAAGTTGTCTCTGAACTTCACACATATGCCCTGGCACCCACATTTACACTCAGTCTTATCCCAACTTTCCCATCTACTCTTTCCTTGATCAGAATATTTTATAGCAATGTTCAATATTATGATAAATAAATGCTTGTCAATTAAAGAGAAGAATCTGATAATCTGGCTGTGGTAGCATATGTCTTTAATCCCTGTACTAAGCAGATAGAGGTGTAATGGTATGTGTCTTTAATCCCAATATTTGAATGTCTCTTCACAACAGCAAAACCTTAACAAACTCCTTCCAGTTTGAACCAGGGCCCTGAGCAGAACTTGGGCACTGACTCTGCACCAAGTCAGAAGAAGCTAAACTCACAGGAGCTCTAACATGCCCAAGGTCACAGGTGAGGAGACCATAACATCTGCCCCACCACCCAGAGTAACTGGGTCCCCCAGGATCCATGGATACAGGAACCCCCACCCAGCCAGTGGCATGGCTTCCTTCTGGTCTGAACCTGTGTACTGAGCAGACCTTGGGTGCTGGCACCTGGCACCATACCCATTCCCACAACACACAGAGAAAGCTCAACTCCCAGCTGCTCAAACACACCCAGGATCACAGTTTGAACCTGTAACAGAGCAGACCAGGAACACAGGCTCTGCACCCACTCCTACAAGACCCAGAGGGAGCCCGACTCTCAAGTGCTCTGAAATGCCCAGGATCACAGAATAGGCCACAATATCTGCCCCAATACCCTGAGTAACTGGGTCCCCCAGGATCTAGGGACACAGAAACCATCACCCAGCTAATGTCAAGGATGTCTTTTGGTCTGAACCAGCACCTGGAGCAGACCTGGGGTGCTGACTCTGCACCCACTCTTACAACACCCAGAGGGAGCCCAACTCCCAGGTGCTCTGAAATGCCCAGGATCACAGAATCTCAGGATCACAGAGGAAGCTTGACTCCAAGGAGGTCACACACACCCAGGAGCACTGGGACTCTGACACACTCAATATCACAATATCAAGATCTTTCCCAACATGCAGAGTAACTTGGACCCCCCAAAGGAACTAGGGAAGCATAAATCTCCGTTCACACAGAGGCATGGGTTTCTTCCAGCTAGCACCTGTGCCAGGAGCAAACCCAGGTTTCTGGATCCCCACCCACACCTGCAACACCTAGAGAAATCTTGACTCCCAGGAGCTCTAACAAAACAGAATCTAAGGATCTTGGTCACACCAAGATTTCAGGATCCCAGAGGCAGCTTGACAACCAGGAACTCTAACACACCCAGGATCTCAGATCATAGGATCCCAGAATCACAGGATCACAGAGTCAGATAGACTCTGAGGAGTTCTAATACAACTAGGATCACCTTCCAGTGTTGGGAGCCGTAATGGGACAAGCTAATATACTAGCAGGTGATCATCCTGAAATGGCCTGCTTCGGATTATTACATAATCTGTGACAGGTGAGCCCTCATTCAAGGCTGTGAGGGACTAATTTTAGGAAAGATTCCTGCTATTAATATGCTTTTCCTGTTATTATTAAACATATATAATACCAATAAGTAATAGCATACCACTTTGGAGCAGATCTCTGCAGATCCACGAAGATGTATTGTGTTATGGTGATGCTATGTAGACAAATAGATGACTTAAGTTTTAATGATGATCCTGTAAGAATTCCTAAAATTATATTCCGTGATTATTAAGCTCTTTTATAGTGGAGCTTCTATTAGGTCCTTTTCTGTTAGTCAAAACTGCAATGACAACTCTGCCAGTCTCCCAAGTGTCACAATTTAATTGCTCTTAGATGGCAACCAGACTTCCTCCTACTCAGAGCACATTCCAAGAGGTTGTAAAACAATTAACCAAAGCTCATAGAAAGGGAACTGTGATTTATTATAGGTGTTAAGAGAGAAGATAAAATATTGACTGAGTTTACCTATACAAAACTTCACTAATAACTTAGTTATGGTTTTAAACTTTCAATGAACTTGTGAAAGACAATTGATAGATGTTTAGCTAGATAATTATTCCTAATGGATATGCATGTAAACATTCTCTGTTGTAAACTTCTATTTCAATTTATAGTTTGATTTTTGTGTGAACTTGTGATGAACTTTGTAACATGTGATCATATATATTTTGAAAGATGTATAAGTACTGAAGACTAAAGAGGGAAACCTTTTCTTCACCTTTTCTCTCTCCCCCTCATTCCCTCATTTTTACCTTTCCCCTCTTAGAATTCTCTTTCACCACTGAGGATCTTTCTGCTTTTCTCCTTAGATAGTTTTCAAAGGAAACTCTTTACAATTTAGTAATAAACTTATTAAACACTTCTCTAAGTGTCCCATTTTTCTCCCTGAGACTTCTGACTAGCAGACTGAAAGTTAGAGCCCAGTAGTTCCTGCTGAGATAGAACAAAGACCACATTGCTTAATCCTCTGCTGTTAGGCTACAGGTGTTAATTACCTAAGCCAGCAGTCTTTCACCCTCAGAAAGAGCAAGAAAGTTTCTAGGATGATTTAGAAGTTATCATCAGCATTTCCGCAGAGTTAGAGAGCTAGAAAGCCCTGAAAAGCTCAGACTTTAAAGCCATCATCACCAGAGTCCTACTCTGTGACTCCACAACTATCTTCCCTGGGCCAGGAGACTCTCAGACATTAGCATTCCAGTTTCCATCTGTGCTTGGAGATGATCCTGTGCCACAGCAACCAGAACTGACCCAGAATCCTTCTGGTTTTGGTCTGCAACCCGGAGCTGACCCTGTGCTACAGCTCTCCATATTACAACATCCTCCCAGAGAGAACTGGTCTCCCAGGAGTACTGACACACAGGCTTGCAGGAGGGAAAAGTCACAGTTAGAGACAGCAAGATGAGCTAACACCAGAGATAACCAGACAGGGAGAGACAAGGACAAGAACACAAGTAAAAGAAACCAGGGCTACTTGGCATCATCAGAACCCAGTAGTCCCAAAACAGTGAACCCTGGATACCCCAACACACCAGAAAAGCAAGACTCTGAGTTAAAATCACATCTCATGATGATGATAGAGAATTTTAGGAGGGCATTAAAAACTTCCTTAAAGAAATACAAGAGAAAACAGGAAAATAGTTAGAAGCCCTTAAAAGGGAAACACAAATGAGCTATTCTTCATTAGTAACAAAAACAATAGAAATCCCACATACACATAGAAGCTGAACAATGCTCTACTCAATGATAAATTGGTCAAGGAAGAAAGAAAGAAAGAAATTAAAGACTTTCTAGAATTTAATGAAAATGAAAGTACAACATACCCCAACTTATGGGACACAATGAAAGCAGTGCTAAGAGGAGAACTCATAGCTCTGAGTGCCTCCAAAAAAGAAACTGGAGAAAGCATACACTAGCAGTTCATTGAAACTGAACAATTCTCTAATCAATGATAAGTTGGTCAGGGAAGAAAAAAGAAATTAAAGACTTTCTAGAGTTCAATGAAAATGAAGACACAGCATACCCAACCATATGGGACACAATGAAAACAGTGCTAAAAGGAAAATACACAGCATTAAGTGCCTTCAAAAAGAAAAGGAGAAATCCTATACTAGTGACTTAACATACCTAAGAGCTCTGATACAAAAAGAAACAGATATACCAAAAGAGATTAGACTATAGAAATTAGCCAAACATAGGACTGAGATCAAGCAATTACAAAGAGAACAATACAAAGAATCAACAAAACCAGGATCTGGTTCTTTGAGAATATCAACAAGATAAATAAATCCTCAGCCAAACTAACTAGAGGGCACAGAAACAGTATTCAAATTTACAATATTAGAAATGTAAAGGGAGACATTACAACAGAAACCTAGGAAATTAAAAAAAATCATTAGATCCTACAACAAAAGCCTATACTGACAAAAACTGGAAAATATAGAGGAAATGGATTATTTTCTAGTCAAATACTACTTCCAAAGTTAAATCAAGAACAGGTAAACTGTCTAAATAATCCCATAACCCATAAGGAATTGGGAACAGTCATTACAAGTCTCCCAACTGAAAAAGGCAAAGGGCCAGATGATTTTAGTATAGAATTCTACCAGACCTTCAAAGAGGACCTAATATCAATAGGTCCTCATGCTATTGTACAAAATAGAAAGACAATGAACACTGCCTAATATATTCTATGAAGCCACAATTACTCTGATACCTAAACCACACAAAGACCCAACAAAGAAAGAGAACTTCAGACCAATTTTGCTTATATATATCAATGTAAATATACTCAATTAAATTCTCACAAAAGGAATCCAAGATCACATCAAAACCATCATTCACGACAATCCAGTATGTGGTGAATCCAGCCTCATGAAGAACACATGTTGTTATACAAGTCACTGCTTAACACATAGTGAACTCCCCATTGCATGGGCTCTATTATCTGGCCCACAACTCTGCCTGCTTTCCTGGAGGCTGCACAGACAGCAGGGAGCCCAGGTAAAGTTCTGCCCTATGCCTGGCATTTTTCCTTAAAAAAACCAAGCCAACACTCATAAACTCTACTGCATACCCTGGCCTCCATACTCCAGCACACAGCATTGGAAGAAGACCTCTATATTCCGAGAGGCCATGCCAATTCTAGACCCCAGATGCAACACTGACACTAAAAACCCCAGAAGTCACATATGTACCAAATCCCCCAACAGAGGTGTACAACTGGATCTGCAGACACATTGGTCATCAGAAACCCAGGTCCCTCAGTCCAGAAGACCAGAAATGAAAAAGAAACCAAGAAAAAAAATACCCAAAAGAAACCAAGAGATAAAAAGATTCAGAAAATACCCAGTGTTTGTGCAAGTCTCAAACTTGTACATATCCTTCTGCCTCTGCCTCCTATATGATACAGAGTGGGTTGGGGTCTACTTTCCTAAACTAGGTCTCTAAAGGCAATAGCTACCACAATGGACTAAAGCAATTCTTTACAAATATAAATAGGTACATTCTGCTACCCATCTCTGCACATGCTTCTAGTCAAAGTGATGTGACTTCTTCCTTTCCAATTTGTATGCCTTTGACCTCCTTTTGTTGTTTAATTGTTCTGGCTAGAACATCCTGTACTATATTGAATAAACAGGGAGAGAGTGGATAGCCTTGACTTGTCCCTGATTTTAATGGGATTGCTTCAAGTTTCTCTCTATTTAATTTGATGTTAGCTGTTGGTTGGCTTTATATTACTTTTATTATGTTTAGGTATGTGCCACAAATTCCTGATCTCTCAAAGATTATTAATACAAAGGGGTGTTGTATTTTGTTAAAGGTTGTTTCAGCATCTAATGAGATGATCATTTGGATTTTATCCTTGATTTTGTTTATATAGTGTATTATCTTGGTGGATTATCATATATTGAACTAGCTCTGCATCCATGGGGATGCATCCCTGTCAGGATCTGAAAAGCAGGGGATTTTATTCTTCATTTTTAGCCTTTGCTTATGTGTGCATTGGGTACTTAAGGTTCTTCTTCATGGTCCTGGTAATTTTCCTTCTTCAGTTCACAGTGATGACATTACAGATATGGTTCTCCACACCTGAATCTGGACTTTTCGTTTTCAGGCTTTTAATTTGCTAAGGAGTCAAAAATAACCCTGAACTTCTAATCTTCCTTCCTCTGTATTCCCAGTGGTGGGACTATATATGTACCCATCTAGTTATCTCTGGGTCATCTAAGGTTTCTAGAATCTGTGAGATGTAGGTTGTGTAGGTGTGCAGAGGAATGAGGGACATATGGTGGTCTGAAATGTGTTGTCAGGAGCCATTGTTAGTGAGATTTCAAATGACACCAATGCAGCAGCTCTTATAGCATGAATTACTATGATAAAAGGTGCCAGGCATCCAGGGGCAACAGTGTAGCTCTTCCATTTGGAGGGGGTACAAACTAATGAAATAAAAATCATTCCAACTGTGATACAGTTGTGAAAAAGCAGTTTTTCTCCCCTAAGACACAGCTGAAAGAGGAGCCAGCATTCAATTCTGTCAAGACACTAACATTTTCACCTCAGTGTCCCTATGTATAAAATGAAAGCATTGCATAGCGTATGTTACAGGCCAAAAGAGCAGGTCTGGTCTAAGATAAGCACTGAATAAACACACATCATCAATGGTTTTGCTGTAAGGGCAAGTACTTGGGATTTGGAACTGATATGTATATTGGAGGGAAGGCAGTCCTGTGTCTTGGTGAGCTCTCAGGGAGAACTGTGCACAACTGGGCTTTTGACTGTCTTTTTAAAATTGTAGCAGAGGTAGGCCTCAGCCTTTGCCATCTCACAGTCAGGCCAGCCTGTTCCTGCAGAGCTGAGCAGCACATTCAGAAGTTTATTCCTTCACACAGTTACATCACAGCCTCCATACACCTTAGTGTGAAGCACACTGAATTTTTTGTCTTTTCTAAGTTTTTTTATTTACATTCCAAATGATTTCCCCTTTCCCGTTTCCTCCCACCCCAAAAGTCCTATAAGCCCCCTTCCCTCCCTCTGTTCCCCATTCAACCCCCTCTTGCTTCTATGTCCTGGCATTCAACTACATCCAGTCTTTCCAGTACCAGGGGGTCTCTCCTTCCATCTTCTTGGAAATCTATTGATATATGAATTGTGTCTTGGATATTCTGAGATTCTGGATGAATATCCCCTTATCAGTGACAGCATACCAAGTGTGTTCTTTTGTGATTGGGTTACCTCACTAAGGATGATATCTTCCAGTTCTGACCATATGCCTAGGAATTTCGTGAATTCATTGTTTTTAATTACAGAGTAGTATTCCATTGTGTAAATATACCACATCTTCTGAATCCATTCCTCCACTGAGGGACATCTGGGTTCTTTCCAAGCTTCTGGCTATTATAGATAAGGATGCAATGAACATAGTGAAACATGTGTCCTTATTGCATACAGGGGAAGCCTCTGGGTATATGCCCAGGAGTGGTATAGCAGGACCCTCCGGGAGTGTCATGCCCAGTTTTCTGAGGAACCGCCAGACTGCTTTCCAGAGTGGCTAAAACAGCTTGCAATACCACCAGCAACGGAGGAGTGTTGCTCTTTCTCCACATCCTCACCAACAACTGTTGTCTCCTATGCATTTGATCTTAGCCATTCTGACTGGTATGAGATGGAATCTCCGGGTTGTTTTGATTTGCATTTCCCTAATGACTAAGGCTGATGAACACTTCTTTAGGTGCTTCTCAGCCATTAGATATTTTTCAGGTGAGAACTCTTTGTTTAGCTCTGTACCCCATTTTTAATAGGGTTACTTGGCTCTCTGGAGTCTAACTTCTTGAGTTCTTTGTATATATTGGATATTAGCCCTCTGTCGGATGTAGGGTTGGGAAAGATCATTTCCCAGTTTGTTGGTTGCCTCTTTGTCCTTTTGACAGTGTCCTTTGCCTTACAGAAACTTTGTAATTTTATGAGGTCCCATTTGTCAATTCTTGATCTTAGAGCATAAGCTATTGGAGTTCTATTCAGGAAATTCTCCCCTGTGCCCATATGTTCAAGGTTCTTCCCTAATTTCCTTTCTATTAGTTTCAGTGTGTCTGGTTTTATGTGGAGGTCCTTGATCTACTTGGAATTGAGGTTAGTGCAAGGAGATAAGAATGGGTCAATTTGCATTCTTCTGCATGCTGACCTCCAGTTGAACCAGCACCATTTGTTGAAAAGGCTATCTTTTTTCCACTGGATGGTTTTAGCTACTTTGTCAAAGATCAAGTGACCATAGGAGTGTGAAGTCATTTCTGGTTCTTCAATTCTGTTCCATTGATCTACATGCCTGTCACTGTACCAATACCATGCAGTTTTTAACACTATTGCTATGTAGTGCAGCTTGAGGTCCAGGATATTGATTCCCCCAGAAGTTCTTTTACTCTTGAGAATAGTTTTAGCTATCCTGGGTTTTCTGTTATTCCAGATGAATTTTTGAATTGTTCTTTCTAACTCTATGAAGAATTGAGTTGGGATTTTGATGGGGATTGCATTGAATCTGTATATTGCTTTTGGCAAGATGGTCATTTTTACTCTTTTAATCCTGCCAATCCACAAGCATGGAAGATTTTTCCATGCTTGTGGGGTTTTCTTCAAATTCCTTCTTCAGAGGCTTGAAGCTCTTGTCATACAGATCTTTCACTTGTTTGGTTAGAGTCACACCGAGATACTTTATATAGTTTGTGGGTATTGTGAAGGGTGTCATTTTCCTAATTACATTCTCAGCCTGCTTATCCTTTGAGTATAGGAAGGCTACTGATTTGCTTGAGTTCATTTTATATCTGACCACTTTGCTGAAGTTGTTTATCAGCTGTAGTAGTTCTCTGGTGGAGTTCTTTGGGTCGCTTAAAATACTATCATATCGTCTGCAAATAGTGATAGTTTGACTTCTTCCTTTCCAATTTTTATCCCTTTGACCTCCTTCTGTTGTCTAATTGCTCTAGCTATAACTTCAAGTACTATATTGAAAAGTTATGGAGAGAGAGGGCAGCCTTGTCTAGTCCCTGGTTTTAGTGGAATTGCTTCAAGTTTCTCTCCATTTAGATTGATGTTATCTACCAATTTGCTGTAAATTGCTTTTACTATGTTTAGATATGGGCCTCGAATTCCTGATCTTCCCAAGACCTTTAACATGAAAGGATGCTGAATTTTGTCAAATGCTTTCTCAGCATCTAAGGAAATGACCATGTAGTTTTTTCTTTGAGATTGTTTATGTAGTGGATTACATTGATGGACTTCCTTATATTAAACCATCCCTGAATCCCTGGGATGAAGCCTACTTGATCGTGGTGAATAATCATTTTGATTCATTTGGATTCAGTTGGCAAGAATTTTATTGAGTATTTTTGCATCGATAGTCATAACATAAATTGGCCTGAGATTCTCTTTCTTTGTTGGATCTTTGTGTGATTTTCGTATTAGCATCATTGTGGCTTCATAGTACGAGTTGGGCAGTGTTCCTTCTGTTCCTATTTTGTGGAATAGTTTGAAAAGTATTGGTGTTAGGTCTTCTTTAAAGGTCTGATAGAATTCTGCACTAAAACCGTCTGGAACTGTGCTTTTTTTGGTTGGAAGACTTCCAATGACCACTTCTATTCCTTCAGGGGTTATAGGACAGTTTAGATGGTCTATTTGATCCTGATTAAATTTTGGTATTTGATATCTGTCTAGGAAATTTTCCATATCCTCCAGATTTTCTAGTTGTGTTGATTACAGTCTTTTGTAGTATGATCTGATGATTTTTTGAATTTCCTCAGTTTCTGTTGTTATCTCTCCCTTTTTGTTTCTGATTTTGTTAATTTGGATACTGTCTTTGTGCCCTCTGGCTAGTCTGGCTAAGGGCTTATCTATCTTGATTATTTTCTCAAAGAACCAACTCCTAGTTTTGTTGATTCTTTGTATGGTTTTATTTCTTTCTACTTGATTGATTTCAGCCCTGAGTTTGATGATTTCCTGCCTTCTACTCCTCTTGGGTGTATTTGCTTCTTTCTGTTCCAGGGCTTTCAGGTATGCCATTAAGCTGCTATGGTATGCTCTCTCCCCTTTCCTTTTGGAGGCGCTCAGGGCTATGAATTTTCCTGTTAGCACTGCTTTCATTGTGTCTCATAAATTAGGGTATGTTTTGCCTTCATTTTCATTAAATTTTAAAAAGTATTTGATTTCTTTCTTTATTTCCTCCTTGACCAAGTTATCATTGAGTAGAGCATTGTTCAGCTTCCATGTGGATGTGGGTTTCTGTTGTTTTTGTTGCTATTGAAGACCACCCTTACTCCATAGTGATCTGATAGGAGGCATGGGATTAGTTCTATCTTCTTATATCTGTTGAGGTCTGTTTTGTGACCAATTATATGGTCTATTTTGGAGAAGGTACCATGAGCTGCTGTGAAGAAGGTATATTCTTCTGCTTTAGGATTAAATGTTTTATATATATATCTGTTAGTTTCATTTGGTCCAAGGCTTAAATTAGATTCACTGTGTCCCTGTTTATTTTGTGCTTTTCTGAACGATCCATTTCAGAGAGCAGGGTGTTGAAGTCACCTACTATTATTATGTGAGGTGTGATGTGTGCTTTGAGCTTTAGTAAAGCTTCTTTTAGGAATGAGGTTGCCCTTTCGTTTGGAGCATAGATATTCAGAATTGAGAGATCTTCGTGGTGGATTGTTCCTTTGACCAGTATGTAGTCTCCTTCTGTGCTTTTTTTGATGACTTTAGGTTGAAAATCAATTTTATCTGATATTAGGATGGCTACTCCGGCTCGTTTCCTGGGACCATTTGCTTGTAAAATTGTTTTCCAGTCTTTTACTCTGAGGTAGTGTTTGTCTTTGACACTGAGGTGAGTTTCCTGCATGCAGCAAAATGCTCGTTCCTATTTACCTATCCAGTCCATTAGTCTATGTCTTTTTACTGCGGAATTGAGACCATTGATATTAAGAGAGATTAAGGCATAATGATTATTGCTACCTGCTATTCTTGATGCTATCTTTGTTTGAGTGGTTATCTACTTTTGGCTTTGATGAAAGAAGGTTACTATCTTGTTTTTTCCAGGGTGTAGTTTGTCTCCTTGTATTGGCGGTTTCCATCTATTATCCTTTATAGGGCTGGGTTTGTGGACAGATATTGTGTAAATATGGTTTTATCATAGAATATCTTGGTCTCTCCATCTATGGTGATTGAGAGTTTTGCTGGGTATAGTAGTCTAGGCTGGCATTTGTGTTCTCTTAGAGTCTGCATGAGATCTGCCCAGGATCTTCTGGCTTTTATAGTCTCTGGTGAGAAGTCTGATGTAATTCTGATAGGTCTTCCTTTATATGTTACTTGGCCTTTTTCTCTTACTGCTTTTAATATTCTTTCTTTGTTTAGTACATTTGGTGCTTTAATTATTATGTGATGGGAGGTATTTCTGTTCTGGTCCAGTCTGTTTGGAGTTCTGTAGACTTCTTGTAAGTTCATCAGCATCCCTCTCTTCAGGTTAGGGAAGTTTTCCTCCATAATTCTGTTGAAGATATTTGCTGGCCCTTTAAGTTGCAAATCTTCACTCTCATCTATACCTATAATCCTTAGGTTTGGTCTTCTCATTGTGTCCTGGATTTCCTGGATGTTTTGGGTTACATGTTTTTTGAATTTTTCATTTTCTTTGACTGTTGAGTCGATGCTTTCTATGGTATCTTCAGTACCTGAGATTCTTTCTTCCATCTCTTGTATTCTATTGTTGATGTTTGCATCTATGACTCCTGATTTCTTCCCAAGATTTTCTATCTCCAAAGTTGTCTCCATTTGTGATTTCTTAGTTGTTTCTACTTCCTTTTTTAGATCCTGGATGGATTTGCTCAGATCCTTCACTTGTTTGTTTCTATTTCTTTGAGATATTTTTGCATTTCCTCTTTCAGAATTTCTGCCTGTTGACCCAATTTCTCCTGTATTTCTCCAAGCGATTTTTGAGTTTCCTCCTCATCTGCTTCCATCTGTTGATCCATAGTCTCCTGCATTTCTTTAATCAATTCCTGTGTTTCCTTTGTAAGGAATCTACCCGTTGATACATTTCTTTAAGCGATTTTTGTGTTGCGTCCCTATGGGCCTCCACCTGTTGACCCATATTTTTCTGCATTTCTTTAAGCGATTTTTGTGTTTCCTTTGTAAGGGCATCTACCCATTGATTCATGTTCTCCTGAATTTCTTTATGAGATTTATTTGTGTCCTTCTTGAAATCCTCTAATAACATCATGAGAAGTGATTTTAAATCCCGATCCTGCCTTTTAGTTGGATGGGGTATCCAGGACTGGCTGCTGTTGGAGAGTTGGTTTTGGATGGTGCCATATTGCCTTGATTCCTGTTAGTAACGTTCCTATGTTTGCCTTTTGCCATCTGGTTACCTCTGGTCTTAGTTGGTCCTGCTGTCACTGGCTGTTGGTTGGACCTCCTATGAGCCTGCAAGGCTCTTTCTGCCCCCCTCCTGGATTACCGGGATTCCCCTGGCACCGATTGCTGGGGACTGCCCTGCTCCTGAGTGACTTTGTAGCCCTGATGTGCCTTGCCTCATGTCATGTTATATTGGGGAATCACTGCACATCCAAAGGCTCAGCGTAGACAACCCCCGGAGCAGAGGTCACCAAGGGGAGGCTGGTGCGCTCCCTCCCTGTACGGGTGCGCTCTCTCCCAGTGCTGGTCCCTCTGCAGTGCAGTTGTCCCACAGCAGAGCTGGCATGTAGGTGACCGCAGAACTGCCCAACTCTTGGGAGCAGGGAGCACACAACCTGGCTGAATCCCAAGTGATATTATGCTAGATTGTCCCTGCATCTGGAGGTCCCAGTTTCCCTGTTGCTGGAGCAAAGATGGCTGAGTGCACTCTGCACTCTCCAGGTGCAGATCACTCTGCAGGGCAGATGACCCACAGCAGATCTGGTGCCCAGTGGACCACAGAGCTGCCCCCCTCTTGGGTGCAGATTGAAGTCCAGAAGTCTGCGTCCCAAACGATGTTATATTGGGAAGTCCCTGGGTACCTGGATGCTCAGTGCAGTTGATCCCCAGAGCAGATGTCGCCAAGGGGAGGCTGGTGCGCTCCTGCCCTGTGTGGGTGTGCTCTCTCCCAGTGCTGGTCCCTCTGCAGGGCAGATGGCCCACAGCATAGCTGGCCTGTAGGTGACTGCAGAACTTCCCAGTTCTTGGTAGCAGGGAGCACACAAGCTAGCTGAGACCCAAGGGATATTATGCTTGATTGTTCCTGCGTCTGGAGGTCCCAATTGCTCTTTTGAGGGGGACACACTGAATTCTTTACACTTAGGGAACTTGTTTTTCAGTGGGGAAACATAATGTAAGGAAATAATGGACACGTGTTGACAAAAGCTATTTAAGAAAGGTTATGCAAGCAAGTGAGATTTCTGGATTTTGCATGGTTTTAATGGTTGTACTCTGTGAGGCAAGGACCCCAGAAACTTATTTCCAGAATTGTTACTGATAAGCCATATTCTGCCTAATGATTCCTAAGCATCATTCCATCCTAGTTGGCAAATTTCCTGCCGATCAATATGAAGATGTGCTTACATATAACAGTGCTGTTTAGATATATTAATGACTTTATAGAATTCCTGATTTGGCTTAAATACTTTTAGGAAGAAATTATAACAAGATGGTTTTAGTTATTTTGCCAGCAAGATATATTGAGTTAGAAACAAAAATAGAATGTACCCCCTCCTCATAGAAGAGAAAGTAAGGGCTGCATAATAAGGAGTACAATGAGCTTTCATAAATTTCACTGAGAAGAGAAATAGGCATGGCACATATCTGTGACCAAGAAAAATTTTATTCTAAATCAGGTCCAAGGATGAGGCCATGAGTTTACAGTATGATGAAGCAAGGCCGTATGAAACTGATCCTTTGGAATTATAATGAGTTTATAGAATGAGACACTGCTATGAAATTACTGTCAACATCTATCTGTAACTCTGTTTTGTGTACCATTTTATCTCTGATGTAATTTTATAATGAACTTTTGTCTAACAAGGTATAAGAAGAGTCAGAAAAAAACAAAGCATGGATGTTGGGGTTCTGTTCCATCTACCGTGTGTGTGTGTGTGTGTGTGTGTGTGTGTGTGTGTGTGTGTGTGTGTCTGTGTCTGTGTCTATGTGTCTGTATGTGTGTCTATTTGTGATTTTTCTTTCTAACACATAAAAAGATAGTAAGGAGTAATGGGTCAAAGTAACTCTTTTTTTCTTAATCCTGTACTATCAGCTGGATTCAATTGTCAGAAGACACCACCTTTTGGCTCCAGAATAACAAGAGAGGGTTAAATTGACAGAGGAATTAGCTTCTGATGCAGTATCCCACCCTAGGACCTGAATGACATAGCAGGACTCTGGCAACAAGTCAAATTGTGATGTGTGCCCTGGAGACAGACATGACCCCTGTAAGAAGATGGATCCTAAGGTGTGAGCTTGTGCTTGTAGTTAATTGGGACTGAATTTAACCAGAAATTGGCAGAAGAGTCAACAACAGAGCTGAAGTGGATGAAGGGAAATGCCACATGGATGTGTGGTCAAAGGAGCAGTAGATACAAATGCCCTGAGCCAGGCATATGAGTGTCCAGATCAGTGAAGTAGGAGCAGAGGAAGAAAGGAAAGTGAGACACACATGCTGGAGCTTTTAAGCCTAGCGTAAGGACTTGGAATTGAACTAGGAAGTTGTTAGAAGCTGGGTAGCAGAATTTGCCTACTTTATTTACATATATAAAGAATTGTTCTGAGCCCATTGTGGTAGATAGAGCCTGTAGAGAACTGGTTTATGGAAGTAATTCACCAATACTCAGGAGGCAAAAGAAGGAGGATGTCTACAAGTTTCAAACTTGCCTGATTTACATGGCAAGTACCTGATCAGCCAGAACTACATGAGGAGACCCATAAATAATAATATGTATTTAGTTAAAATTTAAAATGAAGTGAAAGGATCTTTTCCCAGTTTGTTGGCTGCCGCTTTGTCCTTTTGACAGTGTCTTTTCCTTACAGAAACTTTGCAATTTTATGAGGTCCCATTTGTCAATTCTTGACCTTAGAGCATGAGCTATTGGTGTTCTGTTCAGGAAATTTTCCCCTGTGCCCATATGTTCAAGGTTCTTCCATAGTTTCCTTTCTATTAGTTTCAGTGTGTCTGGTTTTATGTGGAGGTCCTTGATCCACTTGGAATTGAGCTTAGTGCAAGGAGATAAGAATGGATCGATTTGCATTCTTCTGCATGCTGACATCCAGTTGAACCAGCACCATTTGTTGAAACGGCTATCCTTTTTTCCACTGGATGGTTTTCAAGTGACCATAGGAGTATGGATTCATTTCTAGGTCTTCAATTCTTTTCCATTGATCTACATGCCTGTCACTGTACCAATACCATGCAGTTTTTAACACTATTGCTCTGAGACAGCAGTTGTTGGCGAGGATGTGGAGAAAGAGGAACACTCCGCCACTGCTGGTGGGATTGCAAGCTTGTACAACTACTCTGTAAAGCAGTCTGGCAGTTCATCTGAAAACTGGGCATGACACTCCCAGAGGATCCTGTTATACCACTCCTGGGCATATACCCAGAGGCTTTCCCTGCATGCAATAAGGACACATGTTCCACTATGTTCATAGCAGCCTTATTTATAATAGCCAGAAGCTGGAAAGAACCCAGATGTCCCTCAACAGAGGAATGGATTCAGAAGATGTGGTACATTTACACAATGGAATACTATTCAGCAATTTAATACAATGAATTCACAAAATTCTTAGGCAAATGGTCAGAACTGGAAAATATCATCCTTAGTGAGGTAACCAATCACAAAAGAACACACATGGTATGCAGTCACTGATAAGGGGATATTAACCCAGAAACTCGGAATACCCAAGACACAATTCACATATCAATAGATTTCCAAGAAGATGGAAGGAGAGACCCCCTGGTCCTAGAAAGACCAGATGTAGGGGAATACCAGGACAGAGAAGCGAGAGGGGGTTGGATGGGGAATAGGGGGAGTAAAGAGGGCTTATGGGACTTTGGGGGAGCGGGAGGAAATGGGAAAGGGGAAATCATTCGGAATGTAAATAAAAAATATAGAAAATAAAAAAAAGAAAAAGATGAAACAAGAAAGAACCCACAAAGTAGCCAAATACCTGCTACACCCATATATACAAAATAAAATATTAAATAAACCTTTTAAAAGTAACGTTTTGATTCACAAATTTTCATCATTCATTTTGTTAATGAATGTAACATTAAGTATGGATGACATGGAAATGATGTTTCAAATAGAAAAACCTGGAATTTATTCTCTGATAGGCTTTAATAAAAGTCTCATGGCCAATTAGCTGAGCAGGAAGTAGAAGGCATGGCTTCCTGCGATTCATCCACAGAGCAATTGAGAGATTTAATGCCTATTGTTTAAAAAACAAAGCTCTGGTCAGATCAACTTCAGTACCTAAAAGAGAAAACATGGAAGAGATTACACAACTTGTATTTTGGCAAACTGTTATAAATACGCTGAGCCCTAAGCAGAAAATACAAAACAATATTATTGAATTTAAAATCTAATAGAAACAGGATCAGATATAAAAATGATTTCACCAAAATCTGGGCATTCAGTTTGTCCTCCAAGGAGACAAATATTTAGCTTCTATGGGCTGAAACTTTATGTCAGGTAAAACAAAATACAAGAAGGATAAATAGGAAAATTAAAGCCACATGTAGCTAATATAATCATGAACTTATAGGGTTGTGATTTGTTGCAGCAATGGAAAACACAGATTAAAAGTCCTTATAAATCAGAAACAAACCATAAAATAAAGAATGCTTCTGAGAAAAATATTAAAAGGTATTATGAAGAACAATCATAGAGCTTCCAGTTGTACATAAGCAGAACACAATAGGTATTGGTCTTTCAATCACACTACCTTTAAAATGGATAACTTTCAAAAATGGATGGGTGGATCAATGGTCTACAACAAAAGGAAAATTGCAGTTACTAGAACAGATGGTAGAGGAGCAGCTAAATCCTCAGCACATCAAAGAATCTACTGGCCCATGGAGATCTCCTGTATTTGTTATAAAACAGAAATCAGGAAAAATGGAGTATGTTAACAGATTTAAGAGCTATAGATGATTCAAGCAATGTGCTCTCCATAGCCTCAAAAAAAAACATTGCCTTCTTGGATACCTAAGTAGTGTGGCCTTTGATAATAAGAATAGATCAACTTCCGCAGAGAGACATTAGATAGTAGAAAAACTTCTGAATTAAATCAGGCTGTACATTTTGTAGATATGTTGACCTCACAATGGAAACCCGAGCATGTATTACATTGAGGAAGAGGTTTTGACTTTGTTTCAACAACAACAAAATGCTGTGGATACCATTAAAATTGATAAAGAGTATATTTAAAAAATGACATCTCCTGAATAAGGAGAGGAGATAGTTCATCAGAGAGTTTGGGGATTCAGTCAAACTAACTTATAAACTAACAAATCCAATTCAATTCATCTGACCATGCATTAAGAAATTCAAATAAAATAATGTTTTTGAATGGTAATTTATTAAAGACACACTAGCCTTATTCATGTAAAATAAAAATAATTGGTTCTTAAACCACATGTCTTATTTCCATGTTACAAAGTTAGACTGTAGATGCCCACATAGCCCATGCCATCTTGGACATAAGCTTTTGAGTTTTATTCTTAAGGGAAAAAAAAGAATATTTTTGTTTTTTAGTAAAACAAACAAAACATTTTAAAACTTTAAGATATTTAATATGTTTCAAGTAAATTCAAAGGGATACTACATTTCAAATATGTGTTCTAAATCTCTAAGAGTTGGAGTGACATGGAGATAAGATAAAATATATGATCAGGAGAGTTTTGCATGCCTTTAATCCCAGCAGAGATAGGAAGATCTCTGTATATTAATTATTCTAAAGCCTAGAGTTACTGTGAACAAGGAGGTGGTGGCACACATTTTTAATCCCACCACCCAGTGATAAAACTCAGCTACAGGATCTAATTCATGTTTGCATACAAGACAAAAAAACATATCATATTTACATATTAGTATAAAAACCATCTATGGAGTTACAAAGGGGGCAGAAACAAAGAACAGTATTGTGAGTGCTGGTAAGCTCATCTCTGTGCATACAGCCATGACCAATATTGAACCAGATGATACCCTAATTATGGAGATTATATTTATTCATGAAGTGACAACTGGACACTTCATAAAGCAAAAAGGAGTACATCAACATTTGCCTGTTGAATTGTATTGCAAAACTTTCCATGTACAGAGAATATTCCCCCTTTGAAAAAAAATTTAGACATTTTACCAGGTATGGAATGTTGGGGTCTGGGAATTTCCACACAAACCAAACTACCACTGATCTCCGTTAAGACAAAGTACTTTATTGAACACACATCACAATACTGGACGTCCAAGACCCCAAAAAGGAAAAACCTAAAGATCACTAGTCTGTTCTCAGTGTATACATATTATAGGAAAACACAGGTTCAAGAGAACAGAGGGCAAGGAGGGGAGCAGTTGGCTTACTAGGCAAAGTAATATCAACTAACCTTTAAGCTCATTGGTCCTGAGTAAGGTAAGGGGGCTGGTAGAAGAGTAGTAAACAGGGGAATTTCAGAACATTGAGATAACAAAGCATGAGTATTATACTTATCACCTTTTGGTTTATTAGTAGCATTCTTCACAGTTAGCCACAAAATCCACAGTGGGCTCATATATAAGTGAAGGAAAGGCTGCCTGATGGTCATCTCTGATTCAAGATATTTTAGACATAAGAGTTCATATTGACCTTTGATTTGATGAGTCCTACATAAAGCTTTGTGGAAGTTCTTAAGATTAGCAAATCTCAAACAGACCACTCAAAACATATAGAACAAAACAGGATATATGGTCAGTCATGTGACTTCTCTGTGTCAATGACTAACAGGCACGTTTGAATGAAAAAAATGAAACAGCAGGCACGTGTAGAACAAAATGGTTACAGCTATTCTGCGTGTGGCAGTTCAGTCCTTAACATTCTCCCCTTTTGAGTTGTCCCAATTAGTCAAATCATTGAGTCAATTTTTTTCTCTTAAGTCAGGGGTACAAACTTTTACATGAGCCTTTGTTGGCTTAAATATTTCAAAGCTCTATCTCTCTTAATCAATGTTGCTGCTCTCATGCTGGCAGAGCTAACCATGCTCATGCCTATTAGAAGAGGCACCAGCAATGGAACCTGTGCTTGCCATCTTGGATTGGTATAGAAGTCCTAGATGTTCCTTGTCTCCTTCTTCAGAATAATAGTATACCTGAGACAATAGATGTACAAGTAAGGAAGTGTCAGAAGTTCCAGGATGGATAAAAGAACTGATACAGGGGGTTATTCCTGAGGCAGAAGCAAACCAAGTATCTTTTGAAGGTACTAAATTGTAAGTGAAACACCTGCAGTTAACATTATAGTGTTGAAAGTATCCAGATTCTGATATCTTCTATGAGCCTGTGTATAAGCATAGGTCTGTACTTCCTAGATTAAGGAGAGGGTTTAACATTTTTGTTGGAAGCAATGATGTTGAAGACTCTGTTATTGGTGGTGTGGAATCTCTGGAGGAAGAACTTCATCCCTGGGTTACCAGATGCATAAAGGTGGAGCTGCCAGGTGTTGTCTGTATTCCATACATTATCCTATACATTGAAAACAAGCTGAATACAGGCATCGATAGGCTCCCATATCAGAAGCAAGACCCTGCAGCTCAGGGCCCTTGTTTCTGACCATTAAGCAGAGTTTGGCTGGCAGTGTCAATTTCCAACAAAGCTTGTACTAGGGCAGAAATGGCAGAGACAATGTTTATAGTACCTAGAGTAGTCTGTGGTGCCAGTGATTTAACTAAGATCTTGTCTGACAGATGAGGGCTGGCTCCCCTTTTCTGTGCCAGTCAGTGTCTATTTCTGGCACTCTCAGACAGTTTATTGTGTCATTTGTCCTTTGTCTAAGTAGGGACAGGACTCTCTTCTTCCTCCTCCAGATAGTTTTAATGACCATTCCCATAAGGGCTATAATTGCTCTCAACAGGTGACCCTACTCAAAATACATGCTCTGTTTTCCTGTACTATTCCCTAATTATTTATATAATTTTTTATCTTACTTTGAATGTGGTTGATTTTCCCAGTTTCTCAGAGTGGTTCTCAATTCTCTGTAACTGAATATAATTATCCTCATCAGTTACCCAGTGTGCTAATATTTCATAGCCCCATATAACAGTAAAAGTGCATATCTTGTCCCCCAATATGAGGGACTCCATTTGAGGGACAGATACATATTTTAAGGGTAGCCAAACTATTTTTCATATTGTGTATCCCACATCAAAAGACCTAGAGAGTCGGGGAACATATATGTTTGCAGTCTTTGGACACCTATTCTATTTTGGTCCAAACAACTTACATAAGTCAGAGGTGAGAGTTGGGAACTGTAGGCAAGGATATTAGTAATATGAGTAACTAGGCTCCTGTCTGTACTTCTAATCAAAGTCCATATATGTTGTACTAGAGCATGTATCTCAGCAGGTTGAGACAACACAAAAGAGAAAACAGACTTCAGATGAGAGTGATGAATCCAGGATTGCATCCCATCTATTTTCATGGCCTTTGGGGTGGTCAGGATCACGAAGTGGAGTCATTTTCAGAGTGTGCCCATGGGTCATTCCTTTTGACCTAGTATTTCAACTGTACAGTAGGACAATGACATTGTATCTCTCATGTAACTGCTTCATGCTGAATTTGGTACATTGCAAAGGGGACCAGGAAAGCTAAAATTCTAGTCAAAGCCTGGGCAAGGGAGAATTTATTAGAAGTGTTTGATTAACTGATCCAGATGAAAAATCGGGAACCATCACATTGGATGGATTGGTTAATATCAATTTTCACCAAGTCCAGAGTTCAGCAGCTCCACAAGTGATCCCTGGATGAAATCTGTCAGTCAGGTAAAAATCTGCTGAGAGAAATATAGACTATAACAAAAGTTAAAATTGTCTAGTCATCAAGGACTAAGACCAAGGGAAAATCCCATTTTCAAGAACAGATACATGTACTTATCTGGAGTCCATTTGATCTGTGGCAGGGGAGCCAAGCCTTAGAACTCTTGATTCCCTGAAGCTTATGTAAACTTTAGTTTATAAAAAGATGTACACTAGTATTTAGCTTTGTATTGAAATACATATTTTAGAAAACGTAGTTAACAGGTGTTAGACAACAGAAGTAGACTTATGCCTTTGAAGCCATTAAAAGCTATAGGTTTGAGTTTAAAAGCAGAAAATATTTTTTCCTCAGTCTAGAGGGCTAGATATACAAATTAAACAGATATATTGTTAGCATGATGTGAACTATGTTGAAATTTAAAGTATCTTTAAATTTATATTCAGAAGACAACCAAAGGGGAATTAAAATGTTGAGCTATTAACTGAAATGTAAACTGTCAGCGTTCCATTAATTTATCAGAACTCCATTGATCGACGTTAAAATTCTGAACTTTGAAATAACAATAGCAATGGGAGATATGAAACACTTATCTTTTTATTTTATACCTGAAATCATTTTTATATCTCTATAATTTACTTTTGTATACCTTAAAATATTTTCTTAGAGCCTCCAACATTTATAACTTGCATTTACTAACTTTAAACACCTTCCATCTAAAGCATTTTTATTTTTAAATCATCATCATCCAAGTTCTTTTATGTCTTCTAACCTTCATCAATTGCATTAATCAATCTCAAACATTTTCCATAAACATCTTTTCTTAGACCTTAACATTCAAATTTTATACATTTTTTTAATCCAGTGATTTATTATGAGACTCAGGCCGTTGATTATTGAGAACAGTCATTTAATATGAAGCCTGTGAGTAAAAGAAGCATGTTTGCCCTTTTTAATAACATAGTGGTGGATTACCTTGAGGGGAGGAGCTAGTTGTATTTTTTAAAAAAAAAAATTGGTAAGCTATGCGTAATTTAGATATCAATGTGCCCAGAGATCTGAAGAAATAAAATTGGTTCTCTAAAGGACTTGTGTCTCAGACCATTTAGATTACAGATGACTAGATTTAGATAACAGAAACTAGCCCATATTTTATTACCTAGGGAGTTATCCCAGGCTCCTGTGTCTCTATGACACAGAGGGCAGAGGTAATCATTAACCGTCAGACCCAGAAGATGAAGAGGGGTTTTCCTGTGGAGAAGGAACATGGGAGAGAAAGACTTCACCTTCACACATTGCAATGTGTAGCAATCAATTTTCCAGTTGTCCTCTGTCTGCCCACAATTCAGGCTGAGCCCTGGCAGCAGGAAAGGCATTTAGGGCAGTTATGCCAAGTGGTTATCATACCACAATCACAGTGGCACCCTTTATTGTTTTGCGTATGTCTTCTTGGAGACCTTGGGGGTTCACTGTTAGGATTCAAGAGTTTCTGTCTGTTAGGGTATTTTTAAATATAATAAATGCCATATTCAGCAGATCTCTGACTAGGTTGAAGGCCAACTGTACTACCTACCTAACGTATCTTAGTTAAAGAACCTTTGTCTGTTTTTACTTATCTGTTCCAAACTAACTTTCAAACAGTAAACAGGAGACTAAATAAAGCTTAATCTTGACATTAACTGCATTAGTACTTAGTATGATTTTAAATATATATCTGGACATATTAAAGTTCTGATCATCTTCAAGGATTTGATTATCAATCCCTTTTAGGCTTGAACCTTAAAAGTTACAGTTTTGAAATGAAGCTCTGCCAGTATCAAAGTAAAAATAATAATTTTTAATAAATTATTTGATTCATTTATATCCCAAAAGGTGACTCTCTCTCGGTCCTCCTACTGGAGGTCTTCACCCCATCCCCTCTCCACTTTGTTTCTGAGAGAGTGCTTCTCCGTACCCCTGGGCATCTTCCTTCCATTGGGTATCAAGTCTCTACAGGATTAGGTAAAGCCTTTCCCAATGAGGCCAGACAATGCAGTACTCTGGTGTATCTGTGCCAGGGGGCTTGGTCCAGGTTTTGTATGTCCTTTGGTTGGTGGCTTAGTCTCTGGGAGCTCCAAGAGGTCTGGGTTAGTTGGTCATCCTATGGGGTTGCTATCCCTTCAGTTCCTTCAATCCTCCCTCTAACTCTTCCATGGGGATCCCTGATATCATTCGAATGGTTGGCTGTAAGTATCTGCATCTGTCTTGGTCAGCTGCTTGTAAAGCCTCTCAGAGGATAGCTATGCTTCTGCAAGTACAACACAGCATCAGTAATAGTGTCAGGCCTTGGTGCATGCCCATGGGATTGATCCCAAGTTAGTCCAGTCACAGGATGGCTTTTCCTTTATTCTCTGCTCCATTTTTGCCCCTGCAGTTCTTTTAGACAGAAACAATTGTGGGTCAAAAATTTTGAAGGTAGGTTGGTGGCCCCATCCCACCACTGGGGGCACTGTCTATCTGGTACAGGTGGTCTCTTCGGGTTCCATTCCCCAAGTTTTAGGCATTTAGGCTAAGGTCACCCTCATTGAGTCCTGGGAGCCTCCCACATCCCAGGTCTCTTTGACCCTCTAGAGGTTCCCCCCACACCTCACCTGCAGAAGTTGCATAATCCCATTCATTCTCCTGGCTCTCTAGGTTTCTCTCTTGTTCCCTGCCTCCATACACCTTTTAACCTTCTTCCTCTCCTGTCCCAACTAGGTTCCTCCCTATTTCTGGCTCTCATGATTATTAAATTAATCCTTCTAAGTGGGACTGAAGCATCCTCAGTTGGGCCTTCCTTATAGTTAAACTTTTTATGGTCTGTGGTTTGGGCTAATATACAGTGATCAATGAGTACATACCATGCATATCCTTTGGGGTCTGGATTATGTCATTAAACAGAATACTTTCTAGTTCCATCCATTTGCCTGTGAAGTTCATTATGTCCTTGTTTTTAATAGCTGAATTGTATTCCATGGTGTAAATGAACCACATTTTCTGTAACCATTTTTCAGTTGAGGGATATCTGGGTTACTTCCAATTTTTGATTATTACAAATAAAGCTGCTATGAACATAGTGGAGCATGCCCTTGTGGTATGGTTGAGCATCTTTTGTGTATATGCCCAGGAGTGGTAAAACTGTGTCTTCAGGTAGAACTATTTCCAGCTTTCTGAAAGATTGTCAGATTGATTTCCAGAGTGGTAGTGCCAGTTTACAATTCCATCAGCAATGGAGGAGTGTTCCTCTTTCTCCAAATCCTCGCCAGCATGAGCTGTCAATTGAGATTTTGTTCTTAGTCATTCTGACTGTTGTAAGGTGGAATCTCAGGGTCATTTTGATTTGTATTTCCCTGATAACTAAGGATGTTGACCATTTCTTTAAGTGCTTCTCCACCATTTGGGATTCCTCTGTTTCACTCTGTGCCTTATTTTTAAGTTGGGTTCTTTCGTTTCTTGGAGTCTAACTTCTTGATTTCTTTATATATTTTTGATATTACCCCTGTAGAGAAAATGGGAAATAGCCTTGAATGCACTGATACAAGGGAAAGTTTTCTGAATAGAGCACCAATGGCTCAGGCCAACAACTGATAAGTGAGACATCATTAAACTGAAAAGCTTCTGTAATGCAAAGGACATTGTCAATAGGACAAACAGCTAACCTATAGATGATGTCTTTACTGAGCAGACCAGCTTAGAATCTACCACAGCAGAAAGGACCGGGCAGTGGAAGGGGAAGAAGGGATGGGAGGGATAAAAGGGATGGAAGGGGCAGTGGTATTCAGGAGGGCGGAGGTTTTGATGAGTGATGAGTAACACCCCCCCCCCCAGTCCACTGGGCTCCCATTAGCAGCTCTGGGATTCTGGGGATGGGGGTAGTTCTTACCAACTGTTCTGAGTGCAGCAGTTTCTCTAAGATGAATCAGGATATGGTGTCGTCATTGGAGCAGACCAGTCAAGAGTCTGCCCCAGCAGAAAGAATGGGCAGAAGCAGATTTTTTTTTGATGAGTATGAAGTGTCCTTCCTTTTCCTTTTTGATAACTTCTGATTGAAAGTTGATTTTTTTTTTTTATATTAGAATGGCTACTCCAGCTTGTTTCTTGGGACCATTTGCTTGGAAAATAGTTTTCCAGCCTTTTACTCTGAGGTAGTGTCTGTCTTTGTCACTTAGTTGCATTTCCTGTATGCAGCAAAATGCTGGGTCCTGTTTACCTATACAGTCTGTTAGTCTATGTCTTTTTAGTGGAGAATTGAGTCCATTTATGTTAAGAGATATTAAAGAATAGTGATTGGTACTTCAAGTTATTTTTGTTGTTAGAGGTGAATTATGTTTGTGTGGCTATCTTCTTTTGGGTTTCTTGAAAAACGATTACTTTCTTGCTTTTTCTAGGGTGTAGTTTTCTTCCTTGTGTTGGCATTTTCCATCTATTATTCTTTGTAGGGCTGGATGTGTGGAAAGATATCGTGTAAATTTGTTTTTGTAATAGAATATCTTGGTTTCTCCATCTATGGTAATTGAGAGTTTTGCTGGGTATAGTATCCTTGGCTGGCATTTGTGTTCTCTTAGGGTCTGTATGAGATCTGCCCAGAATCATCTAGATTTCATAGTCTCTAATGAGACTTCTGGTTTAATTATGTTAGGTCTGCCTTTATGTTACTTGACATTTATGCCTTACTACTTTTAATATTCTTTCTTTGTTTTGTGCATTTGGTGTTTTAACTATTATGTGATGGGAGGAATATCTTTTCTGGTGCAATCTATTTGGAGTTCTGTAGGCTTCTTGTATGTTTATAGACATCTCTTTCTTTAGGTTAGGGTAGTTTTCTTCTATAATTTTGTTGAAGATATTTACTGGCCCTTTAACTTGGTAATCTTCGCAATCTTCCATACCTATTATCCTTAGATTTGGTCTTCTCATTGTGTCCTAGATTTCTTGGATGTTTTTGGTTAGGACCTTTTTGAATTTTGCATTTTCTTTGACTATTGTATCAATATTTTCTATGGTATCTTCTGCACCTGAGTTTCTCTCTATCTCTTGTATTCTGTTGATGATGCTTGCATCTATGACTCCTAATCTCTTTCCTAAGTTTTCTATCTCCAGATTTGTCTCTCTTTGTGATTTCTTTATTGTTTCTATTTCCAATTTTAGATCCTGGATTATTTTTTTCAATTCCTTCCCCTGTTTGTGTTTTCCTGTAATCCTTTAACGGGTTTTTGTGCTTCCTCTTTAAGGGCTTCTACCCATAAACCTCCGTTCTCCTGTATTTCTTTAAAGGAGTTATTTATCCTTAAAGTCCTCTATCATCATGAAATGTCAATTTCCATCTGAGTCTTGCTTTTCTGTTGACTTGGGGTATCCAAGGCTTGCTACGGTAGGAGAACTGAGTTCTGATGATGCCAATTAGCCTTGGTTTATCTTGCTTATGTTCTTGCCCTTGACTCTTGATATCTGGTTATCTCTGGTGTTAGCTGGAATTGCTGTCTCTGACTATGGCTTGTCCCTCTTGTAAGCTTGTGTGTCAGCACTCCTGGCAGATAGCCTATATGTTGCAAATGCACCTGTTCATTGTTCTTCACATATAAAAACTGGCTCTGAGGACTGTCTGGGTAGCAGTTGTTAGATCCCAACTCCTGGTTGCATCCCTGATTAATCAGATTTTGAGTGCAAGTTTAATAAATCATCAATACGTGGCTGAGATAGTTTTCTGAGTGGTTTGTGTGGCTCTTATTGGAGCCTAACAATACCCAGTATGTGGTTGGGAAGTGAGAATCCTAGCTAGTGGAGTCTATGAAGAAGTGCTTGCTGATTCAGTGGGTTGCTAATCAGAGGTAGATGGTCAAAGGAAATGGTTTCCAGCTGTGAGGAGAATACACAGATTCAGTGTAAGGCTAAATATAAGGATGCCAGTTCATAGGCTGAGGAGTGGCCAAACTATAAGGTGTTTTAACATGTCAGTTTAGAAGCTTGAGGCAGATGGACTCTGAGTTTTGGGTGTTAAGATCAGCTTGTCTACATGGACAGTTTCAGACCATCCAGAGAGAGAGAGAGAGAGAGAGAGAGAGAGAGAGAGAGAGAGAGAGGAGAGAAGGGGAAGGGGAGAAGAAAAAGTGTTGAGGTTAGGATTCATGTTGGGGATCATTTAGTCCCATCTTGGTCATCTGAGGTTTCTAGAATCTGTGAGACCTAGGTACTATAGTTCTGTGCCAAGGACTGGCCTTGGTTTGGAGAGGGATTCTGAGAGAAGTGGTGTCTGGGAGCAGCGAAAAGAACAACTTGAAGTCAAATCATGGATCCAAGCCAATGATCTGTGTTCTGCTTGATCCAGGTTTTCCAATCTGCTTATCTCTATGTTCTGCTTTCTGTCTGGAGAATTCTCTGTCTATACTCTGCTTGCTTGTTAGTCTAAAAGATCACTCTTTCCATGTTTTGCTTACTTGCTTGCTTGCTTATATTTTTTCTGTGCATGCGTGCCTGTTCCCCAAGCAGTTCCCTCTTTTTATCCTAAAAAGTTTTCTGGATAGCTCCTCTTCTTCAGAACACAGGGCCAGTCTTTTACTTTACATGTCAATCCAGATATTTATTCCAGGTTTTCCTTTTGATTATCATATAAATTAGCATCACATGTTCCTAGCCCTTTGATTCCCAGGAGACAGCAAGCATATATATATATATTTTTTCTTAATGTTCCAAAAGAATTCAGAGATCTGTCTGCCTTTGTTAAACACAGACCATAAACTAGTTAGGTGGGATCCAGCCCTGAAATTACCATTTCACCATGCCTCAGCCTAACCTTGTTCTGTCCTAGGCTAATCCTAAACTCAGATATCTTTCTGCTTTTGTAAGCATAAACAAACAAACAAAAAAATTAGCTGGGTGGGATCTCCTGTGATCACCACTCCCTAAATCTCTTTATCTCCTTCTGAGTAATTTTCTAACAAGTTGGCTCACCTCCTGGCTGCTTTTGTTGACTTTAGATTCGTGAAGCCCCTCATAAAATTCATTTTTGCATCCTTAATTTTTGCATAGTTGAGAACTAGATATTTTCAAATTCATGTTTGTAGAGTTCTTTTCCATAGCCTTAAGAGAAGGTAAATACTGATGGTTCCAGTATTTACCATTTAGCTGAGATATAGCCACATCCTTGACTCCTGGACTTGTACGGTTTCTAATTATCAAGAAGTCATTAACATTAACAGGAGGACATTCTTCACAAGGAAATAGTCCTCAACTGATAATGGCTTCGAAAATATGTACATTATCACAAAAAGTCTTATGCCCACAGCAGCCATTGACACTCATGGAGGCTCACACAGGGACCCTGTTCCAGGGGCAGGAACTATGTCACTCTGCCCCTACCAGGGCTATACCAGGCTCTGCTGGTAATGGGGAATGGGGGGGCATATGTTTGGAATGGAGTGTTGGAATGGAGTTGTTTCTAAGGAAGATTTCAAATGATGCAGTGTAGCATCCCTTATGGTAAGGATTACTTTGGATGAAAAAGGCAAGGGTCCCAGGGCAAAAATTCTGTTCTTCTATTTAATGTGGTACAAACTAAATAAGATCAAAAGTCATACAAACAGATCTCTGCTAAGACACAACTGAAAGAGGCACAGTTCAATTCCTTGAGGATACTAAAATAGTCACATTGATGTCTTTATGTATAGAATGGAAGCATTGTATTATAGTTCCTTAAGGACAGAAGAACAGCTTCCAGTCTGTTGTAAACAAAAAATAAATACCTGTCAAACTTGTTTGACTACAAGGAGTCCTCAGGCTGTGGCACCAGCTCTGCAGGGTCATTTGAGTTGCTGCAAGGCACCCTTATTGCCAGACAGGGACACAAGCAGTTGTTGGTGTCACTGAACCAAGATGGTGTTACCTCGCTCCCTGTGGCTCTTATCTGTCTGTCTTCTGTCCTGGTGTTGTGATGCTCGATTGCTGGTGTTTGTGGACTCTAGATCAAAATCAACACCACTACCTATGGTGATCTGGAGTGATAAAGGTAAAGGAGGAATACATTGGCCTAGGCCAGGTGGCCTTCTTCCTTTCTGTTGTAGATTCACATCTGCAAAGCCAGAGCTGGAAGGGCCAAGAATTGGGATTTGGGGGATGCTCTGCAGTGAAGGGAAGGGATCCAGGTGTCTTTGGTGAGCTCTCATGGAGTATTCCTTGGGTTAAAGTTGTCTTTGTTAAAATCCTAGCATCTGAGGCATCAGCCTACAGCATCTCACAAGCCATCTGGTTCCTGCATAGCTGGGCAGCACACTTAGGCTTTCATTCCTTCACATCTGAATAGCAATCTACCAGATACCTGCATGTCCTTTACACTGTTACTCACAGCACCTGCCACACTTGAAGATGAAGCATTCCTGACCCTTCTGGAACTTGCTTTCCAGTGGCAGAAACATATTATAAAGAAATAAGGGAAAATGTCAAATGGCCATGGTAGTGGTTAAAACCAGGATAAACCCTGGAAGAAGATAGAGCTTGATCTATGAACTTGTACTTGGAGAGAGCAAGATTAGGACAGGATTCACCCAAGAGTGACAACTGTGTGGAGCTTAAGAGTATGAGGGAAGATGCCATATGTGTGGTCAAAGGAGCAGAAGATGCAAAATCCCTGAGCTTGGTATATCAGTGTGCAGATCAGTGTAGCTGAAGCAGAGGGATCAAGGGAAAAGAGCCTGGACATATATGCTGGAGTTTTTAAGACTAGTGAAAGAACTCACAATTGAAGCTGGAACTTATAAGGAGCTGGGTAGCAAAATGTGCCTGCTTTACATTGTAAATAATTGTTCTAAACCCATGGTGGTAGCCAGTGTCTATAGAGAACTAGTTTAAGAAAGTAATTCCCCATCACAAAGGAGACAGAGGCAGTATGATCTCTGAAAATTTGAGGCCTTCCTGATCTACACTTCAAGTTCCAGGTCAGCCAGAGCTATATGAGAATAACCTAGCATATACAGTTCAAATTAAAATAAAATATAATGATTGCTCTATTTGTGACACTAGATGGCCATGCAGACCCTTACAGTGATTATTGAAACAAAAGTGTCAGCTCTGGGATAAGTTGTCATTCAAAAGAAATGGATTGCAGAATAGTCAGTTGCGATCACAGGGAATTCCCATGCTTGTCAACAGTGACAACAGACATTTTCACGTGTTTCTTGTTGGGATCAAATTTACTAGCTATGAAGATTCATTTTCTTCAAGAATTTTTTTCAAGGAGATTCCTCATGTAAGATTCAGGTCACTGACCTGGTTGTCCTGGAGACTCCCTGGCTTTATCCCTGTGGCTAGTCAGTGGCTTTATTTTTCTCCTATGATAGTTTAAGAGGGATCAGGTCCAGGCACATTTCAAGGACTGTAGAAAGGGACAAGTTTGATTGTATAGGATCAGGATTTATTGAATAAAATCATGAGAGCCTGTCTCTCTTATCTCAGTGTCCTCATTTCTGTTGTAGTTGCTGTGTTGAAAATAGATGGTAGATATCACAGGAACTGCAAGGGGACACTGAAGGCCTTAAACCCCAGAGATGTCTGTAGCGCAGAGCTGTATAGTAACAGCTGTGGGATAAGAAGAAGTGTGGGGAAGAGGTCAAACTTTATATTTGAGAATGGCATCAAGGGATTACATATGACCTGAGAGTTGAAGTGGCAGAGATGACACAACAATTTTGGGTTTGGACAATTAGAAAGTGAAGTTGTTTTACCAAGGTGGGGTAACATGGGGGGTGAGCACATCTGTGATGTACTGTGTATTTGTGTGTGTGTATGTGTGTGTGATGTTCATTATTAATTTTCATGTTATATTAGAATTTATTATTTTTATTGTTTTATGTGTATGAGTGTTTTGTCTGCATTTATGTCTGTGCACCAAGTGCATGCAGTGCCCAGAGATGCCTAAGGAGGATCATAGATACCCTGGAACTGTTACAGACAAACATGAGCCATGTCCTTTGCTTTTAACTGATGAGCTTTTCTTTAGCTTTCTTTCTTTCTTTCTTTCTTTCTTTCTTTCTTTCTTTCTTTCTTTCTTTCTTTCTTTCTAAATAGAAAGGATCTCATAAGCTACTTTTGCTTTGCCTGGAACTAGATATAGAGAAGCAGGCTGGCCTTGAACTCACAGAGACTTCCCTGCCTCTGTCTTCAGAATGTTGGAATAAAGGCATCCACCACAATGCACAATTTTATATTTTAAAAAATTTAACTGGGGCTAGTGAGATGGCTGAGAGTCTAAGAATATCAGATGCTCTTGCAGGGGGCTGAGGTTGGGATCTTAGCACTCACATGAGAACTCACATCTGCTTGTATCTTATGTTCCAGAGGATTTAGCAGCCCTCCTTTGCTGTTCAGGCTCCAGGCATAAAGTTAGTGCACATACATAACTGCAGGCAAAACATTCACACACATAAAATGAAAATCTTTTAAAATTTAAAAATTTATTTATGTAATATGTATTTGTATGATTGTCTTGTATGTAGGTACTCATAGAGGCAAGAAGAAATAGTTGAATCCCAAGAGTCAGAGTTACAGTTGATTGTGTGTCATCTGACCTTGGTGCTTGGACTTGGGTTCTCTGAAGAAGCAATACATACTATAAACACATAAACATCTCTTCAGTTTACCTACCTACCAACCTACCACCACACACACACACACACACACATGCACACACACACATACACTTACACATAATTTCTTAATTATTCTATATGTCTTGCTATATTGTAGGCATTTTTTATATCTTTTGGAAATTGATGTCAGATATATGTTTCACAATATTGTCCTTTTTTTCTGAAGGTTGGCCTCATTTACGAGGTTCCAGCTACATTTACTGTGGTACATAACACCATGGTAGATCATGGAACTGAATGTGGAGCTTGAGAAAAATGTGGCAACAGTATTCTGAACACACAATGGACGAACATTAATTCAAAATCAAAGGAAAAGTGAATGAAAACTCACTGGCAGTATGCACATCTCCTACTCTACTGCAGCCTTCCTTCTGAACACCAAACACTTCTACTGTGCATTGTATATGCTGTCCCACTAGGAACGGCAACAAATGCTCCCTCAGACACTCTGCTCAGACTGTAGGCCGATGTGTGTTACGAACCCCAGATCTTTTATCCTGCATACGAAGTTAATGCTCTTATAGAAACAGTGGGTTTAAGTACATCAAGGACTTTTAATATTTTCTTCAGTGTATAAATACCAAATTAATATCTCTTTCTATTATATTGTATTGCAATGTTGGAATTTAGAAATTGCTCTTTTCCTGACTAGATAGATATAATTTTATGGTTAAGACACCAGAGGACATAGGTTCAGTTGCCAGCAAACATGGAAGCTTAAAACTGTTTGTAACTCTAGTTCCTGAGACATATGTGGTTACTGCACTTAGAGATGCACAGACATACAAGTAGGAAAAAATACCCATACACAAAAACTAATAAGTTAAATAAATCTTTAAAGAGTGATGTTTTGATACCTGTGTTTCCATCACTGATCTTGTTGGCTAGAAGATACCAAAAGTGTGGATTTATTTAAAACCTTTATTGAAAACTCAATACCTGGAATTTACATCCTGTCTCTAGAGATTGAGAAGAGCATAAAGAAGGTAAGATGCCTCTTTCCCTGTGGGGTTTACTGAGAGCTTTGATAGACAGTGAATCTTTCACCTTGAAAAACAGATCCCACTAGTTTTTTTTTTTTTTTTATTTTGTTTTGGGATGCAAGATGTTGCTCTGTAGCTCAGGCTGACCTGGAACGTGTTCTTCCTACAACAGCCTCAGGAGTGTTGGGATTGCAGGCATGTGCCATTATGCTCATGAACTCTACTGATCATGATCTCAGCCTGTATGAGTTACCTTTCTATTGCTGTGATAAAAACACAACAATGAAAAGCAACTTTTGTAGAATGTATAGGACCATATGGTTCTGAAGGATAATAGTTCATCATGGCAGAAAGGCATGGCAGAAGGTTAGAGTACAGTTTCAATGGTAATCAAGGAGCAGGAAAGCAAACTGGAAGTGAGGAAAGTCTGTGAACCCTTCAATCCTACCCCATTGATATACTTCTTCCAGCAAGGATGCACCTCCCCATAATGTCCCCTGACTGCACTACCAACTGGGAACCACATGATAAATACCTGAGACTATGGAGGATATTATCATTTCAAACCCCAAACACAGCTTAAGTTAGTTCCCTTTGAGAGAAGATCTTGTTACTTAAAGTTCCATCCTTTGATTTCTCACTGCTCCTTTTTGTAGGATGTGGAGAATCAAGTCCTGGATGCTGGTTCCCAACTGTGTCAGATTCTTGCTCAAGATCCTAAATTACAGCAAGACTACCTTTATGTTGCATACTCCAAAGGACGCCAGTTCATGTAAGTATCCTAAGTATGGTAAGAGTTACAAGGTATTGCTGTTTCTTCTATTCATATACATTGACTGTAGTTATTTAGAGATCCTCCCCATACCAATGCAAATAAGTTACCTTTAGGTTTTCTTGTAAGAAGCATTGTGAAACTTAATTTATTTTGGTTTTGCACTTGTATGTGTTCTCTCTCTCTCTCTCTCTCTCTCTCTCTCTCTCTCTCTCTCTCTCTCTCTCTCTCTCTCTCTCTCTCCCCCGCTCCTTATTCACTCTGTGTATATAATGTTAGCATGAGTGGAGATCAGAGGTCAATGTTCAGTATCTTCCTCAATTGCTTTGTATTTTATACTTTTAGAATATTTTTTTTGTTTATTTATTATATGTGTATGTGGGTGGGGGGGTTGGCAGGGGCACCTGTAATCACAGTGTTCACAGAGGCCAGAGGAAGGCATCAGGTCACCCCAAGATGGAGTTACAGTTGATTGTTAGCTATCCATCCATTATGGTTGCTAGTCACTGAACTTAAGACTTCTGCAACAGCAGAAAACCCTCTTAACCACTGAGCCATAAGTCCAGACTTCTGCTTTACTTTTAAAAAATTTTAAACTGTTCTATTTACTTACTGTGTTTGCTGGACAGCATGAAGAGGATGATTTTGAATATATTTCCATGAACCTGGAGTGAACCCCTGGACTAGACTGGCTGATTAATGAGCCCCAGAGACTCTCCTGTTTCTACCTCTATGGTGCTAATATTACCAGATTGTGGATGTGTCTGGAGTTTTTATTTTTATTTTTATTTTTATTTTTAAAGTGGAGGATATAATCCAGGCTCAGTTGCTTATGCTTGCATGACAAGAACTTTACTGATTGAGCCATAACCTCAGCCTCTCAGTTAAATTTTTATGAAATAAGACTTAGGGGAGGAATAGCTTGTAATTGTATAGTTTGGGTATGTAAGGTGTATTAAAAATAACATAATCTGTAAAAAAAAAAAGTGACTCTTGATAGCATTCTAATCTGACCATCAGAGCTGACAGACAACTTTGTTTTTTCCAGATCATTGGGTCAGAAATGCCCAATCCCTGCCATGAGAGGCTTGATCTCAGATTCTGCTAGAAAATTTTTAAGGTAACTTCTGCTTCTGAAAAATTGGTTATTATTACTTTCCGAGTATTGGTCTTGTTCTTGATACATGTCTAAGAGAATGTCTGGTTCTCTGCAATTGAACTTAGAGACAGCTGTGAGCTTCCAAGTCAGTCCTGGGAATGAAACTGAAGACCTGCGGAACTTAACTAACTTAAGAACCTCAGTTCCCAACTGCTGAGCTTCTCCCTAGCCCCAACTCTCACTTCTTTATCCCCATTGTTTACTTTTCTAACCTGTATTCACCTGATATTTTGATTTTCTGTTTTCTAATTGAGGTAATGTCTTGTTTTGTATCCAAATCTGGCTTCAGACTCTAGTAATACTTCTGCCTTAGCCTTCCAAGTGCACAGATTATAAACATGTGTGACCACATCCAGCACCCATCCATTAAAAAAAGTAATATGATGTCTGCACTAGTCTACAGCCCTTGTCAGATATCACTGTGCATAGTGTAAAAAACTAGCCATCACTAATGAGGAAGTAGGAAGTTTCTTGGGGTTGTAAAACTTTGTGGCACATGAAAATCATCAGGTGGCCCTCTCTCCAAATTATTTGACAAGATTTCACAGAAGTATGAAAGTTGCAACCATGTGGTAGGTAGTATATGAACATTGTATGAGTGTGTACATGTGCTTCAGGTACCATGGAGGCCAAAAGAAGGTGTTAGAACTCCTGAAGCTGGAGTACAGGCATCTGTGAACCAAGTGCTATGGATGGTGAGGATCCTAACTTGGGTCCTCTGTAAGAGCAATGCACACTAAACTACTAAGCAATTTCTGTAGTCACTAAAGTTAATTTTCATTACATTTCTAAGTTTATTGCATGTGGCTACATATGTCCCATGGTGTACTGGTGAAGGTCAGAGGGGAAATTGAAGGAATCAGTTCAGTCTTTCTTTCACATGGTACTCAAGGAATGAATCCAGGTTGTCTGTCTTGGCCGCAGATGTCTTTATCTGCTGAACCATCTCCACACACCAGGTGATATTCTTAAATGAACTCCTCTGGATACTTATGGAGGAGACAAGGATAAAATCAAGGAGACTAGTAAGAGGGATTTTATAACAGTTCAGTGTTGAATGACAGGGAAGCCTGCTCTCAGCAAGGTGGTGAGAAGGGTTCAGAGTCAGGATGTATTTGTTCGTAGAACATGATGGGAAAATAGAAGTGTCAAGGGTGACTCCTAAGTTATCAGTATGACCATCTGGCTGAATTGTATTGTCATTTACAGAGACAGGGAGTCACTGGGGAAGAATGGAGGATGTGTGTGTTCATTTGTTTAGGCAGGCAGTTTGACTGTGGTGTGAGAAGATTGAGATTGCAAACAAATAGAGCTATATATCAGGACATTGAAAATACATTTCTGATTTAAGATGATGAAAGTGTTAGATGCACTCAGAAGTTTTCAGTACATACTTTGATCTTGTTTATTTTAACATTTATTATGGGAAAATTATAAATAGATGCAAAAACACTGAACAATAGCATGAATATCTGTTTTTACATTTATTCCTTGTTAATATTTGTTAATTTCAGTCTGCTAAGATGGCTCAGTGGATTAAAAATGTTTTCCAAGCCAGCTGACCAGCTGAATTAGATCATCAGATCACTGGAGGATGGAGAGACCAACTCTAGAATTGTTTCTAACCTCTGGACTTGTGCCCCAGTACCCACATTCACACTCAATCTTATCCATTATCTCCCATCTACTCAACAATGGGTCAAAATATTTTAAAGCAAAGCACTATGTTGTGACCCATATATATTTGTCTATTAAAGAGAATAACCATTTAATTTGGCTGTCAAAGCACACTATGTTAATCTCAGCACTTAGAAGATAGAGACAGTAGGATGTGAAATTCAGAATCAACTTGGCTACAAAATGAATTTGACGCTAGTCTGGGATACAACAAGAGTGTATCAAATACAAAACCAAGATCCAAAATTGGGTGTAGAAATATTCTATTGACTAGACACCTTGATGCAAGAATTTGACCAAAATTGGTTCAAAAATAGCTGGGTAAATAGATGCAGTGACATGTGCCTTTAACTCTTATATTTAGGATACAGATACAGACAGGTCTTTGAGTTTGAGGATAGCCTGGTCTGCAGAGTGATTTCCAGGACAGCCAGAAATACATAAGACCATGTGCCCCCCCAAAACACCTGAATGGCTGAGGGTATAGGTGGAGGAGGGGGTGGAATAGAGATGACTCTGTAACTAGTAGTCCTTAACTGCTCTTGTAGTGATGTGAAGCGAATTGCCCAGCTGTATTAAACTCCAGCAAATGATCGAAGACAAACCCATGGCCTGAGGAAACACTGTGGACACAGCAGTGTTCTGTACCCACTTTGAATTCTTTGGACACAACTTAACTGCAAACAGCCAAAACTGTCTGCAAAGAAGAGCTTAGTCTCCTGCTCATGTACATAGCCCCTCCCTACTTCACTACTCCTTCTATCTTGGGAAAGGTTCTTAGTCTGTAAGAGAGGCATGCTTGCTTAATGTGAGCTCTTCTCAGAATCTCTGAAATAAACCTGTCTGCATTTTGAGTCCTGTCCCCTGACTTCCTTTTCCATATCATTTTTTAACATGGTACTCAATCCCAAAACATGTTATTAAAGCAGGATATCCTCCTGAAGCCAGGGAGTATTAGAAGCAGCAGAATATCCCCAGCTAACACTTGGATACTGCTTGAGGTGTCCCTGAATTAGTTTCACCCAGACTCTGAACATCCCCTACTTTCTCCTATACCATCTTCCTCTGTCAGATCCCTGGATAGAGGCTTATAGAATATCAGGAGTCAAGGACCTGCTCTTCCAGATTGCTGTCTTCTGGCATAGGTAACACTCCAGACAGTTGCTGGGCTTCTTCCTTCAACTGTCCCCTAATTAATCCTTTGGGCTTCTTCCTTTCTCTCCATTCCTCATTTCCTCCCTCTTGCCCTCCTTATTCCATCTTCCTCACTCCCCCTATAGATTTCTCCTCCTTATAGGCCCCAGAGAAAATAAAGATCTTTTGAGGTTTTCAGTCATATATCCAACATGAGGCCATCATGTGAACTGTGAGGTGATGAGTGTCTTCTGTCTGGAAGATAGCTTTAGGACTCTCTTATCTGCTCTGAGCTCAACACTTAAGAATTACCAGTTTCTGGCAAAGGTTAGGGAAGCTTCATCATTTACATTCAAAATCATTTCCCCTTTCCCGTATCCTCCCTCCCCGAAAGTCCCATAAGACCCCTTCCCTCCCTCTTTTCCCCATTCAAACCCCTCTCGCTTCTCTGTCCTGGAATTCCCCTACATCCAGTCTTTCCAGGACCAGGGGTCTCTCCTTCCATCTTCTTGGAAATTTATTGATATGCGAATTGTGTCTTGGGTATTCTGAGATTCTGGGTTAATATCCCCTTATCAGTAACTGCATACCATGTGTGTTCTTTTGTGATTGGGTTACCTCACCAAGGATGGTATTTTCAAGTTCTGACCATTTGCCTAGGAATTTGGTGAGTTCATTGTTTTTAATTGCAGAGTAGTATTCCATTGTGTAAATATACCACATCTTCTGAATCCATTCCCCCGTTGAGGGACATCTGTGTTCTTTCCAGCTTCTGGCTATTATAAATAAGGCTGCTATAAACATAGTGAAGCATGTGTACTTTACACATACAGTGAATGAGCTATAATAGGGGAATAGCCTGCATAAAGAACAGGGAGTTAAAAATGAGAGAAGTTTAAGGGGTCTGTAAAAGTCAGAGACAAAGCATATACTAGGAAGAAGCAGGTTAGTTGGAGTCTATGGAGAGGCAATGGCTGTTGCAATGGGTTGCTAGTAAGAAGTAGATGGGCAAAGAAAATGGTTCAAAACAGTAGGGAGAATACACAAATTCAGTGTAAGTCTAAAGGAGACCAGTTGTTATTCGAAGAAGTGCCAAAAATATAAGGTATTTTAAAGTGTCAATTGAGAAGCCAGGTATAGTGGTGATCCAAGAACTCAGGAGGCTGAAGCAGGTGGATGTCTGAGTTTGAGGTCAGCCTGTTTACCTGTCAGTTTCAGGGAAGTCAGGGGCACAGACACACAAACACAGACACAGATGCACAGATGTGTGAATGGGCACAAGCACACAGACAGACAGACAGACAGACAGACAGACAGACAGACAGAAGTGTTGCAGTTAGATGAGATGATTAGGCTTCATGTTGGAGACCATTTAGTCAAATCTTGGTCAACTGAAGTTTCTAGAATATGTGAAACCTAGGTTGTATAGGAGTTCAGGGGATTGAGAGACATATGATTGTCTGGAGTAGAGTGCCAGGAGCTCTTTTTAAGGAAGATTTCAAATGATGCCAATGTAGCAGCCTTAAGGGTATGGATTACTTTGGGTGAAAAAGGCCATGGGTCTCAGGGCAAAATTTTAGCTCTATTTAGAGGGTGTACAAACTAAATAGGAGCAAAAATCATTCCAAAGGAAGTGAGACATTTGTCAATGAAAAGACAACTCTTGACAGTCATTGCAGTGCATTGAGCTCCTTAGAGACAGCACTGTGGAAACAAGAGCTGAACAGGTACTGGGTGACTCTGTGCCTCACAGAGGAAAATCAATTAAACTTGGGCAAAGGAGATTCAAAGAATAATTAATGGAAAACTCAAATACAAGGATGGAAACTACACCCTAGACAAAGCAAGAAAATAATCTTCTTTTAACAAGCCAAAAAAGATATCAATAAAACATAATTCTACATCTAACAATGAAAATAACAGGAAGCAACAATCATTTTTCCTTAATATCTCCTAATATCAACGGACTCAATTAAACAATAAAAAGACATAGACTAACAGACAGTATACATAAACAGGACACAATATTTTGCTGCATACAGGATGACAAATGACAAAAACAGACACTACCTCAGAGTAAAAGGTTGGAAAACATTTTTTTTTTCAAGAAAACGGTTCCAAGAAACAAGCTGGAGGAGACACTCTAATATCAAATAAAATTGACCTTCAACATAAAGTTATCCAAAAAGATAATCATCAAAGAAAAAATCTACCAAGAAGAACTCTCAATTCTGAACATCTATGTTCCAAATGCAAAGGCACCCACATTCATAAAAGAAACTTTACTAAAGCTCAAATCACATAATGCACCTCATACAATGATAGTGGGAGACTTCAACTCCTCACTCTCATCGGTGGACAGATTATGGAAAAAGAAACTAAACAGAGACACAGTGGAACTAACAGAAGTTATTAACCAAATGGATTTAACAGATATCTATAGAACATTTTATCCTAAAACAACAAATACTCTCTCTTTTCAGCACCTCATGGTACCTTCTCCAAAACTGACCATATAATCAGTCAAAAAACAGACCTCAACAAATACAAGAAGTTTAAAATAATCCTGTGCATCCTTTCATATCACTAAGGCTGGTCATTAGTAGCAACAAAAACAACAGAAAGCCCACATACATGTGGAAGCTGAACAACACACAATGATAATTTGGTCAAGGAAGAAATAAAGAAAGAAAATAAACACTTTAGAATTCAATGGAAATATAGTCACAACATCCCCAAACATATGAGACACAATGAAAGCAGTGCTAAGAGGAAAAAAAAAACCATAGCTCTGAGTTTCTCCAAAAAGAACCTGGATAGAGCATACAGTACACATCTGATAGCTCTAGAACAAAAAGAAGCAAATACACCTAAGAGGAGTAGACAACAGGAAATAATCAAACAAAGGACTAAAAGCAACCAAGTAGAAACAAAAAGAACTATACAAAAATCAACCAAACCAGGAGCTGGTTCTTTGAGAAAATCAACAAAATAGATAAACCCTTAGCTAGACTAACCAGAGGACACAAGGACAGTATTCAATTGAACAAAATCAGAAATTAAAAGAGAGACATAATGAGCAAAACCAAAGAAATTTAAAAAAATCTTCAGATTCTACTACAAAAGCTTATACTCAACAAAACTGGAAAATCTGAATGAAATGGACAATTTTCTAGACAGATACAATGTGCCAAACTTAAATCAGGATCAAATAAACCATCTAAAGAGTCCCATTACCTCTAAAGAAATAAAATCAGTAATTAATAGTATCCAACCATAAATATCCCAAGACCAGATGGATTTAGTGCAGAGTGGGATCAGACGTTCAAAGAAGACCTAACACCAATACTCTTCAAACTACTCCATGAAACAGAAACAGAAGGAACCCTATCCAATATATTTGATAAAGCCAAAATTAGTCTGATACCTAAACCACACAAAGACCCAACAAAAAAGAGAAATTCAGACCAATTCCCCTTATGAATATTGATGCAAAAATACGCAATAAAATTCTCACAAAGTGAATCCAAGAACACATCAAAATGATCATACATCCTGATCATCCCATGGATGCACATATGGTTCAATATACAGAAATCAATTAAAGAAATCCGATATATAAACAAACTCATAGAAAAAAAAAGACATGATTATTTCATTAGATGCTAAGAAATCATTTGACAAAATCCAACACCCCTTCATGATAAAAGCCTTGGAAAAATCAGGAATTCAAGGCCCATACATAAACATAATAAAGGCAATATACAGCAAACCAGTAGCCAACATCAAACAAAATGGAGATAAACTCGAAGCAATCCCACTACAACCAAGGACTAGACAAAGCTGTCCACTCTCTCCCTACCAATTCAATATAGTACTCGAAGTCCTAGTCAGAGCAGTTAGAAAACAAAAGAAATTCAAAGGGATACAAATTGGAAAGGAAGAAGTTGAAATATCACTATTTGCAGATGATATGATAGTACAGTTAAGCGACCTCAAAAATTCCAAATTGGTGTTACTCTAACCAAGCAATGGAAAGAACTGTATGACAAGAACTTCAAGTCTCTGAAGAAAGAATCGAAGAAGATCACAGAAGATGGAAAGTCTCCTGTGCTCATGGATTTGCAGGATTAATATAATAAAAATGGCAATCTTGCTGGAAGCAATTTGCTGATTCAATGCAATCCCCATCAAAATTCCAACTCAATTCTTCATAGATTTAGAGAAAGAAATTTGCAAATTCACCTGGAATAATAAAAAAAATAGGATAGCAAAAACTATTCTCAACAATAAAAGAAATTCTGGCAAAATCACTATCCCTGACCTCAAGCTCTTCTACAGAGAAATAATGATAAAAAGTGCATGGTACTGGTACAGTAACAGGGAGGTATATCAATGGAATAGAATTGAAGACCCGGAAATGAACCCACACACCTATCATCACTTGATCTTTGACAAAGGAGCTAAAACCATCCAGTGGAAAAAAGATAGCCTTTTCAACAAACGGTGCTGGTTCAACTGGTGGTTAGCATTCAGAAAAATGCAAATTGATCCATTCTTATCTCCTTATACAAATATCAAGTCCAAGTGGATCAAGAACCTCCACATCAGAAGAGATACACTGAAACTAATAGAAAAGAATGTGGGGAAGATCCTCGAGCACATGGGCACAGTGGAAAATTTTCTGAAAAGAGTACCAATAGCTTATGCACTAAGATCAAGAATTGACAAATGGGACCTCATAAAACTGCAAACTTCTGTAAGGCAAAGGGCACTATCAATAGGGCAAATCAGCAACCAACAAATTGGGAAAAGATCTTTATCAACCCTACATCTGAGAGAGGGCTAATATACAATATATACAAAGAACTCAATAAGTTAAACTCCAGAGAACTAAATAACCCTATGAAAAATGTGGTACAGAGGTAAACAAAGAATTTCAACTGAGGTATACTGAATGGCTGGGAAGCACCTGAAGAAATGTTCAACATCCTTAGTCATCAATTAAATGCAAATCAAAACAATGCTGAGATTCTACCTCACAGCAGTTGGAATGACTAAGATCTAAAATTCAGGAGACAACAGATGCTGACAAGAATGTGGAAAAAGAAGACACTCCTCTATTGCCGGTGGGATTGCAAGCTGGTACAACTACTACAGAAATCAGTTTAATGGTTCCTCAGAAAATTGGACATAGTACTACCTGAGAATCCAGCTATACAACTCCTGGGCATATACCCAGAAGTTGCTCCAACATATAACAAGGCCACATGCTGAACTATGTTCATAGCAGCCTTATTTGTAATAGCCAGATATTGGAAAGAACCCAAATGTCTCTAAACAGAAGAATGGATAGAGAAATTGTGGTGCATTTACACAATGGAGTACTACTCAGCTATTCAAAACAATGAATTCATGAAATTCTTAGGCAGATGGATGGAACTAGAAAATATCATCCTGAGTGAGGTAACCCAATCACAAAAGAACATACTTGGTATGCACCCACTTATAAGTGGATATTATCCCAGATGCTTGGAATACCCAAGATAAAATTCATGGACCACATGAAGCTCAAGAAGAAGGAAGACCAAAGTGTGGATACTTTGATTCTTCTTACAAGGGGGAACAAAACACCCATGGGAGAAGATACAAAATATGGAGCAGAGACTCAAGTAAAGGCCATACAGATACTGTCCCACTTGGAGATCCCTCCCATATACAGTTGCCAAACCCAGACACTATTTGGGAAGTCAACAAGTACTTTCTGTCAGGAGCCTGATATAACTGTCTCCTGAGATGCTCTGCCAGTGCCTGACAAATTCAGAGTTTGATGCTCACAGCCAACAACTTGACCGAGAACTGAGTTCCCAATGGAGGAGCATGAGAAAGTACTGAAGAAGCTGAAGATGTTTGCAACCCCGTAGGAGGAGCAACATTATGAATCAACCAGTAACCCCAGAACTTCCAGGGACTAAATCACCAACCAAAGAGTACACAGGGAGTGACCCATGGCTCCAGCTGCATATATAGCAGAGGATGGCGTTTTTGGACATCAATAGGAGGTGAGGCCCTTGGTCGTGTGAAGACTTGATGCCCTATTGTAGGGGAATGTCAGAACACGGAAGAGGGAGTAGGTCTTTTGGTGAGCAGGGTGAGGGGAAAGGTGATAGTGTGTTTTCAGAGGGGAAACCAGGAAAGGGGATAGCTTTTGAAATGTAAATAAAGAAAATATCTGATAGATTAAACTGAGTCTTCAGGTATTCAGGGATTTCCCAAATATAACATCGCTTGAGAAACAGCCTGCTAGGCTTCCATCTGCGACCAAGAGCGGGGCAGCTCTGTGGTCATCAGGGCACCAGCTCTGCTATGGGACATCTGCCCTGAAGAGTGACCCGCTCCAAGAGGGAGCGCAGCAGACTCCACTCAGTCAACTTTGCTCCGGTGATAGACTACATTGAGTCTACAGGTACACAGGGATTTCCCAAGAATAACATAATTGGGGGAAGGCACACCAGGGCTCCAAAGACACACAGGAGCAGGGCAGCCCCTCAGCAATCAGTGCCAGGGAAATCCCAGTAATCCAGAGGGGCAGAAATAGACTTGCAGGCTCACAGGAGGTCCAACCAACAGCCAGTGACAGCAGGATCAACTAAAACCAGAGATAACCAGATGGCAAAACGCAAATGTAGGAACGTTAATAACAGAAATCAAGGCAATATGGCACCATCTGAACCCAACTCTCTGACAGCAGCAAGTCCTGGATACCCCATCCTACCCGAAAGGCAAGATCTGGATTTAAAATCACTTCTCATGATGCTATTAGAGGATTTCAAGAAGAACATAAATAAATCTCATAAAGAAATACAAGAGAAAATGAATAAACGGGTAGATGACCTTAAAAAGGAAACACAAAAATCGCCATGGTCATCTCATTAGATGCTAAGAAAGCATTTGACAGAATTCAGCATTCTTTCATGCTAAAGGTCTTGGAAAGATCAGGAATGTGAGGCCCATATCTAAACATAGTAAAAGCAATTTACAGCAAACCGGTAGCCAACATCAATCTGAATGGAGAGAAACTTGAAGCAATCCCACTAAAATCAGGGACTAGACAAGGCTGCCCTCTCTCTCCATATCTTTTCAATATAGTACTTGAAGTTCTAGCTAGAGCAATTAGACAACAAAAAGAGGTCAAAGGGATGCAAATTGACCCATTCTTATCTCCTTGCACTAACCTCAATTCCATGTGGATCAAGGACCTCCACATAAAACCAGACACACTGAAACTAATAGAAAGGAAATTAGGGAAGAACCTTGAACATATGGGCACAGGGGAGAATTTCCTGAATAGAACTCCAATAGCTTATGCTCTAAGATCAAGAACTGACAAATGGGACCTCATAAAATTACAAAGTTTCTGTAAGGCAAAAGACACTATCAAAAAGACAAAGTGGCAACCAACTAACTGGGAAATGATCTTTCCCAACCCTACATCCGACAGAGGGCTAATATCCAATATATACAATGAACTCAAGAAGTTAGACTCCAGAGTGCCAAGTAACCCTATTAAAAATGGGGTACAGAGATAACAAAGAGCTCTCACCTGAAGAATATCTAATGGCTGAGAAGCACCTAAAGAGATGTTCAACATCTTTAGTCATTAGGGAAATGCAAATCAAAACAACCCTGAGATTCCATCTCACACCAGTCAGAATGGCTAAGATCAAAAACAGAGGAAGACAGCAGTTGTTGGCGAGGATGTGGAGAAAGAGGAACACTCCTCCACTGCTGGTGGGATTGCAAGCTGGTACAACCCCTCTGGAAAGCAGTCTGGCAGTTCCTCAGAAAACTGGGCATGACACTCCCAGATGATCCTGCTATACCACTCCTGGGCATATACCCAGAGGCTTTACCTGCATGCAATAAGGACACATGCTCCACTATGTTCATAGCAGCCTTATTTATAATAGCCAGAACCTGGAAAGAACCCAGATGTCCCTCAACGGAGGAATCGATTCAGAAGATGTGGTATATTTACCCAATGGAATACTACTCCGCAATTAAAAACAATGAATTCACAAAATTCCTAGGCAAATGGTCAGAACTTGAAAATATCATCCTTAGTAAGGTAACCCAATCACAAAAGAATACACATGGTATGCAGTCACTGATAAGGGGATATTAACCCAGAATCTTGGAATACCCTAGACACAATTTGCATATCAATAGATTTCCAAGAAGATGGAAGGAGAGACCCCTGGTCCTGGAAAGACTGGATGTAGGGGAATGCCAGGACAGAGAAGCGAGAGGTGGTTGAATGTGGAAAAGAGGGAGGCAAGGGGGCTTATGGACTTTCGGGGAGGGAGGATACGGGAAAGGGGAAATGATTTGGAATGTAAATAAAAAAACTTAGAAAAAAAAGAATAAAAAAAAAGAGCTAATTTTTTTTTTTTTAGCTGAGGCTGAGAGGGAATTGACTCTGGTACAAAAGAAATTATAGGATGCATGTCTGTATCATTTGGATAAAAAACACTTGTGATTTGGTTAATTTTCTACTCATTCTCCCATAGGAAATCTTATGCAGAGAGAAGATAATTTCTTAGAAGGAATATATTTGGCACACAAATGGTACAAAATATTAAATACCTATGTGGAAAAATATCTGAATTAATTCTTCGATGAAAAATGAAATTTTGTCAATTAACAGGAAGAAAAACAACAGAAATTGTAGTATCTTTTACTAAGATAATTATGTATATATAAACTTTCTGTTGTAATAGTAATAGTCATACAGAACACTAGTTCTAGATATAAGCTTTATCTAGCTTCCTGTATGTGTTTTCAGATTTTAATCTGAAGCAGATAACTAGAAGAGAAGTTTGTGTGCCTCAGATGTTCTTAATTGATTATGACACTCAGAACTTTCTGAGATCTGCTGAATATGGCATTTAAAATGTTTTCTATCATTCATAACATTAACCTTTGAAGTTTCAAGAAGAAAATGTGACCCTGCAAGAACAAATCCACCTGCACTATGTTAGTGCTAAAAACTGGATAAAGTTACCTAATATCTCTTCTACTCCTAGATTCTTCATAAACAGTGGACATCTTTGGATTGACTGCTGTTTTCTACCTAGCCAGAATTGCCAATAAGCTGACTCCTTTCTTACAATTTCAGAAGTTCAGTCCATTATCATCAATTTTGAAAGCATGTTAGAGCCTAGGCAGACACGTTGCTAGAGAAGGTCCTCCATCTTGATCCAACTTCACCCAAGAGAGAACAACTCTTCTGCACTGGGTGGAGCCTGAGTATAGGAGAAGACCTCCAAAGCACAAACCCACAGTGAAATACTTCCTTCAACAAGCTTATGTCTCATAAGAGCGCCACTCCCTATGAGTCACACTTTTACAAACTACCACAGAGGAACAAGCCGCAAAAGTGTTTGGAGGATTGCTCATACTAGGACCCAATTGTGTGGACAGTGTATTGGAACTGGGGAAAGGACAGCGGCCCCAGGCAATATGCAATTAACAATGGACAGGCCTGACAGAGGAAGGCTGGGTAGGAGAAAGTAAAGGAGGTTGAGAGATATGGTGGAACTAACTCAGGGACACCTCAGGCAAGATCCAAGGGTTAGGCCTGGAGGCTCTAATGCTCCCCTGGGATGCAAGAGGATGGCCTGCTTAAAAGATCTGTTCTAGTATTGAGTGCCATATTATGAAATCACATGGAAAAAGAATACAGGAGACTGTACTCAAAGTATAAGCAGGTTTATTTTGGAGAACCTGAGAGGAGCTCACTCTAAGCAAACATGCCTCTCTTACACACTAGGAATCTGTCCCAAAATAGGAGGAGAATAGAAGAAAGGAAGGATAATGAGACAGGACTAAGCTGTTATTTGCAGGCAGGGTTAGACTTTTGCAGTTAGCTTTTAGCTCAAGAATTCAAAATGGGGTGCAAAGCAATGTTGTGTTCATGATGTTTCCACAGGCCCTCGTTTTGTCTAAGAAACCAATCTCTGGAGCAGAAGATCTGGGTAATTTTTTTTCAAGTCTCTGCAAGAACAAATACAGGCTCTTTCCCACAGAGCAATCTCTCTATGCCCCCACCCCAGCCTCCAATCTCACTCCCTATTTTAGGGAGTGGAGAAATCTCACTATGTATTTCTGGCCATCCTAGAACTCACTCTTTAAAACAAGCTATTCTCAACATCAGAGACCTGTCTGTATCTGCCTCACAAATTTTAGAACTAAAGGCACATGTCACTACATCAAGTCATTTTTTAATGACATTTGCTCAAACTCTTGCATCAATGTCTCTAATAAATACTATGTTTTCTAACCAAAGTTGGGTTCTTGGTTTTGTTTTTTGAATCTCTCTTTCTTTATTCCCAAGCTAGCCTCAAATGTACTGTGCAGCCAAGATTTATCTTTAACTTCAAAGGTTAGTGCCTCCATCTCCCGAATACCTGGATTAAAAATCTGTGTAGGGGAACTCCAGGACAGAGAAGCGAGAGGGGGTTGAATGGGGAAAAGAGGGAGGGAAGGGGGCTTATGGGACTTTCGGGGAGGGAGGAAACGGGAAAGGGGAAATGATTTTGAATGTATATAAAAAAAAAACTTAGAAAATAAAATTTAAAAAAAAAAATCTGTGCTACCACAGCCTGTTCTTCTTTTCATTAATGGACAAGTATTTTTGGATCACAATATGGGGCTTTGCCTTAAAATACTCTGACCCTAGGAAGAGAAGATGGGAGAGATGTGATAAAATTGAGTGTGAACGTGGGTGCCAGGGCACATGTGTGTAGTCATATACAACATTCTGGAGATGGTCTCTCATTCCACTAGGCATCTGGCAGTCTAATTTAGCTCATCAGCTTATTAAGCAACAACTTTTAATTGACTTAGCCATCATGCCAGATGGAAATCAACAAGTGTTATGAAGGGATAAACATGAGAACACATATTTAATATTTTACTTTCTGACTTTGTACTTACCATAATATTATGGTTTCCCATAATAAATGCTAATGTAAACAAGATTAATGTATATATTGCAGATTTCTGAGTGAATACATTCCTGTCACCATCTTGAACTTCAGACATATTTTGAGTCTCCTGAAACAGGATACTTTGTTTTCCTTCTCACACTGTGCTCACAAATAAAGTTTATATCATATCCCTTGTCAGCACAGTTAAACTGCCTGCCTAAATGATCCAACACACACACTGTTTCTCCCCAGTGGCTTCCTGTTTCTGTAAATGGTGCCCAATACCTGTCATAAACCTATGGTCACAGATTATGGCAGATAAACATTAAGGTAAAGTCCACTTTAAAAAAAAAAACAATGGTTTTTTTTATATTGTGTGTGGGTTTTTTCCCTGCATGCACTTCTAAGAGAATGACTGAATCTTTGGAATTGGAGTTAAAGACAGTTGTAAACTGCCAAGTTAGTAGTGGGAATCAAACTGAAGACCTGTGGAAATGCTTAACTTAACAACCTCAGCTCTCAACATCTAAGCTCTCTGCAGCCCAATTTCAGTGCTTTATTCCCAGTTTTTCTCTTTTCCTATGCACCTGACATTCTGAATTTCTGTTTTCTATTTGAGATGAGATCTAGTTTTTATCCCAGGCTAGCTTGAAACCTTAGCAACACTGTTCCCGCATGAATGCAGCAGGATTATCAACATGTGCCACTGCACACATCACCCATTCATTTAAAGAAAGCATAAGCAGTTTGATTGGGACACTAGTCAACTGCCCTTGTCAAACTGAATTTCTGCATCCTATAACAAACTAGCCTTCACTAATAAGGAAAGAGAAAGTTTCTTGGGATTGCAAAGTTCTGTGTCTAGAAATAATCATTAGTTGACCATGTGTCTCCAATTAAATTGAAAGAATTTCTTGGATATAAGATGGTTCCAGCCATGTGGCAGATAGTATGTAAAGAGGTTATGTGCTTATGTCCATAGGTCTTTAGGTGCTGGAGAGGACAGAAGAGGGTGTCAGATCCCCTGAAGCTGGAGTAGAGATATCTGTGAAACAAGTGATGTGTGTGTTGGGATCCTAACTTGAGTCCCCTGCAAGAAGAGTGCACATTCGACTATTAAGTCTTGACTTCAGCACCCAAAATTAGTTTTAATTAATTTATGTATTCATTATGTGTGTGCTTGTGAAGTGAGAGGACAATTTAAGAGAGTCAATTTTGTCTTTCTTCTGTAGGGTACACAGGCACTGACTTAACTCCAGTTGTCCAGTTTGGCAGGGGAGTTCTTAAACTAACCTTTTTGGATACTTATGGAGGACAAGTGCAGAGGACAAGAATAGAACCAAGGAGAGTAGTGAGAAGTCTTTTGTAACATCTCAGGGAGGAGAGGCCCTTGGTCCTGTAAAGACTTGATGCCATAGTGTAGGACAGGGAAGCAGGGGAGGGTTGATTGGGGAAGGGGAAATGGCTTATGGGATTTTAGGGGGAGGGGAGAACCAGGAAAGGGGACATTTGAAATGTAAATAAAGAATATATCATAAATAAATAAATAAATAAATAAATAAATAAATAAATAAATAAAAGAATAGATGGGAAAAAAAGAAATGACTCAAAAGAGGCTGGGGATATTGCTTCGTAAGTGATGGGCTTGCCATGCAAACATATAGACCTCCTCCTGGTTTGCATGTTCTCCCCTAAACCAAAATCGGTAAAAGTTCCAGACACAGGAGTAATCTGGTAATATCAGCACTGATGAAGTACAAACGGGAAGGGATCATCAACAATCCAGTGTAACTCAATAGTGAGGTACAAGTTCTGGAGAGTCTTCTCTTATCACCACTACCACCACCACCACCACCACCACCACCTCCACCACCACCAAACACCATCATCATCATCATCATGTTGTTCAGCAAGCATACACTAAATAAATAAATATAGTTTAAAATTTTAAGTAAAGTAGAGGACTGTAGAGATGGCTCAGTGTTTAAGAGTTTCTTGCTCATGCAGAGGACTTAAGATTATGTCCTAGCAACCATAATGCATAGGTTACAATCATCTTTAACTCCATCTGGAAGTGATCAGAGGCATTCCTCTGGCCTCTGTGGACAGTGCCATCAAATGTATCCACACCCTCCTTGCCAAACACACACACACACACACACACACACACACACACACACAACTAATAGAAAAATAAAACTTTAATTCTAGGAGGCAGACGCAGGCAGAACTCTGAGAGGTTGAGGCCAGCCTGCTTTACTAAGTGAGATACAATAGAGTCAGGGCTACACAGAGAAACCATGTCTGGTAAAAAACAAAAACCAACCAACCAAACCAACAAATACAGTTTTTAAAATTTATAAAACTTTAAGGCAATGGAGGAAGACACCCAACATTGACCTGTGGTCTCCACACACATATCACACATATGATCACACTCAGAGGAACATGTTCACACACATGTACACACAGAAAATAAATTAAGTTTCACAAAGGTTTTTATAGGGATATCATAAGAAAACTCATTTTCATTGCTATGGGAAGATCTCCAAATAATTAGTCAATTTATTTGAATTGAAGAAACATGGATTCTGTCAAAGTGGTGCCATGTGATATAAGGATACTTAAAGAAATGGGAATTTCTGGGAGAATGACATAATTCTGTTGGGCTGCTGAAACTCAAGATCCTTAGCAAGAATATGACACATTCTAGAAGTTATAGTCAAGACATTTCTCTCCATATCCTCAAAAAGGAGAATTAAGAGATAAAAGTATGATACTGTTGGTAACTGTATCTTCCCTAAAAGAAAACTCTGATTTAGTTAAGTATGTCCTCCATAGGCTTAGGTATTTAAGCATGCGGTCCCCAGGTGGTGGTATTGAGTGGGGATATTATGGGGAGATGCAATCTTGTTGGAAGATGTATATCACTGGAGTGGGATTGAAGGGTTCACAACCTTGCCTCACTTCCAGTTTGCTCTCCCTACATCATGACTGAGGTTGAAGCTGTGACCTCTCACCCTCCTTCTCCTCCTGACATCCCTTTCTGCCATGATGAACTCTTTTTTTTCCTGAGGGAGGGAAGAATTTATTTGAGTTTATAATTAAAAGTCATGGTTTACCATTGAGGGAAGCCAGGGCACGGACTGAAACTGAGACGTGGAGGAATGCTGTTGCATACTGGCCTACTTTCCCCTGCTCATGCTTAGTCAGCTCTTTTATATAATCCAGGTCCACCTTCCTAGGGGATGCCACTGCCCACAGTGGACTGGGACCAGCCACATCAATCAGCAACATGATGAACTCTTATCCCTTTGTACGTAAACTAAAACTTAAACATTTTCAGAAGTTAAAAAAAGCGTCTCTCAAGTTAGAAATGGGCTTGATAAAATAGTACTCAATAGGAAAAGACATACTACTCATTGAGAACTCCATGAGTGGCAGAGTGAGAAAGTTCTCCCTTCTGTGCAGAACATCTCCAGGTGTAGTTCTTCTCTTCTAACAAAACCAACCAAGATATATATCCAAAAGATGCAATGCCCATGAGTTCTACCAGGGAGAAGCTCATCATTTTAAAGCAATTAGTTTATTTTCTTCTTTCTTTTTAATTTTTAGATATTATTTAATTTTTTTATTTGATAATTAGTCTTTTATTTAACCTGATCTATAATGAGACTAGAAGTTCTCTCTTTTTTGCATAAATTTTTTTGTTTTTTTTTTCTATATTTTTTATTTACATTTCCAATGATTTCACCTTTCCCAGTTTCCCCCTCCCCAAAAGTCCCATAAGCCCTCTTCCTTCCCCCTGTTCTGGGTTTTACTTCTTCTTGACTCTTGGCTACTTCTGAATAAGTTCTTTGGAATTATAAATAATTTGTAGATAAATACTGTGTCAAAAAATTATTAGGGAGGTACCCAGGTTGCCCCCAATATAACATCTCTTGAGTCACGGCCTGTTGGGGCTTCTGTCTGCTCCCAAGAACGGGACAGCGCTGTGGTCGTCTGGGCGCCAGATCTGCTGTAGGCCATCCCCTCTGCAGGGTGACCAGCACCACCAAGAGAGTGCAGAGTGCACTCCGCTATCTTTGCTCCAGTGGCCAGGTAGTTGGGACTGCCAGGCTCAGAGACAGACAGGCATAATATCGCTTGGGTCTCGGGCGGCTTGTGTGTACGCTGCTCCCAAGAGCTGGGCAGACCTGCAGTAACCAGCTCGCCAGCTCTGCTGTGGAACTTCTGCCTTGCAGAGGGACGCCCCCTCCCCCGTACTCTGGGAGAGATCACACACTCCTGCACAGGGCAGGAGCCTACCAGCCTCCCTTTGGCGACCTCTGCTCCGGGAATCCATTATGCTGAGCCTTTGGATGTGCAGGGACTCCCCAAAATAACATCACTTGGGGCAAAGCGAATCAGGGCTCCAAAGTCACTCAGGAGCAGGGCAGGCCCCAGAAATCGGTGCCAGGGGAATCCTGGTAATCCAGGGGGGCCAGAAATAGCTTTGCAGGCTCACAGGAGGTCCAACCAACAGCCAGTGACAGCAGGACCAACTAACACCAGAGGTAATCAGATGGCAAAAGGCAAACGTAGGAACATTACTAACAGAAATCAAAGTAATATGGCACCATCTGAACCCAACTCTCCAACAGCAGCAAGCCCTGGATAACCCACCACACCCGAAAGACAAGATCTGGATTTAAAATCACTTCTCATGATGCTAATACAGGATCACAAGAAGGACGCAAATAAATCTAATAAAGAATTACAGGAGACCATGAAGCAACGGTTAGAAGCCCTTACACAAAGGAAACACAAAAATCGCTTAGAGAAATGCAGGAGAACATGGGTCAAAAGATGGAGGCCCACAAGGAGACAACACAAAAATCGCTTAAAGATATGAATCAACGTGTAGATGCCGTTTCAAAAAAAACAAAAAAATTGCATAAAGAAATGCAGAAGAATATGGGTCAACAGATGGATGCCCATAGGGAGGCAACACAAAAAGTGCTTAAAGAAATGAATCAAAGGATAGATGCCCTTACAAAGGAAACACGAGAACTGCTTAAAGAAATGCAGGAGACGATGGATCAACAGATGGAATCCCATGAGAAGGAAACACAAAAATCGCTCAGAGAAATGCAGGAGAACTTGGGTCAACAGGCAGAAATCCTGAAAGAGGTACCGCAAAAATACCTTAAAGAAATACAGGAAAATACAATCAAACAAGTGAAGGATCTCAGCAAATCCATCCAGGATCTAATAAAGGAAGTAGAAACAACTAAGATATCACAAAGGGAGACAATTTTGGAGATAGAAAACCTTGGGAAGAAATCAGGAGTCATAGATGCAAACATCAACAATAGAATACAAGAGATGGAAGAAAGAATCTCAGGTGCTGAAGATACCATAGAAAGCATCAACTCAACAGTCAAAGAAAATGCAAAATGCAAAAAACGTGTAACCCAAAACATCCAGGAAATCCAGGACACAATGAGAAGACCAAACCTAAGGATTATAGGTATAAATGAGAGTGAAGACTTGCAACTTAAAGGGCCAGTAAACATCTCCAACTAAATTATGGAGGAAAACTTCCCTAACCTAAAGAGAGAGATGCCGATGAACGTACAGGAAGCCTACAGAACTCCAAACAGACTGGACCAGAACAGAAATACCTCCCGTCACATAATAATCAAAACACAAAATGTACTAAACAAAGAAAGAATATTAAAAGCAGTAAGAGAAAAGGGCCAAGTAACATACAAAGGAAGACCTATCCGAATCACTTCAGATTTCTCACCAGAGACTATGAAAGCCAGAAGATCCTGGGCAGATCTCATGCAGACACTAAGAGAGCACAAATGCCAGCCTAGACTACTATACCCAGCAAAACTCTCAATCACCATAGATGGAGAGACCAAGATATTCCATGATAAAACCAAATTTTCACAATATCTTTCCACAAATCCAGCCCTGCAAAGGATAATAGGTGGAAACTGCCAATACAGGGAGAGAAACAACACCCTGGAATAAATGAGATAGTAACCTTCTTGCTTCAAACCCAAAAGTAGATAACCACTCAAACATAAAGATAGCATCAAGAATGGCAGGTGGCAATAATCACTATGCCTTAATCTCTCTTAATATCAATGGTCTCAATTCCCCAATAAAAAGACATAGACTAACAGACTGGATATGTAAACAGGACCCAGCATTGTGCTGCATGCAGGAAACGCACCTCAGTGTCAAAGACAAACACTACCTCATAGTAAAAGGCTGGAAAACAATTTTACAAGCAAATGGCCCCAAGAAACGAGCCAGAGTTGCCATCCTAATATCAGATAAAATTGATTTTCAACCTAAAGTCATCAAAAAAGACACAGAAAGACACTACATACTGATTAAAGGAAAAATCCACCAAGAAGAACTCTCAATTCTGAATATCTATGCTCCAAATGCAAGGGCACCCTCATACGTAAAAGAAACTTTATTAAAGCTCAAAGCATACATCGCACCTCACAAAATAATAGTGGGTGACTTCAACACCCCGCTCTCTGAAATGGATCGTTCAGGAAAGCAGAAACTAAACAGGGACACAGTGAATCTAATTGAAGCCTTGGACCAAATGGAACTAACAGATATATATAGACCATTCATCCTAGAGCTAAAGGATACACCTTCTTCTCCTAACCTCATGGTACCTTCTCCAAAATTGACCATATAATTGGTCACAAATCAGACCTCAACAGATATAAGAAGATAGAACTAATCCCATGCCTCCTATCAGATCATTATGGAATAAGGGTGGTCTTCAATGGCAACAAAAACAAAAGAAAACCCACATACACATGTAGGCTGAGCAATGCTCTACTCAATGATAACTTGGTCAAGTTGGAAATAAAGAAAGAAATCAAAGACTTTTTGAAATTTAATGAAAACAAAGGCACAACATACCCTAATTTATGGGACACAATGAAAGCAGTGCTAAGAGGAAAATTCATAGCCCTGAGTGCCACCAAAAAGAAATGGGAGACAGCATACACTAACAGCTTAATGGCACTAGTGAAAACCCTGGAACAAAAAGAAGCAAATACACCAAAGAGGAGTAGAAGGCAGGAAATCATCAAACTCAGGGCTGAAATCAATCAAGTAGAAACAAATAAAGCCATACAAAGAATCAACAAAACGAGGAGTTGGTTCTTTGAGAAAATCAACAAGATAGATAAACCCTTAGCCAGACTAACCAGAGGGCACAGAGACAGTATCCAAATTAATAAAATCAGAAACGAAAAGGGAGAGATAACAACAGAAACTGAGGAAATTCAAAAAATCATCAGATCCTACTACAAAAACCTGTATTCAACACAACTAGAAAATATCGAGGAAATGGACAATTTCCTTGACAGATATCAAATACCAAAATTAAATCAGGATCAAATAGACCATCTAAACTGCCCTATAACCCCTGAAGAAATAGAAGTTGTCATTGGAAGTCTTCCAACCAAAAAAAGCACAGGCTCAGATGGTTTTAGTGCAGAATTCTATCAGACCTTCAAAGAAGACCTAACACCAATACTCTTCAAAGTGTTCCACAAAATAGAAACAGAAGGAACACTACCCAACTCGTTCTGTGAAGCCACAATTACACTAATACCAAAAGCACACAAAGATCCGACAAAGAAAGAGAATCTCAGGCCAATCTCTCTTATGAATATACATGCAAAAATACTCAATAAAATTCTTGCCAACCGAATCCAAGAACACATCAAAACGATCATTCACTACGATCAAGTAGGCTTCATCCCAGGGATGCAGGGATGGTTCAATATAAGGAAATCCATCAATGTAATCCACTATATAAACAATCTCAAAGAAAAAAACCACATAGTCATCTCATTAGATGCTGAGAAAGCATTTGACAAAATTCAGCATCCTTTCATGCTAAAGGTCTTGGAACGATCAGGAATTCGAGGCCCATATCTAAACATAGTAAAAGCAATTTACTGCAAACCGGTAGCCAGCATCAATCTGAATGGAGAGAAACTTGAAGCAATCCCACTAAAATCAGGGACTAGACAAGGCTGCCCTCTCTCTCCATATCTTTTCAATATAGTACTTGAAGTTCTAGCTAGAGCAATTAGACAACAAAAACAGGTCAAAGGGATACAAATTGGAAAGGAAGAAGTCAAACTATCACTATTCGCAGACGATATGATAGTATACTTAAGCGACACAAAGAACTCCACCAGAGAACTCCTACATCTGATAAACGACTTCAGCAAAGTGGCCGGATATAAAATCAACTCAAACAAGTCAGTAGCCTTCCTATACTCAAAGGATAAGCTGGCTGAGAAAGAAGTAAGAGAAATGATACCCTTCATGATAGCCACAAACCATATAAAGTATTTGGTGTGACTCTAACCAAACAAGTGAAAGATCTCTATGACAAGAATTTCAAGTCTCTGAAGAAAGAAATTGAAGAAGACCTCAGAAGATGGAAAAATCTGCCATGCTCATGGATTGGCAGGATTAATATAGTAAAAATGACCATCTTGCCAAAAGTAATATACAGATTCAATGCAATCCCCATCAAAATCCCAACTCAATTCTTCATAGAGTTAGAAAGAGCAATTCAAAAATTCATCTGGAATAACAGAAAACCCAGAATAGCTAAAACTATTCTCAAGAGTAAAAGAACCTCTGGGGGAATGAGTATCCCGGACCTCAAGCTGTACTACAGAGCAATAGTGTTAAAAACCGCATGGTATTGGTACAGTGACAGGCATGTAGATCAATGGAACAGAATTGAAGACCCAGAAATGAATCCACACTACTATGGTCACTTGATCTTTGACAAAGGAGCTAAAACCATCCAGTGGAAAAAAGATAGCCTTTTCAACAAATGATGCTGGCTCAACTGGATGTCCACATGCAGAAGAAAGCAAATTTACCCATTCTTATCTCCTTGCACTAAGCTCAATTCCAAGTGGATCAAGGACCTCCACATAAAACCAGACACACTGAAACTAATAGAAAGGAAACTAGGGAAGAACCTTGAACATATGGTCACAGGGGAGAATTTCCTGAACAGAACTCCAATAGCTTATGCTCTAAGATCAAGAATAGACAAATGAGATCTCATTAAATTACAAAGTTTTTGCAAGGCAAAAGACACAGTCAAAAAGACAAAGCGGCTAAAAAAAAAAAAAAAAAAGACAAAGCAGCAACCAACTAACAGGGAAATGATCTTTACCAACCCTACATCCGACAGAGGGCTAATATCCAATATATACAAAGAACTCAAGAAGATAAACTCCAGAGAGTCAAGTAACCCTATTAAAAATGGGGTACAGAGCTAAACAAAGAGTTCTCACCTGAAGAATATCTAATGGCTGAGAAGCACCTAAAGAGATGTTCATCATCCTTAGTCATTAGGGAAATGCAAATCAAAACAACCCTGAGATTCCATCTCACACCAGTCAGAATGGCTAAGATCAAAAACACAGGAGACAGCAGTTGTTGGCGAGGATATGGAGAAAGAGGAACACTCCTCCACTGCTGGTGGGATTGCAAGCTGGTAAAACCACTCTGGAAAGCAGTCTGATGGTTCCTCAGAAAACTGGACATGACACTCCCAGAGGATCATGTTATACCAATCCTGTGCATATACCTTTACCTGCATGCAATAAGGACACATGCTCCACTATGTTCATAGCAGCCTTATTTATAATAGCCAGAAGCTGGAAAGAACCCAGATGTCCCTCAACGGAGGTATGGATTCAGAAGATGTGGTATATTTACACAATGGAATACTACTCTGCAATTAAAAACAATGAATTCACGAAATTCCTAGGCAAATGGTCAGAACTTGAAAATATCATCCTTAGTGAGGTAACCCAATCACAAAAGAACACACATGGTATGCAGTCACTGATAAGGGGATATTAACCCAGAATCTCGGATTACCCTAGACTCTATTCGCATATCAATAGATTTCTAAGAAGATGGAAGGAGAGACCCCTGGTTTTGGAAAGACTGGATGTTGCGTAATGCCAGGACAGAGAAGCGAGGGGGTGTTGAATGGGGAAAAGAGGGAGGGAAGGGGGCTTATGGGACTTTCGGGGAGGGAGGAAAGGGGAAATGATTTTGATTGTAAATAAAAAAAAATTCTTAACTCAAAAAAAAAACTATTAGGGGTAAAAATCTCAAAAATTATTACATAAAAATTCAACGTACTGAATATGTCTTAAAAACAAAAACTGAATATGAAAACATTTTTAAAAAATTAAATATTTTCATTTTTATATATTCCAGTATATATTTATATCATTTCTATATTTCTCTTTCTGTTTGTTTGTTTATGGGATTGTTTCACCTTGATGTACATATGTGTTATACCTGCAAATGTCTCCATCTTCTGTGGAGTTACAAACCCTGTGGAAGTAACACCTTCGTGAGATCTGTTTTGGCAACATCATTCAGCCTGCCGGAGACCTGCTGAGAAGACTCGCAGCTTTGGGAGGGAGGGTCACGCCCCCAAAGCTTATATCCCCTGTTTCTCCTGAGTAAAGTTGGACTTTGAACAGCTATGTTGTCTTAGTCCCATATTCTCTTTCGTCGTCCTCTCCACCCATCACTAAGCAACTTTTTCAGGTCACCGGTTCACATGTAGCTGCAGGCGGCTACAGGTGGCGCCCGAACGTGTGTTAGCTCGATAGAAGAAGATACTAAGGTGACCTTGTCTTTGGCGAAGCTTCGCAGAAAAAGGAAGAAGATGGTATCCGGCACGGTGAGCAACTACAGGAGTTAAATACTAGCCCTAGTGTAACATTTCATCTTGTTGAAGCTGTGGTTGTAGGTGCAGAAACGGATACAGGCTAAGTGGGACAGCGTTGACCCAGTGCTGGACTCGCTTAGGGCTAGACAGAGGAAATGGGGCAGGAAACTTCTAAGCAGGCGTTTGTCGGCAGCATTCAAGAGCTGCTTCAGGCGAAAGGAATCGGGTTTGAAGAGCAACAGTTAGTACATTTTTTAGATCAGATAGATCATTGTTGCCCATGATTCCAAGAAAAAAGAACTTTAGATGAGAGAACCTGGGAAAAAATTTTGGAGAGGCGTTAAGAGCCACCAAGGCAGGAACTACTACTCTCTGCCTTTGGATGCTTATAAAGGATGCTATTGATGAAAAGATCTCGCAGGCATCAGTTAGTATACAGGGAGATCTTGAGGAATCTCAAGAAGGATGCCCACCAGAGAGGACTCCGTCAGAAAAGGGTCCTCTCAACCCTAAATTAGAAAGATATAGAGATAGTACTGGTGAGCTAACATTAAAAAAGAAAGCTCATCTAGAGGAAGGAGCTGCCAAATATGATGGTGAGGATTGGCCTCCCATTGCGCCTTCTGCTCCGCCTATGGCCTCTACTATTCAAGATGATACCCAGATGGAAATGCAGTTACATAAATTGGAATTTGAAATTAAGCTGCAGAAATTGACTAATGATCTACAGGAACTGAATAAGGTATCAAGTGCAAGAAGGAGCAATGATTCTGAGACGCTCCAGTCGCCACTAGAAAGAGCTGTAAGTCAGGCTCGCGGGGAAGGACAGGATACATCTGACGTGCTGGCCTTCCCTGTCAATGAGATCACAGATGAGCAGAATAGAATTAGACAATATCAGACCTTGGAGTTCAAGGTGATAAAAGAATTAAAAGCAGTCGTGTCACAGTATGGTCCTACGGCTCCCTTTACACAAGCTTTAATGGATACTGTGATGGAGTCAAATTTAACTCCACAAGATTGGAAGACTCTATGTAAGGCTACTTTGTCAGGAGGAGATTTATTACTTTGGACTTCTGAATGGCGTGAAGCTAGTAAGAGAACTGCTGGGGTAAATGCTCAGGCAGGTAACCCAGAGTGGGATACTGATATGCTAATGGGAGAAGGTCAGTATGAAGGTAATGCTAATCAGATCAGGTATCCCATTGTAGTGTATGCTCAGATTGCAATGGCTGCCCGCCACACATGGAATCAATTACCGACTAAGGGAGATCTCAGTGGAAATTTAACTAGCATTAGACAGGCTCCTGATGAACTTTTTAAAGATTTTGTGTATAGACTACTGAAAACAGCCAATAGAATTCTTGGAGTTTTCCAGGCAAAAAATCCGCTTATCACACAGTTGGCTTATGAGAATGCTAATGCAGCTTGTCGCACCACTATCAGACCTCACAGGGGGCACAAAGACTTAGCTGGGTATATTCGCCTTTGTTCAGAGATTGGGCCTTCCTACAATCAGGGACTAGCCATGGCTGCAGCTCTTCAAGGAACAACTGTACAGGGGATACTTTCACAGAGACAAAGGAATAAAACATGCTTTAATTGTGGAAGCTTGGGTCATTTTAAAGCCAACTGTCCTAAGAACAGAGGCGCTATAAGTGGGCAATCAAGTTGTGCTCCAGAAGTTTGTCCCAGATGCTGGAAGGGCAATCACTGGGTCAACGAATGCAAATCTAAGATAGATTTTCAGGGCCGTCCCTTGCTGGGAAACGGGCAGAGGGGCCAGCCTCAGGCCCCCAAACATCCACAACCAGCAGCTTATGGGGCCACAAAGCTGCTGCCAGGCCAGGGAAATCCGTTTTTGAACTTATCAGGGCAACAACAGGAAGCGCAGGACTGGACATCTGTTCAACCTCCAGTGTCGTATTAACTCCAGAAATGGGAGTTCAGACTCTGCCTACAGGAGTTTTTGGACCTTTGCCTGCAGAAACTTGGGGACTGCTTCTAGGACGAAGCAGTACTATTGTAAGAGGGTTACAGATTTTTCCTGGTGTCATAGATAATGATTATGAGGGAGAAATTAAAATTATGGCTGCTTCCCCTCATGGTGTTATAACTGTACCTGCTAATCAAAGAATTGCTCAGCTTGTCTTAGTTCCCTTACATCCAATTCCTTCCAGATTTGTTAAAGATAAGAGAGGACAGAGTGGCTTTGGTTCCTCTGGTGTGTAGTGGGTTCAAACTATCACTAATAAAAGACCTAACCTTAAATTAACAATTGACGGAAAAAGCTTTGAAGGATTAATAGATACTGGAGCTGATGTGACAATTATTAGAGGCCATCAGCTTGGCCCTTGTCAGAAACACTCACTCATCTCCAAGGGATCGGTTATGCCAATAATCCAAAACAAAGTGCTAAACTCTTAACCTGGAAAGACGAAGAGGGTAATTCAAGACAAATTCAGCCTTATGTTATGCCAAACTTGCCTACTACCCTTTGGGGAAGAGCTCTTTTGTCACAAATGGGACTTATAATGTGTAGTCCTAATTCGGTAGTTACTAAGCAGATGCTGGAACAAGGATTTTTGCCTGGTCAGGGGCTAGGGAAAGAAAAGCAAGGCATTAAAACGTTTGAAGGTCCTAAGCCTAATATTAATACTAGAGGTTTGGGAAATTTTCGGTAGTGGCCGCTATCTCGCCTACACCCCATGCTGATAAAATTCAATGGCTTGATAATAATCCAGTCTGGGTTGATCAGTGGTCATTATCTAAAGAAAAAATAGAAGCCACCTTGTTGCTAGTGCAGGAGCAACTAGAGGCAGGACATCTAAGAGAATCTCAGTCACCGTGGAATACACCAATATTTGTTATCAAAAAGAAATCTGGTAAATGGAGATTGTTACAAGATCTAAGAAAGGTTAATGAAACCATGGTACCTATGGGAGCTTTGCAAACTAGACTTCCATCTCCCGTGGCTATTCCTAAAGGATATTATAAAATAGTTATAGATTTGAAAGACTGCTTCTTTACTATTCCTTTGCACCCTGAGGATTGTAAAAAATTTGCTTTTAGGGTTCCTTCCATTAACTTCATGGAACCTATGAAACGACACCAATGGACAGTCCTTCCTCAGGGCATGGCCAACAGCCCCACCTTATGTCAAAAGTTTGTGGCACAGGCCATTCAGCCTGTGAGAGAGCAGTGGCCAGAGCTTTATGTTGTCCATTACACAGATGATATTTTGATTTCGGGTAGAAATCCTCAAGATGTGCTCTTGTGTTATAAAGATTTACAACAGGCTTTAGCTGAAAACGGATTGCAAATAGCTCCAGAGAAGGTACAAACCCAAGACCCTTATAATTATTTGGGTTTCAGACTTACAGATCAAGCTGTTTTTTCCCAGAAGATAATTATTTGCAGAGACAGTTTAAAGACCTTAAATGATTTTCAAAAGTTGTTAGGTGATATTAATTGGCTTCGCCCTTATTTAAAGCTTACTACAGGAGAATTAAGACCTTTGTTTGATATTCTAAAAGGGGATGCTGATCCTACATCCCCTAGATCTTTAACCCCAGAAGGGCTGCAGGACTTACAGCAGGTAGAAAAAGCTATTGAAAATCAATTTGTTACCTATATAGATTATTCTTTGCCTTTACATCTGTTAATTTTTAATACAACTCATGTGCCTACAGGATTATTGTGGCAAAAGGCTCCTCTTATGTGGATTCACTTGAGAGTGTCACCTAAATGTAATATCCTACCTTATTATGAGGTGGTAGCCCAGATGATTATGCTTGGGAAAAAGCAGGCGGTAACTTATTTTGGCAAAGAACCAGATATCATTGTTCAGCCTTTTAATGAAGATCAAGATGCTTGGCTGAAGCAGCATAGTACAGACTGGTTGCTCTCTCAAATAGGATTTGGAGGAATTATAGATAACCATTATCCTCAAGATAAGTTAATAAAGTTTTTAAATGTGCATAAGGTTGTATTTCCTAAGATGGCATCTTTACAGCCGTTGCATAATGCTCTCATAATTTTCACAGACGGCTCCTCCAAAGGAAGAGCAGGATACCTCATGAATAATCAACAGGTGGTCATAGAGACACCTGGGCTCTCAGCTCATGTGGGGAGCCAAACAAGGTCATTCAGCCATGGCTGTCTTATGACCATGAGATTGTTGAACAAATCTGCCCAGGAACTGCTGGTATGGATCGCTCCACCCTTAACCACGCAGAATGTCCCTACGTGCACAGATACCAGATGCCTTCACCAGATGCCCTTTGTGCTTCCTCGTGCCAAGAATACCTTGATCCCTCCCTCCTTTGCATTTTGCAAAGGTCACTTCCCCCTAGCTCCCCCTCCCAACTTCCTCATTCAGGGCTTGGCGCATAGCTCACTTCCCCCTAGCTCCCCCTCCCAACTTCCTCATCCCCACTGCTTAAAACGTGCTGCCTGTGTGATAATAAACGAGACCTTGACAAATGGAATCTCGCTTGGTCTCCTTTCTTTCTCTCCCCCATGACCCTCAGGTAGCGCCTCTTCGGGACCCTGAATAACTAGACCTGCTGGATGGGTCAAGCTCAGTTAGCAGAATTGACAGCAATATTAAATGTGTTTCAATCTGTGAATTGTGCTTTTAATCTTTTTACCGATAGTTGGTATGTTGCTGCGTCCGTTCCTTTATTGGAGATGTGTGGCACATTTAATTTTAATACGCCAGCAGGATCTTTATTTTCACAATTACAGAACTTCATTCTTGTTAGAAAAAATCCCTTTTATATTGGCCATATACGAGCTCACTCTGGTCTTCCCGGACCTTTAGTTGCAGGAAATGATTGTATTGACAGAGCTCTTATAGGAGAAGTTTTAATCTCAGATCCTGTTGAATTGGCTAGAAGAGACCATAATAAATTCCATCTTTCTAGCCACACCTTAAGGCTCCAACATAAGATCACTAAGGAGCAAGCAAGAATGATTGTGAAACAGTGTCCTAATTGCCTTACCTTGTCCCCAGTTCCTCATTTAGGAGTTAACCCACGTGGCCTTGTGCCCAATCATATTTGGCAAACGGATGTAACTCACTATGCAGAATTTGGAAAATTAAAGTTTATTCACGTTTGTATTGATACGTGTTCAGGATTCCTTTTTGCTTCCCTACATATGGGAGAGGCTTCAAGAAATGTAATTGATCATTGCTTACAAGCTTTTAATACTATGGGATTGCCTAAAATCATTAAGACAGATAATGGGCCAGCATATACAGGCAACAACTTCTTATCATTCTGTAAAGAATTTGGTATTAAACATAAAACTGGAATTCCTTATAACCCAATGGGCCAAGGAATTGTTGAATGTGCGCATCTCACTATTAAAAATTGGCTTTTTAAAACAAAGAAGGGAGAATTATACCCTTCAAGATCACCAAAGGCACATCTCGCCTTTGTCTTATTTGTTTTAAATTTCTTGCAAACTGACATTAAAGGCCATTCTGCTGCAGAGCGACACTGGCACCTAACCACTTCTAATTCATATGCTATGGTTAAGTGGAGAGACCCTTTAACTAATACTTGGAAAGGCCCAGACCCTGTTCTAATCTGGGGAAGAGGCGCAGTATGCATTTTTGCCCAAGAAGAAGACGGCGCCAGATGGTTGCCAGAGAGGTTAGTTCGTCAACTAGACACAGATCCTGTGTCTTCCAGTAAGTAATAGTTAACTATTCAAGGAAAAAAAAAGTCTCCTGTTGATTTTCAAAGCCTCTTCCCTCATACTGGGAAGTTTAGCTTTGTGAGCTACTCATTTACATTTGAATTCCTGGTACCTTCCAAAGACAAGCTAATTTGCAACTGAATGTTGTGTCTTGCTTAACTCTTTGTCTTGTATTTTAAGCAGATTGTCTCCATCCAGGCTCACCTGACTTGAAAACAGACTGTCTGTTAAAGCCTAGTAAGGCATTTGGCAATTACATGACTCCGGCATCAAAATCTATAAATAAGTGGATCTCCTTCATGGAGCCACATAGAACTCAGATCTATGTGTGTCTGCTTACGAGCTGACATGGGCATCAGGGGATGTACAGCCAAGCATTGCACAGAGAGGATCTAAGTATCTGGTTCTGAGTCTCTGGGGAGCAAGTCTGATTTGCATAGGGGTTGGTGTCGGTCTTCTGACCACCATGCACTCTGTGGGGATGTCCCACTAACCTAAGGCTCTGCCCCTCCCCTCCAAAAGACACCAAGAGCCGTTTAAAAGGTGGAAACAATTATTTGTTCTCCACGAGGGGAATTAGACCCCTGCTCCCTCCCCTGGTCAATCGTCCGCCGTCATGGACGGATTTTCTATCCACTTGTTTAAATTAATAAGGAAGGAGGAGATGTAGTGAGCCACTGTAATGCCTCTAGGCAAAGTTCAGCTGCCTGCATTTCACCTACACGGAGCTGAGAAATTCCAGCCACACCTCCTCCAGCCTGACAGGGATGTCAGAGCTTCTCTGGCATTTCAAAAGAGCTAACAGTTTCCTGCAAACGTCGCCATCTCCTGCAGAGTTGCAAACCCTGTGGAAGTAACACCTTCCTGAGATCTGTTTTGGCAACATCATTCAGCCTGCCGGAGACCTGCTGAGACGACTCGCAGCTTTGGGAGGGAGGGTCATGCCCCCAAAGCTTATATCCCCTGTTTCTCCTGAGTAAAGTTGGACTTTGAACAGCTATGTTGTCTTAGTCCCATATTCTCTTTCGTCGTCCTCCCCACTCATCACTAAGTAACTTTTTCAGGTCACCGGTTCGCATGTAGCTGCAGGCGGCTACACTCTGGTCCCTGAAGAGTAAAGTAGAGGGAGGAGAATCCTCTGGTGCTTGAGGTACAAACAATTGTAAGCTTATTCTGGATGCTGAGAACCCAACCTAGATCCTCTAAAAGAACATCTAATGCTCTTAAACATTCACCCATCTCCCTAGCCCCAGCATAATATTTTTAAAACTTCAATTGTTCTTGGGGGTGATGGTTCTTTTTATAACATTCTGGAGGCAGAGTCAGGGAGGCCTTTGTGAATTCAAGGCCAGTCTCATCTGCATATCAAATTCCAGGGTAGCCTGAGCTAGATAGTGAGATCCTGTCTCAAAATAAATTAATAGGACTGGAGAAATAGCTTAATAGCTAAGAGTACTGATTGTTCTTCCCCACACTTACAGCATGGCTCACAACTGTCTGTAATTACAGTTTAAGGGGATCTAACACCCTTTCCTGGCTTCTGTGAGCACTGCATGCACATGTTAAACATAACAAGTCAACAACAACAAAACAAAAACAAACAAGCAACAAAACAAAAAAGAGAGAGAGATGTGAGAGGAGACAGGGGTGATGATACAAATCTGTAATCTCATCCTCAAACTGCTTTGGTCAAGATAGATACGAGCCATCACTTGGCTATGTTCAATAATCAGTTCCCAGGCTACTCATAACAGACATATTTACAAGTGCTCTGATGATGTGCTAGCTTTGTTTTTGCTGTTGTTATTGGTTCTGAAGTAGAGTATCACTCAAGAGTGATCAGGAACACATTAGAATCTGACTAGTGACTAGGTAATCTACCTTGGCCTTGAACTTCCAGACATCCACCTCCGGGAGTGTCATGCCCAGTTTTCTGAGGAACCGCCCTTCATGGAATATTTTCTTGAGTGGCTTCCAGGACACTCATCTCTTCTGGCCTCCTTCTACCCCACACTGTTTCTCTCTGGGGCTGTTTCTTCCTGTCCAGTCTACTTCCAGAAGCTGAGGCATCACAACTCTTGCCATGTTTACCCCTAGGGTGACCTCACCCTATTTCAGGACTGTACATTAGCCAGAGGCCAATGGTGCAGAACTGAAGTTCCCACCTATGCAAATACACCAGTAGCATCAGGCAGTTGTGTGATCCAAATTCATCAAATCAAAAGCCATGCATGGTATCACCTGCAGGTAATCCTGGATGTAGAGGGGTGGGACAGAGGGATCCTGAATTGAATGTCAGCATGGACTCCACATCAGTGAGCCTGTTGTTTTTTCTTTCTTTCTTTTATTTTCTAAGTTTATTTACATTCAAAATCATTTCCCCTTTCCCGTTTCCTCCCTCCCCGAAAGTCCTATAAGCCCCCTTCCCTTCCTCTTTTCCCCATTCAAACCCCTCTCGCTTCTCTGTCCTGGCGTTCCCCTACATCCAGTCTTTCCAGGACCAGGGGTCTCTCCTTCCATCTTCTTGGAAATCTATTAATATGCGAATTGTGTCTAGGGTATTCCAAGATTCTGGGTTAATATCCCCTTATCAGTGACTGCATACCATGTGTGTTCTTTTGTGATTGGGTTACCTCACTAAGGATGATATATTCAAGTTCTGACCATTTGCCTAGGAATTTCGTGAATTCATTGTTTTTAATTGCAGAGTAGTATTCCATTGTGTAAATATACCACATCTTCTGAATCCATTCCTCCGTTGAGGGACATCTGGGTTTTTTCCAGCTTCTGGCTATTCTAAATAAGGCTGCTATGAACATAGTGGAGCATGTGTCCTTATTGCATGCAGGTAAAGCCTCTGGGTATATGCCCAGGAGTGGTATAGCCGGATCTTCCGGGAGTGTCATGTCCAGTTTTCTGAGGAACCGCCAGACTGCTTTCCAGAGTGGTTTTACCAGCTTGCAATCCCACCAGCAGTGGAGGAGTGTTCCTCTTTCTCCACATCCTCGCCAACAACTGCTGTCTCCTGTGTTTTTGATCTTAGCCATTCTGACTGGTGTGAGATGGAATGTTTTGATTTGCATTTCCCTAATGACTAAGGATGATGAACATCTCTTTAGGTGCTTCTCAGCCATTAGATATTCTTCAGGTGAGAACTCTTTGTTTAGCTCTGTACCCCATTTTTTAATAGGGTTACTTGCTTCTCTGGAGTTTAACTTCTTGAGTTCTTTGTATATATTGGATATTAGCCCTCTGTCAGATGTAGGGTGGGTAAAGATCATTTTCCAGTTAGTTGGTTGCTGCTTTGTCTTTTTGACAGTGCCTTTTGCCTTACAGAATTGTTGTAATTTTATGAGGACCCGTTTGTCAATTCTTGATCTTAGAGCATAAGTTATTGGAGTTCTGTTCAGGAAATTCTCCCCTGTGCCCATATGTTCAAGGTGCTTCCCTAGTTTCCTTTCTATTAGTTTCAGTGTGTCTGGTTTTATGTGGAGGTCCTTGATCCAATTGGAATTGAGCTTAGTGCAAGGAGATAAGAATGGGTCAATTTGAATTCTTCTGCATGTTGACCACCAGTTGAACCAGCACCATTTGTTGAAAAAGCTATCTTTTTTTCCACTGGATGGTTTTAGCTCCTGTTTCAAAGATCAAGTGACCATAGGAGTGTGGATTCATTTCTGTGTCTTCAATTCTGTTCCATTGATCTACATGCCTGTCACTGTACAAATACCATGCAGTTTTTAACACTATTGCTCTGTAGTACAGCTTGAGGTCTGGGATATTGATACCCCCAGAAGTTCTTTTACTCTTGAGAATAATTTTAGCTATCCTGGGTTTTCTGTTATTCCAGATGAATTTTTGAATTGCTCTTTCTAACTCTATGAAGAATTGAGCTGGGATTTTGATGGGGATTGCATTGAATCTGTATATTACTTTTGGCAAGATGGTCATTTTTACTATATTAATCCTACCAATCCATGAGCATGGAAGATTTTTCCATCTTCTGAGGTCTTCTTCATTTCTTTCTTCAGAGACTTGAAGTTCTTGTCATACAGATCTTTCACTTATTAGGTTAGAGTCACACCAAGATACTTTATATTGTTTGTGGCTATCATGAAGGGTATCATTTCTCTTCTTTCTCAGCCTGCTTATCCTTTGAGTATAGGAAGGCTACTGAATTGCTTGAGTTGATTTTATATCTGGCCACTTTGCTGAAGTTATTTATCAGCTCAGGGCTGAAACCAATCAAGTAGAAACAAATAAAACCATACAAAAGAATCAACAAAACTAGGAGTTGTTTCTTTGAAAAAATCAACAATATAGATAAGCCCTTAGCCAGACTAGCCAGAGGGCACAGAGACAGTATCCAAATTAACAAAATCAGAAACGAAAAGGGAGCGATAACAACAGAAACTGAGGAAATTCAAAAAATCATTAGATCCTACTACAAAAGCCTGTATTCAACACAACTAGAAAATATGGAGGAAATGGATAATTTCCTAGACAGATACCAAGTACCAAAATTAAATCTGGATCAAATAGACCATCTAAACCATCCTATAACCCCTGAAGAAATAGAAGTGGTCATTGGAAGTCTTCCAACCAAAAAAATCACAGGTCCAGATGGTTTTAGTGCAGAATTCTATCAGACCATCAAGGAAGACTTAACACCAATACTCTTCAAACTATTCCACAAAATAGAAACTGAAGGAACACTATCCAACTTGTTCTATGAAGCCACAATTACGCTGATACCAAAATCACACAAAGATCCAACATAGAAAGAGAATCTCAGGCCAATTTCTCTTATGAATATCGATGCAAAAATACTCAATAAAATTCTTGCCAACCGAATCCAAGAACACATCAAAATGATCATTCACCACGATCAAGTAGGCTTCATCCCAGGGATGCAGGGATGGTTCAATATAAGGAAGTCCATCGATGTAATCTACTACATAAACAATCTCAAAGAAAAAAACCACATGGTCATTACATTAGATGCTGAGAAAGCATTTGACAAAATTCAACTTCCTTTCATGTTAAAAGTCTTGGAAAGATCAGGAATTTGAGGCCCATATCTAAACATAGTAAAAGCAATTTATAGCAAACCGGTAGCCAATATCAATCTAAATGGAGAGAAACTTGAGGCAATCCCTCTAAAATCAGGGACTAGACAAAGCTGCCCTCTCTCTCCATATCTTTTCAATATAGTACTTGAAGTTCTAGATAGAGCAATTAGACAACAAATGGAGGTCAAAGGGATACAAATTGGAAAGGAAGAAGTCAAACTATCACTATTTGCAGACGGCATGATAGTATACTTAAGCGACCCAAAGTGAGCCTGTTTTTAAAAGAAAGTTTGCCTCTCAAAGAATAAAAGGTGCTGGCATTGTGGTATACTTTTATAACCCTACTATTTGGAAAGTAGAAAGAGGATCAGGAGTTCAAGACTGCATTTGGAACCCTGTCCTTGTGTCTTCTATAATTCCAACACACAGAAGTTAGAGGCAAAAGGATCACAGGTGATTTGAAGCTAACCTAGACTACATAGTGAAGCCCTAGACATCCTTGTCTATGCAGTGAGATTCTGTCTTAAATAACAAAACCAAATAAAATAGACAGAAAGAAAAAAGAAAAAAGGTCATCCTTGGCTACCTATCAAGTTCAAGGACAACCTGAGACACATGACAACATGAGACACATCTACAAAAATCAAATTACTCAGTTATAGTAGCTCATCATTGTAATCCCAATACTTAGGAGGTGGAGGAAAACAGAACACTATTTCAAGGAGATCCTTGGCTACATAGAAAAAGCTAGGTTAGGGCTGAATAGATTGCTCACTGTTTAAGAACATTGGCTACTCAATTCCCAGCATTCACATGGCAGCTGCCAACTATGTTTAATTCCAGTTCCAGGGGACTTGACATGATAACACAAACATAGGTGCCGACCAAACATGAAAGAATAGAAAATAAAAATAAATATATTTTAAATAGGAAAGTTTAAATTGCCATAAACTTATGGAATTATATAAGGCAAGGCGGGTAGGATGCTTGAATGGGTAAAGATACTTGCTTTGAAGAATAATGATCTGAGGTTGATCTATGGGACGCAGATAGGACTAGCAAAGAGCTGATTCCCAAAAACATTTCTCTGACCTCCACATGTACACCCACATATATACACAAACACAATTTTGAAAGCCCAAACTAAAAAATAAAGGCCAATAACTAAACAACAATAATGTCTCTTAAATTAAGCAGGGCCAAACCTGAATCCAATTTTAGTTTGTTTGTCATAGGGTCTGGCTATGGTTGTAAACCTGGCCTGGAAATCATCATCCTGGTCTTTCTGCCTCCCCAGTGTTTGTGACACTATTTTGGGGTTTTAAATAAAATTTCTCTCTCTCTCTCTCTCTCTCTCTCTCTCTCTCTCTCTCTCTCTCTCTCTCTCTCTCTCTCTCTCTCTCTCCCTCTCTCTCTCTCACACACACACACACACACACACACACACATATCCCAAATACACTTCAAATGTACTCAAACTCCAACCTACCCCATCTTTGTTAAACAATGTCACTTTTTATTTGTCCAAGCCAAAAACTTTGGCATCATCTCTGCCACCTTCATCTCTCATGGCATATGTGAATCCTTTGATGCCACACTTAAATACGTCAAAGCCCCACCTCTTCCCCATACTCCATGTCACCACATAGCTGTCACTATGATGCTCTGAGTCACAGGCATCTCTGGGTTTAAGGTCTGCAGTGTCCACTTGTAGTTCCTCAGACATTTACAATCTGTTCTGTACGGCAACAACTACAACAGCATGAGGACACTGAGGTAATGCAGACAGGCTCTCATTCCTTTAATCTATAAATTCTGATCCTATAAGTCTCCCTCCTCCCATTTTACAGTCCTGGAATGTGCCTGATTCTCATCTCCCCTCACCTATTCCAAAAGAAAAAAAAGAAAAAAAATGACTAGTTATAGGATAAAGCCAGGGAGTTTCCAGGACAAACAAGTCACTGAGCTGAAATTTACACAGGGAACCTTCTTAAGAAGATATTTTTTTAAAAAACAGAATTTTCCCAGGTAGTAAATCATAAAAATTGCCTGTTGCTGTCTCTGTTGTCAAGCAGTCTGAATTAATCCAAGATGATTCTATTCCTCTATCTATTTCTTTCTAATGACACATTCTACCCAGAGCTCACAGTCATAGTTTTTATTTCAGAAACCACTAAAAGTATCCCCATGACCATCTAGTGTCACAAATGGAATAATCCTGACATTTCATTTTAGTTTTATCTAAACATAAATTATTTATAACAAGTCTTTCCATGTAGTTTGACTGACATGGAATTCGCCATGTAGATCCAAACTTTCCCCTGCCTCTGCCTTCTGAATTCCAGAGAATTACTTTCCTAAAGTAGCTCTTTACAGGCACTAGCTACCAAAATGGACTTAGAACAATTCTTTACAAATGTAAAGAAGGCACAACATGCTACTCATCTCCTCCCAAGTTCCTAATCCAATTCCAAATCCATACAGTAGTCATAAAACTGTGGCATATGTGTCCACCCTCCCTTACCTTGCTCCCTTTGCTCCTGCTGCACTCATCTGGACACTGATATACCACACTCAGGGCCTTTGCATCAGTCTTCTTCATATTCATGTTAGCAGATGCTGTGGGTTAATGATGTGAAGGAATTGCAGGTAAATATCTACTCAAATGTGAAGGAAAAAAAAGTATGTGTGTGCTGCTCAGTTCTGCAGAGGCATGCTGGCCTTTCTCTCATATGCTTCATTTGATGCCACAGCTGATGGAATTTTAACAAAGCCTGCATAGACCCAACAAGTACACAGTTCTTCCTTAGCACTCACCAAAGATATCTGGCAACATTCCCTCAAGTGCCCAGCAGCATCCAAACACCAAATATTCGCTCTTACAGTTCCTGCTTTGCAAATCTGAAACCAGACAAGAAAAGGACAAGGATTGCCTTCCCCATGCCTATCTACTCATTACTCACTTATTGTATACCAGATCAGCAAATGTAGTAAGCTTGATTCTGACTGAGAGTCAATATTCTCCAGGGCCAAGTTTTCAAAACACCAGAATAGAAGACAGGCAGAGAGGAGCCACCAGGAGCCAGGTAACACCATCTTAGCTCAGTGTCATCAATAAGTGCTTGTATCTTTGGCTGGCAGTCAGGGTGCCTTTCATAGACTTGGGTGACTGCACCCTTGTTGGCTGTGATAACATATTTATTTTGTGCTTACCACAGTCCAGAAACTGTTTTTCTGTCTCTTAAGCAATATTATTTAATTCTCACATTTTATAATATGGACACTGAGGTGACAATTTTAATGTCCACTAAGAATTGACCTATGACTCCTCTCTAAACCATGACTTAGTAGAGAAGAGCTGTGTTCATTAACAGCTGTCTTACTTCCTTTGGAATGAAGTTCGCTCTTTTGTACTTTGTACTGTTTCCAAATAGAAGAACTAAAAATTTCCTCCTACTCCCCTTGCCCCTTTCATCCGATATACTCCTTACCATAAGGGCTGATTCATTGATGTCTTTAAAAGATCTGACACACCACTCCAGAAAATCATGTATCACTCAGTCTCCTGTACACCTACTTGACATAAGTATCACAGATTCCAGAATCCTTATATGGGCAAAAGATCTTTAAATAGTCCTCATCATGAAGTCTGACTTCAAAACTTCTCTTTTCCACCCCCTCCCTTCCCTCTTTGGTGTGTGTGTGTGTGTGTGTGTGTGTGTGTGTGTGTGTGTGTGTGTGTAGTTCTGTGGCTTTGACTGGTGTTAAACTGCCTATGTATATAGTAGATAGGCTGGCTTCAAACTCACAGAGATTCACCAGTATCAGCCTCCTGAGTGCTTAGATACATCTGGACTCTAAATTGATGTTTTTAAACACCTTATATTTGGTGCACTTCTCACCATAAGATCTGGACTTTTTATCTTTAGTCTGGCACCGAGTCTGTGTATTCTCTCCACAGTAGGGTACCATTCTCTTTGTCTCTCTATGAGCAACCCATTGGATCAGTCAGCACAATTCATAGATTCTTACAGCTAGAATACCAGCAACCAGACTTATAAACTGGATATCTCTCATTGCCTGTGACAAGTATCCTTCACAGCTTTGACATCTGGATATTCCTCCCCAGTCTTAACACAAGCTTTGTAGTCAAATTACCCACAATCTTCTAGGTCTGTCTATCTACCCAAACCTAAATGTTCATAGCTTTTCCCATACTCCAGTCTGGCAAGGTAATCTCCCAATGAGACTTCATCCAACCCACTTCTTCTCAGGACACGATCTGTTTGTGATGACAACAGATTTCTTGTTCTTTCTGCAGCCCAGATCTGCAGACTGTCTCCCTCTAACAGCTCATTCACTCTACTGTATCATTCCAATCTCTACCTGCCTCACAGCTGTGAAGTACATGGAAACTTTCAATTGCTATCTATAATTAGCCCCACTTTACCTTTAGGATCCTCACTGCCCAGACTGTGCCCTCCTCTGACCTCTACTTTGCATCTCATCCTGCATTTAAAAACCCCTTTACAAAATCTTTTTGAAAAGAAAACATCCTAGTCTCATGTGGATGTGGTAGCACTTCAGAGGAATAGTTAGGTGGATCTCTGAGGTCCAGACCATTCTGGTCTACATAGTGAGTTCTAGGACAGTCAGAGCTACATGAAAAAGTCCTGGGGGTTGAATGGGGAAAAGAGGGAGGGAAGGGGGCTTATGGGACTTTCGGGGAGCGAGGAAATAGGAAAGGGGAAATGATTTTGAATGTAAATAAAAAAAAAACTTAGAAAATAAAATAAAATTAAAAAAAATACAAAACCAAAGCAATAAAAGCCAGTGTTGTAGAATTCTATTGTACCACCCTTCTTAAGAGATTCACGTAAATGTTTTCAATGTCATTTAGAGGAACAAATTGAGCAGGTAAATGAAACAATGACTTAAGAATTAGAGAAACTAGCTAGAGAACATACAATGTACTAAAGAGAGGCAGAATGGAGGACAAGATTCTCTAGTTATGAACCAGATTTCAGTTTGCATAGGAAGAAGCTGTATTTCTACATTGCTCTGCTAAACCGAGGATGTACCTCTCCATGAGAGTCTGGAGGCCCTGACTGGATATCTCATGGGACAACTTCCTCTTCCTCTCACTTGCTAAAACTTCCTCTTTAGTTTCATCTTTCCCATTGGAATGCTATCTCTGCTTCAAGATCCAGAACAAACAACACCCTGCCATTGTTCCAGGATATTTGGTCTCACTGTGAATCCCAAGACTGTGAACTGGAAAAACTCATGATTTTTTGCTGTGACTCAGCCCTAGCAAACACCTTTCATCCAAGAACTTCATCTAAAAATGTACAGATAAATCAACCATAGGTCAGAACAGTTTCAGTAGTTAAAAGAAAAAATATTGGGAGAGACTAGAGAACAAGTATTTTGGCAAACTGCTATAAATTATCCAAGACCTAAGCAGAAAATGCAATAAATTTCACTGGAATTGATGGTCTAGTAAACACAGGAACACATGTAACAATAATTTCACCAAAATTTTGGCATCAAGATTGGCCTCTTCAAGAAGCAAATATTCATTTTCTAGGGATTGGAACTTTATGTTAGGTAAACAAAGTGCAAGATGGGTTGAGTGTATAGAGACAGGACAAACAGGGATTAAATTAAAGCCATATGTAATTAATAGTCATGAAATTTTGTGGACATGATTTGTTGCAGCAAGGAAAACACAGATAGCCATTCCTCCAGTCTCAGAAACAAACCATAAAATAAAGAATGCTTCTGAGAAAAATAAAAATAGGTATTAACAAGAACCCTGACAGAGTATCCAGGTTGTCCATAAGCAGGGCATGACAGGTGTTAGCTTTTCAAAGATAATGATTGCCCTAAGATTTTTTATTATTATTAATTATTTTACTTCTTTATATTTCAAATATTTTCCCCCTTTCCACCCTTTCCCTCTCCTTTTTGCCTATAAGGGTATGCTCCCCCAAGTACCTACCCACTCCCATCTCACCACTTCAGCATTCCCCTTCTCTGGGGCATTAATACTCCACAGAACCAAACACCTCCATTCTCACTGATGCCAAATAAGGCAGTCTTCTGCTACATATGTAGCAGGAGTCGTGGAATGGCCAATTTATACACTTTGGTTTGTGGATTAGTCACTGGGAGTTCTGAGGTGTCCTGTTAGTTGGTACTATTGTTCTTCCTATTGGGTTAGAATCCCCTTCAGCATCTTCAGTCCTTCCCATAAGTCTTCCATTGGGGTCCTTGGGTTCAATTCAGTGGTTGACTGTATCTACATCTGTCTTTGTGGATTAAAGGTGGCCCAAGTCCACCCTAGTGCTCTGATGCCACTAGATGTTGCAGAAGAGCTGAGAATGGAGAGCCCCCCACCCCTCCTTACCCCCCCCCCACCTCACCCCTCATTCCACACCCACCCCACCCTGTAGGCTGGATCTAGCTTGGACCTGAATTGGAAAAGAGGAGCTCTGGCTGGATCCTGCAGGGAAGAGTCTTTGGATTGATCGGTGGACAGCTTGGCTTTGTGAAGGCCATGGCTGGGAGCACTGAGAGGCCTTCTGCTGGAGACTAGATGTGGTTCTTTAGACAAAGGCCTGCTCCATTGCTCTTCACAGTGGATTCCAATTAAAAGAGGCAGTCCATGGTTTTAAAGCATTTATTGTCATGGTGGAGAGTTGTGATGAGTAAAACCATACCCCACTTTCTCAGGGCAGGCCTGAGGTTAAATATCTTTTGCAGGGAGGAGTGTCTATGAGAAGGAGTCTATTGGCTAAGCTTCCAGGCCTTTAGGTAACTCATTAAAATGGAGATCTGTCTTGAGGCTATGTAATTTGTGGTCACATCCTCTACCTGTGGAGGGGCTTGGGGCTTTGTCCTTATGTGACTGATGGACACAGACCTGTGGAGTGCTGCTGCTTTGTGTCAGGGGCCTGCTGTCCAGGAATGTGGCAAAAGGCCTGCTATCGCTTGTTTGAGTTAATTTATATCCAGCAACTTTTAAAGGGCTAAAACATGAATGGCCAAAGCACCTAAAGAAATGTTCAACGCCAGGCAGTGGTGGCACACGCCTTTAATCCCAGCACTTGGGAGGCAGAGGCAGGCAGATTTCTGAGTTCGAGGCCAGCCTGGTCTACAGAGTGAGTTCCAGGACAGCCAGGGCTACACAGAGAAACCCTGTCTCGAAAAAACAAACAAACAAACAAACAAAAACAAAAAAGAAAGAAAAGAAAAGAAAAAAAGAAATGTTCAACATCCTTAGTTATCAGGGAAATGCAAATCAAAACGACCCTGAGATTCCACCTCACACCAGTCAGAACAGTCAGATCAAAAACTCAGGTGACAGCAGATGCTGGTGAGAATGTTCAGAAAGAGGAACACTCAGTTGCTCGCGATATTACAAGCTGGTAAAATCACTCTGGAAATCAGTCTGATGGTTCCACAGAAAATTGGACATAGTGCTACCTGAGGACCAGCTATACCACTCCTAGGCATATACCCAGAAGATGTATGTAATAAGGACACATGCTCCACTATGTTCGTAGCAGCCTTATTTATAATATCCAGAAACTGGAAACAACCCACATGTCTCTCAACAGAGGAATGAATACAGAAAATGTATATTTGAACAATGGAATACTATTCAGCTATTAAAAATATCAAATTCTTAGGCAAATGGATGGAATTAGAAAATATCATCCTGAGTGAGGTAACCCAGTCACAAAAGAATACACACGTTATACACTCACTGATAAGAGAATATTAGCCCAAATGTTCAGAATACCCAACATACAATTCACAGACCATATGTAGCTCAAGAAGGATGACCAAAGTATGGATGCTTCAGTGCTTCTGATAAGGGGGAACAAAATACTCAGGAGGAAATATGGAGACAAAATTTGAAGCAGAGACTGAAGGAAAGGCAATTCAGAGACTGTCTCACCTGGGGATCCATCCCATATACAGTTGCCAAACCCAGACGCTATTTAGGATGCCAGGAAGTGCTTGCTGACAGGAGCTGGATATGGCTGTCTCCTGAGAGGCTCTGCCAGAGCCTGACAAATACAGGAGCAGATGCTCTCAGCCAACCATTGGACTGAACGCAGGGTCCTCAATAGAGGAGTTGGAGAAGGGACTCAAGGAACTGAAGTGGTTTGCAGCTCCATGGGGGAAGCAACAGTGTCATCCTGCCAGTCTGCCCAGAACTCCTAGGGACTGGGGACTGGATCACCAACCAAAGAGTAGAATGGAGGAACCCACTGCTCTGTCTGCATATGTTGCAGAGTATGGCCTTGTTGGACATCAGTGGGAGAAGTGGCCCTGGGACCTGAAGGTGTTCGTTGCCCCATTGTAGGGGAATACCAGGGAGGGAAGGAAGGAGTGGGTGGTTGGGGGAGCACCCTCATAGAGGCAGGGAGAGGAGGGATGGGACAGGTGGGTTCTGGAAAAGAGGATAACAGTTGAAATGTAAATAAAGAAAATATCCAATTTTTAAAAAGGGGCTAACTTACAAGCTTGTATGGGTATGTCAATGGTCTATGACAAAAGAAAATTTACAGGTACTAAAACAGCTGGTACAGGAACAGCTAAATGCTAAACACATTGAAGAATTTACCATACCATGGAATTCCTCTATGTTTGTTATAAAAAAAGAAATCAGGAAAATGGAGGATGTAACAGATCTAAGAGCCATAGATAAGATGATCAGCCACTCATCTCTATGCAACCTGGAATGCTATTAGCTTATTTGGTACCTAAATCTTGGACTATGATAATAATTGGTGGTATTAGTTTAAGAAATTGTTTCACAATCATTTTGCATTATCATGATTGGGAAAGGTTTGTTTTCTCAGTAGCTGTTAAGGCCTGAGAATTGATGCCTGTCTAGCCAGCCATTTTGAGCTGTTACTAATTTACAAGGAACTATCTCATATTCTAATACTAATGTTTCAAGGAAATTTTCCCATATAGTGTTACTAAGAAACTCTCTTTTGTCAGATTCTTTTGCATATTCTGTTATGTTCTGGGCTTTGGTGTTCTTTGAAACCAATCACAGTAGAAATCCCTTAGAACTGCTTTACATCATTGACCACAATAAGCTTGGACCCAAACCAACAGTAACAGTACTTGCACCTGTTTTATGAGGCCTACAAAAAACTTTATCACAGAAAGCTCCAATCAAGGCAGATTAATTATAAATTCTTAATGATTTTTAAAAATTGAAGGGACACATTAATTAGGTTGGACATAATTAGATTAACTACTCAAGAGCTACATAATTTATTTCAACCCTTAAAGGGTGATAAGGACTTACATAGTCCAAGAAAAATTTTACCTGAGGCCAAGAGAGAATTGGCTCTGGTAGAAAAGAAATTACAGGATGCAAGCGTGTACTGTTTGCATCCAAAAAGTGGCTTATATTTTAGTTATATAGTCTTCTACACATTATCCTACAGGAATTCTTATGCAGAGAGAAGATTATATCTTACAATGGATATTTTATCAAACACACAGAATAAAAATCTAAAGACCTACGTAGAAAATTTTCTGAATTGATTCTGAAAAGAATTGTGAGGCTTTGTCAATTAGAAGGAGTAGACCCAGAAGAAATTTTAATAACTTTTACTAATGCTGAAATTGCCTCATTATGGGCAGAAAATGAACATTGGCAAAGAACTTACAGTCATTTTGGGGGGAGAAATTAACAACAAATACCCCTAAAGCAAGCTACTTCAGGTTATCAAAAAATTAATTGGATTATCCATAGTATAGTAAAAGAAACACAAATTCTGGAGCTTGTACATTCTATACTGATGCAAATAAATCAGGTAAGGCAGGTTATAAGTCAGGAAAAATAAATAAAGTGACTCAGAGCCCTTAAGTTTCAGTTAATAAATTAGAGTTGTATGACATGATATTATTAGATTTTCCAGGATTTCTTTAATATACTTACTGATGATCAATATTCATAGAGAGTTGTTTTACATATTGAAACTGAAGAACTTATTCCAGATGATTCATAATTAATTTCACTACTTATTCAAATAAAACAAGTAATTGTAAATAGGAAACATCCATTGTATTCAAGGTCCCATATGGGTATTATACGTACCAGATCTCATATGTTTCTACCAATCCCCCTAGCACAAGGTGATGATGAAATTGATCAGCTATTAATAGGAAATGTGCTAGAAGCTTCACAGTTTCATAAAAAAAAAAAAACATGTTAATACCGAAGGTTTAAAGGGAGATTTTTCTATCACTTGGCAAGAGCCAAGGAAATTATAAGTAAATGTTCTACTTGTTCTTTGCATAAACTAACTCCATTACCACCAGGAAGTAACCAAAAAAGTACTTAAAGTAACAAAATTTGGCAAATGAATGTCTCTCACTTTGATGAGTATGGAAAATTAAAGTATGTCCACTACACCAAGGACACATATTCAGGATATCAATGGGCAACTGCTTTAAGTTCTGAAAGGGCTGATTCTGTGATTATACACTTATTAGAAGTTATGGCTATTATGGGAATACCTGCAAAAATTTAGACTGACCATGATCCAGCATATGTTTCTACTAAAATAGTTTTTGGCATATTATAATATAAAGCATATTAAAAGTATGTCAATCAGGGACAATACTTAAATAGAGCTCATAATTCATATGTTTGCATAGAAGAGGAATCACATATCATATATACAGATAATTATAAAATTTATCATAGGGTTATAAGAAAGGCAGAGAATAATGAATGGGAACAGGAACAAATAACAGCTTGTGCAGCATCTGGTAAGATTAGCTCTGTGCATGCAGCCTTGATCAATATGGAACCCGATGACACTCTAACTATGGATGCCATATTTATTGATGAATTGATAACTGGGAATTCTTCATAAAACAAAAAGGAATCCCTCAACATTTGCCTATTGGCTTGTATCACAAATGCTTTCCATGTACAAAGAATAAATGTTCTGTCTTTAAGAAACAATTTTGAACATTTTTATGAGGCATGCCATCTCTTATACTCAGTCATATACTCAGTCAGAAATGACTGAGTATATGAGTCCTTATGGTCATAAGGGAGTCCCTTACAATGAATTCAAATGTATTCAAAGTCAGAGTACATCGGAACCTTAGCCATTAACAGAAAGGCATTACAATAAATTCCATACCTATCTGAATTCCTTCATTACCAAGACATGGTAGCAAATGGATATGTGCCTTCCCCTTACTGAGGAAATAGCTCAGTTGCCTATAATCCCTATCCCTAATCTGATCACCCTTCCCCACAAAATGAGATACCTATTGAACTGTGGTGAACCAATAGAATGGTCACAACATTTAGCTAATGTATGGTTTACTCATGGTTCATCAGCCATGGATGGAACAAAAACTAATGGAAAAGACAGCCTATTGCCAGGGGATGCACTGGTCAATACTAAGGAACCAAAAAAATCATTGTAGCACTATTGGCTATGAGACAAACAACCAGGAAAGTAGAAGTAAAATCTCCATCTTTTCCAATTCATGGTGCATGGGCAATGCTACAGTTATATGGTCATCAAATGACCACTAATTAGTAGATGAATGGTGAAGACATCTTCTCATGGGAGGTATGAATGAACATGGCAAAATCTAGCTAAACTTAGGAAACACATCAATTTTTATGTATCTCATACAGGCAGGACAGACAAAATGTCTAAAAATAATGAAATAGTAGATAAATTGGCATCATGTTTAATTAAGACTAGAATATTAAAATTTGCCAGGGAATGTTACTGGTTATATGAACTGGTTTCTAGTTAGGACATGACTCAGCCATTAGGATGAACCTTTAATCCTAGCTAGAGCACAGGCACGACCTTAGTACTCACCTTTAATCCCAAAAAATGAAGATAAAGTTAATTGGTTGAAGGAAGCACCCATGTTGGAAAGTGATGTCTAATTGAGTGGCAGACAAAGTAATGAATCATAAAAAGATTTGACAGAATAGGATGTATACAACTCTCATGAGAAGAGAGTGGAAAGGAAAACTACTTAAAAGAGAGACGGACAGTGCAAGAAGGAGAGAATACAGTACAGGAATACAATAGAGTTTGTGGTGAGCAGTACAGAAGAGTTGAGTGTGAGAGTAAAGTAGCACAGAGAGGGAAAAGGCAGCTGCTTTACCAGGAGACTGTTAAAAAGGAAGATTGAAAAGACAACAAATTATATACAGGTAAAGACAGAATGATCAAGAGAATAAAGAGAATTTCAGAACAATTTGCCTTATTAATAGTGATGTAAAAATACTTAATAAAATACTCACAGTCCAAGCAGAATGGTGGCAGCATATGCCTTTAACCCCAGCACTGGGGAGGCATCAGATTATGATGAATTCAAGGCCAGCCTGGTCTCCTAAGTGAGTTCCTGGACAATCAAAACTACACAGCTAAACCCTATAGAAAGGAAGAAAGAGAGAAAGAAAGAAAGAAGAAAGAAAGAAAGAAAGAAAGAAAGAAAGAAAGAAAGAAAGAAAGAAAGAAAGAAAGAAAGAAAGAAAGAAAGAACCAAACAAAAAATCCCAAACCTCAACAAAGTCAATAAACTGCATCCACCCTTATTATCCACCTTTATCAAGTAGGCTTTATCAAGTAGGATGCAAGGATGGTTTGACACAAAAATCTACTACTGTGATTTGCCATAGACACAACCTGAAAGAAAACACACACACACACACACACACACACACACACACACCTCAATAGATACTGAAAAAGCATTTGAAAAATTCCAACATCCCCTCCTGATAAAAAGTTTCAGAGAGTTTAGGGATACAAAGCACATACCTAAACATAATAAGGGAAATATACAATAGGCTGATAGCCAACATCAATTAAATGGAGAGAAACTTAAAGCAACTCCATTAAAATCATGGACAAGACAAGCTGTCCATTCTCTCAGTATCTATTCAATATAGTACTTAAAGTTTAGCTAGAACAGTATGGCAACAAAAGAAGATTAAGAGGATACAATGTGAAATGAAAGAAGTCAAGAAAGTATTGCTATTCTCAGAAGATATGATAGTATACATGTTACCCTGTAAATTCTACCAGGAAACTCTTAGAGCTGATAAACAGCTTCCCCTAAGTGGTTGTATACAAAATTAACAACAACAACCAAAAAAACCAGGTGGAGTGTTTTCTTCTGTTGGCTCTATGGACCTTACCTCATGTCCCATGTGGACACACACTGAAATGAAAATGCTTAGTGGGTAAGTCATATGCTACCAAGACTGAAGTCCTTAGGACAAACCTCAGAAGTTAGGGTATGTCTGTTAGAGGATTAACAATCCCTAGTCTTTAACAAAGACTGGTCATCCTCACCTGGTGAAAAAGATTGAGCTCAAAGTTGAGGTAGTCCAAAAGCAGTCTTCCATACAGATGACACTCATCACCTCATAGGTCAGAAGTTGACGTCCTGTGGGATGTCTGACTGGAAGACTGAATGACAATTCTTTTTTATTCTGGGGCCAATTAGGGGGAGAAATGGAGGGAAGGAGGGAAGAAGGAAAACAGGGAGGGAAGGATAGTGGGAGAGAAGGAAGAACTAAATTGGAGAGGGAGAAAGAGAAAAAATGTAACCCCAGTGAATTAACTAAGAGAAGTTGGAAGAACAAGTCCAATAAGTGTTTTGAGAGCTGGCATGTCAGAAGCCATCACTCTGCAGGAACAGGCAATTTGTAATCCTCCATGCAGAGGGCTGACAGGGAAAAGCTGAGTAGGAGAAAGTAGAGGAGGTTCAGAGATGAGTGGAACTAACTCAAGGACACCTCAAGTAGGATACAAGTTTAAGGCCTTGATGCTCTGCTACACTTGCTCCCTGGGTTGCAAGAGGTTCCCTGCTCCTAGAGCCAATTCAGGGAAGGAATACCATGTTAGGAAATAATGTGTAAAAAGAAGTTGGAGACTGGAATCAAAGTGTAAGCAGGTTTATTTCAGAGAACCTGAAAAGAGCTCACACTAAGAATGCATAGGAACATTTATCAAGCTAACAGGAGGAAGAGGGAAGGAGGGGCTAGGTACATAAGCAGGAGAATGATGGATTCATGGTGGAAGCCAAGAAAATTCACTTCAGAGACAGCTTAAAGACAAGGGGGAAGGAGGTATGGGATGTGGAACAGTCAGAGGGTAGACAGGGGTTGGTGGGGTGGGGAATAAAATATGGAGTGTATCAAAATTATTAAGAAAAAATAAAACATATTTTAAAAAGAAACAATGAAACAATAAGAAACTGAAAAAAAATGAAAGCTTTATTTTCTGAGGGTTCAGAGAGACAGTCAGTTCAGGATCTGAACTGCATCCTGAAGGGAGATTGTACAACATTTTTAAGGGTTGGGAACACAGAGTTTTGGGAGGAAGCTGAGGAGAGTGCAACGTTATCCAATTGTATTTTGATATTTTGGGTTAATCAAGGGAGTATCTGTTGGAGACTGGGACATATTCAGGACAACTTGCTTCAAGGTCCACAATTCAGATTTGGAACTGTGTCTCCTGCTAGACCTTAACCCAGAATTTTAGAATGATAAGGGTACAAAGGAGTGGTCAATGTAGCCAATTATGGCATAACAGGAAATTTGTTATATATTTTTATAATGTATTCACCTGGGTTTAGATAAGAGCAATTTCTATGTTCTTTACTGGCTAACAGACAATTAAGAGAACATTTGGAAAGAGGGGTAGGTGTTCATTCCTAGGCCTAGAAACATGAACTTTTTTACCTGGCCATCAAGATGTTGAAGTTGTCCTTGTGATGGCTAGATTCAGAAAGCTGTCTGCTTACAAGATGTCACTGAGATGTCTGAACTCAGACAACTGTTTACAACAAGCTGTTCAGCTACAGGGAGGTCTTCAGCTGCTCTAGGACCTGAGGACTTGAATTTAATTTAACTCTATGATTAAATGGAATCTAAAAACGAAATGTTACTACTTAAGTTACTTGTTTCCAACAGAGACTAAGTTGTTTGTTGGAGATAGGGTTGGCCTTTTGCAGTTAGGTTGTATCTCTAGAGACTAAACAGTGCAAAGAACTGTGTTAAAGATGTTTGCACATGCTCTGGGTTTGTCTTAGGACCATTCACTGGAGTTTGCAATAGGTGGGCAAGTCACTTCATGTCTTTGCAAGAGCAGTTAAGAACTATTATCCACTGATCCATCTCTCTATTCAGCTGTCTCCCTGACCTCCAACCTAACCTGATGTTTTAGGTTTTGGTTTTGTTTTTTTTTTGTTTTTGTTTTTTGTTTGTTTGTTTGTTTGTTTTTTGTTTTTTGAATGCAAGGTCTCATGATATATCTCTGGCTGTCCTGAAAGTTATTTCATAGATCATGGCATACTCAAACACGGAGATGTGTTTGGTCTGCCTCCCAAAGCCTGTGATGAAATGCAATTCCCACTACACCCAGCTCTTCCAGCGATGTTTGAATCCATTTTAATCAAATTCTTGCATTAATGTCTCCAGTAAATAGTATATATCTAAACAAAGGTTAGGTTCTTTATTTTGTTTTTTGAGCCACTGTTTTATGTATATCTCATGCTAGTCTCAAATTCACATTGTAGGCAAGGCTGATTTGAACTTTAGATCCTACTGCCTCCATTTCTTAAGTACAGGGTTAAAGACAATTGACACTACACTCAGTTATCATTCTTTTTTCTCAAATTGAGAAGTGTTTATGGTTACAATATGTCTTTAATTGACAAGTATGTATACTTCTTGATCTAACTCCTAAAAGAGTAGGTGGGAGAGATGGGATAAGATTGAATGTGAACTTGTGTGCCAGGGCATATGAGTGGAGGTCAGAGACAACTTTTTGGAGTTGGTTTCTTCTTCCAACACAGTCCTAATATTCTAATTCAGCTGGTTAGGCTTGCCTGGCAACAACTTTTAGACCACTGTGCCATTTTACTATGTGGAAATTAACAAAGTGTAACAAGGGTTGAAAGTAAGAACAGAGATACCCACTCTATTCCTCTCTGCTTTTGTGAGTCTTCATATTTTTTTCACAATAAAGATTAAAGTAAACAAGATTAATGTACATACTGGAGACTTCTGATTATATCCTGCCCTATTCCCATCTTGAACTTCAGACAGGTATTTTCAGTGGACTGAAATACGGCTCTAATTGTCTTCTCAAAGACTTTGCTTACAAAGGAAGTTCACATTGTGTTCCTTCACACCACAGTAAAATTGCCTGCCTAAACAAACAGACACACAGCCTCTGTTCCTCCACAGTGGCTCCCTATCTCTATAAATGACAATACTATTCAGTGAGTTGGCTGCTCATACTGATAACATGGGAGTCACCCTTGAATCCCGTCTTTCCTCATTACACTCCATCCATAAATACATCCTGACTCTGACCCCTTCTCACCACCTTGCTGAGAGCAGTCTTCTCTGTCATTCTACCCTGAGCTTTTACAAAAGCCTTCTCACTAATCTCCTTGATTCTGTCTTTGTTCCCTGCACTTGTCCTCCATAATTATCTAGAGTAGTACATTTAGGAATATACCCTTGGAAAGACTGAATGTAGGGGAATGCCAGGACAGAGAAGCAAGAGGGGGTTGAATGGGGAACAGAGGGAGAGAAGGGGGCTTATGGGACTTTCAGGGAGGGAGGAAATGGGAAAGGGGAAATGATTTGGAATGTAAATAAAAAACTTAGAAAATAAAAAAAAGGAATATACCCTTGGGTGTGGAGATAGTACAGCAGATAAAGGCACCTACTGCCAAGACTGAGAACATAAGTTTAGACCCTGAGTCCTATGTGAAAGAAGGCAGAACTGATTTCCCTACATTGTTCTCTGAACTTCACAAGCACACTACCACACATGTGTGAACACACACAATAAATACATAAATGTAATAAAAATTAATTTCAGGGGTTGGAGAGATGACTTAGTAGTTGAATGTTTTCTGATCTTGCAGAGGATCCAAGTTAAAATCCCAACACTTCCATCAATTGGCTCATAGATACCTGTCCTCTAGTTCCTGAGGATCTGACACTCAATGACTTCTGACCTCCCTGGCATTAACAAACAGACACACATACACACACATACACACACACTGTTCAATACTACATGTAACATGGTTATCATCATTTGCCTCCCATGAAGTCTTTCTACATAATCTTGACAATTATGTTGGAAAGAGAAGCATGGTCACCACAGAGCTTTGCAATTCCAAGAAAATTTTACTTCCTCATCAAGTGGTGGCTATTTTGTGACACTATGTACAAGTGGGATTTGTCAAGGGTTGTTGACCAGAGTACACATCAAACTACTAAGTTACTTTTAATGAGTGGGTACTGGTTGTGACCAGATATGTTTGTAATCCATCACTCAGCTGACTGAGGTAGGAGTGTTGCTAATGTTTGAGGTCACCTTGGGATGAAAATCAAGACTTTATCTGAATGAACATATATTAATTATGAAGTGCCTGGGAGACACAAAAGCAAAGGCTAAAAATCAAAAGAAAAATCCTGGTCTCTACATTATCACAGATTGACATGGTGTTTTACAAACAACTAGAGTTTAAAGAGCTTGTACCACAAATGGACAGGTTCAGGGAGGACAAATGCTGTTGTATGATTCACTGCCTAACAATTTTGTGAGCTGACTTCTCTGTCTGCTCAAAACAGTATACAAAGGGCACAGGGAAGCATGCATGACACAATAACTTCTCTCAATTGTGGTACAAGTGCCCCATTCCTGCTGGGGTATAATTCTCTTTGTAAGAATAAGCCTGCGTAAGGGTTTATCTATCTTGTTGATTTTCTCAAAGAACCAGCTCTTGGTTTTGTTGATTCTTTGTATAGTTCTTTGTGTTTCTATTTGGTTGATTTTGGCCCTGAGTTTGATTATTTCCTGCCATCTACTCCTCTTGGGTGCATTTGCTTCTTTTTGTTCTAGAGCTTTCAGGTGCACTGTAAAGCTGCTAGTGTAAGCTCTCTCCATTTTCTTTTTGGAGGCACTTAGAGCTTTCAGTTTTCTTCTTAGCACTGCTTTCATTGTGTCCCATAAGTTTTGGCATGATGTGTCTGCATTTTCATTGAATTCTAAAAAGCTTTTAATTTCTTTATTTCTTCCTTGACCAAGCTATCATTGAGAAGAGCATTGTTCAAAGTCCGTGTGTGTGTGTGTGTGTGTGTGTGTGTGTGTGTGTTTTCCATTGTTTTTATTTGAACTTAAGACCAGCATTAGCCCATAGTGATCTGATAAGGTGTATGGAATAATTTCAATATTTCTGTATCTGTTGAAGCCTGTTTTATGACCTATTATATGGTCAGTTTTGGAGAAGATACCATGAGGTGCTGAGAAGAAGGTATATTCTTTTACTTGAGGATGGAATGTTCTATAAATATCTCTTAGATCCATTTGTTCCATAACTTCAGTTAGTTTCACTGTGTCTCTGATTAGTTTCTATTTCCATGATTTGTCCATTGTTGCGAATGGGGTGTTGAAGTCTCCCACTATTATTGTGTGGGGTGCAATGTATGCTTTGAGCTTTAGTAAAGTTTCTTTTATGAATGTGGATGTCCTTGCATTTTAGAGCACAGATGTTTAGAATTGAGAGTACATCTTGGTAGATTTTTCCTTTGACTAGTATCAAGTATCCCTTCTGATCTTTTTTAACAACTTTTGGTTGAAAGTCAATTTTATCCAGCATAAGAATGGCCACTCCAGCCTGTTTCTTGGAACTGTTTGTTTGAAAAATTGTTTCCCAACCTTTGAAGTAGTGACTACCTTTGTAACTGAGGTGGGTTTCTTGTATGCAGCAAAATGTTGGGTCCTGTTTACATATCCAGTCTGTTAGTCTATGTCTTTTTATTGGGGAATTGAGACCATAGAGGTTAAGAGATATTAAGGAAAAGTAATTGTTACTTACTATTATCTTCTTTGAAAAAAAAGAATAAGCCTGTTGTGTTTCTGTCCACAGTATCTATTGCTCATTAAACTTTTGTGTCAGTTTTGGTTTGGATAATTCTTTATCTGTGCACCACAAGTTCACCATTCCCAGCATAGCACAGCTCTGTGAGTGACAGCCCAAGTGCTGCAGAGGGCAGCATCCATCTCACATCCTCTTTGAGCCTGGCTCTAGTAGCCCTGGGGTCTGAAGCAGCCTTGTAAGAGCTGTCCACATTCACTGACTCTAACTCCTCTCTGTGGTTTTCTTTAATCCAGTGAAAACAGACTTTCTTTGTAAAGATAGATAGAGTTTTTACTTGGTTAATTCCAAGAATCAATTCTGAGGGCTACTCATAAGTGACCTATGTACACGTGGTCTGATGACCTGCATCTTTCTTCTATTATTGTTTTGTTGGTAGGTGTGTTTTATTGTTTGATCTTAAAGTGGGGTATCATTCAAGACTGTGCAGGAATTCACTAGACTCTTACTGGTAACTAGTTAGTCAAATTGACTAACTAGTCAAATTGACTAACTAGTCACGCATTTTCCTCAGTTTCCCAAGTCCTGAGTTTGCAGGTGTGTCTATCACTCTTGGTTTGTTTCCTTTTTCAGGGAATACTTTCTTCAGTGAAGTACAGGACACTGAAATCTTCAGACATCCTTCCACCCCTCAGGATGTTCCCTCACTGTGTCTCCTGGACAGTTTCCTGATTGTCCACTACACCTACAGAAAATCAGGTGCCCCACACCTGGCACATTCAGTCCTGGGGTGACATAACCCCGTGAAAGGACTCTAAATTAGCCAAAGTCCAATGGTTAAGAACTAAAGTCTCAACCTGTGGAAACATCTCTGTATCACCTCTCAGTTGTGTAATAACAATATCAGGTGCACAGAATCCAAAGCTGGGTGTGCCCTCACAATGCCTGTAATCACAGCACTACAGATCCTTGACAGATTAGTTCAAATCAACCTGGTCTACTCACCAGTCAACCTGGTTTTGAAAACAATGTGCCCCTCTCCAAAAAGAAAAAAATGATCTGGGAAAAGTGGTACATTATTTATAACCCTACAACTTGGAAAGTAAAAAGAGGATATGGAGTTTAAGGTTAATTACAACTGGACCCTGATCTTGTGACTCCTGTAATACCAACACTAAGAAAGTGAAGGCAAGAGGATTATACTAGATTTTGGAAGAACTACCAGTGGCATAAAAATGACAGGGAGTCTTCTATATAGTTCAAAACTTAGGCATCTTGCTGGGACTGTCTTTCACTTACCATTTAAACTTAATCCAATTATTCCAGTCTACAAGACTCCACATGGCTATCTCTTTTACTCTTCTGTTCCCACCCATCTGTTCTCTTCTGTGTCATCCTTAGATCTCCCAAATCTCTCTCTCTCTCTCTCTCTCTCTCTCTCTCTCTCTCTCTCTCTCTCTCTCTCTCTCTCTCTCCCCTCTCCTCTCCTCTCTCCTCTCTATATCTGACATTCACTTCCAACCCCAGCGATTGATCATTAGATATTTATTATAAGCAATAGCATTGAGAAAAAAACAGAACATCTCTTTGTTTGCCTAAGGCATTGAGAAGCTACTTGAACTTTATGTTTTGGGTAGATGGGGAAGCACAAATATTTGCAAAATAGAAAATCTGCTGATGGGTCATAGAAATAACAATATCAATATTCTGCTACCACTTAGCTCTCTGCCTGCACAGCAATGAAATATGAGAATATGGTACACCTTCACTCAATGTGAATAAAGGTTACCAAAAGAGAGTATCACAGGGGATTTCATGCTACCCTGAACTACCTAGAATTGTCTAACAAAGCCTTGACTACAAAGTAAGACACAATTCACAGATCAAATGAAGCTCAAGAACAAGGAAGAACAAAGTATGGATATTCTGGTCCTTCTTAGAAGGGGGAACAAAATACCCACAGATGGAGATACAGAGACAAAGTGTGGATCAGAGTCTGAGGGAAAGACCATCCAGAGACTTTCCCACCAAGGGATCCATCCCATATGCAGTTACAAAACCCAGACACTATTGTGGATGCCCACAAGTGCTTGCTGACCAGAGCCTAATATAGCCATCACCTGGGAGGCTCTGCTAGTGCATGACAAATACAAAGTGGGACACTCTCAGTCAGTCATTGAACAGGGTCCCCAATGGAGGAGTTGGAGAAAGTAACCAAGGAGCTGAAAGGGTTTGCAACACCATAGGAGGAACAATAATATGAGCCAACCAGTACCCCCAAAACTCCCAGGGACAAAACCATCAACCAAAGAGTACACATGGAGTTACCCATGGCTCCAGATGCATAGGCAGCAGAAGATGGCTTTGTTGGACATCAAAAGGAGGAGAGGCCCTTGGTCCTGAGAAGGCTTGATGCAGCAGTATAAGGGAATACCAGGACAGGGACGTGGGAGTGGGTGATTGGGGAACAAGGGGAAGGGAAATGGGTAATGGGATTTTCTGGGGGAGGAACCAGGAAAGGGGACAACATTGGAAATGTAAATAAAGAATATAACTAATAAAATTTAAAAATAATACAAAAAGAATCAGGGTGAGGGAGGATGGGATACAGAGTTTCTGAGAAGGGGAGAAACCAGGAAAGGGAATAACATTTGAAATGTAAATAAAGAAAATATCCAATAAAAATAAAAAGGAAAGAAACCAACAAATCAAAAAAAAAGTAAGACACTGTCTTAAAATAAAATATTAAAACCAAATAAAATAGAGAAAAAGAAAAAGAAAAAAGGGCATCCTTGTCTACATATCAAGATCAAGATCAACCTCTGCTACATGAGACACTGTCTAGAAGAGTCAAGTTAACCAGGCATTGTAGCACAAGACTTTAAAACCAGCTCCTAGGTGGTAAAGGCAAGATAATCAAACAGAGGTTCAAGGGAATTCTTGACAACATAAAAATTCTAGGCTGTGGCTGGAGAGAATTCTCAACATATAAGAACTCTTGGCTGCTTAGCAGCTCACAACTGTCTGCAATCCTATTTCCATGGAATCTGACATTCTTACGCAGAAATATATGCAGCCCAAATACCAAGATATATAGAATAATAATAAAGGAAGGACAGAAGAAAGAAGGAAGAAGAAAAGAGAGAAATAAATTAAGAAAGAAGGAAAATCCTAGGTTACCATGGGCCATTTGAGATTGAAGTATACAATAGGCATTGCTGGCATGATTCTACAGTGGGTAAAGACATCTGCTACCAAGTATGATGACTTCAGTTTGATCCTTGGGATCACAGGATAAGGAGAGACCTGACACCCTAAAATTATCCTCTGACCTCCATGTGTGTGCATGTGTGTCTGTGTGTGTGTGTGAGTGACACACACAATTTTAAATAATTAAAATTATTTTACCCAAACCCAATAATCAAAGAAAAGTAATGGGCTTTAAATTAGGTAGAGCCAAAAGTTTAATCCTATTTTAATTTGTTTTTGGCAGGGTCTGGTTATATATGCCAGTTTGTCCCAGCCTGAAACTCATGATCCTCCTGCTTCTGCCTCCCCAGTTGTAGGATGACAGGCTTGTGACACTTTGTTTGGGCTAAAGGAATTTCTCTCTCTCTCTCTCTCTCTCTCTCTCTCTCTCTCTCTCTCTCTCTCTCTCTCTTCTCTCTCACATACATATGCACACACACATATGCACACACACACACACACCAGTACACCCATACATGCAAGCATACACACACAAGTACACACACACCACACCCAAGTACACCTAATATATGCACACCCTTCAAGCAATCCAATCTTGACGAAACAGCTTCACATTTTAATTGTCCAGGCCTAAAACTATGACAATATTTCTGACCCCATAGTCTCATAATCTCTCATACCATATCTAAATACCTTGATGTCCTCCTCAGGTATTGCAAAGTTCCACCACTTCCTCACACTTCATGTTACCACAGAGCTGTCACTATGCAGCTCTGAGTCACAGGCGCCTCTGGGGTTTGAGGTCTGCAGTGTCCCCTTGCAGCTTCTGTGACATCCGCATTCTATTCTCAACACAGCAACTACAACAGAAATGAAGACACTGGAACAAGACAGATTCTCATGCCTTTAACCTATGAAGCCTGATTCTATGCAATCTCCCTCCTCCCTTTCTACAGTCCATGGAATGAGCCTGGCCCTGATCCCTCCTCACCTTATCCCAAGAGAAATAGAAACAGCTGACTAGCTACAGGACAAAGCCAGGGACTCTCCAGGATGAACAGGCCACTAGCATGAATCTTACACAGAAAATCTTAAGAAGATTCTGTAATAAAAAAATCTTCAGCGCTAAGGAATTGGGGTACCTTCCCTTCCCCCAAAATAAGAAAATGCCTATTGTTACCTCTGTTGACAAACATCCAGAATTCCATACGATCACAGATAACTAACTATTCTTCAATCCCTTCATTTTTTATGACAACTTCTCCCCAGTGCTCACAGCCACAGGTTTTCTTCAAGGAACCACTATATGGCTCTACCTGACCATCTAGTGTCACTTTAAAAAGGTTCTTTATTTCATTTTTAATTTTAATCAAATTTATCCATTTTATATGTCAACCTATGTAGATCTAGCTGACCTGAACTTGCCTGCACACTGATAAATAAAGCTCATGACCTTTACATGTGCTGTCTTTTTGACCACACATCCACATGGCATTTTCTCACATCTACTACAGCTCTACTCAGTTTCTCTGTGTGAATCCTGGCCTTATGTTTCTGTGAGCACAAGCTCACCTCTGAGGCTCTATTTTCTTCCACATTTAAGGTGTGTCTTAAACCATTTGACATGGCTCCCTTATATCTACATTGTATGTTTATCCAATAGAATGCAAGTTCCAAAAGGGCTTAAAATTCATTGTTTCATGCTTAAGTATAGTGAGTGCTGTAAGGTAACTGTATGAAGAACATGCAGGTCCCTGGAAGACCGCTCTTCAAATGTGAAGGAAGTATGTGGGAGCACTGCCCTCGTTTACAGGGACAAGCTGGTATGACTGAGAGATGCTTTAGGCCGATGTCACAGCTGTAAGGATTTAACAAAGACAACATAAACCCCAGCAAATCACATCTCTCTCTGAGTGCTCACCACAGACACCTGGCTATCTTCCTTCCACGGCAGAGAATCCAAAAAAATATCACATACTTGCCCTTACAGCTCTTACTTAGCAGATGCTAAACCAGACAGGAAAAGGAAATGAGCTGTCTGCTTTGTGTCTATCTACTGCTCACCCCACCTGCTTATGCCTCCTTAGTGTTTGGACAACCACTATACCAGGCTTTTCAACTGACCCTTTAAAATATCTTATATTTGGGTCAATTCCCAGCCTAAGAACTGGGCTCTTTAGCTTCAGCTACACTGAATACATGTATTCTCCCCATAGTTGGTTGCCATTTCTTTCCCTATCTATCAATATGTAGCAACCCACTGCACCAGCCAGTACTTCTTCATAGATGCTAACACACTTCTTTCTAGCACATGCTCTGTCTCTGACCTCTACAGATGCCTTGGACTTCCTCCATCTTTTGTTCATTGTTATCTCTGAAGCCCAGACCTGTATATTATCAACATCTTACAGCTCATTCACTCTAGTGTGCTATTCTCATCCCTACCCACCTCACAGCTGTCAAGTCCATGGAACTTAAAGGAGTGAATTGACCTGAGTCAGGCTGACTCCATGACAGACTCCTAAACTAGCAGTTTAGGAGACTAGGCCTGAGTTTTTACTTTTCAGAGCCAGGCAAGCCAGTTACTGGAACAAATGGAGGCTTATGTCAAGAGGTATGCCTCCCAGTGTGCAAAAGGACAGTTAGCCAAGCTTATGGACTAGAGGTTAAGAGCAACCTCTCCTTGTCATGAAGGAAGAAATAGTCTTAACCATAGCATTACCCAGACCTCCAGAGACAGAACCACCAATACAAGTATAAATCACCTACCCCTCACTACTGTTCCTACTTTGGGCTTTAAAATTGAATCTTCAAATTCAGTCGGGGTCCTTCCATCCTGATGGAATTGGGCCCCTATATGTAGGAATAAATGCTCTTTGCTTTTACATACTATTTGAATCTGGACTATAATTCCTTATCTATTCAGGGAACCTAACACAACCCCTGAACAGCTGTCTGCAATCAGTTCTGTGTCCTTCCTCAGACTCTCTCTGCTCAGACAGTCCTTCCCACTAAATTCCTACTTTATATATTATCATCCTTATAAAGCCTTTGTGAAAAATTGTCTCAGCTGAGCCTGGAGGTATAAGCCTTTAATCCACTTGGGATACAGAGAGCCTGGTATATCTTTGAGTTTCCGGCCAGCCTGGTATAAAGAGTAAGTTCCAGGAAAGCCAGGGCTACACAGAGAAACCCTTTTCTGAACACACAAAACAGAAGTGCAGGTGTTGTAGAATCTCATTGGGCCATGGATACAACCTACTTAACAGTTTCTTTTAAACATTTGAATTAAATGTTTTTGAAGACAGAATAAATATGAGCAGGTAACTGAGAAAGGGAGTCTAGAACGAGAGGAGGAATTTGGCCACAGACTGTATTAAAGAGGGGAAGTATGGGTGACAAGAATCTCTGGCTATAAGCCAGATTGCAGCTTGCATAGGAAGAAGTCATGTTTCCACACCTCCAGTCAGCAGAGTAATCTCCCCAATGAGATTTCATCAAACCCACTTCTTCCCAGTGCATTCTCTGTCTCTGACCTCCACAGATGCCTTAAACTTCCTCTAACTTTTCATTCCTTGTTAATTCTGCAGCCTAGATGTGCAAGCTGTCTCCCTCTTACAGCCCATTCACTCTATGGCTGTCAGTTATTATTCCCATCCCTACCCACCTGACAGCTGTCAAGTACATGAAACCACTCAACACCTGTGTGAAATCTGTTCTACTTCACCACTAGGATCCTCATTGAGCACACTCTTCTATCCTGTGAATCGCTACTTTGCACTACATCCTGCTTCTAGAGCCCCTTCTTCAAAATCTGCGAAAAATTCAGTCTCACCTAGGTGTGATGGGTCACACCTTTAATACAGAGGAAGGTAGGACTCTTGAGTTCCTAGCTATTCTGGTCTACATAGCAACTTCCAGGACAGCTAGGAATACACAGAGAAACCAAGTTCTGGAAAACCAAATCAAACCAAAACAACAAAAGCCAATGTAGAATCCCACTGTACTCTGGGTGCATCCTTTTACAGATTCACTTAAATAATTTCAACCTATTTCATAAAAAATGAGCAGATAACAAATAATGACTCTAGAAATGAGAGGAAGAATGTGGCCACAGAATATATAATGTATTAAAATGGGGAAGTTTGGGGGAGGGCAAGTGTCCCTGGGTAAAAATCAGATTATAGCTCACATAGGAAGAAGCCATGTTTCCGGTGAAGCCTGAAGCCCTCAGTGATCAAGGTTTTATAGGAAATGGCAAGCAAAGGAAGGTGTTTCCAGCCTAGCAAGCATCTAATTGAATGACTATTGTAAGCTGAGAGGTGGTGCTCTGAAGCAAAACCATGAACAATCATACACAGTCTGAAAGTACATCTGAAGCAATCAGACTCATCTTGATTGACTGTTGCTAGGAAGTACCTAGGGAGTAACTTTGGGGTATGGGCCAGAGGCAAACTATATGGTTCTTCCTGGAATGTGGAAGCAGTTTGGGTTCAGCTGCAGGTCAAATTCTCAGGCCCTTTTTCTTCTAAAATGGATGCCAGTCCCAAGATGGAGTAGGTTTGGCCTCTTATCTCTATTGACCTTTATTTCTTTTTCTGGGGCAAATTATGGGGTGAAAGCTAGGAATGGAGGAAGGGAATTACTGAGGGGAAAGGGAATAAAGGAGAAAGAGTAGGAGGGAGAGAAAAGAGAAAGTCCCATGGATTAACTAGTGGGCAGGTGAAGGAAGAAGCCTTAAAAGGTTTGGAGCATTGCTCATGCCCAACCAGTAGTTTGAATGAACAGGCAGTTCAAAATCCTCTATCCAGAGGGCTGACAGAAGAACACTGAGTAGGTAAAAGTTGGGGAGGTTCAGAGGCAGTATAGAACTAACTCAGGGTTACTGGAGGCAGGATCCAAGGCTTGGCCCTCAATGCACTGCTGCTGCACATGTTCTTGTGTTGCAAGAGGGTGCTCAGTTCCATGCTCCATTCCCAGGATTTAGTACCCTGTTAGGAAATCATGTGCAAAAAGAGATCAGGGAACTGGAATCACATTACAGGAAGGTTTATTTTTGGAGAATCTGAGAAGAGCTCACACTAAGCAAGCATGCCTCTCTTATAGACTAGGAACCTTTTGTAAGCTAGGTGCTGGACAGAGGGAAGGAAGGGTTATATGTATGAGCAGGAGACTAAGCTGCTCTTTTTCACACAGAATTGGCCTTTTGAAGTTAGGTTGTATTCGAAGAATCCAAAATGGGGTATAGTGCAGTGCTGTGTTCATAATGTTTGCACAGGACTTGGGCTTGTCTTAGAACCTTTCACTGACATTTGCAATAGCTGGGGAAGTTGCTTCATGTCTCTGCAAACAGTTATGGCCTATTAGACAAGGAACAATCTCTCTATCTCACCCCCTCTCCAACATCCAATTCTGTACCCTAGTTCAGTTTTGGTGGTTATACAAAGTCTCACTATGTATTTCTGATTGTAGTGAAACTCAGTTTGTAGACCAAGTTGTCCTCAAACTCAGAGACCTGGCTGTATCTGACCCCCAAAATCCTAGTATTAAAAGCATGTGCCACTTCAACCAGTGAATTTTCAACACATTTTGATCAAACTATTTCATCCATGTCTCCAATAAATAGTGCATTTGTAAACCCTGGTTGAATTCTTCCTTGAATTTTTGAGCCACTGCTTTATGTGTCCCAGGCTAGCATCAAATTTGCTTTGAATATGAACTTTGCATCTTACTGCCTCCACCTCCTGAGTGATGGAATTAAAGACATGTGCCACCAAGGAAGTTTATGTACTTCTTCTCTTAAATTAACAATTATTGATGGATCACAGTATGGAAATTTGCTTTAAAAAACTCTGGCCCTGGGATGTGTAAATGGGAGAGAATGGATAAGGTTGAGTGTGAATGTGGGTGCCAGGGCACATGTGTGGAGGTCAGAGACAACTTTCTGGAGTTGGTCGCTCCTTCCACCATGAATCTGACAGTTTAAGTCATCTGGTCAGCTTGCCTGGCAATCATTTTTAATTCACTGAGCATCCTACCACACCAAAACTAACGATTGTTAACAGGGGATAAAGGTTAAGTACAAAGACATTTTTCTGTCACTCCAGGCTTTTGTATCTAATTATGTTCTTCTCATAATAAAGGTTGAGGTAAACAAGACCAATCTATGAACTGTCAAATTCTGAGTGAATCCAGTGATGTTCTCACCTTCAATGTCAGACACATATTTTCAATAGCCTGAAATAGAGCTCTACTTGTATGTCATCTCAAACCTTGCTTACAAATGAAGTCTACATTTGTCTACAACACAGGCAAACTGCTTGGCTAACAAACTATCACACACACACACACACACACACACACACACACACACAGGTTCCTTGAAAGTTATTCCCTGCCAATGCAAATGATTATAATATTCAGTCAGTTGCTCATACTGGTAACTTGGGGGTTTATTCTCGACTCCTCTCTTTTCTTCTCACATTCTATCAACAAATATATCCCAACTCTGACCCCTTCTCAACACCTTGCTGAGAGGAGCCTTCCCTGTAATTCTATCATGTACTGTTAACAAAAGACTTCTCACTGGTCTCCTTCATTCTGTCCTTGTCCTCTGCACCTGACATCTATTAGTATACAAGTAGTTCATTTAGGAACGTCATGTGGGGTTCACAGAAGGTACAGCTGGTAAAGGTACCTGTAGCCAAGATGGACAACTTAGTTCAATATCTGAGTACCATATGGAAGAAAGACAGAACTGACTCCCTAAATTGTCCTCTGACTTTCAAAAGCATCCCATGACACTTGTGTGAACCCATACAATAAATACATGAATATAATGAAAATTAATATTAGGAGATGGAGAGATGGCTTAGTAGTTTAATGTGCACTGCTATGGCAGAAGACATAAGTTAGGATCCCTATACCCACATCAGTTGGTTCACAGACACTGTCCTCCAGCTTCAGGGGATCTGACATCCTCCTGTGTGCTCCCCAGCACCTGCATACATACTCACACACAAACTCTTCAGTGACTTCCGGCCACATGACTGGAGCTATCTTACTTCTGGGGAATCCTTCCATAAAGTCCTGCCAATTAAGTTGGAAAGAAAACTAGCCACTTCATTATTTTTCTGTGCCACAGAGCTTTGAGATCCCAAGAAACTTCCTAATTCCTCATTAGTCATGGCTAGTTTGTTACACTGTGCACAAATGGGAATTGACAAGGCTGGTTGACTTAGTGTATACGTCAAATTACTGTTTTTTTCTTTATATGAGTGAATACTGTTTGTGGTGGCTCATAATTATAATTTAGCCCTCAGAATGCTGAGGCAGGAGTGTTGGTAGATTTGAGGAGAGTCTGGGACACAAAGTGAGACATATCTCAAAAAGAAAAAAGAAATTCAAAGTATCAGGGGCATATAGTGCTGGGCCTTATTTGGCCAGATACTGAGGCCTAGTGAGGGAGCCTGAGCCTTTGCTTGAGTTTAGAGATCTGTCTCAGTCACTCACCTTGACCTGCTTAGGCCTGCCCTTGCCTAGCTACCACTGATGTGGAATAACTTTATTGGCCCTGTCAGTCACCCCATACCCTCTGTCACCCTTCCCTGCCCCCTACAACATCTCACCCCATTAGAAATCCCCACCTCCTTCCCCAACCCTATATAAACAAGATACTGATAAAACTAAACAAGTTCCTGCTTTGACAGACTTCCTGCTTGGGATGGTTATTCTCTGGATGGCAGGAGATCCAAGCCATGACCCTCAACATCCCTTTACAGCAACTGGAGACACTCAGCTGGACAAGGGTTCTCCCCTCTCAGCCTAGACCTGCCAGCAGAGAGCTGCCAATACAGGTTAGAAATGAAGACAACAGGAATAAAGAAGTGAAAGTTGGAGCTGGAGAAAAGCCCAGGTGTTGAGAGATGACATTCAGATGTTAGTTAAATGCCACGGGTTTTCAATTTGATTTCAAACACTGACTTGACAGCTTACAACTGTCTGTCCATTTCAAGAGAATCAGACATTCTCTTAGATATGGATGCAGTAAAAACACACACACATACACATAAAAATAATAAAAAACTTCCTTAAAATGCAGACATTACAAACAGAAACTGAAATAATATCTTCCGTGGTAAAGGGGGCCTGACTCAATTCACTGCTGGAGAAATCAAAGACAGCTGTCAACTCAGAGAGTCATACAGGAATATATCAATAGTCGCTTCACAGATTAAGCTGTTAAACACATTAGGTGCCCCTAAGCCAGATTTACAGGATCATCCTCCATTAAGCCTGGAAACAAATCTTATTTCATAGAATATAAATCAATAGAGGCTGAAGACATAGCTCAGTGTGTGAACTGCTTGTTATACAAGTATGAGGAGCTAAGCCTGATGCTTGCTTCTTCTTTAAGAAAAAGTTAAAAAAAAAAAAACAGGCAGAGCTGTAATCTGGTAATATCAGTATTGAGGATGTAGAGACAGGTGAGTCTCTGTGACTGGTCCATCAGCCATTCTAGTCCAATAGTGAGCTCCAGTTCATGGAGAGATTTTGTCATCATCATCATCATCATCATCACCACAACCACCACCATCACCATCACCATCACCATCATTACAGTTATCATCATTGTCATCATGTTGTCCAGCAATCACACACAAAGTGTTGGGAAAAGTTTTCAATTAGCAATAATTGTGCCTTGGATAAACCTCATTGGCTACGATACTGCCACTACGCAAAGCTACACGCAAAGTAATATACAGCGGCCTGGTGTCTGAGCAGCGTGTCTGAGGCAGCATGTCTTGGTGTTCCTGCTGGAACAGCATATACAACGGACAGTGCAAGTGTATGAACCAAGTTCAGAACCAAGGTTCCAGTGGAGTGGGAGATGCACACACTGCCAGGACAATTCCATTCCCTTTACCCTTGATTGTGAATTAATGTTTATTCATTGTGTATTCAGAATACTGTTGCTTAATTCTCTCCCAACCCACCTTCAGGTTCATAACTGGCCGTGATGTCTCCACCCACAGTTTAAGAAGCCGGAAGTCATTTGGAAGTCAGGCTCTATCACAAGCCTGAGTAATTTTGCAGGCACCTCATGGAGACAGACTCAATTCCCCAATAACAAGACATAGACTAACAGATTGGATTACATAAACAGGACCCAGCATTTTGCTGCATACATGGTCTATGTTTCAAGGGGAGTAATTGAATTTCACTATCAACCAACTTAGAAATATTTTTATGCCTACTATTTTGTCTGTACAATTTTCCATGATAATCTTCAATTTTAATGTTTTTCAATACATATTTTCAATTTTATCAGAAATAATTTCCATGTAAATCTTCAATTTTATCAGAAAATGGTTATAATTCTACTTTCAATCAACTTAGGGATATTTTTATTCCTACCAATTTATCTGCATAAATTTCTTCAATTTTATCAGAGATAGTTTCCATGTAAATCTTCAATCTTATCAGAAAATGTTTTAAATTCTACTTTCAATCAATTTAGGAATATTTTTATGCCTACCATCTTATCTATATAATTTTTCATGAAATAGTCAGTTTTAATGTGTTTTTCTATATATTTCTTGAGTTTTATCAGAAATGTTTTCCTTGTAGATCTTCAATTTTATCAGAAAATGTTTATAATTCCACTTTCAATCAAGTTAGGAATATTTTTATGCCTACCATTTTGTCTGTATAATTTTTCCATGAAATAGTCAATCTTAACGTGTTTTTCTACATATTTCTTCAATTTTATCAGAGATAGTTTCCATGTATATTTACACAATGGAATACTACTCAGCAATTAAAAACAATGAATTCATGAAATTCTTAGGTAAATGGGGAACAGGGGGAGGGAAGAGGTCTTATGGGACTTTCGGGGAGTGGGGAACCGGGAAAGGGGAAATCATTTGGAATGTAAATAAAGAATATAGAAAATAAAAAAAGAAATAAACTTTCATTAGTTCTAAAAAAAAAATGGACCCTTAAAAAATGAATTAAGTTAAACCATTAAAGAAATCAGCTCTTCACTGGGAAGTAATAAGGCTTCCCTTTCAAAACTAACCTATAAACTGATGCAGAATACTGGTGAACTGAAAAAGAAATAGTTTCTAGAAATGTAGAGTTGAATTAGTTATCAAGAAGGAATCTTAATGTTTCACTTTGTAAGAATTTATCAGAAAGGTACACTTGAATACACTCAAAGGTATGTATGTGGTATTATTTTTTATCTTTGGTTGTCATAAAAAGATTAAATGTAATTTAAACATAAAAATTGTTCACTTATGTTTTAGTAATGAGATGCTAAAAAGTATGATATACCTGATCATTACAAAGATCTTCCAAAAGTATGAAACATTAATCCATCTTCTTACTTTTATAGACAGCATACACATACATAGTCAACCTAATACACAAACTCTCCTCTGGGAATGACAAAACTGTTAAACTTTCAATCTCATAGCAGCAGTAGTTGCTTAAATTGGGCCTACACTGTACTATATCTGCTAAAAATTCATCACGGAAATTAGAAGGAGCTCCCATGCCCTGGGAAACTATTTGGCTGTTGATGAATTCCTGGGGAAGTGGAGTCATTGTGTTCACATGTGTAGGGACTGATAAACCCATTATTGTTGTTGTTTCTCTTTTTTAAATAGAGAGAGCAAGAACATAGAGTTTGGTAGGCAATAAGGTAAGGGTGATCTGTGAAGAGCAGGGAAGTGGAAGAATATGATCAAAATATCTTATGTAAAAATAAAAATAAATAAAATAAAAAAGAAGCCAAAAGCTAGTGGATGAAGCCAGTCTCAGTAATAAAAGAAAAATATTTGTGAAACCTGTATGTGAGATCAATGTCCACAACATATGAAAAATATTTACCACTTAATAAGTCAGTATGATTAATAATGAGTGTGTGTGTATGCATGTGTGTGTGTGTGTGTGTGTGTGTGTGTGTGTGTGTGTGTGTGTGTGTGTGTATGGTGGATACACTGAAGACATGGTTAAGTGGTCCAGAGTATGTATTGCTTTATCAGAGGAACCAAGTACCAGCACTTAGCTATGTTAATACACATCAACCTATAATTCCAACCCTGGAGATGCAGCTCTTTCTTCTGGTTACTGTTGGTACATGCACACAAGGCATTCACACTAAGAACTATAGCCGGTTTCTGTTTTATTTTAAAAACCTTCTGCCAGCATATCCACTAGTTCCATTATCAGATCCATGGGCATCATCATAGGGATTGCCTGAGCATTTTCTCATCATAATTGTCCCCATTTGTGGGTCCATAATTTGATTGCTGCTGACCATTATAACTTTCTCCTCCATTGTAAACATAATGTACCATCAAGGATGTTCCAAAAAGACATTCAACAAATTTAAAAATATCCCATATCATTATATATTTATCTCTAATTTTTAAAAGTTCCTTTTGCATATCAAAATAAAATATCTTTTTTAAAGAGTGAAATCATAAAGCATTAACATAAACCAAGTTTTAAACAGTTTAAACAATCCAATGTCTCTGAAATCAATCCCAAGCACATTATTTTCATGCTATAAAACTTGGCCATTAGCAGGAAAAGCATTCACACACAAGAACTTGTCTTGCTGGCACCCAAACCCCACAAATCGAAATTTAAAGAAACATTTTTAAATCCCATCTTTTGAAGACTGTTATTTTATAACAAAAGTTACATAAAAATATCCCAATTGAAAAATATCTTTAAAAACCTGTTTCCCTCAATTGGCTTATACTCTGTGTAGTTTCCCAGAATGGCTCCAACACTGTTGTTTGTTTTTAAGCCATTTTTTGTTACAGATATTATTGATTTTTAACCATATTCCAATACCTGCCTGACCTTGGAGTGAGCTGAGATGGGACACAGAGTTGAATGAAGACTAGAAATCTGATGATATCTGCTCTAGAAACTCTCTCTAGCTCTACTAGGGGCTTCTGGAAACCTAATACGCTCTTACTTATTTTGTGACTGAAACTGCTGGCTTTGACCATCAACACATGCTATATAGCAGAGGGGAATTAGGTAAAGAATTTCTTGCTAGCATTCCTTTCTCTGGTGAGCCAGGAAGGAGCCCCTCCCTGTCTAAGGTCGATAACTCTTTGTGAACCAGAGATGAGTCACTCATACAGAAAACACACATACCAGATAGAGCAAAAAGTAACTATTTCCATACATCATAAATTATAGACCAATAATTTATAATTGATACATACAGACCAAAACATTTAAGACCAGTCAAAAGTAAAAAAAAGTAGTGGTCATATACATTTATACTTTGAAAACAGATATTTGTTAGGTGCTTTTGTTTATAACATCTATTAGTTACAGTATTTCTATGTTTAGTTTTGACTGGATGATCTGTTCATTGTTGAAAACAATTAATCATTCATATACATGATTGCTGGCCTCTACATACTAAAGCTCTGCCAGAAGCGACACCCAGATATCAACGCCATTGCCTACAGCACATATGCCTGCTTGTCCATTGTCATCTTCTTCTCCATCTGAATTTGGTTTTTGACAAAAGAAACACAACCTTCTAGATCATCTTCTCAGTCATGCATATAATTTCCACCCTGCTCCTCAACACTGAACTCAGTTACATGGACCGCTGAAAGCTAGACTCCTGAATCTTCTGCTACATCCTCCATGTGCTCTACACAGACTATCAATATGTAATTGTTGATGTGTGATTTAAGCTTTAGTAATGTTTCTTTTACAAATGTGGGTGTCCTTGCATTTGGGGCATAGATATTAAGAATTGCAATATCATATGGTGGATATTTCCTTTGATGAGTATAGTATCCTTTCCCATCTCTTTTGATTAATTTTAGCTTCAAGCCTACATTATTAAATATTAAGAGTGGCTAAACCAGCTTGCTTCTTAGGTCCATTCACTTGGAAATTATTTTTCCAACCATTTACTCAGATGTGATATCTATTTTGTATGCTGAGGTGTGTTTTTTGTATTCATCAGAATGATGAATCCTGTTTTCACCTCCATTCTGTTAGTCTATCATTGTCTTTTTATTGGGGAATTGAGTCCATTGATATTGAGAGATATTAATGAGCAATGATTGTTAATTCCTGTTATTTTGTTGTTGTTGTTGTTGTTAAAGATGATAATGGTGGTGGTGGTGGTGGTAGTAGTGTGTGTGTGTGTGTGTGTGTATGTGTGTACGTGTGTGTGTTTGTGTTTGTGTGTGTTTTGCTTCCCTTCTTTTGGTTATACTGGTGTGAGATTTTTTTGTTTGTTTCCTTAATTTCTTTAAAAGATTTATTCATTTTCTCACTTTAAAAACCTCTATCATCTTCACAAATTTGTTTTAAGGTCATTTTTTGTGCTTAGGCTCTGTTGTAGTATTGTGGGCTTGCTGTAGTAAAATATCTAGGCTCTGGTAGTGACATATTGCCTTGGCTGTTGTTGATTATATTCTTACACTCAAGTCTGGGCATCTAAGTGTGGGATGACTGTAGCAGTAGGTGCCAACTTCTGAATTTCTCTTTATTGGATGGATGTTTTGATCTTGCTTTCTGCTTCCTTTCTGGTCTTCTGGTTGGAATGGCCTGTGATTGAGCAGAGGGATTCCACCTGTGTTAGGGGTTAGACTGCTTATGGCCAGGCTGGCCCTTGGTCTAGCAGGGGGTCTTTGCCCAAATTGGGGATTGATACATGGCCACAAGGAGGGGAGGGGTGATTGTGGGTAAACTGGGTAGGTACCGAGAAAGTGAGGGTGGTCTGAGGTTAGACAGTCTACCTGGAGTTCTGGGGGCCAGCACATGAACTCTGGTGGAGCAGGGGGCTTCTGAAAGAGTTTTAAGGTTACATTTTTTGAATATTTTATTTATTTACATTTCAAATGTTATTTCCTTTCCCGATTTTCCCCCCAGAAACCCCCTATCCCATCCAGTTCTACCTGCTTCTATGGGGGTGTGCACCCACCCACTCCTGCTTCTTCATCCTGGCATTCCCCTACACTGGGGCCTCAAGCCTTCACAGAACCAAAGACCTCTTCTCCCATTGATGCCCAACAAGGTCATCCTTTGCTATACATATATGGCTGGAGCCATGGGTCCCTCCATGTGTACTCCTTGGTTGGTGGTTTATTCCCTGGGAGCTCTGATTGGTTGATATTGTTGTTCTTCCTATGGTGTTGCAAGCCACTTAAACTCCTTCAGTCTTCTCTAACTCCTCCATTTGGGACCCCATCATCAGTTCAGTGGTTGTCTGGGAGCATCCTCCTCTGTATTTGTCAGGCACTGGCCGAGCCTCTCAGAAAACAGTTATATCAGGCTCCTGTCAGCATGTACTTCATGACATCCACAAGTGTCTGTGTTTGGTGACAGTATATAGGATGGATCCCCAGGTGTGGCAGTCTCTGGATGGCCTTTCCTTCAGTCTCTAGTTCATACTATGTCTCCATATTTGCTCTCATGAGTATTTTGTTACCCCTTCTAAGAAAGACCGAAACACTCACACTTTGGTCTTCCTTCTTCTCGAGCTTCATGTGGTCTGTGAATTGTATCTTGGGTATTCAGAGCTTTGGACTAATATCCACTTATCAGTAAGTGCATACCGTGTGTGTTCTTTTGTGATCAGGTTACCTCACTTAGAATGATATATTCTAGTTCCATCCATTTGCATAAGAATTTCATGAAGTCATTGTTTTTAATAGCTGGGTAGTAATGTACCACATGTAATGTATACATTCCTCTGTTGAGGGACATCTAGGTTCTTTCCAGCTTCTGGCCATTATAAATAAGGCTGCTAGGAACATAGTGGAGCATGTGTCCTTGTTATATTTTGGAGTATCCACTGGGTATATAATCAGGAGTAGTATTGTTGGGTCCTCAGGTAGTACTAGGTCAAAATTTCTGAGGAACTACCAGACTGATTTCCATAGTGGTTGTACCAACATGCAATCTCACAAACAATGGAAGACAGTTCCTCTTTCTCCACATCCTCACCAGAATCTGCTGTCACCTGAGTTTTTGTTCTTAGTCATTCTGACTGATATGAGGTAGAATCTCAAGGTTGTTTTGATTTGCATTTCCCTGAAGACTGGGGATATGAAAATTTCTTTAGGTGCTTTCCAGCCATTTAAGTTTCCTCAGTTGAGAATTTTTTGTTTAGCTCTGTAGCCCATTTTTAAAAGAGAAAGGTCAGGAATTCAAGGCCCATGCCTAAACATAGTGAAAACAATATACAGCAAATCAGTAGCCAACATCAAACCAAATGGAGAGAATCTTGAAGCAATCTCACTAAAATCAGTGCCTAGACAAGGCTGCCCACTCTCTCCCTACCTATTCAATATAGTACTCAAAATCTTAGCCAGAGCAATTAGACAACAAAAGGAGGTCAAATGGATACAAATTGGAAAGGAAGAAGTGAAAATATGACTATTTCCAGATGATATGATAGTATACTTAAGTGACCCCAAAAATTCTACCAGAGAACACCTAAACCTGATAAACAACTTCAGAAAAGTGACTGGATATAAAATTAACACAAACAAATCAGTAGTCTTCTTATACTCAAAGAATAAATGGGCTGAGAAAGAAATTAGGGAATTGACATCCTTCATGATAGTCACAAATAGTATAACATAGCTTGATGTGACTCTAACCAAACAAATGAAAGATCTGTATGACAAGATCCTCAAGTTTCTGAAGAAAGAAATCAAAGAAAATCTCAGAAAATGGAAAGATCCCCTATGCTCATGGATTGGCAGGATCAATATAGTAAAAATAGATTACTTTTTTTTTACCCTGAAATTACCATTTCCACCATGCCTGAGCCTAACCTTGCTCTGTCCTAGGCTGATCCTGAACTCAGGAATCTTTCTGCCTTTGGAAGCAGGGAGGGATCTCCTGTGAGAATCACTTTCTAAATCTCTTTATCTCCTTCCTAGTAATTTCCTAACAAGTTGGCTCACTTTGTTGCTGTTTTTGTTCATTTAGATTCATGAAGTCCCCCATAAACTTCATTTTGCATCCTTATTTTTTGATAGTTGAGAATAAGATATTTTCAATCTCATGTTTGTAGAGTTCTTTACCATAGACTTAAGGGCTGTCCTGAAGGTCCCAGTATTTACCATTTTGCTGAGATTTAGCAACACCCTCAACTCCTGGACTTGTGCTTTTCTAATTATTACAGTGTCATTAACATTAACAGGGAGTACATTCCTCAGAAAGAAAGAGTCCTCCACTGATAATAAGTTCAAAAATATGTACATTATTACACAAACAAGTCATATAACCATAGCAGCCATTGACACTCATGGAAGTTCATACAGAGGCCCTGTTCCAGGGGCAGGAAATATGTCTCTCTGTCCCCACCAGGGCTGCACCATGCTTGGGAGGTACTGGAGAATGAGGGACATATGATTTTTTGGAGTATAATGCCAGGAGTTGTTTCTAAGGAAGATTTCAAATGATCTTTTTATGGAAGGGATTACCTTGGATGAAAGTGACATGGGTTCTGGGGCAAATTTTTAGTTCTTCTATTTAAAGGGGTACAAACTAAATAAGAGCAAAAATCATCAGAATGTTCTTCTCTGCTAAGACACAGCTGAGAGAAAAGGGCACAGTTCAGTTCCTTGAGGACCCTAAAATAGTCATATTGATGTCTTTATGTATTAAATGGAAGCATTGTATAAGTGTCCCTAAAGGACAGAAGAACACCTTCCAGGCTGTTGTAAGCACAAAATAAATACCTGTCAAACTGGTTTTGCTGCAGGGAATGATCAGGCTGTGGCACTTGCCCCCACAGGGGCGTGGTCACCTGGGTCCCTGCTAGGCACCCTGATTGCTAGACAGGGACACAAGCACTTGTTGGTATCACTGAGCTAAGATGGCATCACCTCGCTTCCTGTTGATCCGAACAATATGTCTTCTGTTCTCATGTATTGACACCAATTTGGTGGTGTATCTGGACCCTGAGTCAGAAACAACACTACTACCTGTGGTGATCTGGAGTGAGAAAGGTGAGTGAGGAGTAGATTGGTACAGGGCAGGAAGCCTTCTTCCCTTCTATTGTAGATTCACATCTGCAAAGCCAAAGCTGGAAGGGCCAAGAATTTGGATTTGGGGGCTGCTCTGCATTGGAGGGAAGGAATCCATATGACTGGTAAGCCCTCAAGGAGAGCTGTGCGGTGCTGGGTTTATTCTTTGTTAAAATCCTAGCAGCTGGGGCATTAGCCTGCAGCATCTCACAGACCATCTTTTCCCTGAAGATCTGAGCAGTACAACTCAGCCCTTCATTAATTCCTTCATTCGCATCTGAATAGAGATCTACCAGGCACCTGCATCTCCTTTACAGTTACCTCACAGCACCTGCTACACCTGAGCATGAAGCATTCTTCATTCTTCTGGAACTTGCTTTCCAGTGAGGGAAACATATCATAAAGAAACATGGGAAACTTGTCAAATGGCCATGGGTGCAGTGAAAACAGGCATAAAGCCTGAAAAAAGACAGAGCCTGGGGTGTGAGCTTGTGCTTCTACAGGATTCACCCAGAGAGTGACAACTGAGCAGAGCTGACATGGATAGAAGATGCCATATGGATGTGTGGTCCAAGGAACAGCTGATGCAAAGGCCCTGAACTTGGTATATCAGTGTGCAGATCAGTGTAGCAGGAGCAGAGGGAGCAAGGGAAGAGAGGATGGACACATATGCTGAGGCTTTTCAGACTAGTGTAAGAACTCAAAATTGGATCTGAAATTTGTGAGGAGATGTGCTGGGGACAACAAACAATGACAGGGACTGACTGGTGTGAGGTGGAATCTCAGGGTTGTTTTGATTTGTATTTCCCTGATAACTAAGGATGCTGAACATTTCTTTAGGTGCTTCAGAGCCATTTGAGTTTCCTCAGTTGCAACTTCCCTGTTTAGCTCTGCACCCCATTTTTAATAGGGTTATTTGACACTCTGGAATCTAACTTCTTGAGTTCTTTGTATACATTGGATATTAGCCCTCTATCAGATGTAGGATTGGTAAAGATCTTTTCCCAATCTGTTGACAGTGTCCTTTGCCTTACAGAAGCTTTACAGTTTTATGAGGTACCATTTGTCTATTGAAAAGAGAAACTTTAAGCCTTAAAAAATTGCCTGTCAATTTGTACCCAGAAAGTAGTCTGTATAAATTTATTATGTGCCTTCCAGATATCCCTACTTCCAGTTGAGAACTCCTATCCTGCGTCAAGACTAGACCCTGACAGAGATGGGTAGTAAAATGGGCCTGCTTTACATTTTAACTATAATTGTTCTAAGTCCACTGTGGTAGTTAGTACCTGAAGAGAGCTAATTTAGGAAAATAATTCCCCAACACTCAGGAGGCAGATACGATGATCTCTGTGACTTCCAGGGCGGTCTGATCTATATGTCAAGTTCCAGGTCAGCCAGAGCTATATGAGGAGACCATATCATATACAGTTTAAATTAAAATAAAATGTAAGAATTGTTCTGTTTGTGACAGTAGATGGCCATGCAGACGCTTGTAGTGGTCACTGAATCAAAAGCTGTGGGTCTGAGCTCTGGGGAGAAGTTGTCATTAGAAAGACATGGATTGCCGAATAGTCATCTGTAATTACAGGAGATTCCTATGCTTGTCAACAGTGATGACAACAGGCATTTTCTCATGTTTCTTATTGGGATCAGATTTATTAGCTGTGAAGATTCATTTTCTTCAAGAATATTTTCAAGGAGATTCCCCATGTAATTCAGTTCAGTGACATGATTGTCCTGGAGACTCCCTGGCTTTATCCCTGTGGCAAGTCAGTCAGGGTTTTTTCCTTTTATAATAGGTGAAGAGGGATCAGGGCCAGACACATTCCAGAGACTCTAGAAAGGGAGGAGAGAAACTGCATAGAATCAGAATTTATGGATTGTAGGCATGAGAACCTCTCTGTTTTGTCTCACTGTCTTCATCTCTGTTGTAGGTGCTATGTTTAGAATAGATTATAAATATCACAATATCTGAAAGAGGACACTGCACACTTGAACCCTAGAGATACCTGAGGCTCAGAGCTATCTAGTGACAGCTGTGTACATGAAGTGTGGGGAATTGATGGAACTTTGACACATTTGAGGGTGGCATCAAGGGACTACATATGGCCTGAGAGGTGAAGACAGAAGAGATGATACCATAGTTTTTGGCCTGGAGAATTTTAGAAAGTGAAGTTTTTTTAATCAAGGAGGGGTAGCTCGGAGGGTGAGCACATCTGAGGTGTAGTGTGTGTTGTGTGTGTGTGTGTGTGTGTGTGTGTGTGTGTGTGTGTGTGTGTGTGTGTATGCACAGATAAGCACATGTAGAGATCAGTGGGCATTTTTCAGAAGTCAATTCTTTCCTTCTCACATGTGGGTCCCAGGGATCGAACTCAGGACATTATGCTTGACAGCACAAGACTTCACCCACTGTAACACTATGCCTTGTCAATTGCCTTCTTTAATTACATATAGCCCATGGGGACCTAGAATTTTCTTGATCTTGATATATAACCAAGAATGTCCTTTTTTCCCCTTTTTCTTTCTGTCTATTTTATTTGAATTTGCTATTTTACTTTAAGACAAGGCCTCATTGTGTAGCCAAGGCTGTCTTGGAGCTCATTATGTAGTCCAGACTAGCCTCAAGTCCCCAGTGATCTTCTTACCTCTACCTTCTGAATGCTGGCATTACAGGAGCTACTAGTCCAGGGTTCTAAAGGTATCCTTGGATTCCTGATCCTCTTCTGCTTTCCAAGATGTGGGGTTACAAAAAGTGTACCACTAGACTCAGATCATTTTATTTTCTAGGGGAGGGGCACTTTGTTTTAAAACCAAGCTCACTTGTGTGTAGTCCAGGCTGATGTGACCACAGGATCCCTTTGTCCCACCTCTGGAGTGCTGGGATGTAGGCATGTGATGGTACACCCAGTTTATGAATCAGTCAATCTGATTCCCTTTTCACGCAATTGGACAGTGCTACAGAGGTGTTTGCACAGGTGGGGACTTTAGTTCAGATCCACTGCTCTCTGACTAATTTAAAATTCTGGCCTGGGGTGGAATCATCCTAGGAGTGAATGTGCCAGGAGTAGGGACACCTCAGCTTCTAGGGATGGAGTGGACAATCAGGAAACAGCCAAGAAAAGATAGTGAAGGATAGTGAGTGGTAGAGGGAGGTCAAAAGAGCTCAGTGTTCTGGAAGCCACTGAAGAAAATATTCCCTGAAGGAAACAAGCCAAGTGTGATGGCTCACACCTACTGTCCCAGGCCTGGGAATGACAAGGAAGGAATGACTGCAAATTCAAGGCAAGGACAGATCATCTAGTCACTAGTAAGACTCTTGTGAATTTCTACAGAATATTTTGTGATACCACACTTCAAAAACAACAACAATAAAAATCACACCACCACCATAAGAGGAAAACAGCAGGTCATCAGAACACATGTACATTGGTCAGTTATGAGCAGCCTGGGAACTGATCATTGGAATTATCCAAGTGAAGACTGGTGTGCCTTGTAGCAGACCAGTTTGAGGGTGATATTTTTGAGTGGGTTAAAGAGTACCACTGTAAAGAATTAGAGTTCATGTATATGGACAGCTCTTGCAAGGCTGCTTCAGGATGCTGCCCTCTCCTGCAATCAAGTTGCTGATTACAAAGTTGTGTTGTGCTGGAAACAGCCAGCTTGTGGTACAGAAGTAAAGTAGTTCACCAGACCTGAGCTAACATATTAGTCATTTTATTTGTTTACATTTCAAATGATATCCCCCTTCCCACTTACCCATCCGCAACTCCCCTAGCCCAACACCCTTCCCCCCTCCCCTTTGACTATATGAGGGTGCTTCTCTACCCACTCACCTACTCCAGTCTCACTGCTCTAGCATCTGCCTCTCCTGGGGCATCAAGCTTCCACAGGACCAAGGACATCACCTTCCACTGATGTCAGATAAGTCTATCCTCTGCTACATATGAATCTGGAGCCATGGCTCCCTCCATGTATACTCTTTGAATGATGGCTTTATCCCTGGAAGCTCTGGGTGGTTCAGTTAGTGGATATTGTTCTTCCTATGGGGTTGCAATCCCCCTCAGCTTCCCCTAGCTCTTCCATTATGGTCCCTGGGTTTAGTCCCCAGACTCTCCACCCATTCTGGTGAAAGCCAGAGCCAGCTTGATCTCCAGAAGTCCCATAAACCCTAAGAAAACAAAATCAGTCATTCAAAGTCTCCCACCCAAAAAAGCCTAGGGCCAGATTGTTTTAGTCCAGAATTCTATCAGACCTGCAAAGAAGACCTAATACCAATACTTCTCAAACTATTTCACAAAATATAAACAGAAGGAACACTACCCAATTTGTTCTATAAAGCCACATTTACACAGATACCTAAACCACACAAAGACTCAACAAAGAAAGAGAACCATAGATCAATTTCTGTTATGAATATCAATACAAGAATAGTCAATAAAATTCTTGCAAGCCAAATCCAAGAACACATCAAAATGATCATTAACCATGATCAAGGAGGCTTCATCCAAGGAATGCAGGGATGGTTCAAAATACAGAATTCCATCAACATAATCCTCTATATAAACAAACTCAAAAAAAAAAAGAGAAAATCTTTGACATGATCACCTCATTAGGTGCTGAAAACGTCTTTTACAACACCCCTTCCTGCTAAAAGTATTGGAGAGAATAAAGAATAGACAGTGTGAACAGAAACACAGGAGACTGTATCTTAGAGAGAGAGAACCACTGTCCTGGCAGGACTGGGGCACAGTTAAGAGAAGCCACCCAGTCTTGCTTCGTTTTGCATTTTGTGTACTTCTTGAGCAGACAGATTGGGCAGATCACTATTTGTTAAGCAGTGACTCATGTAACAGCATTTGAGCTCCATGAGGCTGGGCATTTGTGGTGCAGGCTCTTTAAGCTCTAGTTGTTTGTTAAGTGTTAGAGGTCACTCTCCTGGGATTTAAAAAGCAAGCGATTTTGTTTTTCATTTCTAACCTTTGCTTGTGTGTGCCTCAGGCACTTCATGTTTCTCATCCTCCTGCTTCATTTCCCAGTGATGAGATTATAGATTGGTGTCACCACACCTACCCGTTTTTCTTGTTGTTGTTGTTGTTTAATTTAACTTAATTTGTTTAACTAAGTAGTGGCGAATAACTTTGAACTTCTAATTCTCCTCCCTCTGCCTTCCAAGTGTGGGACCATATGTGGGTATTTCTTGTGTAGGTTATGCAGTCCTGAGGGCTTGGTGCACGCTAGGCAAATATTTATCAGTGGAGCTACTTTCCAGCCCCATGTGATCTTCTGAGGCTTGTTAGAACCCTATAGACAGACCTGAGCAAGAAGTGTTCTTTTTTTAAATTTGTAGCCTCTTTTTTACTAGTTGTTATTAAAGGAAACTATAAAGATACAGATACATCATAAACATAAATATTTACATGTATGATAAAGTCTTGAAAAGTCACTTACATGAAAAACAGCAGAAACAGAAAATGGTCAGTATTTTGAGAATCACAGAACTAAAGTCAAGCATTTCAATGTTTCCTACACATGAAACACGGCAATGGTTAGAGCTCAAGCATAGAGTTCTAAAAAAGTAAAGAGACTAAAGAAAGGGAGACCTGCACAGATATAGATACGTGCATTTGAAAAGGACACAAATTCAGCTCAGCAAAGAGAATATAGGGCCTCCATAGCACAGAAAAGTGACTAAACACAAATCAGAGGCTAAAATGTTAAGTACATGAGAAATCTTCTTATGAGAGAAAAGCTAGGTGGAACCACATTTGATAATGAGGTTTTAGATACAGTACCAAGTGAATATAAAATTTATAAGACTAAAACTGAATACATATGAATTTTATAAAATTGAAAATCTGTCTCATAAGTGCCAAACACACAAGCTACAAATATGAGAAATTACTATTTGTAAACTTCATATTTGATAAAAAAGATTTGTATTCAAAACCTTCAAAAGAATTCTCAGAAATCAAAAACAATGCAAAAGAGAGAGAAATTCCCAATTTTTAAACAGACATAGAAAATATCACTGAAACCAAGTAAGCACATTAAAACATGCAAAAATGCTTTATCTCCAGAAAAACAGAAATTAAAACAGCAGAAAATAAGACCATTCTCTCAGAATTGCTAATATTTAAAACATACTTGTATGAGATTCCGTCAAGAGACAAAGCAGTAGGACCTCTTATTTGTTGTTGGAAGAGATATAAAATGGCTCACCCACTTTGGACTACAGATTCCTGCAAAATTAATGAGTCTTTCCATGTTAGGCATCAATTACATAGAATTACACTTAGCCAATTTATTGAAAGCTTCTACACATGAGAGGGGACAATATCACTGTTAATACAGCCAAAATGGAGCCTGCCAAAATGACATTCAAGAGTGAACAAATAAACAAGTTGGCAACACCCATGAATGGAATGCTTCTCATAAATAAAAGTATTGACCTCCCAATTTGTGCCTAGATTTCGAAGAATCTCGTATCCATATTTATGAGAAAAAAATGTAAAGCCAGTCTGAAGAGATTCTAACTATATAAATATTATGTGAGATAAACCAGACAATGGACATAATGCAAATGTAATCCATGGTTACAAAAAACTAAGGAGGAAATGCAGTTCTCAAATTGGTAAAGCATGGAGATTTTTAAGTAGTAGAATATTCTTTAAGAGACTCTGATGGTCATCATATTACTGAATATATTGATCAATACTCACAAAATTCGTAGCATAAAAAGTGAATATGAGTGTATACAATTAAGAAAATCATAAAGTTAGAGCATCCCAGGATAGAATATTGACTGGAACAGAAATCTGCTTTACAAACTTGTGAAAAAGCCTCCCTAAAATGAACAAGATAAAAGATGCTGACCTTTGGAATCCATAAGAGAGAAGTCAAAAGTCAGATACACGCATTGCTACTGGAGTGTCAACAAATTTTCTTGTCTCAGACAGCAAATGATATAAAAAGATAGACCAGACTAACTTAACCTATACACTCATAGATGTTTATAAACATTATGATTTATAAACAGCTATGGGTATATTATGGTAAATATGACCTTTGGATGTTTACTCTAACTAAAATGATGTGCCAGAGTCCACTATTTGCTATTTACTTAGTTTTTCAATTGCATTACACTAAACAATGTTTTCAGAATCCTTAGTTCCACCTCTGTGGACAAGGACCTTGGAATATAGTGTAGTACTTCTGTATAATTGCTTTTGACTTCTCTCTTATGAAGAAGTGTTCTTTTGTCTGTTACTGTTGAGGTGAAATTCATGTAACACCAGGTTCACTGTTTTTAGTGCCCAGTTGAAGGCATTGAGTCTGTTTAGAAACTGAGGCATCCACAACTCCTCTCTAATTTCAGAACTTGTCAGGAAAACTATCATATGATTTAAGTTGTTTCCTTCCCTCTCCTCTCATTTCTAATAACCTCCAGGGTATTTTATGCTTGTGGGGTGTCTTATTATGGACACAAAAGATAAAAGGGATTGCATAATTGATATCTTTTGTTCAGCATTATTTTAAAGAACAGGTTTTGAAGTTCATCCAGGTTTTAGCATATCCTAGTACTTTATTTCTATTTATGTGTGACTGTTGCTATTTCATTGTATGAATATACTACAGATTATTTTATCCAGTAATGGACATTTGGCTTTTTTTAACCTTCTGCTATTACCAACAATACTACTGTTAATATTTGTGTCATGTTTTATATAGGAAAATGTTTTAATTTTTCTCAAGTACAAAGTTAGGAGTGGAATTGTGGAGTCATTTGATAAATACATGCTTAATTTTTTATTCACAACCACACTTTTCTACAGGGGTTGCATTGCTACATGTCCACCGTAGGGCATAAGTATTTATTTCTCCATGTCCTCAAAGTCTGTCTAGGATTGAGTCAGAACTCCTATCTTCTTGCAGACATATCTCTTTTTTCTTTCCCATTTTAAAAATTATTTTCTTTATTAATTTTGATGTTGTATTGAGATTTATTAATTTCATTGTTTTATGTATTTTGTTTTATTATTTTATGTGTTTTGTTCACATTTATGTCTGTGCATACGCATGCAGTACCCACAGACGCCAGAGGAGGGTGGTAGATACCCTGGAACTGAACTTACAAACAACTATGAGCCACCATGTCCATGCTAGGAAGAACAATAATTGCTTTTTACTGTTGAACCATTTCTTTAGCCTTATTTATTTATTTATTTATTTATTTATTTATTTATTTATTTATGGAAAGGGACTCACAAGCTAGCCCTGCTTGGCCTAGAGCTAGATATGGAGAAACAGGCTGACCTTGAACTCACAGAGACTTCTTCCCAGCCTCTGTCTTCAGAATGTTGGAATAAAGGCAGCCACCACCATGAAAGACTGTATTTTTTTATTTTTTTTTAACTGGGTCTAGTGAGATGGTTGAGTGGTTAAACATATTAAATGTTCTTGCAGAGGGCCCAGGTTTGGATCTTAGCACTCACATGGTAACTCATAACTGCTTGTATCTTAAGCTCCAGCAGATTCAGCACCCCACCTTTACTCTTCAGGTGCCAGACACACAGGTAGTGCACACATATAATTGCAGGCAAAATATTCACAAACATAAATTGAAATACAAAAATTTTAAAAATGTATTTATGTATATGTATTTGTGTGATTGTCTTGTGTGCAGGTACACATAAAGGCTAGAAGAAATAGTTGAACCCCAAGAATCAGAGTTACAGGTGATTATGTGTCACCTGAACTTAGTGTTAGGACTCAGATTCTCTGAAGAAACAGTCCATACTGTTAATCACTTAAGCATCTCTTCAGTCTACCTACCTGCCAACACACACACACACACACACACACACACACACACACACTTACACATCATTTCTTAATTATATTGTAGGTATTTTTATATCATTTTGGCATTGATCTCAGACATATGTTTCACAATATTGTCCTTTAATCTGGAGGGTAGTCTATCCACTAGGTTCCAGCTACATTTACTGTGGTATACAACCCCATGGTAGATCATGGAATGGAATGTGGAGCTTGAGAAAAAAAATGTGGCAACAGTATTCTGAACACACAGTGGACAAACATTAATTGAAAATCAAGGGTGAAGTGAATGGGGTTGTCCTGGCAGTGTGTGCATCTTCCACTCCACTGCAGCCTTCATTCTGAACACCAAACACTTGCATGTGCATTGTGCATGCTGTTCCACCAGGAACACCAACAAATGCTTCTCAGATGCTCTGCTCAGACTGCTGGCCGAAGTGTGTTATGAGCTATAGATCTTTTATCTTTCATACAGTGTTCGTGCTCTTATAGAAACAGTGGTTTAATTACAAAAATCAAGAACTTTTAATATTTACTTCAATGTGTAAATACCAAATAATTTTCTCTTTCTTTTATATTGTGTTGCAATGTTAGATTTTAGAAATTTCTGTTTTCAGAACTGGATAGATAGCTCAATGGTAAAGGGACCAGAGGATCTGGGTTCAGTTGTCAGGACTCACATGGCAGCTTACAACTGTTTGTGACTCTACTTCCCTGTGACCTGAGATCCTCTTCTGGCCTCTGTGTTTAGTGTACACAAGGGTTTCAGAGACATACAAGTAGAAAAAAAACCCATACACAAAATATTAAGTTAAATAAATCTTTTAAAAGTAATGTTTTGATTCATGTGTTTCCATCATTGATCTTGTTGGCTAGAAGACAACATAAGCATGAATACCTTTAAAAACCTTATTGAAAAGAAAATACCTGGAATCTATGCCGTGCCGCTAGAGATTGAGAAGAACACGGAAAAGGTAAGATTCCAGCTTGTTCCTTGTGAGGTTTGCTGAGGGCTTTGGTGGGGTTTGCTGAGGGCTTTTTTGGGCAATCCTATTTGAAGACTTCACCTTGCAATAAAAGATCCCCACTGGGTTTTTTTCATTTTATTTTGGGATGCAGGATTTTGCCCTATTGGTCAGGCATGACTGGAACTTGGTTTTCATGCCCCGGCCTCCTGAGTGTTGGGATTGCAGGCATGTGCCATCATGCTTATGAACTCTAATGGACATAATCATTGTCTCAGCCTGTATGAGTTACTTTTCTGTTGCTGTGGTAAACACACAATTTATGAAAAGCAATGTAGAGTTTATATGGGCTTATATTTCGAAGGTGATAAGAGTTCATCATGGCAGAAAGGTAAGAGAGCACAGCTTCAACTGTAAGCATGGAGCAGGAAGACAAACTGGAAGTGAGGCAAGCCTGTGAACCCTTCAATTCCACCCCAGTGATATACTTCTTCCATCAAGGCTGGACCTTCAAGTAATGTTCCCGACAGCATTGCCAACTGGAGACCACATGTTAAATACCTGAGCCTTTTGGGAACATTTTCATTCCAACATCCAAACACAACTTAAGTCAGTTTCCTCTGAGAGAAGATCTGGTTACTAATAGTCGTATCCTTTGATTTCTCACTGCTTTTTTTTTTTAGGATGTGGAGAACCAAGTCCTGGATACCAGTTCCCAACAGTGTCAGGTTCTTGCTCAGGATCCTAAATTGCAGGATGGCTACATTGCTGTTGTATTGTCCAAGGGACTCCAGTTCCTGTAAGTATCCTTCTATTACATGGTAACAGTTACAAGGAATCACTGTTTCTTCTATTCGTATATATTGATTGTAATTATATAGATATCCTCCCATATCAATGCAAAGAAGTTATCCTTAAGATGTCCCTGTAAGAAGCTTTGTGGAATTTAATTAGTTTTGTATTTGTGCTTCTGTGTGTACAGTTCTCTCTCTCTCTCCCTCCCTCTCCCTCCCCCTCCCCCTCTCCCTCTCCCTCTCCCCCTCCCCTTCCCCCTCCTATCTCTCCCTCTGTCTCTCTTTCTCTCCTCACTCTGTGCACATGTGTTAGCATGAGTGTGGAGGTCAGAGGTCAATGTTCGCTGTCTTCTTCAATTGCTTTCTACTTTCATTTTTAGAATAATTTTTTTGGTTATTTATTATATGTGTCTGTGTGTATGAGGGTGTAGGGAGTTGGCATGGACAAATGTAAGTGCAGCACTCACAGAGGCCAGAGGAAGGCATCAGATCACCTCAAGATGGAGTTACAGTTGATTGTTAGCTATCCATCCATTATGGTTGCTAGTCACTAAACTTGAGTCTTCTGCAAGAGCAGAAAACCCTCGTAACCATTGAGCCATCTGTCCAGACTTGTACTTTACTCTAAATACTTTAAACTGTATTTATTTACTTACTGTGCTTGCTGGACAGTATGATGACGATGATAAAGAATGTCTCTCCATGAACCTGGAGCAAACTATTAAACTAGACTGGCTGATTGATGAGCCCAGAGACCCTCCTGTTTCTACCTCTCCAGTGCTAATATTACCAGATTGCAGCTATGCCTGGATTTTTTTTTATTTTTATTTTTTTAATTTATTTTTTACAGGGAGACAGAGAATATTTAATTTTTGAAATAAAAGCAGAAAAAAGTTTTATTTTACATCTATCAGACAATCTTTATAGTAATTTGTATTTAACCAAATATTTGAAGTGAAACACCTCAGTTTCTATTTCTTTATACTTCCTTTCTCTGAGAAGAAAAAAATAGATTCATGAAAACCACAGACTTGACTGCAAATAAAAAAGGATTTTCTGGCTAAGGGCACAGTTGAGTGTAACAGGACTTGCCCTACATATGCAATGCCCTGGGTTCAATCCCTGGCAATAAAGGAGAAAAGATAACTTAAAGAAAGAAATAACACAAAAATTTATAAGTAAATAAATTTCTAGCAATGAATACTGCTGCCATCAGACGCATCTCTCTGAAAACATGGCCCCATTCTTCTGTATATGGGTGCTCTTTTTTAAGAGAATCTGATAGAACCGAGGAAAAAAAAAAAAACACTGAATTTAGCAGATAAATATGCAACAGACACAAATAATTGAAAAAAAATAAGATATTCCATCCATAAGAATAATGTTATAAAGATACTGGTTCTTTTCTGCTGGATCGGTGTTACATTGCTACGTTTTTTGTTTTGTTTTGTTTATTCTTTGATTTTTTTTTTTTACAGTCCAGATTTTATCTCACTCCTGGTCCACTCTCTGACGGCTCAACATTCCACACCTCTTCCTCCATCTCTAAGAGGATGTTCCCACTCCCCAACTCCACCAGATCTCCCCTCTCCCTGGGGCCCCAAGTCTCTCTAGTGTTAGGTGCATCACCTCTGACAGAGTCCAGACATCACAGTCCTCTGCTGTGTATGTGTTGGGGGCCTCATATTAGTTGGTATATGCTCCCTGGTTGGTGGCTCCATGTATAGGCAATCCTGGGGGTCCAAGTTAGTTGAGACTGCTGGACTTCCTATAGGGTGCCCCCCCCTCCTCAGCTTCTTCCAGCTTTACCCTAATTCAACCACAGGAGTCACCAGCTTCTGTCCATTGGTTGGGTATAAATGTCTACATCTGTCTCTTTCAGCTGCTCTTTGGGCCTTTCGGGGAGCAGTCCTATAATTCTATGGTTTAGGTTCCTACAATGTATTAAAAATAGCTTAATCTATAAAGTGACAACTGATAACATTCTAATCTGACCATCAGACCTGACAGGCAGCTTTGATTTTTTTCAGGAGGTCAGTGGCTCAGAGATGCCCAATCCCTGCCATGAAAGATATGATCTCACTTTCTGATAAAAAAAAATTTAAGGTAACTTCTGCTTTTGAAAAAAAAATGGTTTTTATTGCTTTTTGAGTATGGGTGTCATTCCTGACTCATGTCTAAGAGAATGTCTAGTTCTCTGCAACTGAACTTACAGAGAGCTGTGAGCTGCCAAGTCAGTCCAGGGAATGAAACTGAAGATCTGTGGAACTTAACTAACTTAAGAACCTCAGCTCCCAACTGCTGAGCTTCTCCCCACGCCCAACTCTCACTTCTTTATCCTCATTGTTTCCTTTTCTAACCTGCATCTACCTGATATTTTGATTTTCTGTTTTCTAATTGAGATCAAGTCTTGCTTGTATCCCAATCTGGCCTCCGAATCTAACAGTTCTCCTGCCTTAGCCTTCCAAGTGCTCAGATTACAAACATGTGTGATCACAACCAGCACCCACTTGTTTAAAGAAAAACATTAGTAGTTTGATGTGTGCACTAATCAGCTGCCCTTGTCAGATCCCATTGCCCATAGTATAACAAACCATCCATCACTAATGAGGAAGTAGGAAGTTTCTTGGGATTGTTAATCTCTCTGGCACAGGCAAATCATCAGGTGACAATATCTCTCTCCAGATTAAATAATAGGATTTCATGGAAATAAGGTTCCAACTGTGTGGTAGGTAGTACATGAATAGTGTATGAGTGTGTACATGTACTGCAGGTGCCAGGGAGGCCAGAAGAAGGTGTCAGATCTCCTGAAGCTGGAGGACAGGAATCTGTGAACCAATCAGTGTGGATGTTGGGATCCTAACTCAGGTCCTCTGCAATAGCAGTGCAAACTAAACTAAACTATATGTACAGTGCCTAAAATTGACTATCATTGATCTGAAGTTCAGAATCAACTTCACTACAAAATGAATTTGAGGCTAGCTTGGGATACAAAAAAATAGTGGGTCACAAAAGAAAACCAAGAACTCGTGTTTAGAAATAGTCTATTGACTGGACACCTCGATGCAAAAGTTTGACCAAAATTGCTTCAAAAATATCTGGACAACCTGGATGAAGTGGCATGTGCCTTTAATTCTAATATTTGAGGTGCAGATTCAGACAGATCTTTGAGTTTGAGGACAGCTTGGTCTACAGAGTGATTTCCAAGAGAGCCAAAAATACATAATGAGACCCTGTGTCCTTCCCCCCAAATACCTCAAGGGCTGAGGTTGGAGGATGGAGAGAGGGTAGGATACAGAGGTGGCTCAGCAGTTGATAACCCTTAATTGCTCTTGCAGAGACTTGAAGTGACTTGCCTTGCTGGATTAAACTCCAGGAAATTGTCCAAAGACAAACCCATGACTTGTGGAAACACTGTGAATACAGCAGTGCTCTGCACCTACTTTGAACTGTTGAGACACAATCTACTGCAAAGGGCCAACCCGGTCTGGAAAGAAGAGCTTAGTCTTTTGCTCATGCACATAGCCTCTCCCTTCTCTCCTCTTGTTAGCTTGGGTAAAGTTCTTAGTCTGTAAGAGAGGCATGCTTGCTTAGTGTGTGCTCTTCTCAGATTCCCTGAAATAAACCTGCCTGAACTTTGGAGTCTGGTCTCCTGACTTCTTTTTCCACATGATTTCTTAACATGGTACTCTATCCCAGAACATGTTCTTGGAGCAGGGGACTATCTTACAAGCAGCAGCAGAGTATCCACGGCTAATACTTGGATACTGCCTGAGGTGTCCCTGAGTTAGTTCCACCTTGTCTCTGAACCTTCCCTCCTTTCTCTGACACAGCCTTCCTTTGTCAACTCCCTGGATAAGCATTACAGAATGCCTAGGCCCCAGGACTTGTTCCTCCAGACTGCTGGGTCCTGGCATGGGTAACACTCCAGACATTTGTTGGGCTTGTTCCTTCAACTGCCACTTAATTAATCTTTTGGGCTTCTTCTTTTCTCTCCTTTTCTTCCCCTCTTCTCTACTTCCCTTCCTCCCTCCTTTCCTCCTTTTTCCATCTTCCTCACCCCCCACAGATTTCTCTCCTAATCAGTCCCAGAAAAAAAAAAGGTCTTTCTAGGCTTCCAGTTATATATCCAATATGAGGCCTTCATGTGAAGTGTGAGGTGATGAGTGTCTTCTGTCTAGAAGTCTGATTTGGGACTTATCTGCTCTGGGTTCAAATTTGAGGATTGCCAGTCTCTGGTAAATGCAAAGGAAGTCCCATCCTCTAACAGATGCTGTAACTAATTTTTCACCGATCCTAGTTTCTCAAAATTCTCAGTTCTAGGGATTGAAGTCAAGACATTGTGCTTGGCTGCAGCTTTCTTAACCACTAAGCATTTTCATTTCCCTATGTGTCCATTTGAGACATTAGGTCTCCACAGAGGCCTCAATGTCTTCAGCACTATGTGGTACTTAGAAGAAAAGGCTCTGTGGAAGGAAGACAAGACTCCACCTTCTTTTGGGACTGGGAAAGGGCTTTTCATACAGAGCTAGTAGAATGTTTGTTCTGGAATATAGTGGGTTGGTCTGGTTCTGCTATGTATTCAGATGGTAAATACTGTCCCCCAAAATGTGGTTCACCTCAAAAAAAGGATCCTCAAGTACACCAAGTGATACTATGTAAACGTTCCTCCCCAGTTTAAAACTATTGGTTAAATTAAACTGGCAACAGCCAATTACTGGGGGAAATAGAAGTGTAGTGTGAGTTACCAGTCTTGAGATCACAGGTAGGACCATGAAAAAGAAAGGAGACAGAGAGTGGAGACTGCTATGAGAGGAGATGGCCATGAGCATGTGGCCAAGAGAAAACAGCAAGTAACAAGGGACATTATGGCTGGGAAATAAATTAGAATAGTTCCCAATCTGCCCAATCTAGGCATATGGTATGTAAATAACATACATGCATCGTGTGTTTTTATATGCGCTAGCTAGAATTTAGTTCCTTTTACATTAGATCTTGCAGGGAAAGTGAGGTAACCCAATCACAAAAGAACACACATGGTATGCACTCACTGATAAGTGGATGTTGGCCCAGAAGCTCGGAATACCCAAAACACAATTCACATATCAAATGATGCCCAATAAGAAGGAAGGAGAGGCCCCTGGTCCTGGAAAGGCTCGATGCAGCAGTGTAGGGGAATAGCAGGACAGAGAAGCGGGAGAGGGTTGATTGGGGAACAGGGGGAGGGAAAAGAGCTTATGGGACTTTCAGGGATGGGGGAACCAGGAAAGCAGAAATCAGTTGAAATGTAAATAAAGAATATATCTAATAAAAAACCGATCTTGCAAGGAAGTTGGGATTCCAATAGGAAATGATGAAATTACAGAGGGGGACGCTTTAGCTAGTGAGAAGAAGTGTAAGGTATCTGAGAGATCCAGTCAGGGCTTCCAGACACATGGGCAAGCATGTCCTGTGTGTAGCAGAGAGATGTGAAAATATGTCTTCTTCCTATGCAACTTGCAATCTGGCTTATAGCTAGAGACCCTTGTTCCTCATGATTCCCTTCTATAATACATTCTGTGTTCCTTGGCAAGAGTCTTTTTCTCAATCTAGAGTAATTGTCTCAATTACCTTTCAATTTGTTCTGTCATGAAAAAAATGTAAAACAAATGTTTAAGTGAATCTTTTCAGTAAGATGTATACACGGTATACTGGGATTCTACAATACTAGCTGTTGTTGTTGTTGTTGTTGTGGTTATTTTCAGAACAGGGTTTCTCTGTATAGCCCTCTCTGTCCTGAAACTCATTATAGAGCAGCCTGGCTTGAAACTCAGATATCCCCCTTACTCTGCCTCCCAAGTACTCTTATCAAAGATGTGCATAATCATTGCAAGTCTGAAAGTAGTTCTCAAAAGGTGTTGAAGAAGGTGTTTTAGAAAGAAGATGAGATGCAAAGAAGGGATTCAGAGAAGAGCAGTCTGGGCAGAGATTGTCTTAGAGGGGAAGTGGAGTTGATTCCAGACTTCTATTGAGAGGTTTCAAGTTCTTGACAGCTGTGAGGCAGGAAGGCATGGGAATGATACAGTAGAGTGAATGAACTGTAAGAGGGCCACAGCCTGCAGATCTGGGCTGCAGAAAGAACAAGGAATGAAATCTGTGAGAAGTTTAAGTGATCTGTAAAGATCAGAGACAGGGCCTGTACTAGAAAGAAGCAAGTTAGATAGAGTCTATGAAGAGGTGCTTGACAGTGCAGTGGGTTGCTAGTCAGAGGTAGATGGGCAAGGAAAATGGTTCTAAGCTATAGGGAGAATACACAGATACAGTGCAAGTCTAAACACAAGAGTCCAGTTCGTTTTTTTTTTTATTCCAAACCCATCTACCCTCCAACTGTTCCATATCCCATAACTCCTCCCCACCCCACTGTCTTCACATGGATATCCCCACTCCCCCACCCCATCTGACCTCTAAATACTCTGGGGCCTCCAGTCTCTTGAGGGTTAGATGCATCATCTCTGAACAAACACAGACCCAGCAGTCCTTTATTGTATGTATGTTTGGGGCCTCATATCAGCTGGTATATGCTGCCTGGTTGGTGGTCCAGAGTTTGAGAGATCTCAGGGGTCCAGATTAATTGAAACCATTGGTCCTTCTTCAGGGTTGCCCTCCTCCTCAGCTTCTTTCAGCCTTCCCTAATTCAACAACAGGGGTCAGCCTCTTCTGTCCATTGGTTTGAGTGCAAATATCTGCATCTGACTCTTTCAGCTGCTTGTTAGGCCTTCCTGAGTGCAATCTTGCTAGGTCCATTTTCATGAGTGCTCCATAGCCTCAGGAATAGTGTCAGGCCTTGGGACCTCCCCTTGAGCTGGATTCCACTTTGGGCCTGTCACTGGACCTTTTTTTCCTCATGTTCCTCTCCATTTCTATCCCTATAATTCTTTTACACAGGAACAATTATGGGTCAGAGTTGTAACTGTGGGATGAACCCCTCCTCCTTCATTTGATGCCCTGTCTTCCTGCTGGATATGGGCTCTGTAAGTTCCCTCTCCCTACTGTCGGACATTTCATCTAAGGTCCCTCCCTTTGAGTCCTGGGAGTCTCTCACCTCCCAGGTCTCTAGTGCATTCTGGAGGGCCTCCCCAACCTCCTATCTCCCGAGATTGCCTGTTTCCATTCTTTCTGCTGGCCCTCAGGGCTTCAGTCCTTTTCCCTCACCCAATACCAGATCAAGTTCCCCTTCCACCCCACTCCCCCCCCACACACACACAAATGTCCCATTTCTCTAACAGGTGCCTCTTTCCCTCCCTCCCCACTTGTGACTGATTTGTTCTCCCTCCCAAGTAAGAGTGAGGTGTCCTCACTTGGGCACTTCAGCTTGTTGACCTTTTGAATTCTGTGGCCACATATAATGTGGTTCTAAACTGTAGGGAGAATACACAAACACAGTGTAAGTCTAAACACAAGAGCCCAGTTCTTTTTTTTTTATTCCAAATCTGTCCACCATCCACCAGTATATGGTTATTAGTGAGTATATACAATGCATGTAATTTTGAGTCTGAGTTACCTCACTCAAGTTGATATTTTTCTAGTTCCATCCATTTGCCTGCAAAACTAAGGATGTCCTCATGCTTAATACATGGGTAGTATTCCAATGTGTAAATGAACCACATTTTCTGTATTCATTCTTCTGTCGTGGGAAATCTAGGTTGTTACCAGCTTCTGGCTATCACAAATAAGGCTGCTATGAACATAGTGGAACATGTGCTCCTGTGGCATGGTGGGGCATCTTTTGCATGTATTCCCAAGAGTGGTATAGCTGGGTCTTCATGTAGATCAATTTCCAATTTTCTGAGGAACCTCCAGATTGATTTCCAGAGTGGTTGTACCAGTTTGCTGGTGGCAGCAATGGAGGAGTGTTCCTCTTTCTCCACATCCTCTCCAACCTGTGTTGTCGTCTGAGGTTTTGATCTTAGCCATTCTGATTGATGTAGGGTGGAATCTCAGGGTCATTTTGATTTGCATTTCTCTGATCACTAAGGAGTTTGAACATTTTTTAGGTCCTTCTTAGACATTAAAGATTCCTAACCTGTGAAATCTCGGTTTAGTTTTATACCCCATTTTTTGTTTGGGTTGTTTGGTATTTTTGGTGATTAGCTTCTTGAGTTCTTTATAAATTTTGGATATTAGCCCTCTATGGGATGTGTGGTGAGGATTTTTTCCCAATCTGTAGGTTGCTGATTTTGCTTATTGACTATGTCCTTTGCCTTACAGAAGCTGTCCAGTTTCATGAGGTCCCATTTATCTTTTTTTTTCTTTTTTTTTTAATTTTTTAAATTTTATTTTCTAAGTTTTTTTATATATATACATTCAAAATCATTTCCCCTTTCCCGTTTCCTCCCTCCCCAAAAGTTCCATAAGCCCCCTTCCCTCCCTCTTTTCCCCTTTCAACCCCCTCTCGCTTCTCTGTCCTGGTGTTCCCCTACATCCAGTTTTTCCAGGACCAGGGGTTTCTCCTTCCATCTTCTTAGAAATCTATTGATATGCAAATTGTGTCTAGGGTATTCCAAGATTCTGGGTTAATATCCCCTTATCAGTGACTGCATACCATGTGTGTTCTTTTGTGATTGGGTTACCTCACTAAGGATGATATTTTCAAGTTCTGACCATTTGCCTAGGAATTTCGTGAATTCATTGTTTTTAATTGCAGAGTAGTATTCCATTGTGTAAATATACCACATCTTCTGAATCCATTCCTCCATTGAGGGACATCTGGGTTCTTTCCAGCTTCTGGCTATTATAAATAAGGCTGCTATGAACATAGTGGAGCATGTGTCCTTATTGCATGCAGGGAAAGCCTCTGGGTATATGCCCAGGAGTGGTATAGCCGGATCCTCCGGGAGTGTCATGTCCAGTTTTCTGAGGAACCGCCAGACTGCTTTCCAGAGTGGTTTTACCAGCTTGCAATCCCACCAGCAGTGGAGGAGTGTTCCTCTTTCTCCACATCCTCGCCAACAACTGCTGTCTCCTGTGTTTTTGATCTTAGCCATTCTGACTGGTGTGAGATGGAATCTCAGGGTTCTTTGGATTTACATTTCCCTAATGACTAAGGATGATGAACATCTCTTTAGGTGCTTCTCAGTCATTAGATATTCTTCAGGTGAGAACTCTTTGTTTAGCTCTGTACCCCATTTTTTAATAGGGTTACTTGCCTCCCTGGAGTTTACCTTCTTGAGTTCTTTGTATATATTGGATATTAGCCCTCTGTCGGATGTATGGTTGGTAAAGATCATTTCCCAGTTAGTTGGTTGCCGCTTTGTCTTTTGACAGTGTCTTTTGCCTTGCAAAAACTTTGTAATTTAATGAGGTCCCATTTGTCTATTCTTGATCTTAGAGCATAAGCTATTGGAGTTCTGTTCAGGAAATTCTCCCCTGTGACCATATGCTCAAGGTTCTTCCCTAGTTTCCTTTCTATTAGTTTCAGTGTGTCTGGTTTTATGTGGAGATCCTTGATCCACTTGGAATTGAGCTTAGTGCAAGGAGATAAGAATGGGTCAATTTGCATTCTTCTGCATGTTGACCTCCAGTTGAGCCAGCACCGTTTGTTGGAAAGGCTATCTCTTTTCCCACTGGATGGTTTTAGCTCCTTTGTCAAAGATCAAGTGACCATAGGAGTGTGGATTCATTTCTGGGTCTTCAATTCTGTTCCATTGATCTACATGCCTGTCACTGTACCAATACCATGCGGTTTTTAACACTATTGCTCTGTAGTACTGCATTTATCTTGATCTTAGAGCTCGAGCTATTGGAGTTTTGTTTAGTAATTTTCCACCTGTGCCAATGAGTTCAAAGCTCGTTCCCACTTTCTCTTCTAATAGATTCAGTGTATCTGGTTTTATGTTGAGGTCCTTGATCCACTTGGACTTGAGTTTTGTGCAAGGTGACAAATATGGGTCTATTTTCATTCCTCTACATACAGATAGCCAGTTAGACCAGCACCATTTATTGAAGATGCTTTCTTTTTTCCATTGTATATTTTTGGCTTCTTTGTCAAAGATCAAGTGTCCATAAATGTGTAGTTTTATTTCTGGGTCTTCAATTCTATTCCATTGATCAACCTGTCTGTCTCTGTACCAATACCATGCAGGTTTTATCATTATTGCTCTGTAGCAAAGCTTGAGGTAAGGGATGGTGATTCCCCCTGAAGTTCTTTTATTGTTACGAAATGTTTTCACTATTCTGGGGGATTTTGCCTTTCCAGATGAATTTGAGAATTGTTCTTTCCATGTCTTTGAAAAATTGTGTTGGAATTTTGATGGGGATTGCATTGAATCTGTAGATTGCCTTTGGTAGGATGGCCATTTTTACTGTTAATTCTGCCAATCCATTTTCTGAGATCTTCGATTTCTTTCTTGAGAGACTTGAAGTTATTGTCATACAGGTCTTTCATTTGTTTGTTTATAGTTACCCCAAGATATTTTATATTATTTGTGGGTATTGTTAAGGGAGTTGTTTCCCTAATTTCTTTCTCAGCCTGTTTATCATTTGTATAAAGGAAGGCTGCTGATTTATTTGAGTTAATTTTATGTCTGGCCACTTTGTTGGAGTTATCAGCTGGAGAAGTTTTCTGGTAGAATATTGGGGGTCACTTATATATACTATCATATCATCTGCAAACAGTGATCCCTTGACTTCTTCTGTGCCAATTTGTATCCCCTTGATCTCTTTTTGTTGTCTTATTTTTTCTAGCTAGTACTACAAGTACTATATTGAATACTTATTAATAGAGTAGGCATCCTTGTCTTGTCCTCAGTTTCAGAGGGATTGCTTCAAGTATGTTTCCATTTAATTTGTTCTTGGCTGTTGGTTTGCCTTAAATTGCTTTTTTATGTTTAGGTATGGGCCTTGAATTCCTGATCTCTCCAATATTTTTAACATGAAGGAGTATTGCATTTTGTCAAATGCTTTTTCTGCATCTAAGGAGATGATCATGTGATTTTTTTCTTTGAGTTTGTTTATATAGTGGATTACATTAATGGATATTTTTATATTAAACTAACTTTGCATCCCAGGGAAAAAGTCTACCTGATCATAGTGAATAACAGTTTTGATCTGTTCTTGTCTTTCCTTTGCTGCAGGTAACTTCCTTATTTTGGAGTTTTCCTTCTAGGATCCTCTGTAGGGCTGGATTGGTAGAGAGATACTGTTTGAATTTGGTTTTGTCCTGGAATATTTTGCTTCCTCCATCTATGTTGATTGAGAGTTTTGCTGGGTATAGTAGCCTGGGCTGGCATTTGTGTTCTCTTAGAGTCTGCATGACCTCTGACCAGGCTCTTCTGACTTTCATAGTCTCTGTTGAGAAGTCTGGTGTAATTCTGGTAGGTCTACTTTTATATGTTACTTGATCATTTTCCCTTGCAGCTTTTAATATTCTTTCTTTGTTCTGTGTGTTTAGTCTTTTGATTATTATGTAATGAGAGGATTTTTCTTTTCTGATCCCATTTATTTGATTTTCTATAAATTTCTTGTGCCTTTATGGCCATCTCATTCTTTAGGTTGGGGAAGTTTTCTTCTATGACTTTGTTGAAGACATTTTCAGGTCCTTTGAGCTGGTAATCTTCATTCTCCTCTATTCCGATTATTCTGAGATTTGATCCTAGAAGACCCACTACACTCAGAGCAGTTGAGGATTAGCTAAGAGTCTGCCCTAGCAGAAAGGACAGGGCAGAAGGGGAGTAGAAGAGCCCAGTTTTTATGCTGAGAAGTATCCAAAATATAGGGTGTTTTAAAGTGTTATTTGAAAGTCAGGTAAAGTGGTTATCCAGGTACTTAGGAAGCTGAAGCAGGTAGAATTTTGTGAATCTGAGGTCACCTTGTTTACCTTGACAGTTTCAGGGAAATCGGGGCCAGACACCCAGACCCAGACAGAGAGAGAGAGAGAGAGAGAGAGAGAGAGAGAGAGAGAGAGAGAGAGAGAGAGAGAGAGAGAGCTGAGGTTAGGTTTTATGTTGTGAACCATTTAATCATTTCTTGGTCAATTGAAGTTTCTAGAATATATAAGACCTAGGTCCTATACGTGTACAGGGGAATGTGGGACATATGATTGTCTGGAATGGAGTTCTAGGAACTTTTTTTAAAGGTAGGTTTCAAATGATGCCATTGTAGCAGCCTTTATGGTATGAATTAATTTGGATGAAAGGGGACAAGGATAGGAGGCCAAAATTTTAATACTTCTATTTGGAGGTAATACAAACTAAGTAGTAGCAAAACTCATTGCAAAGAAAGTGAGACATTTGTCAATGAATAGACAGCTCTTTTCTCCTATGACACAGCTGATAAAGGAGGCACAGTTCAATTTCTTGAAAACAAAAATTTTCACCTCAATGTCCTCATGTATACAGTGGAGCATTGCATAAGGTTGGTTATAGGAGAGAAGAGCAGGATCTGGTCTGTGATAAGCACTGAATAACTGAATGAATACCTGTAAGCAATACTATGATGCAGGGAATGTTCAGACTGTGGCACCAGGCATGGGTGTGGTTACCTGTATCCTGGCAAAGTACCCTGATTAGCAGCTAGGAATGCAAGCATTTTTTGGTGTTACTGAGCTAAGATGGTGTTACTGTAAAGATGAAAAATTTTCAGTTGGACCCTCTTCCTCTGGGGCCTGAGAATCTGAACTAGTGAACTCTGAGGGAGTACCCACAGGGTGAGAACTTACAGAACAATCCTGAGAACTATAGCTGTGTATGCCAGATAAGGGACATGAGCCCAGTTACTAAGGACCATATCCTGACCATCTGGAGACACCGTGTGAGAAGTGCTTCTGACTAGAAGTCTCTACTCCCCCTCCCCATTGTTATCAGCGGACCACATCCTGACCATCTGGAGACACCCCTTGAGAAGTACTTCTGACTAGAAGTTTCTACCCCCCTCCCATCCTGAATTTTGTGGTTTTTACATTTATAAACTTGTGTGATTTTAGGCTCAGGGCTCTTCTCCTCCCCTCCTGCTCAGGGTACAAGTTGAGTACCAGCTAGCTGGCACCTGAATAAAAATCCTCTTGCGGTTTGCATCAAAGATCATTTCTCGTGAGTGTTTTTGGAGTGGTACGCATCCCGGGTAAGAACAAGGGTCCTCTGGACTGAGGGTCTTTCATTTGGGGGATCGTCCAGGATCTGTGACCACCCCTCACCCTCGGGAACCGACTTGGAGGTAAGGGGATCCCCTCAGTTGAATGTGTGTGCCAGCTTGTGTTCTGTTTGTCTGTATCTTGGAATGTGCACTTCGGTTTTGCAGCTGTCTCTCGGACCGTAAGGACTGCAGGACTGTGTGGTCAGCAGATGTGCTAGAAGAACCACAGGCTGTCGACCTAGGGGACACTCTAGGTGTTCCGGAGGGCCAAGGACGCTTGGTGACCTCCTCTGGGGGCCCTAATCTGGTTGGTCGGGTCCATCTGATTTGGCGGTCCAATGGACCACTGTCTGTAACACTTTCGTTTCTGTGGTGCGATAAGCAAGGCTGTATCTGTCTATTTGGTTTTGTCTTAAATCTTTGTTTCTTTGTTTGTAACTGACCTCCCGACTGACAATGAGACAGACTGTGACTTTTCCATTTAGCTTGACTCTTAAATATTGGACTGAAGTACAGCGTAGGGCTTGTAAAGTCTCAGATCTCCTCTGCCTCCTCCTCCTTCTGGCGAGTGGCTAGAGGATGGCAGCAGGCTGCGCCAGGGCCGAGACTGGGCACCAGCCCTGGAGGGGAGTGCCGTGGTCCAAATTCCAAATAATAGGCCGCCTCCCTGTCAGCGGCCTGTGCTCAGCCCCGCAGCTGACATCAGGGTGCCCCCTGTGGCACGGGCATCCTCCAGCTGGCCACCAGACTCTGGGGTGCTGCGTGCGCACTGAGACAGTCATTCAGATGAAATTCCAGTCCCTGGCCAGAGACCGGGGGGGCTGCCTCTGCCTTCCACCTCCCTTCACAAAAAACGCCAGGGGGAGGGAGAGAAGTAAAAAAAAAAAAAGGCAACCAGAGAGGGAGGGAGGGATAAGCCCGGGAGGTGCTCCAGACTGACCCCTCGCTACTGGAGGTCCAGCTCAGGCTGTCCTTGCGCTGGGTGGGAGCCTCGCCTGCACTAAGGAAAACAAGGATTGATCAAACTAGAAAGGAATTTTTCTCAACTGCTAATGAGCAGGAGTCTCGGCTCCTGGCCCTCCCTTCCCCCAGCCTGCTCTTTCCCCTACAGTGCAGTTAGAGACCTCGGCCCCTGGGTCACAGAGGCTTGTGGCCCCGTCCTTGCCAAGTGGCTACCCCTGATCTCTCTTCTGATTGTGGCCCTGCCACTGCAGGCCTTTGAACCCCTGCCAGGGCAGGGAGAGGATGGCCAGGCACCCCCTTTGCAGCCACTCCAATACTGGTCCTTCTCCTCCTCTGACCTCTATAACTGAAAAACTAATCATTCTCCTTTTCCCAAGGACCACTAAAGGCTTACAGGTCTCTTGGAGTCTTTGATGTTCTCCCACCAGCCTACATGGATGACTGTCAACAGACTCTCCACCAGACTCTCTTCACTACAGAGGAGAGACAGAGAGAGAAAATCTTACTGGAGCCATGAGAAAAACGTGCCCGGAGCAGACAGCAGACCCACACAGCCCAATGTCATCGATCTTGGGTTCCCCCTCGCTCACCCAAGTTGGGATTACAACATGCCAGAAGGTAGGGAGCGACTGATAGTCTATCATCACCAGGCTCAGTTGCTAATCTTCAAGGGGGGCTGCTAGATGCCCCACCAATTTGGCCAAGGTAAGAGAAATAGTGTTAAGTACTATTGAACAGCCCTCTGTGTTTCATGAGCGGCTTATGGAGACCTATAGGTGATATACCCCTTTCGACCCAACTACAGAGGGTCAGAGGGCATCAGTTGCAATTGTTTTTATTGGACAGTCAGCACCAGATATAAAGAGAAAGTTACAGCAATTAGAGAGATTACAGGATTTAAATTTACAAGATCTAGTAAAAAAGTTAAAAAATATATTATAAAAAAAGAAAAAATAAAAGAGATAAAACAAGAGATAAGAGGCAGAAAAGAAATTTGACTTGGATCTTGGCTGCAGTTGTGAGTGATAGAGACAGAGGACCTCCTAGAGAAGGGACTAAGTACCCAGGGAAACTGGGCAACCGCATGCCACTGGGGAATGACTAATGTGCTTATTACAAGAAAAAGAGACGTTGGGCTCGAGACTTCCCCATGAAAAAGACCCCCTCGATGGGTACTGGCCCTAAATAGAAAAAAAAGAACTAGGAGAGACGGGGCTCGGAAGCCCTCACCGAGCCTAGGATAACTTTAAGGTAGAGGGGCAGCCTGTTGATTTCCTGGTGGATACAGGAGCCCAACACTCAGTCTTGCTAGATTCTAAAGGTCCCATGTCCCAGAAAAAGTCTTGGGTGATTGGGGCCACTGGTCAGCAGCAATATTCTTGGACTACCCAAAGAACAGTTGACCTAGGAGTGGGATAACCCACTCATTTTTTATCATCCCCGAACACCCTACGCCTCTATTAGAAAGAGACTTGCTTACAGAAATGGGTGCCCAGATCACCTTCACCCTCCAAGGGCCAAAAGTCACCAAGGCAGGTAAAACAATAACAACCCTTACCACGCATTTAGAAGATAAACACAGACTCTTTAAATTACCCAAGGTGAGGCCCACAAATATAGAGACCTGGCTTCAAAGATATCCTGGTGCTTGGACAAAAACTGCTGAGATGGGACTAACACAGAAACAACCACCCATGGTCATAGAATTAAAGGCCGCCGCTACTCCTATAGTGGTGCGCCAGTACCCTATGGGCCCTGAAGCACATGCAGGGATAAAACCCCACATACAGTGCCTTATCGAACAAGGCATCCTGATAAAGTGCCGGTCACCATGGATCATCCCACATTCAGTTCGCCTTCCCGGTCACTCCCAACTCCGCCACCTTACTGCCCGATGCAGACTCCCATCCAGTGACACACAACTGCCAAGAAATACTAGCAGAAGAAACAGGGATACGTTGGGACACCAGAGACCAGCCCCTACCGGATGCTCAGGTGACTTGGTTTACCAATAGAAGCAGTTTTATGGTCGAACATAAGCGAATGGCTGGAGGGGCAATGATAGATCAGAACAGAGTCATATGGGCCAGCAGCCTCCCAGAGGGATCCTCAGCCCAAAGGGCCAAACTGATTGCACGCACCTAGGCCCTGAAAATGGCCAAGGGAAGAAAACCCAACATCTACACGGACAGAAGATATGTCTTTGCCACTGCACACGTCCACGGTGCCATCTACAGAGGGGACTCTTGATCTCAGCGGGGAAAGAGATTAAAAACAAAAAAGAAATATTAAACCCTCTAGAAGCCATACATAGGCCTAAGAAGGTGGCAATCATCCATTGTCCAGGTCATCAGAAAGGGAGTTCACTAATAGCCAGAGGAAATCAGCGGGCTGATACAGAAGCCAAAAGAGCAGTCCAAGGGCTGAACATTCTGGCTGTTTTCCCCCAAGATGAAGTCCCAGTACAACTGCCCCCATTGGGCAGTTAGAATATACCGATCAAGACCTTCAACAGATTAGTAAACTAGACAAAGACTATGACCCCATTTATAAGATTTAAAAAACCAAAGATGGTAAGATCATCTTACCTAGTTTACAGGCCAAAATTATCTTGTTTCAAACTCAACGGCTCACACATTTGGGAGATAAAAAATAATAGCGATGATAAAAATAAAATCATTATCACATTATTGGACTGTATGACATGACTAAAGATATAGTTAGAAAATGTGTGCCAGGCCAAAAAGTAAATATCTGCAGAAATAGGCTAGAGTCAGGCAAATGCCTCTGGGGAAATAGACCAAGAGCCTTCTGGGAGGTCAATTTCACAGAGATCAGACTGGCACAGTATGACAATAAATATTTACTAGTCTTTATAGACACCTTTTCAGGTTAGGTAGAAGCCTTCCCTACCAAGAAAGAAACAGATGCAGTTGTAAGAAAGAAGATCCTAAAAGAGATTTTCCCCCGGTTTGGCATGCCAAAGGTAATTGAGTCTGATAATGGCCCAGCTTTCATTGTCCAGGTAAGTCAGGGACTGGCAAAGATCCTGGGTTTGATTAGAAATTACATTATACATATAGAACCCAGAGTTCAGGACAGGTAGAGAGGATAGATAGAACACTAAAAGAGACAATGACTAAATTGTCCAAAGAGACTGGCTGTGCAGACTGGACAGTCTTCCTTCCCTTGACTTTGTTCTGAGTTAAAAACAACCCCACCCAGTTTGACCTTACCCCTTTTAAAATCCTATATGGGGCTCTGCCTCCTCTCAGCATGATTATTGATCAGATAAAACCTGCTTGTCATAGTAACAGTGACTTATATGCTAGGCTTAAAGCTCTTCAAGTGGTGCAGAAGGAGGTGTGGACTCAACTAGCTGAGGTCTTTCAACCCAGAGATCTCCAGGTATCACACCAGTTCCAGGTCAGAGATTATGTCTACGTGAGATGACATCGGGTATCCAGTCTTGAACCATGCTGGAAGGGACCATACCTGGTGCTCTTGATGACCCTTACCGCAGTCAAGGTAGACAGCATCTCTGCATGGATCCATGCTTCCCATGTGAAACATGCACCACCACTTGACCAGGACTGGCGTGCTGAAAAGACCGACCACCCTCTTAAACTTTGTTTCCACCACATTACTGCTCCTGCTGGTGCTTCCCCAGCTAAAAAGAGCCAGCATATGTTCAACTTAATTCAAGGAGAATTTCAGGAGCTACTCAGTCTTTCTGGTTGTGTCTTGCCTCTAACATCCCTTATTATGAGGGCATAGGAATTACAAGATCCTATAATGTCAGTTCGGATTACAGTTCCTACAGCTGGCAGAATGCTAAGAGGCTAACTTTGTCTGCTGTATCTGGGTCTGGCCTTTGTATAGGTAAGGCTCCCCCTGACAAGGCTCATATTTGTAGTCACACAGCTACTGTTGATAGCTCTGGGACCAACCACTACTTAGTGCCTCCAATCAAAGCCTGGTGGGCTTATGACACAGGCCTCACTCCTTGTGTGTCAACATCTGTCTTTAACCAATCTCAAGACTTCTGTGTGATGGTTCATTTGATACGCAGACTCCTTTATCATGATGACAGTGCTTCAAAATAAGAGAGGACTTGACTTATTATTCCTTAAAGAGGGAGGGTTATGTGCTGCCCTTAAGAAAAAAATGTTACTTTTATGTAGACCATTCAGGGATAATAAAAGATACCATAAGCAAACTCAGAGAGTGCTTAGACAAGAGACAATGAGACTGAGATGCAGGACAAAGCTGGTTTGAGAGTTGGTATTCCAAATCTCCTTGGTTTACTACCCTCCTTTCCTCACTCATGGGACCAATCCTTATTCTCTTACTGCTCCTCACTGTGGGATCTTTTGTTCTAAATGGTCTCATTAAATTTGTCAGAAAAAGAGTTAACACTGTTCAGATAATCATGCTCTGCCAACAGTATCAGGCCGTAAGATCTAGAGAGGACTCAGAAGTTCAATGATTAGAACTTACTAAAAAAAAGTGGGGAATGTAAAGATGAAAAATTTTAAGTTGAACCCTCTTCCTCTGGGCCCTGAGAATCTGAACTTGTGAACTCTGAGGGAGTACCCACAGGGTGAGAACTTACAGAACAATCCTGAAAACTATAGCTGTGTATGCCAGATAAGGGACATGAGCCCAGTTACTAAGGACCATATCCTGACCATCTGGAGACACACCTTGAGAAGTACTTCTGACTAGAAGTTTCTACCCCACTCCCGTCCCAAATTTTGTAGTTTTTACCTTTATAAGCTTGTGTGATTTTAGGCTCAGGGCTCTTTTCCTCCCCTCCTGTGCGGGTATGAGTTGAGTCCCAGCTAGCTGGCACCTGAATAAAAATCCTCTTGTGGTTTGCATCAAATATCATTTCTCATGAGTGCTTTTGGAGTGGTACGCATCCCGGGTAAGAGCAAGGGTCCTCTGGACTGATGGTCTTTCATTACCTGGCTCCTGATAGCCCCCCTCTGTCTATCTTCTGTCATGGTGTTGTAATGTCAGATCACTAAGGAGTCAGAAACCACAGGAAAAATCACAACCATTACCTGTTGAGTCCTTGTATGAGGAAGATAAGTGAGGGGTAGATTGTCAGGTGCAGGTGACCCTCTTTCTTTCCTTCCCAGATTCATATCTGCAAAGCCAGAAATAGAATGGCAAGGACTTGGGATTCAGAGACTATTCTGCATAGAAGAGAAGGGAGTCGGGAATTCATGCTGAGTTCTCATGGAGAACTGTGCACTCTTTAGCATTATGCTGTCTTTGTTGAAAATGCTAGCAGCTGTGCCATCAGTGTGCAGTATCTCATGCCCAGGCCAGGCTGTTCCTGAAGAGCTGGGCAGCACACTCAGGCTTTCACTTCTTTATAATTGGATAGGGATCTCCCAGGTGCTTGCATATCCTTCATACCATTACCTCATAGCACCTGCTCCACCTGAGCATGAAGCAGACTGAATTCTTCACCATTCTGGAATGTACTTTCCAGTGGCAGAAACATAGTATAAAGATATAAGGGAAATATGTCAGATGGCCATGAATGCAGTGAAAACAGACATAATGTCTGGAAGAAGATAGAGACTGAGGTGTGAGCTTGAGCTTGTAGTGTAATGTTAGGACATGATTCACTTAAGAAAGACAGATGAGCAGAGCTGAAGTGGATGGGGGAAGATGCCAAATGAATGTGTGGTCACAGGAAGAGCAGATGCAAAGGCTCTGAGCTTTGAACATCAGTGTAGTAGAAGAGAGAGGAATGAAGAGAGGACAGACACATATGCTGGGGATTTTAAGAGTAGTGTAAGGACTTTGAATTGAACTAGGAACTTGTGAGGTGATGAGCAGCAGAATGCGCCTACTTTACATTTGTAAAGAATTGTTCTGACCCATTGTGGTAGCTAGAGAGTGCAGAGAGCTAGTTTAACCCAAGACACAATTCACATATCAATAGATTTCCAAGAAGATGGAAGGAGAGACCCCTGGTCCTGGAAAGACTGGATGTAGGGGAATACCAGGACAGAAAAGCGAGAGGGTGTGGAATGGGGAACAGGGGGAGGGAAGAGGGCTTATGGGACTTTCGGGGAGGGAGGAACCAGGAAAGGGGAAATCATTGGGAATGTAAATAAAAAAAATATAGAAAATTTAAAAAAAAAGAAAGTAACTGTCAAGCACTCAGCGGGGAGAGGCAGGAGGATATGTATAATTTTAAGGCCTGCCTGATGTCCATGACACGTTCCATGTAAGCAAGAGCTAAATAATATAAATATAAATTCTAATATAAATATATATTGGGTGACATATATATATGTATATATATATATATATTAGTTCAAATTAAAAAGGAAATAGAAATATCATTTGATTTGTGACTCTAAGTGGTGATGTAGGCTATTCACGTGGTCAGTGAAATAAAGCTTGTGGCTGTGAGATCTGGGGAAAAGTTGTCATTAGAATGAAAGGAATTGATTAACATTAACTGAGATTACAAAGAATTCAGGCTGTTTGTCAACAAAGACAACAACAAGTATTTTTCTTAGGTTTTTTTTATGGGCCCAGATTTATTAGGTTTAAGATTCATTTTCTTGAAGAATTTTCTTCAAAAGATATAAGATACAGCTCAAAGTTCCTCCTAGAGACTCCCTAGCTTTAACCTGTAGCTAGTCAGTTATTTCTTTCTGTTGTGATAAAGTGAAGAGAGATCAGGGCCAGTCAGATTTCAGGGACTGTAGGAAGGAGAGAGAACCATGAGAACCTTGTCCACCAATACCCCCAGGTTTGTTTTAGTTGCTGTATTGAGAACACATTGTATATGTCACAAAAGCTGCAAGGGACACTGCAGATCTTAAACCACAGAAATATCTGTGGGTCAGAGCTGTATTATGACAGTCGTGTCATGACAGCTGTCGGGAAATGTTGTAAATATAAAATACTTGAGGATGGCAACAGGAAATTAAATATGGCCTAAGAGAGGAGTGGCAGCGATGATACTACATACCTTTTGGCTTGGACAATTAAGAATAGAGGTTGCTGCACCCATGGAGTAGCTTTGGAGGGCAATCATATCTGAGATCTGAGATGAACCTGGTGTATGTGTGTGTGTGTGTGTTTGTGTGTGTCTGTATGTGTCTGTGTGTGTTTCTGTGTCTGTGTGTGTCTACATGTTTGTGTGTGAGTGTGTTTGTGTGTGCAATTGTGTATTTATGTGTTTATGTGTGTGTGTGTGAGTGAGAGAGAGAGAGAGAGAGAGAGAGAGAGAGAGAGAGAGAAAAGAGATTTTTTTTAAACCAATCAAAGTGTCACAAGCCTGTCATTCCAGCAGGGGAATCAAGAATTCCAAGCCAGGTCAAGGTGACAGACATAGTCAGACTCTATCAAAAAAAATTAAAATTGGATTCAACTTGTGGCCCTAATTAACTTAATGGTCTTTATTGTTTATTCATTTTGTTAGTTTGAGCTTTTAAGATTGTGTGTGAGAATGTGTTTGTGTGTGTGTGTAGGTCAGGTCTAGGTTGAGGGGTGTGTGTACAGGTCAGAGAACAATTTTGGGGACACATTTATTTTCTTCTCCTAGTCCTGGTATCAAACTCAGCTCCTTATGCTTGGCAACAGGTGTCTTTTCCTACCGTAGCACCATGACAACCTTGCCTTTTGCCTTCTTTAATTCCATATCACTCATGCAAACCAAGAATTTTCTATAGAGCCATGGATATCTTCGAACAACTGATCATCTTGCCACTACCTCCCAAGTGCTGCAATTACAATTATGTGCTACTATGCCTGAATAATTTGACTTTTGTAGATAGTATCTCATGAAACCCAGGCTGTACTTCATCTTGGTATGCAGCCAAGGATGTCCTTTTTCATTTCCCTTTCTCTCTGTTTTATTTTTCTTTCATTGTTATTATTTGAAAACATCACTCACTGTGTAGCCAAGTGCATTTAGAGCTCACTATGTAATTCAGGCTAGCCTCAAATCCCCAAGAGGATCATGAGAACTTTCAAAACAGGATCCCTGTGTCCCACTCTGGAGTGCTAAGATTATAGCACACCAAGGTCTTAATTCTGTACATCTAATACTGTTTTCACACAAATGAGAGGTGATACAGAGGTGTTTGCACAAATTAGGACTTTAGTTCTGAGCCATTGAACACTGGCAAAATTGGAGTCCTGCCATGGGATGAGGTCACCCTAGGAGTCAATGTGCCAGTAATTAAGAAATCTCAGCTTCTAGAGTGGAATTCACCACCAGGAAACAACCCAGGGGAAAGACAATGAGTAAGCATTCTGAGGGGAGGAGATAGGTCAGGAGAGTTCAGTGTCATGGAAGCTACTGAAGAAATGTTCTCTGAAGAAGGAAGCAAGCCAAGAGTGATTGGCACACCTGTACAACCTGGACTGGGGAGGCCAATGAAGGCTACTAGTTTAAGGTCAGGGTGGATTATTTAGCCACTAGTGAGAGTGAAGTGAGTTCCTGAAACATCTATATAAATAAATAAACAAACAAACACATTCCACCACCACAAACAATAGAAAGAAAGAGAGCAGGTCTTGGAGCCTCACAAAGATAGGTCTGTTATGAGTAGTCTCAGAAGTGATAATTGGACTTAGCCATGTATATGAGTGTTGACAAATTCAAAAACCAGTTTGAGGGTGATTGTTATAGAGTGGGATAAAGAAAACCATAGACAGGAATAATCCATGAATATGGGCAACTTTTGTGATGCCGCTTCAGATCCCAGGCTCAGCTCAAAGCTTCCAGTCAGACATCCAGAAAGAGATAATTTTCTGACATGTGAGGTGATGAGTGTTTTCTGTCTGCAAGACTGATTGGGACTGCCTCAGTGTCTTCTCTCCAGCAGAAAATCACCAGTTTCTGTTGAAAGTTACGTACCCCACAATCCTCTAACAAACACCCTAATTTCTCACCCCTCCTGGATTTCTTGAAATTTATAATTCTGTGGATTGAAGTCCATACATGCTGCTTGGTTGTACCTGCCTTAACCACTAGGCATATTTTATTTCAGTATCTGTGGCTTGTGAGACATTAGGTAAGGTCCACAGAAGAAACAAGCTCTTCAGCACTGGTTCTGTCCTTTGAAGAAAAGGCTCTGAGAATAGAAGATAAGACTCAACCTTTTATTGGGACTAGGAAAAGTAAACTTGATTTTCATCCAGGGCTAGTTGTGAAAGGTTGGTGTTCATTCTGAATCTTGAAGAGAAGATTGGATTCCAATGGATAATAATGAAATTACAGAAGGGGAAGCATTAGCTAGTGAGAGGAAATAGAAGGTGTCTAATAAGAGATCCTTTTAGGGCTTCCAGACACTCAGGGACAGGTGTGTCCTGGGTGTAGCAGATAAATGTGGAACCATGACTTCCTCTAATGCAAGCTTCAATCTGGTTTATATCCTGAGACTCTTGGTCCTCATTCCTCCCTGTTTAATACATTGTGTGTTCCATGGCCAGATTCTTCCTTTCATCTTTGATTCATGTTTTCAGTTACTTTCCTGAGAATATATTTATTTCCTGATATATGTTAAAAATATTTAAGTGAATCTCCTAAGAAGGATGTATCCATGGCATGCTGGGATTCTACACTGGTGTTTATTGTTTAGAATTTTCTGAACAGGGAGTCTTTGTGTAGCCTTGGATGTTTTGGAACTCACTGTGTAGACCAAAGTGGCACTGAACTCAGAGATCCACCTTCCTCTGCCTCCAAAGTGCTGGGATTAAAGTGTGACCCACCAGTTAGTTGAGACTAGATTTTTCACAAAAACAACTAAAGAAATGACATTAGCAACAGGATGAGATAGAAAATGGGGATTCAGAGGAGAGGACAGTCTGGGCGGAGAGTGTCCTAGAGAGAAAGTAGAGCTGATCCCACACAGCTGTTGAGAGATTCCACATACTTGACAGCTGTGAGGCAGATAGGGATGGGAATGATAGCATAGAGTGAATAAGCTGTAAGAGGACCATATCCTACAGTTCTGGGCTTGAGAAGCTGCAAAGAATAAATGTGAAAGGAAGTTTAAGGCATCTGTGGATATCAGAGACAGAGGATGTGATGGGAAAAAGTGGGTTAGGTGGAATCTCATTAAGGAGAGTATCCTCACATACAGGACAGCAGGGAAAGCTGTGAAGCTTTAGTTTGATAGAAAGAAAAACCTATCTTGTGGCAATTCTGAGGAGGAACATCTAGCTGTCAAAGCTCTGTGAAAGATGCTTTAGACAGACATTGAGAAATATGCAGTATTTGTCTGTGTGGTGTTTAGTCCATCTGGTAGAGTGGTAGCTGCTGCAATGAATTTCTCATCAGAAGTAGATCAGCAAAGGAAATGGTTACTAGCTGTGCAATGAATACATGGATTCAGTGTAAAGCTATAGATAAGGATCCCAGTTCTTAGGTGAGAAGTGGCCAAAATATAAGGGATTTATGAGTGTCCATCGAGAAGCTAAGTGTAGTGGTGACCTAGGTACTCAGGAGACTAGTGGACCTCTGTGAGTTTGTGGCTAACCTATCTATCTACATAACCAGTTTCGTGTGTGTGTGTGTGTGTGTGTGTGTGTGTGTGTGTGTGTGTGAGAGAGAGAGAGAGAGAGAGAGAGAGAGAGAGAGAGAGAGAGAGAGAGAGAATGTTGAGTTTGGGGGTACAGTAGAACATATATACCCCCAAAGTCCCATCTCACTACTCAAGGTTCATACAATCCCTCTCCATGTGGAATAAAGTATGAAAGTTATTTCACAAGGATCATCTGAAACTAGTTGTTTTTTTCTGAGCTGTAACACTTGTGGGAAGGCTCTCTCTCCACAAAGCACACTCAACTTTGGACTTTGGACCTTCCTGCCTGGCCAGGCTACTGTTGCTAGCAGAGGCTCACATTAGAGCAAGGGCTTCCAACACTGCTGCCACTTCCACTGCTGCTACTGCAGCATCCTCAGGACCTGATACCCTGGCCACTTGCCCTACACTGGCCACTCAGAACTCTTTATTCCTTTTCTAAGACCTGTAACACTTCTGGCATTCCAGTTGATCCAGAATGCTGTGGACACTATTTGTCCTTGACTTTGCCTCACCCTCCTTGGGCTGACAATGACTTCTGATGCCCCAGAGGGAAGTGGATGACTGCTGACCCCACCCATTCAGGACTTTACCATGCCCTATCTGAGCAGATGCACTGATGGTGTCCAAATGACACACACACACACACACACACACACACACATCTCAGGTTAGGAAAATATATGCCCTTTTAAAATCTCATGGATTTAAACTTACCAAAAACAAGTCTCTAAACCTCACATAGATCTATTATGAGTAAACTAGAAAGTGATTATTGGACTTGTGTATGAGTGTTGACAAACTCAAAAGGCAGTTTGAGGCTGATCTTTATAGAGTGGATTAAAGAAAACCATAAACAGGTATAAGAGAAATGAGTCAGCATATCCTGACTGGCTGCTCATAGTGACATAGTGACCCACACATGCACAACAGCTACTTCTGCATTGGCAACCTTGAAATCTGCCTAACTCCAGTGCAAATGACAACAGTGCACAAGACCAGAACAACTAATCAAATGGTACCAGCTGCAGGGAGCAAGATCTCATGGACCAATGGGGTACAGGTGGAGAGTATAAAGGCTCACCATGATCCTGCAATAAATGAGTCTGCTCACCTGACTCCCTGAATCTGTGTTGCTGATTCAACACCTTCTTATCCCATAACCTCAAGGACTATCCTGAGCAGTCAACAGCTAGGACAGCAGACAAAAATTAGAGTCAGTGAAAGTGGACAGCTCTTAGGAGGCTGCGTCAGACACCAGGGTGACTAGATCTAGGCTCAAAGAGGATGTGACACAGATGCTGCCCTCTACAGCACTCGAGCTGTCACTCACAAAGTTGTGTTGTGCTGGAAGTGACTAGCTCCTGGTAGAAAAGTAAATGCATTCACCAGACCAGAAGTGACATAAAAGTTTTAATCAAAAATAGACACTGTGGACAAACACCCAGCAGGCTGATTCTTGGAAAGAAAGAATGGGTTTCCAATACTTCTCCTCCTCCCACTGTTGCCAGCCTTTTCTGCTGTCTGCCACAGTGAAGAATCCATCTCCTGATACTTCCTAGAGAACCAGCTAATCAAGGCAGTTGCCCTTTCTGCTATGGCAGAACCTTGCCAGGTCTGCCACAGAGAAGATTCCATCTGATGATACTTCCTAGAGAAGCAGCCACTCAGGGCATTTGAGAACCAGCCACTCAGGGCATTTGCCCTTTCTGCTGTGGCAGAATCTTGCCAGGTCTGCCACAGTGAAGATACCATCTCCTGATACTTCTGAGAAAACCAGCCACACTCAGGGCATTGGAGAACCAGCAGTACTCAGGTCATTTGGAGTGCTGAGAGGCCTGGGAGCATAGAAGATCGGGTCTCCCAGGAGAGCCTACATACCTGTGTGCACAGAGAGAATGGAATCCCAGGAGTACATATACACAGGCTTGCAGGACAGATAAGTCAAAATCAGAGACAGCAAAACCAGCTAACAGCAGAGAAAGCTAGATGTCAAAAGGCTGGTTCTCTGAGAAAATCAACAAGATAGATAAACCCTTAGCCAGACTAACCAGGGGGGCTCAGAGGCACTACCCAAATTAATAAAATCAGACATGAAAAGGGAGATATAACAACAGTAACTGTGACCTTCCAGCCCCAATCTACAGCAAGGAACCAGGTAGCTCCAAAGCCTTCCATGCACAGTCTGAAGAGAGTAATCTCCCAGCAACGATTTCACTTCTGAGTACAGAGGTGAGATCTACACCTTCTCTCTGAAGGGGAACAGCTAGGATCACCCAGGGCATAAGAGCAGTGGAGCTGCTGAGACAGAAGTCTTCCCTTCCCGCCACCATTTGCAGCAAGGAACCAGACAGCTCCACAGCCTTCTGTACACAGACCCTGCCAGAAGAGAGTTGGTCTCCCAGGAGTACAGACACAGACTTATAGGCCCATAGGAGGGACAAGCTCCAGTCAAAGACAGCAAGACCAACTAACACCAGAGATAACCAGATGGCGAAAAGCAAGTACAAGAACCCTACCAACAGAAACCACGGCTACTTGGCAACATCAGAACCCAGTTCTCCTACCACAGCAAGTCCAGGATACCCCAACACACAGGAAAAGCAAGATTTGGATTTAAAGTCTCATCTCATGATGCTGTTAGAGGACATTAAGAAGGACACAAATAACTCCCTTAAAGAAATACAGAAGAACATGGGTCAAAAGGTAAAAGCCCTTAAAGAGGAAACACAAAAATCCCTTAAAGAATTACAGGAAAACACACAGAAAAAAAACAAGTGAAGGAACTGAAAAAAAACCATCCAGGATCTAAAAATGGAAGTAGAAACACTAAAGAACTCACAAACTGAGACATCTCTGGAGATAGAAAATCTTGGAAAGAATTCAGGAGTCATGCATGCAAGCATCAACAACAGAATACAAAAGATAGAAGAAAGAATCTCAGGTGCTAAAGATACCATAGAAAACATTGATTCAACAGTCAAAGAAAATGCAAAATTCAAACAGTTCCTGAGTCAAAACATCCAGTAATTCCAGGACAAAATGTGAAGACCAAACCTAAGGATTATAGGTATAGAAGAGAGTGATTTCCAACTTAAAGTGCCAGTAAATGTCTTCAACAAAATTATAGAAGAAAACTTCACTAACCTAAAGGAAGAGATGCCCATGAACATACAAGAAGCCTACAGAACTCCAACAGGCTGGACCAGACCAGAAATTCCTCTTGTCACATAATAATCAAAACACCAAATGCACTAAACAAAGAAAGAATATTAAAAGCAGTAAGGGAAAAGGGGCAAGTAACTTATAAAGGCAGGCCTATCAGAATTACACACCAGACTTCTCACCTGAGACGATGAAAACTAGAAGATCCTGGGCAGATCTCATACAGACCCTAAGAGAACACAAATGCCAGTCCAAACTACTATACCCAGCAAAACTCTCAGTTACCATAAATGGATGAAACAAGATATTCCATGATAAAACCAAATTTGAACAATATCTTTCCACAAATCCAGCCCTACAAAGGATAATAGATGGAAAACACCAACACGAGGAGGGAAAAATACACACTAGAAAAAGCAAGAAAGTAATCTTTTTCCAACAAACCCAAAAGAAAGTAACCACACAAACAAAAAGAACATCAAAAATAACAGGAAGCAATAATCACTATTCCTTAATGTCTTATAACATCAATGGACTCAATTTCCCAATAAAAATATAGTCTAACAGAAATATTTTTCATGTAAATCTTCAATTTTATCAGAAAATGTTTATGATTCCTTTTTCAATCAATTTAGTAATCTTTTTTATGTCTACCATTTTAACTGTATTATTTTCCGTGATAATCTTTAATTTTAACGGTTTTTTCTATATATTTAATTTTATCAGAAATATTTTCGATGTAAATCTTCAATTGTGTCAGAAAATGTTTATAATTCCACTTTAAATCAATTTATGAATATTTTTATGCCGTCCATTTTATCTGTACAATTTTTCCATGAAATAGTCAATCTTAACGTATTTTTCTATATATTTCTTCAATTTTATCAGAAATGCTTTCCATGTAAATCTTCACCTTTATCAGAAAATGTTTATAATTCCACTTTCAATCAACTTAGAAATATTTTTATGCCTACCATTTTACCTGTATAATCTTCCATGATAATCTTCAATTTTAATGCTTTTCTATATATTTTTCCAATTTTATCAGAAACATTTTCCATGTAAATCTTCAATTTTATCAGACAATGTTTATAATTCCACTTTCAATCAACTTAGGAATATTTTTATACCTACCATTTTATCTGTATAATTTTCCATGAAATAGTCAATTGCAACATGTTTTTCTATATATTTCTTCAATTTTATCAGAGATATTTTCCATGTAAATATTCAATCTTATCAGAAAATGTTTATAATTCCACTTTCAATCACCTTAGAAATATTTTATGTCTACCATTTTATCTGAATTTTCCATGATAATCTTCAATTTTAATGTTATTTTATATTTTTCTACAATTTTAATAGAAATATTTCCCATGTAAATCTTCAATAATATAAAATGTTTCTACTTCCTGTTTTAATTAATTTTGCATTGTTTTTATGCCTACCATTTTACTCTTTAATTTTCCATGAAAATTGTCAATCTTAATGTGTTTTTCTACATGCTTCTTCAATTTTGTCAGAAACATTTTCCATGTAAATCTTTAATTTTGTCATAAAATGTTTTTACTTCCTTTTTCAATAAAAAAAGAAACTGTGGAAATTCAAAAAATCATCAGATCCTACTACAAGACCTTATACTCAACAAAATTGGAAAATCTGGAAGAAATGGACAATTTTCTAGATACATACCAGGTGCTAACATTAAAACATGTTCAGATAAACCATCTATATAGTCCCATAAGTCCTGAGGAAATAGAAGCAGTTGGTAATAGTCTCCCAACAAAAAAAAACGCCCCAAACCAGACGGGTTTAGTGGAGAATTCTACCAGATCTTCAAAGAAGAGCTAATACCGATACTCTTCAAACTATTTCACAAAATAGAAACTCAAGAAACACTATCCAATTCATACTATGAAGCCACAACAATGCTTATACCTAAACCAAAGAAAGACCAAACAAGGAAAGAGAACTTCAGACCAATTTCCCTTACGAACATTGATGCAAAAATAGTCAACAAAATTCTGACCAACAGAATATGAGAATGCATCAAAACAATGATTCACCACAATCAAGTAGGCTTCATCCCAGAGATGCAGGGATCATTCAATATATGAAATCCATCAATGTAATCCACTACACACACAAAAAAAAAAAATCAAAGAAAAAAAGACACGGTCATTTCATTAGAAGCTGAAAAAACTTTTGACAAAATTCAGCATCCCTTCATGATAAAAAGTCTTAGAGAGATCAGGAATTCAAGGCCCATACCTAAACATAGTGAAAGCAATATACTGTATATGGGTAGCCAACATCAAACTAAATGGAGAGAAATTTGAAGCAATCCCAATAAAATTGGGGACCAGACAAGGCTGCCCACTCTCTCCCTATCTATTCAATTAGTACTCCAAGTCCAAGCCAGAGCAATTAGACAAACAAAAGGATGTCAAAGGTATACAAATTGGAAAGAAAGAAGTCAGAGTATCTTTATTTGCAGATGATATAATTGTATACTTAAGCAATCATAAGAACTCCACCAGAGAACTCCTAAAGCTGATAAACAACTTCAGCAAAGTGGCTGGATATAAAATTAACTCAAACAAATCAGGAGCCTTCCTTATACTCAAAAGATAAACAAACTGAGAAAGAAATTAGGGAAATGACACCCTTCCAATAGTCACAAATAATATTACATGCCTTGGTGTGACTCTAACCAGGCAAGTGAAAGATCTGTATGACAAGAACTTCAAGCCTCTGAAGAAAGAAATCATAGAAGGTCTCAGAAGATGGAAGGATCTCCCATGCTCATGTACTGGAAGGATTAATATTGTAAAACTGGCAATCTTGCCAAAAGCAATCTACTGAATCAATGCAATCCCCATCAAAATTCCAAATCAATTCTTCATAGAGATAGAAAGAGCAATCTGCAAATTCATTTGGAATTTAACAAAAAAAAAAAAACCAGGATAGCAAAACTATTCTCCAAAACAAAAGATCTTCTGGGGAAATCACTATCCCTGACCTCAAGCTCTACTATAGAGCAATAGTGATTAAAACAAACAAACAAACAAACAAAAACCTGTATGGTATTGGTACGGAGACAGGCAGGAAGATCTAGGAACAGAATTGAAGACCCAGATATGAACCCACACACCTACGGTCACTTGATAGTTGACAACGGAGCTAAAAATATCCAGTGGAAAAAAAGACAGCCTTTTTAACAAATGGTGATGGATAAACTGGAGATCAGCATGCAGGAAAATGCAAATCAAACCATTCTTATCTCCCCGTAAAAAGCTCAAGTCCAAGTAGATCAAGGACCTCCACATAAAACCAGATACACTGAAGCTTATAGAGGAGAAAGTGGGGAACAGCCTTGAACACATGGGCACAGGAGGAAATTTCCTGAATAGAACACAAATGGCTTATGCTCTAAGAACAAGAATCGACAAATGGAACCTCATAAAACTGCAAAGCTTCTGTAAGGCAAAGGACACTGTCAATAGTACAAAATGGCAACCAACAGATGGGAAAATATCTTTACCAATCCTACATCTGATAGAGGGCTAATATTCAATGTATACAAAGAACTCGAGAAGTTAAGACTCCAGCATATCAAATAAGCCTATTAAAAAATGGGGTACAGAGCTAAACAGGGAACTTTCAACTGAGGAAACTCGAATGACTCTGAAGCACCTAAAGAAATGTTCAGCATTCTTAGTTATCAGGGAAATGCAAATCAAAACAACACTAAGATTCCACCTCACACTGGTCAGAATGTCTAAGACAAAAAATTCATGGGACAGCAGATGCTAGAGAGGATGTGGGGAAAGAGGAACACTTCTCCATTACTGGTGGAATTGCAAACTGGTATAACCACTCTGGAAATCAGTTTGGCAGTTCCTCAGAAAATTGGACATAGTACTACCTGAGGACCCAGCTATATCTGGACATATACCCAGAAGATACTCCAACATGTAATAAGGACACATGCTCCACTATGTTCATAGCAGCCTTATTTTAATAGCCAGAAGCTGGAAAGAACTCAGATGTCCTTCAACAGAGAAATGGATACAGAAATTTTGGCATATATACACAATGGAGTACTATTCAGCTTTTTAAAACAATGAATTCATGAAATTCTTAGGCAAATGGATGGAACTAGAAAGTGTCATCATGAGTGAGGTAACCCAATCACAAAAGAACACACAAGGTATGCACTCACTGATAAGTGAATATTAGCCCAAAATCTCATAATAAACAAGTTACAATTCACAGACCACAGGAAGCTCAAGAAGGAGGAGGACTGAAGAGGGGGCACTTTGGTTACTCTGAGAAAGGAAACAAAATACTCACAGGAACAACTATGGAGACAAAGTGTGGAGCAGAGACTGAAGGAAAGGCCAGTCAGAGACTGTCCTGCCTAGGGATTCATCCTATCAACAGTCACCAAACCCTGACACTTTTATGAATGACAAGAAGTGCATGCTGAAAGGAGCCTGTTATGGTTGTCTCCAGAGGGGCCTTGCCAGAGCTTTACAGATGCAGAGGCAGATACTAGGAGCCAACCATTGGACTGAGTGTAGGGTCCCCAATGGAGGAGTTGGAGGGTGGACTGGAGGAGATGAAGGGGTTTGCAGCCCCATGGGAAGAATGATGATGAAACCGTCAACCAAGTTGTGTACATGGTTCCAGCCAAAACAGTGGCACAGGAATGCCTTGTCGGGCATCAGTGGGAGGAAAGGTCCTAGGTCCTGTGAAGGCTCAATAGATGCCCCAATGTGGGGAAATCGAGGGAGGGTCATGGAAGTGGGTTGGGTGGAAGAGCATATTCTTGGAGGCAGGTGGTGGGAGGATGGGTTGGTGGTTTTTGGTTAGCGGGAAAACTGGGAAGGTGTATAACATTTGAAATGTAAATGAAGAATATATTCAATAAAAAAAGAAAGAGAATTGCACCCCAGCAGGAGTGGTGTACTTGTTTCACAGTTAATAGTAGCAACCTGGCCTTGGTTCATTTGACATTTCTGTACCTTTTTGAGCAGACAGAAGGGAACATCTACTATTCATTAAGCAGTGTCATACAACAGCAATTGTCCTCCATGAGACTGGGCATTTGCTGTGCAGCCTCTTTAAGCTCTAGTTGTTTATAAAGTGGTACAGAATACTCTGTCTAGAAAGCAGGAGAGTTTGTTTGGTTTTTTTTTTTAGCTATTGTTTGTGTGTGCCTCATGCACTATATGTTCTTCATCCTAGTCCTGGCAATCCTCCTGATTCAGTCTTCCTGGTGATTACAATACAGATTTGTGTAACCACACCTGACTTCCATGTTTTGGTTTTCAAGTTTTAGTTTTAAATTTTCTATGTAGCAGAGAATAACCTTGGACTTCAAATCCTCCTCCCTCTGCCTTCCAAGTGCTAAGACCATATGTGTGCACCCCTTGTCTAGTTTATACAGTAATGGGTTCCTACCCAGAGCCTGGTCAACACTACGCAAGCACTCTATCAGATGGGATACTACATGGCCTTGAAGATTCTTAGCACCTGATAGAGATGAGCACGAAGTGTTCTTTTATCGGTTGCTGTTGAGGTGAAATTCATGACATATCAGGTTTACTGTTTTCAGTGCACCATTCAGTAGTGTTGAGCCTGTTCACAAGCTGTGGTAACTATAACTTCTCTCTAGTTCCAGAACTTATCAGGACCCAGGAAACCTCCAAACGGGTTAGGTCATCGGTTCCTTTACCCTTCTTACTCCTGATAAATTCCAGCATATGTTCTCTGCTGGTGGGAGGTGTTATTCTGTATCTAATGTGTAAATGGTATCCATAATATATGTTATCTGTGAAAGATAATTTTATGAACATGCTTTGAGGTTCATCCAGGTTTTAGCATGTATCAGCACTTTGGTTCTATTTACAGGTGAATATTATTGCATGCCCTCTCTAGCCAGCTATTGTGTAGTGTGTGTGTGTGTGTGTGTGTGTGTGTGTGTGTGTGTCCATGTGCATGTGTCTGTGTGGTGTCTGTGCATTTTGAGGCCAGAAGATGTCCTCAGGTGTCATTCCTCAGGAGACATTCACTCTTTTGTTTTTGACACAGGGTCTCTAACTGGCCTGATACTTGACAAGCAGCCTAAGCTTGTTGGCCAGAGTACCCCAGGGATCTGCCTGTCTCTGCCTGCCCAAAGCTGGGATCCCAAACTCTCACCAGCATGCACGGATTTTTTTCCTGAGTTCTGATAATCAAATTCAAGCCCTTGCACTTACAAGATAAGCACCTTACTAACTGACCTATCCCAGCCCTATGTTTGGTTTTCTTTAGGTACTTACTTGTTTAATTTGTATGGGTGTAGCTTACATTTTTCAAACCCTATTTTATATGATGGTTCTTAAATGCTTAAACCTCCTTTCTGGCCTACCAATCACTAGAGGTAGTAAAGAAAGAAAGGGTATTAGTATATGGGGGAAGTGGATCTGTTTAGAAATTGTTCTTTGGGGCAAATCCCATATTCATTGTCATGAAATCAGCTGTTTAGTTCAGTATTTGGGAATTCAGCAGTGGCAGCTCAATACACTTGCAAATGCTACACAAATACAACAGCAGTCCAATTCAGTAGCAAACACGAATCAGCCATGGTGGCATGACCTATCAGAGACAGCTAGGCCTCAGGAATATTGACATGAGTCAGCAGGAGGGATGACAACAAGCAGAAACATCAGGAGAATTTCTTTGCCATGCCTCTCTTAGCAAAGTGAAGTCAGCAAAGAAGGGAGACCAGAACCTGGCTGGCTATGCAAGCAAGCCAAGCCCAACCTCTCTCACTCTCAGTTGAATCCTATTTATACTTCTTTCAAATATCACATGTCCTCCACAGGTCTGCCTCATCACATGTCTTGCCTCAATACATGAGGCTGTCTTAGCAAAGCTCCACATGAGTCTGTATCAGCTGACATCACTCTTCCAATCAGCCCACATACCTACCTATGGAAGCTGAACAACACTCTACTCAATGATAACTTGGTCAAGGAAGAAATAAAGAAATTAAAGACTTTTTAGAATTTAATGAAAATGAGCCCACAACATACCCAAACTAATAGGACACAATGAAAGTAGTGCTAAGAGGAAAACTCATGGCTTTGAGTGCCTCCATAATGAAATTGGTGAAAGCACACACTGGCAGCTTAACAGCACATTTGAAAGCTCTAGAACAAAAAGAAACAAACACATGCAAGAGGAACACATGGCAGGAAATAATCCAATTCAAGGCTGATACCAACCAAGTAAAAACAAAAAGAACTATACAAAGAATGAAGAAAACTAGGAGCTGATTCTTTGAGAAAATCAACAAAAGAGATAAACCATTAACCAAACTAACCAGAGGGCATGGAGACAGTATCCCAGTTAGAAAAATCAGAAATGAAAAGGGAGACATAACAACAGAAACTGAGGAAATTAAAAAAAACATCAGATCCTACAACAAAAGCCTATATTCAACAAAACTTGAAAATCTAGATGAAATGGAGGATTTTCTAGACAGACAGCAGATACCAAAGTTAAATCAGAATCAGATAAACCATCTAAACAGTCCCATAACCTCTAAGGAAATAGAAGCAGTCATTAAAAGTCTCCCAACCACAAAAAGCCCAGGACCAGATGGTTTTAGTACAGAATTCTATCCAAAGACCACCAAATACCGATATTCTTCAAACTATTTCACAAAATAGAAACAGAAGGAACACTACCCAATACATTCTATAAAGGCACAGTTACACTGATACCTAAACCACACAAGGACCCAACAAAGAAAGAGAACATCAGACCAATGTCTGTTATGAATATCGATTCAAAAATACTCAATAAAATTCTCTCGAACAGAATCCAAGAACACATCAAAAGCATCATTTTCCACAATCAAATAGGCTTCATCCCAGGGATGCAAGAATGGTTCAATATGCTGAAGTCCAGCAACATAATCCACAATATAGACAAACTCAAAGAAAAAATAACTCATGATCATCTCATTAGATGCTGAAAAAGCCTTTGACAAAATACAACACCTCTTCATAGTAAAATTCCTGGAAAGATAAGGAATTCAAGGCCTGTACCTAAACAGAATAAAAGCAATATACAGCAAACCAATAGCCAACATCAAACTAAATGGAGAGAAACTTGAAGCAATCCTACTAAAATCAGGGACAAAACAAGGCTGCCCTCTGTTCTCACATCTATTCAATGTAGTACTTGAAGTTCTAGCCAGAACAATTAGGCAACAAAAAAAAGGTCAAATGGATACAAGTTGCAAAGGAGGAAGTCAAGATATCACTATCTGTGGATGATGTGATTGTATACCTAAGTGACACCAACAATTCCACCAGAGAACTCCAACAGCTGATAAACATTTTCAGCAAAGTGGCTGGATATAAAATTAACTCAAACAAATCAGTAGCCTTCCTCTATTCAAAGGATAAACAGGCTGAGAAAAACAATATCAACCAACCAGACCTCCCCCACCCCACCCCGAGCTCCCAGGAACTAACCAAGGAGTACACACAGAGGGTCCCATGGCTCTAGCCACATATGTAGCCAAGGATGGCCTTGTTGGGCATCAATGGGAGGAGTGGCCCTTGGTTCTGTGAAGACTGGATGCCCCAGTGTAGGGGAAATTGAGGGTGGGGACACAGGAGTGGGTGGGTAAGTGAGGGAACACCCTCATAGAAGCAGGGGGAGGGGGATGGCATAGGAAGTTTTAGGGAGGGGGACCAGAAACAAGAATAGTATTTGAAATGTAAATAAAGAAATTATCCAGTAAAAAAAAAGGGGTGGTTTCTGTCTCCAGCTTGGGACCATCCTCTACCACAGCACGCCATCTCCAAGTGGCACAGGAAGCTAGCTATCAACCCAGCAGTGAAGAGAAGACAGTCAGCACAAGTGAGACCTCACACCTCCCGAGGTTGCATATTTCCATTCAATCTGCTGGCCCTCAGGGCTTCCCTCCTGTTCCCTGCCCCATACCTGATCATGTTCCCCTTTTTCCTCCCTCTCCCCTCCAGGTCCCTCCCTCCCTTCCCCCTCCCCACCCCGATTGCTTTCTTCTCTCTTCCAAGTGGATTGATGGATCCTCACTTGAGCCCTTCTGCTTGTTAGCACTTCCTGTGTTTTGTGGATTGTATCATAGGTATTCAATACATTTTTGCCTAATATCCACTTATTAGTGAGTACATACCATGACATTTATGTACTTTTTTGAGCAGATAGAAGGGAACATCTCACTATTTGTTAAGCAGTGATTCATTAAACAGAATGTGAGCTCCATGAGACTGAACATTTGGCTCCTTAAGCTCTAGTTGTTTGTAAAGCAGCTCAGGCCACTCTGTCAGGATCTGACAGGGGAGTTTGTTATTCATTTTTAACCTTTGCCTGTGCATGCCTCAGGTACTCCATGTTCCTCATCATGGTCCTGGCAATCCTCCTGCTTCAGTCTTCCCAGTGATTGAATTACAGATTTGTATCACCACAACTGGATTCCGTATTTTGGTTTTCATTTGTTAGTTTTAAATTTGCTAAGTAGTGGAGAATAACCTTGAACTTCAAATTCTCCTCTGTCTGCCTTCCAAGTGCTAAGATCATATGTGTGCACCTGTTGTCTAGTTTATACAGTAATGGGTTCCTACCCAGAGCCTGCTGTAAACAGATCAAGCACTCTATCAGGGGAGATACTCTTCATCCCCAAGTTGCTTTGAAGCTTGTTAGTTACTGATAGATTTGAGCAAGGAGTGTTCTTTTGTCTGTTACTGGTGAGGCTACATGTTACATCATGTTCACCATTTTCAATGCACAGTTCAGTAGGTAGTGTGAGTCTGTGCACAACTGAGGCAACTGTAACTCCTGTCTAGTTTCAGAACTTGTCAGCATCCAGGAAAACCTCCATTCATGTGGCACTGTGAAAGGCAACCTGTCTTCTGGTTGAGTTAGGTTTAAACTCCGGTGACACAGCAGGTGTTCCTACAGGAGACAGAAGGCTGTTTTCCATGCTCCCAGATACTTTGGTTCCTAACAGGAGGCCTCAGCTTTTCATAATTCTGTGGCCATCAGTCACACAGGGCAACACCTCAATCCCCTACACAGAGCATGTGACCACAGATTACATAGTCTCAAGACAGATCTCCTTTTAATGAGGTACCTAAAGGCATGAAGGACTTAGACATTTAAGCTCTCCCTCCCAGACATTCCTCCCTGCAAAAGATATTTAACCTCAGGCTCACCCTGAGAAAGTGGGGTACAGTTTCACTCATCACAACTCTCCACCACCACAATAAATGCTTTAAAACCATGAACTGTGTCTTCTCATCTGGGTCAAATGTGCTGGAGCAATGGAGCAGGCAGGTCTTCCTCTAGAGAGCCATGTCAGGAAACCTGTCTGTGCTCGTCTTTGCCAATTCAAGCCACCCACCTGAGCAAACCAAGAACTCTCATCTCTGGCCTTTTCCCTTGGGTCCCAGGCTAGAGCCAACCCTTCAGGCCTGCACCCCGTTCTCAGCTCTTCAGATGCATCCAGGGACATCTTCGGTGTCCGAGAACATGAGAACCTCTCTCCTCTACCTCCATGCAGGCCAGGATCCCCCACTCCCAACGCTACACCTATGGTTCCCTGGGGACTTCAGACTGTGCTTCACCACCCCGAAAGTTGGTCCTGTGGCTTCCCACAGACCGACTCCCACCTGGCAGCATCGTGGGGAACGAGCAGTCAAACTTCCCTCATTCACCTCGCTCAGCAGACCTAGCCTATTGCTCTCTCTCTCTCTCTCTCTCTCTCTCTCTCTCTCTCTCTCTCTCTCTCTCTCTCTCTCTCTCTCTCTCTCTTCCATACACACACAAACACACACACACATACACACACACACACACACACACACACACAGAGAGAGAGAGAGAGAGAGAGAGAGAGAGAGAGAGAGAGAGAGGTGTTTGATCCCCTAAAACTGTAGTGACAAAGAGTTATGAGCCACCACGTAGTAACTGAGAAGAGCTGTCATTGCTTTTAACTGCTGATCTATTTCTCCAAACATATTTATTTATTGTGAGATAGGATCTCACTATTCAGCCCTGATTGGCTTGTAACTCAATGTGTAGCCCAAGCTGGCCTTAAACTTACAGAGATCTACCTTTCACTCTGCCTCCAGAATATTGAAAGAAAGGCATCCACTACCAGACAATGTTGAATTATTTTATTTCTTTTACTGGGGCAGGAGAGATGAGTGAGTGGTTAAGATAATTATATTCTCTTACACAGAACATAGGTTTGGGTTCCCAACACCCACAGTCAGCTTACAACTGCTGTACCTTCACCTTCAGAGGAATCAGCACCCTCTCCTTGACTCCCCGTGCAAATGGCAAAGAGGTAGTACACACACATGTGTGAAGGCAACACACACACACACACACATAAATTAAGATTTTAAAATATCATTTGTAAATTGTGTGTGTGTTTGTTTATATTTGTGGGAGTGTCATGTAAGGGTGCCCACAGAGGCAAAAAGAAATAGTTGAACCCCCAGAATTAGAGTTAGACAGGTGGTTGTGTTCACCAAACTATGTTGCTTAGTGCTGAGTCTTGGTTCTTCTACAAAATCAATACACATTCTGTTTGTTTGTTTGTTTGTTTGTTTGTTTTTGTTTTTTGCTTTTTTCAAGACAGGGTTTCTCTGTGTAACAGTCCTGGCTTTCCTAGAACTCAATTTGTAGACCAGAATAACCTCAGTCTCACAGAAATCTGCATGTTAAGGGCATGCACCACCACCACCTGGCTGAACTGCACACACTTCACCACTTAATCATGTGTTCAGTCTCTCCCACCCCCACCACACCCCCACACACACAAACATGCATGCACGCACACACACACACACACACACACACACACATGCACACAATTTCTTAATTATACTTACTAAGTTGTAAGAATTCTGGACATCGAACTCACATATGTGTTTTACAAATATTGTCCTTTAATCTGGAGTCTGGACTCATCGTCTAGCTTCCAGCTTCTTATACTGAGGTTGAGATTCAGTGTAGGATTATCAAACTGAATGTGGGGCTTGAGCCAAATGTGTCAACAGCATCTGAACACACAATGAACAAAAATTAATTCAAAATCAAGGAAAAGTGAATTGAGTTGTTCTGCACTGTATACATCTTCCATTGTGCTAGAGCCCTGGTTCTGAATACCAAACACTTGTATTTGCATTGTACATGCTGTCCCATCAGGAACACCAAAAAACAATTGCTGCCTCAAACACTCTACTCAGTCCAGATCTGTTATGAACTCCAGATCTTTTATTATGTATATACTATTTATGCCTTAATAGAAAAAGTGATTTAATTACAAGAATCAAGGTCTTTTAATATTTTCTTCAGTTTGTTAACAAGGCGACACCTCCAAATAGTGCCAATCCCTGGACCAAGCATATTTAAGCCATGACAGGCTATGAGAGACAGGTTGGGCTGTTGGTTGTAGTGGGTCACTGTCATGCACAAAGAAGAAACAAGAAGAAGAATTAGACATGAAGGTAAATATCAAACAGCTCCCAAGGAACTCAACACCTCTAAATCATCTTGAAGTAGCAAACAGTGAAGTGGCCCTCTTAGCCCTCTATCCTTTTTTCTCTCATATCTAGTCCTCAGGGGTTGAAATGGTGATAAAGGAGTGGAGAAGGATGGAAGAAATAAACCCATAAAGTATCCAAGACCAGCTACACCCATACACACAAAATAAAATATTAAATAAATATTTTAGCAGTAAGAATTTTATTCATGAATAACCATCATTGATTTTGATGGCTAGGAGAAACATTAGGTATGGATGACATTGAAATGATGTTTCAAATATAAAACCCTGGAATTTATAGAGACTATAAATAGAGACGGAAAAGGAACAAGATAAGATGCCAGTTCGTTTCTCTGAGGAATTTATTGAGGGGTTTGATAGACATTGCTATGTGAATGCCTCGCCCTACAAACCACAGCCCCAGCAATCTCATGTATTTTCTTTGGGGATGTGGGATTTTCCTAAATGGCCCAGTCTTGCCTGGAACTTGGTCTTCCTGCACCAGCCTCCTAAGTGTTGGGACTGAAGGCATGTGCCATCAAGCTCATGAAATCTAATGAAAATATGATGATCTCACCCTGTATGTGTTACTTTCCTGTTGCTGTGATAAAAAAAAAACACAGTGATGAAAAGCAACTTATGTGGAGTTGCTATTAGCTCATGGTTCTAACATTCACCGTGGCAGAAAGGCATAACAGCAGGAGAAGGAGAGTGAAAGAGCATAGCTTCAACTGCAAGCATAAAACAGCGAGAGAAAACTGGAAGTGAGGCAAGGCTGTGAGCCCTTAAAGCCCGCCCCAGTGATGTACCCTTCCAGAAATGTACCTCCCCTAACATAAACAAACTGTACCAGTGACTGGGGACCACATCTTTAGGTATCTGAGACTATCTTTAGATATCTGGAACACTCTTATTCAAACCAACACACAACTAAGTTCCTCTTTAGAAGAAGATCCAGTTACCAACAGTCACACTCTCTGATTTCTTACTGCTCTTTTTTTTAGAATATGGAGCATACCACCTTAAATAATTATCTTGAAGTGTATGAAATTCTTCCTAAAGGCCATGAGCTGCAGCAAGGCTTCATAACTATTACATTCATCAATAGACTCCAGTTGCTATAAGTATTCTTGCATTATATGCCATTACTTACACAGAATTGATGTGTCTTCTATTCAAATATATTGACTGTAATTATTGGAGATCTTCCTATGGCAATTAAAAATTATTTTTGCAATGACCCTATCAGGTGCTTTCTGAAACATGATTTATTTTCAATGTGTGTGTGTGTGTGTGTGTGTGTGTGTGAGAGAGAGAGAGAGAGAGAGAGAGAGAGAGAGAGAGAGAGAGAGAGAGAGAGAACATATATTCATCTGTGTGTGAGCATGAGTGTGGAGGTTAGAGGTTAATGTTCAGTGTCTTTCTCAATTGCTCATTACCTTAATTTTTAGAAAATTTTAAAACTTTATTTATCTGTGTATATATTTGTTTTTGGTTTTCCAAGACAGGGTTTCTCTGTGTATCCTTGGCTATCATGGAACTCACTCTGCAAGCATGGTCAGGCTGTGCTTGACCTCTCATTGATCAACCAGTTTCTGCCTCCCAAGTGCTGAGACTAAAGGCATGTAGCAACCACAACTGGGAAAATGTATGTTTTATGATTTATGTGTTTAGGTGTGTTTGACAGGGCAGGTGTGGGCACATGTGAGGGCAATGTACACAAAGCCCAGTGAAGGCTATCAGATAACCTCAAAATGAAGTTACAAATGACTGTAAGCTATTCATGATAGTTGCTAGGAACTGAACTTGACACCTCTACAAGTGTAGGAAAAACTCTTAACAACTAATCTATCTCTACAGTACTCTATTTTAGAAATTTTAAACAATATTTACTTAGCATGTGCTTGCTGGACAACATCATGATGATGATGATGATAATTATGATGATGATCAAGATGAAGAACATGATGGTGATCAAGTTGAAGAAGGTGATGATTATGACAATGATGATGATAATAAATGACTTTCCAGGAACTTGTACCTCACTACTGAGTTAGACTGACTGATTGTTGAGCCCCAGAGCCCCTCCTGTCTCTACCTCCCCAGTGCTGATGTTACCAAATTACTTCCATGCCTGGATTCATACTTCTTTTAGGGGGACCAGGCAATCCAGGCTCAGATCCTTATGCTTGCATGACAAGCCCTTAACTGACTGAGGCATGTCCCAGCCCCTCTTGTTTATTGTCTATAAAAGATTTTAATTTGGCTGCAGGGGAGGAAAATCCGGTAACTCTGTGGTTTGAGGATCCATGGTGTATTAAGCTTAAACTGTGAAGTGACGCTGATACATTCTAAACTAATCATCCGAGCTGAGTGCCAACACTGCTTTCTCAAGGAATGTGTGACTCTAAGATGCCACACACTGCCATGAAACAGGTGATCACAGTTACAGATAGTAATGTACTGTGGTAATGCTTGACCTTTAAATGATTTCTTTTTATTATTTGTGTGTGTGTGTGTGTGTTTATCCTGCATGCATGTTCCAATGTTCCAGATAATGTTTGTTTCTCTGGAACTGGTCTTACAGTTGCAAACTGCCACAACAGTGCCAGGAGTCAAAATGAAGACCTGTGTAAATTAACTAACATAACAAACTCAGTTCCCCATGACTAAGCCTTCTCTCCAGGACCAACAGTCACTTCTTTATCTCCACTGTGCTCATTTCTTTTTTTTTTTTTTAAGTTTTTAGTGGTTCTTTGTGAAATGCACATCATGGAGCCAAATCTCACTCAATTCTCCCTTCCCGAATACTGGCACTCCACCCTTAAAGCCTCACCCTAACAGAGGAAAAAATATATCTCATTGTTTAAGGTGTATTGTGTCTCAGTGTATCTCACAGCACACATGTTTGTCCATACTTCTTTGCTAGCAAATATTCGCTGCAATAACTCTTTGGTCTGGTACAAGGCCCCAGGCTTCTGCTACACAATCAAGAGTAGAACCTCACTGGGACTCCTCTTGGATATCCTGGTTTTATTCAGTGTCATGGAGATCCTATAGTTTGGGATCTGTAGGTCTGGCCCCTTCATTCATTCCAGCAATTCATGGATGAAGTAGACATTGGATGGGCCCATTCAAAGCCCTGGTCTGGTCCTGAGTGGTATGTGAGCTGGTCATCACTCCAGATCCTCAGCTCTTATGCCCTCAGAACTAGCTCACCTGCAATCTCCTCAACCAAGGCCAGCTTTACCTGTTGCCCAGGAGGTGTGTAGGGAATGCTCTCCCAAGGATTGCATCCAGAGTGTGGCATGGCCAGTTCTCCCACTCTCATGACAATGAGGCCAGCTCACCCATTTACCACAGGTGGTGAGGGACTAGGAAGGGGAAAAGGGTGTCTCTCACTTGTGTGCACAACTGTACAGCAGACAAGAGGCAAGGTGAGCTCTCCTGACCTCTAGACCTTCAGGCCAGCTCACCTTACACGCCCATACTCAGTGCCAGTTCTACCCTGCTGCCCAGGTAAGGTGCAGGACCCACTTTTCCAAGTGCTGAAGAGGGACAAGAACAGCTCTCCTGCTCTAGTGACCCTGAGGCCCGGTCTTCCACCTGGTACAGGACGTGAGGGGCAAGGTGGGTGGAGGGAATCTTTCACACATCCAAACCTCAGAATTTTAGGGGGAGAGTGGCAAGCCAGGTCTCCATGCTCATATTGTTGGGGTTAGAAAACCTGCAACTCTTGCAGTGTTCTGGGCCTGCTCTCTCGATTAGTGCAGCTGAGTAGTGGCAAGGTCAGCCTCCTGCTGCCATGCCCCCAGAGCCAGATCTCTGACACTGTTCAGGTAAAGTGCCATTTCAGGACAGCCATCAGACATCAACATATCTCAGAGTGGCAGCACAGGCCAGGACCCCAACATTGTCCCAGATGGCATCACAAGTTCCTCACATCAGGCTGTTCCTCACAAACCTTGAGTGTCTAGTTCTCCCTCTCTTCATTGTACCTATATCCCAATGTTTCTCTTTCTCTACCATTTCCCCACCACTTAATTGTTCCTTTTAATAGTGCATGGAATTTCTGAGTGTATGTTTCATCTCAGCAGTGGTCTCAGCACAGCAGTATTATGGTAATGGAAGGGGTCATCTGGGATGTGGTCTACACACCCAGGCCTGTGTAGAGCAGTTCTGGAGGTCATCTCAGGCTACCTCACATTCTGTGGCCCCTGGTACAGGGCAGGCAATTATCCTGGTTTTGTTCCTTACAGAGGTACAGCCAAGATCAACCATATGAGGGCCATCTGTATCCATCTCACTCCTGTTCAAGGTCTGAGATCACAATAGTATTCTTCTAGTCTGAAATTCTTTTCTTTCCTAAGAAGCCATCCCAGCCTTCTAGAAGATAGACTGGTGGTCATCTGAGGATGGCTTTTCTCAGGGAATGTTAGGTTCTTTATCATTCAGATGTTCACAGGTCAAAACACTGAGCATGGACACAGCCTCTATCCTCTCTGCCACCTGCTAACACACATAAGTGTGTTACAGCAGCTACATCTGTAATGCTTCTAAAGACAGGATTGGTCTACCATGGATCCACCTGGAATTTTGAATTTCTGTTTCCTTATTGAGAGAAAGTCTTGATTTGTATCCCATGCTGCCTTCAAACTCTAGCAACACCCCTCCATCCTGACTGCTACTAGATTAAAAGCATGGGCAATGGCACCCAGAATCCACTCATTTAAACTAAAACATTCGTATTTTGATTTGTACACTGAGTCAACTGCCCTTGTCTAATCCAATTTCTGTATCCTATCCAAATATCACTAATGATGAACAAGGAAGTTTCTTGGCATTGCAAGACTCTGCAGTACAGGTGAATCAATAGTTGGCCACTTAACTTTCAAACTTGATTGACAGGAGTTTATTGAGGTAAAATGATTCCAGATATATGGCAGGAAGTTGAGTGTGTGGAGGGGTGGGGAGTGTGCATATGTGTGTGTGTGTGTATGTCTGCACATTCTAGAAAGCACAGACACTAGTGTCAGATACCTTAAAGCTGGAGGACATGCATCTGTGAACCAACTGATGAGCGTGTTAGGACCCTAACTTGGGTCCTATGCAAGAGCAGTGCACACTCAATTACTAAGACTCTCTCCAACCACTAAAACTAATTTACATTACATTTACATATTTATTGTGTATGGTCATATATGTTGCATGGTGTGGTGGTGAAGATCAGGGGTAAATTTAAGGGAGTCAGCTCTGTCTTTCTTCCACATGGTACTCAGGGACTGAACGTAGGTTGTCAGTCAGTGACTTTGCCTACTGTACCATCTCAACAACCCAGGTATTTTTCTGAAATGAACTCCTCTGGATTCTTATGGATGACAAGAGAAGCGTACTAGGACAAAATCAAGGAGACTAGTGACAAGACTTTTGTAACAGTCCATCGAAAAATAACAGGGAAGGCTGCCCTCGGGAAGATGGTAAGGAGGGGTCAGAGTCAGGATGTATTTGTTGATAGATCATAATGGGGAAAGAGAGAAGTCAAGGATGACTCCCAAGTTATCAATTTGAGCAACTTGCTGAACACCATTGTCATTTACAGACAAAGGGAGCCACTGTGGAGAAACAGAGCATGTATACTTTGGTTTGTTAAGAAGGCGGTTTGACTATGGTGTGAAGGACAGGATGAAGATTTCATTAGTCAGCACACTGTTTGATGTGGCAAATGAATAGAGCAACATTTCCAGAGAAATCTGTCTGAAGTTCAAGATGGCAAGGATTGGATGGCCTCAGAAGTCTCCAGGAAATACACTACTCCTGTTTACTTTAACATTCATTATGGGAAAGAAAAGCACAAATAGTTACAAAAGCAGAGAGTGGATGTCTCTGTACTTATTTTCATTCCTTGTTAATATTTATTAATTTTGCTCCTGAAGGTTGCTCATTGGATTAAAATTGGTTACTAGGCAAACATGACCACCTGACTTGAACTGTCAGATTCTTGGTGGAAGGAGAGACCAACTCAAGAAAGATGTCTCTGACCTTCACCTGTGTGCCCTGACACCCAGATCCAGACTCAGTCTTATCCCACCTCACACACATATACTTCCCAGGGTCAAGTATTTTAAACAAAATCTCATATTATGACACATAAATATTTGTCAATTAAAAAGAAGAAGCATTTTAACTAGCTTGGGAAAAATACAACTTTAAATAAGCAAATATTGAAATATTTGTTGAAATATTTAAATTAATATTTCAAATAAATTATTTTAAATATGAAATAAAAGCAAAGAAAGAAAAATAGGTCTGTGGTTAGGGAGATGGTTTTGTTATTAAAGTTCTTGCTACATGAACAGGAGGCCTTAAGTTGGGTACCCACATGCACAGATGTATAGATGTAAACCTTTCATTCCAGTGCAGAGGAGGTAAGACAAGGCAATCTATGGAGATTGCTGCACTGACAGTCTAATCAAGTTACCAAGTTCTAGGTATCTGGGAGACCTTTGGTAACACATAAGGTAGAGAGGAACTAGGACAGATACCCACGAGGTCTCAGTAGCCCAGGTTGTCTAGAACTCTCTATGTACTATGGTTGTCCTTGAACTTTTGCTCCTCCTGCCTCTGCCTAGAAAGTACTGGGATTATAGGCCTAGGTCACAAAGCCCAGCCCATAGTTCATTGCTTGGTTAGTTGGTTGGTTGGTTTGTTAATTGGTTTTCATTTTTTGAGACACGGTCTGTCTACAGGAGAGTTCTGGCTCTCCTGGTATTCATTATGTAGACCATGCTAGCCTGGTACTCAGAGATTCACCTGCCTCTGCTTCACAAATGCTGGGATTAAAGGTATATACCACCACATGAAGCTCAGAATAGATTTTTCACAAAGGCTTTGAATGAAGTCTTTAGAAGTAGGATGAGATGCAAAGTAGGGGTTCAGAGGAAAGGTCAGTCTGGACAGAGAAGATCCTCCAGGGGAAGTGGAGATGATTCCAGACAGCTGTTGAAAGGTTCCATGTACTTGACAAATGTGAGGCAGGTAGGATGGGAATGATACAGTAGAGTGAATGAGCTGTAAGTGGGTCACAGTCTGCAGATCTGGCTGCAGAGAGAACAAGTAGTGAAAATTAGGTGAAATTTAAGGTCCCTGTAGAAATCAAGGACAGACCATGTCCTGCAAAGAAGGCTTTTCATTTGAGAGAATACTCTGGAAGACTCAAAAGTAGGGAAAGCTATGGAATATAGAGTTGGGTAGACAGACCTAGCAGGTAAAGAAAGGATTGTGGGAAATTTAACTGGCTAAAACTCTTTCGGGAACACTGAGGAGGATTATCCAGTTTTTAAAGCTCTGTGAATGAAGTGTGAGGTAGACAATGAGAGCTAACTAGTGCATGGTCTTAGTGGTGGGTAGTCCAGCTGGTAGAGTCAATGAAGAGTTGGTGTCTGGGGCAGTGAGTTGCTACTCAGAGGTAGATGGGCAAAGGAAATAGTTCTCAGTTATGGGGAGTATAAATAGATTCAGTGTTAGGCTAAAGACAGGGAGCCCACTTCTTAGCCTGAGAAGTGGCCAAAAATAAGGTGTTTTTAAATTGTCGGTTGAGAAGCCAGGTTTAGTCGTGTTCTAAGCACTCAGGAGGCTGAGGCAGGTGGATCTCTGTTAGTTTGAGATCAGTGTGTCTACACAACAAGATTAAGGCTACTCAGAAACACAAAGAGGCAGAGATAAAGAGAGAGGGGGGGGCAGAGACAGACAGAGACAGAGAGAGAATATATGCACTCATGAGAGAGACAGAGATAGAGACAGAGACAAAGAGACACACAGAGAGACACAGAAAGCCAGAGAGAGACAGGGCGAGACAGAAAGTGAGACAGAGAGAGACATAGTCACAGAGATAGGGTGATAAGAAGAGGAGGAAGAGATATAATGGGGCAGAGGGAGAGAGTGACAGTGGAGCTAGTGACAGAGACAGAGTCAGATGGGAAAGTGTTGAGTTTAGGTTTTATCTTGGGGACAATTTAATCACCTCTTGTTCATCTGAGGTTTCTGGAATGTGTAAGACACAGGTCGAGTATATGTGCAGGGGACTGAGGGACTCACGGTCCTCTGGAGCAGAGTAACAGATGCTCTTTTAAATGATTCCAAATAATGCCAATGAAAGACTCCTTATGGTAATGACTACTTGGGATAAAGGGGCCATGGATCCAGGGGCAAAATTTGTGCTCTATTTGGAAGAGTGTCTTCCTCCATGGAATCAGGGCAAATAGACTCCTTGGGTTTTGATCAAGCATGGAAAAATGGAAGTGTTACAGCTCTCAAAATGGAAGCAGAGAAGTTTTGGCTGCCCACACCAGAGATGTAGCCAGGGACCCTGGTCTCATCTGCTACTGTGGTAGCCCGAGTGACAGCAGCAGAGGTGGTTGCAGCCCCAGGCAATGTGGTGAGCCTGAACAGCCTGGTGGGTCCAAGGTCTCCCAGGAGAGACAACTCTTCCCCAAGTGTTATAGCTCAATAAAACATACACTCTCAAATGATCCCCATTGAAAAATCTTGTGTGTTTTATTCCTTGTGGAGTAGGACATTATGAACATTGAGGAGTAGGGTGAGGTTCAGGATTCATGCTTCCCATTGGCTCAGTGTGAGACGCTGGTGATGCTCTATTTGCATGGGGAAGGACTCCAGCTGTTTTCCCTAAATGAATGATTGTCTTGGTCCCCTCAGTGGGATATCATGGTTACATATTCCAGAACAGATAGAGATAGGTACTCCTAACATTCTCAATTCTGAGATGAACAGGGTTTGAGCTCACTCAACCTTACCAGTTCTTCTGTCTGGTGACACAGTCCACTTGCCCTACAGATGGGTATGAACTAAATAGAATACAATTCATTCTCAAGGAATTGAGACAATGGTTAAAGAACAGGCAGCTCAACCAAAAAAGTACACATGGAGGGACCCATGGCTCCAGCCCCATGTGTAGCAGAGGATAGCCTTATTGGACATCAATGAGAGGAGAGGCCCTTAGTCCTGTGAAGGCCCAATGCCCCAGTGTAGGGGAATGCCAGGACAGGAAAGGGGGAGTGAGTGGGTTGGTGAGCAGGAGAAGAAGGATAGGATAGAGGGTTTTTAAAGGGGAAATGAGGAGATGGGATAACATTTGAAATGTAAATAAAGAAAATATCTAGTAAAAAATAATGTTATATGACCGTACTGACTGGTTTTGTGTGTCAACTTGACACAGGCTGGAGTTATCACAAAAAAAGGAGCTTCAGTTGGGGAAGTCCCTCCATGAGATCCAACTGGGTGGCATTTTTTCAATTAGTGATCAAGGGGGGAGGGCTCCTTGTGGGTGGTACCATCCCTGGGCTGGTGGTCTTAGGTTCTATAAGACAGCAGGCTGAGCAAGCCAGGGGAAGCAAGCCAGTAAGGAACATCCCTCCATGGCTTCGAGATCAGCTCCTGCTTGTGACCTGCTTGAGTTCCAGTCCTGACTTCTTTAGTGATGAACAGCAACATGGAAGTGTAAGCTCAATAAACCCTTTCTTCCCCAACTTGCTTCTTGGTCATGATGTTTGTACAGGAATAGAAACCTTGACTAAGACAATGACCAAGCTATAGTCCAAAGGAAAAACAAAAACAAAACAAAACAAAAAAACAACAAAAAAAAGCATTGGCATAAAAACTGGCCCGCTCAGAAATCCCAGAGAATAAGCCACCAAACAAAGGGCATACATAAGCTGGTCCACAGCCCCTGACACATATGTAGGGCACACCTAATCCTGTAGAAATTGATTCCCTAAGGAAGGGGGATGCTGGCACAAGTGATGTGGGGGTTGATGAATGGGTAGGAGAGCACCCTCTCAGAACAAAGGGGAAGTCGAATGGACTGAAGAACTTAGGGAGGGTAAACTGGAAGGAGGTCAACATTTGTAATGTAAATAAAATAATTTTTTTTAAAAAAAGAACAGGCAGCTCTTTTCTGTGAAACACAGTTGAGAGAAGACGGACTAGAATTTTCATCTCAGTATCCTTACATATAAAATAAGAGCATTACATAAGATCTGTTAAAGGACAGAAGAGCAGCTTCTGCTGTGTTGTAAGCTCAAATTAAATACATGTCAGCAAAGGATTGGCTGCAGGGATTGCTCAGGTTCTGGTGTCCAGCAAGGGTGTGGTCACTTGGGCACAAGCGAGGCAACCTGATTAAAGCCCAGGGACACAAGAGCTTGTTGATTCACTGAACTAAGATGGAGTTAGCTAGATTCCTGTGGCTCCTGGCAGTCTGTCTTCTCTCATGCTGTTGCAACGCAATGTCCCTAGAGAGTCTGGATCCACCATCATCATCAAGACCAATGACTCTGGTGATCTGGTATAAGTTAGGTGAGTGAACAGTAGAGGGACACAGGGCAAGGGACCCACTTCATTTCACCAATTTGGTTTGATTCTGAAAACCAAGTGCTGTAAAGGAAAGCATTTGAGATTTGGGGGCTGCTCTGCCCCAGAGGGGAGGCTTCCATGTGTCTCTGGTCAGTTCTCAGGAAGGCTGTGCACTGTTGGGGTTTATGCTGTTTGTCAACATCCAAGCCGCTGTGCCACCAGCCTGAAGCATCTTCCAGTCAGGCCAGTGTGTCCATGCAGAGCTGGGCAGTTCACTCAGGCTTTTGTTCCTTCACAACTTTATGAAGATCTACCAGGCACCTGCATGTCCTCCATGTAGTTACCTCCCAGCACCCACTACACTTGAGTGTGAAGCAGACTGAATTCTTTGTCTTTCTGGAACATACCTTCCAGTGATGAAACAAAATCAAAAGAAATGAGGAATCCTGTCAGATGGCGATGCATGCACTAAAAACCAGCATAAGACCTGGAAGAAGATAGCACATGAGATGTGAGCTTATGCTTGGAGAGAAGAAGGTTAGGACAGGATTCACCCAGAGAGTGACAACTGAGCAAAGCTGAAGTAAATGAGGGAAGATGCCATACGGATATGTGGTCACAGGAGCAGCATATGCAAAGTCCCTGAACTTGGTGTGCCAGTGTGCAGATCAGTGTTGCAGGAGCAGAGGGAGCAAGGGAAGAGAGGGTGGACACATATGCTGGGGCTTTTAAGACTAGAGTAAGGACTTGGAATTGAACTCGATCTTGTGAAGAGTTGGGTAGCAGAATATGCCTACTTTATATTTGTAAAAAATAGTTCTCAAGTCATTGTGGTAGCCAGTGTCTGTGTGGAGCTAGTTTGAGAAAGTAATTCCCAGCATTCAGGTGGCAGAGGCTAGAGGTTGTCTAAAAGTTTGAAAACTGCCTGATATGCATGGCAAGTTTCTAATTCTAATCAGCCAATGCTACATGGAAAACCCAATAAATAATAATACATGTGTAGTTAAAATAAATAATGAAGTGACAGATCTTTCTATTTGTGACACTAGATGTTCATGCTTAGTCATCCAGTGGTCTCTGAAACAAAAGGCAAGACTGCGAGTTTTGGGAAGAAGTTTTCATTAGAAAGAAAGGGATTGAGAGTCAGTCAGCTTCAACCACTGAGGACAGGTGCTCATCAACAGGGACAACAGCAGGTATTTTCCCAGTTACTTCAGGGACATGGATTTAATAGCTATGAAGATAATTTTTCTTGAATGACCTTAAGGAGATTTCCCTTGTAAGATTCTGTTGCCTGTTTGTCCTGGAGAATCCCTGCTTTTATTATGTATCTAATCACTATTTTCTTTGTCTCTTGTGAAAATAGTAACACGGATCATGACCAGGCACCTTCTAGGGACTGTAGGAAGGGAGGAGAGAGACTATATAGGATTGTGAATAATGCATTAAAGGTATAAGTGCCTGACTGTCTTCTTCCGCTAGTGTCCACATTTCTGCTGTAGTTGATGTGTTGAGAATAAATTTTTGATGTCACAAGAGTCACAAGGGGACAATGCATGTCTTAAACTCCAGAGATGCCTGTGACTCAGAGTTGCATAATGACAGCTGTGTGGTAACAGGAAGCAGAGGAAGTGGTGGACATATTTGAGGATGGCATCAAGAGATTCAGATATAGCCTGAGATATGAATGGTGGCAGAGATGACTCCACAGATTTTAACTTAAACTGTTAAAAAATGAGGTTTTTTTTTTTTTTAACCAAAATGGGTTGGGTTGGACGGTGACCAGATCTGAGAAGATCTTGGTGTGGTGTGGGTGTGTGTGTGTGTGTGTGTGTGAGAGAGAGAGAGAGAGAGAGAGAGAGAGAGAGAGAGAGAGAGAGAGAGACAGAGACAGAGACAGAGACAGAGACAGAAAGACCGAGAGAGACAGACAGAGAGAGAGACAGACAGACAGACAGACAGACAGACAGACAGACAGACAGACAGAGACAGACAGAGAGAGAGATGGGGAGAGAGATAGACAGGGAGAGAGACAGAGAGAGACAGAGACAGAGAGAGGGAAAGAGAGAGACAGAGACAGAGAGAGAGAGAGAGAGAGAGAGAGAGAGAGAGAGAGAGAGAGAGAGAGAGAGAGAGAGAATCCCAACAGTCAAATCTTGTCACTATGCTTAGAAGTCTTTACCCCCTGTAGAATCATGTCAGCACTGGCTATTGCCTTCTTTAATTTTAAATCGCCCATGGTAACCTTGAATTTTCTTTTGATATTTTATTTATTCTTATTTTATGCACATTCATCTTTGGCCTGCATGTATTTCTGTGTGAGGGTGTCACATGCCCTAGACAGCTCTGAGCTACCTTGTATGTACTTTGAGTTGAACTCAGATCTTCTGGAAGAACAGACAATGTTCTTAAACAGTAAGATATCTCTCCAGCCCCAGGCTAGAATTTTCTCTGTAGCCAAGAAAGCCCTTGAGCCTTTGTTCTGCTTGCCTCTATCTCTCAACTGCTGGGTTTACAATCGTACCTGGATAATTTGATTTTTGGGACAGTGTCTCATGTAGCACAAACTGTCTTTGATCTTGATGGCCTCTGTAGTTATTTCACACAAAGTTTTCACAGACCTACATATAGAACAATCAAATTATTTAAAATGATGTTGTGATTCATGAATTTCCATCATTGTTGTCATTGGCTAGGAAACTTCATAAAATGATTAACATTAAAAAGATCATTAAAAGAGAAAGACCTACAATTTACATCCAACCTACTCTGATTCGGAAGAACATGAAGGAGGTAAAATTGCCACTTGTTCCACGTGATAAGTTTACTGAGGGTTTAAAGAACATTGCTACTTGATGCTTCACCTTGCTAACCATTTCCCCCATGGGTTTGATTTGGATTTATCTAGAGGTGCAGCATTTTGCTCTATACCTCAGACTAACCAGGAACATGGTATATCTACTTGAATCCTCCGAGTTGCTATTGTAGGCACGCATTGACCTTCATGCTTATGAACTCTAACGGATATCTGAGGATCTCACCCTGTATGAATTACTTTCCTGTTGCTGTGATAAAAAGACCATGATGAAAAGCAACTTGTGGGGAAAAAAAAAGGAAAGTGTGGGGCCCCGCGTGCACAAACTCGGGGGGAAAAGGGGCACGCGCCAGGCCAGGCCTGCGGGGCATGGGCCTCGCTCTCAGGCCAAGGTAGTGTGCATATGCAGAGGACGCAGGCGGACACGGAGTCCAGGTTTTGGGGAATTAGGAAAGATGCACGCGTGCCTCAGCCTAACAGGGAGCGGGTAGTCACACCGCCAGCCTGTCTCGCGCATGGGTGTGCGCAGGCATGTAGAGAAATCTCACTTAGAAGGCGGAACCATTCTGATGTGGATTTCTCTGCCTGTTACCTGTGCTCACACACTGTCTGCATAGCTGAATCTCTGACAGCCCATACCAGCTAGCTCCATATGGCGAGTTTAATAAGAGGCAGCCCATAGCTTTGACGTTTTATTATTAAGAAAATAGAAAGAGAAAAGAGATAGAAAGAAAAAGGAAGAGGAGAAAATAGATAAGAAAGGCCATGACCACGTGGAAAGGGGAGAAAATGGACAGACAGAGAGATAGACAAAGAAGAGGGCCGGGGGAGAATAAGCAGGAGAGAGAGAGAGCACGCGCTGAGGGGTGTTATTTATAGTGAGTTGGGTGGTCAGGTAACCCGAGAGGCAGGGAGAGTGTGGCTGCAGGCAGGTGACTGCCGAGGCGGAGTCAGGCTAGAACCTGGGGCGTGGCCACACGTCTCATTAAGGTCCCACAGCAACACATGTGGAGTTTCTTTTGGCTCATGATTCCAAAGTTCATCATGGCAGAAAGGCATGGCAGCAAGAGAAGGAAGCAAGCATGAAGCAGAAAATTAGAAGTGAGACAAAGCAGTGAGCCCTTAAAGCCTCTTCAAGATATACAATTTCCAGCAAGGTTTCACCCCCAACACACAATATCCCAACACAGCACCACTACTCGGGGAACACATGCTTAAATACCTGAGCCTATGAGGGACATTCTCATTCAAACCCACACAACTAAGTCAGTTCCCCTTCAGGGAAGATCCAGTTACCAACAGTCCCATTCATTGATCTCTTCTCTTTTATAGAATTAGAAGAAAATTATGTTGGACACCATTCTTAGACTGTGTGAGATTCCTGCTAAGGATCTTGAAATTCTGAAGGGCACCACAGTTACTTCAATCATCCCTCTATTCCCATTCTTGTAAGCATCCTTATATTACATATATTACTTATATTACATACATTATTTTCACGGGATTGATATTTCTTCTTTTTCCCCACATAATAGATGTCATAGTCTAAATGGGATTAGAAAGTTCTTTTTTTCTTTTTTTGATTAGATATATTCTTTATTTACATTTCAAATGTTGTCTCCTTTCCTAGTACCCTTCACCCCCCCCACCCTGAAAATCCCATAACCATCTCCCCTCCACCAGTTCCCCTAATCAACCCTCTCCCTATTCCCTATCTTGGTATTCCCCTACACTGCAGCATCGAGCCTTACCAGGACCAGGGCCTCTCCTCCCTTTGATGTCCAACAATGCCATACTCTGCAGCCTATGTATATGGAGCCATGGGTAACTCCATGTATACTCTTTGGATGATGGTTTTTTCCCTGGGAGCTCTGGAAATACTATATGGCTCATATCATTGCTCCTCCTATGTCGTTGCAAACCCCTTCAGTTCTTTGAGTCCTTTCTCTAGCTCCTCCATTGGGGACCCTGAACTCAGTTCAATGGCTGGCTGAGTATCCCCCTCTGTATTTGTCATGCACTAGCAGAGCCTCCCAAGTGACAGCTATGTCCAGCTCTGGTCAGCAACCACTTGTGGACATCCACAATAGTGTCTGGGTTTTATAACTGTATATGGGATGGATTCCTAGGTGGGGCAGTCACTGGATGGTCTTTCCCTCAGACTCTGTCCCACACTTTGGCTCTGTATCTCCTTCTGTGGGTATTTTGTTCCCACTTCAAAGAAGGACCAGGGTATCTATACTTTGTTCTTCCTTCTTGGAAATCAATTGATATGTGAATTGGGTATTGGGTATTCCAAGCTTCTGAGTTAGGATCCACTTATCAGTGACTGCATACCATGTGTGTTCTTTTATGATTGGGTTACCTCACTAAGAATGATATTTTCAAGTTCTAACCATTTGCCTAAGAATTTCATGAATTCATTGTTTTTAATTAAAGAGTAGTATTCCATTGTGTAAATATACCACATCTTCCGAATCCATTCCTCCATTGAGGGACATATGGGTTCTTTCCAGCTTCTGGCTATTATAAATAAGGCTGCTATGAACATAGTGGAGCATGTGTCCTTATTGCATGCAGGTAAAGCCTCTGGGTATATGCCCAGGAGTGGTATAGCCAGATCCTCCAGGAGTGTCATGCCCAGTTTTCTGAGGGACCGCCAGACAGCTTCCCAGAGTGGTTGTACCAGCTTGCAATATAAAATCAACTCAAGCAAGTCAATAGCCTTCCTATACTCAAAGGATAAGCAGGCTGAGAAAGAAATGAGAGAAATGATACCCTTCACAATAGCCAAATAAATCTCATAAAGAAATACAGGAGAACATGAATCAACAGGATGAAGCCCTAACAAAAAAAAACCCAGAAAAATCACTTAGGGAAAAGCAGGAGAATAGAGGTCAACAGATGGAGGTCCATAAGGAGGCAACACAAAAATCTCTTAAAGAAATGAATCAACGGGTAGATGCCCTTACAAAGGAAACACAAGAGTCGCTTAAAGAAATGCAGGAGATTATGGATCAACAGATGGAAGCCCATGAGGAGGAAAACACAAAAGTAACTTAGAGAAATAAAGGAGAAATTGGGTCAACAGGCAGAAATCCTGAAAGAAGAAATGCAAAAATATCTTAAAGAAATACAGGAAAATACAAACAAACAAATGAAGGATATGAGCAAATCCATCCAGGATCTAAAAAAGAAAGTAGAAAAAACTAAGAAATCACAAATGGAGACAACTTTGGAGATAGAAAACCTTGGGAAGAAAGCAGGAGTCATGGATGCAAACATCAACAATAGAATACAAGAGATGGAAGAAAGAATCTCAGATGCTGAAGATACCACAGAAAGCATCGACTCAACACTCAAAGAAAATGCAAAATGCAAAAAATGTGTAACCCAAAACATCCAGGAAATCCAGGACACAATGAGAAGACCAAACCTAAGGATAATAAGTATAGATGAGAGTGAAGATTTGCAAATTAAAGGGTCAGTAAATATCTTCAACAAAATTATGGAAGAAAACATCCCTAACCTAAAGAGAGCGATGCCAATGAACTTACAAGAAGCCTACAGAACTCCAAACACACTGGACCAGAACAGAAATACCTCCCATCACATAATAATCAAAACACCAAATGTACTAAACAAAGACAGAATATTAAAAGCAGTAAGATAAAAAGGCCAAGTAACGTACAAAGGAAGACCTATCTGAATCACATCAGACTTCTCACCAGAGACTATGAAAGCCAGAAGATCCTGGGCAGATTTCATGCAGACTCTAAGAGAACACAAATGCCAGCCTAGACTACTATACCCAGCAAAACTCTCAATCACCATAGATGAAGAGACCAAGATATTCCATGATAAAATCAAATTTTCACAATATCTTTCCACAAACCCAGCCATGCAAAGGATAATAGGTGGAAATGGCCAACACAAGGAGAGAAAATACACCCTGGAAAAAATGAGATAGTAATCTTCTTGCATTAAACCCAAAAGTAGATAACCATTCAAACATAAAGATAGCATCAAGAATAGCAGGTGGCAATAATCATTATTCTTTTTCTCTCTTAATATCAATGGTCTCAATTCCCCAATAAAAATACATAGACTAACAGACTGGATACATAAAGAGGACCCAGCATTTTGCTGCATGCAGGAAACGCACCTCAGTGTCAAAGACAAACACTACATCAGAGTAAAAGGCTGGAAAACAATTTTACAAGCAATGGTCCCAGGAAACGAGCTGGAGTAGCCATCCTAATATGAGATAAAATTGACTTTCAACCTAAAGTCATCAAAAAAGACACAGAAGGACACTACATACTGATCAAAGGAAAAATGCACCAAGAAGAACTCTCAATTCTGAATATCTATGCTCCAAATGCAAAGGCACCTTCATTCATAAAAGAAACTTTACTAAAGCTCAAAGCACACATCGCACCTCACACAATAATACTGGGTCACTTCAACACCCGGATCTCTGAAATGGATCTTTCAGGAAAGCAGAAACTAAACAGGGACACAGTGAAACTAATTGAAGCCTTGGACAAAATGGAACTAACAGATATATATAGAACATTTCACCGAAAGCAAAAGAATATACCTTCTTCTCAGCACTTCATGGTACCTTCTCCAAAATCGACCATATAATTGGTCACAAATCAGACCTCAACTGATATAAGAAGATCGAACTAATCCCATGCCTCCTATCACATCACTATGGAATAAGGATGGTCTTCAATAACAACAAAACCAACAGAAAGCCCACATACACATGGAAACTGAACAATGCTCTACTCAATGATACCTTGATCAAGGAGGAAATAAAGAAAGATATCAAAAACTTTAAAATTTAATGAAAATGAAGGCACAACATACCCTAATTTATGGGACACAATGAAAGGAGTGCTAAGAGGAAAATTCATAGCCCTGAGTGCCTCCAAAAAGAAATGGGAGAGAGCATACACTAGCAGCTTAATGGCATACCTGAAATCCCTGGAACAAAAAGAATTAAATACACCAAAGAAGAGTAGAAGGCAGGAAATCAGCAAACTCAGGGCTGAAATCAATCAAGTAGAAAAAAAAAACCATACAAAGAATCAACAAAACTAGGAGTTGGTTCTTTGAGAAAATCAACAAGATAGATAAGCCCTTAGCCAGACTAGCCAGAGGGCACAGAGACAGTATCCAAATTAACAAAATCAGAAACAAAAAGGGAGAGATAGCAACAGAAACTGAGGAAATTCAAAAAACCATCAGATCCTACTACAAAAGCCTGTATTCAACACAACTAGAAAATCTCGAGGAAATGGATAATTTCCTTGACAGATACCAAATACCAAAATTAAATCAGGATCAAATAGACCATCTAAACCATCTTATAACCCCTGAAAATAGAAGTGGTCATTGGAAGCCTTCCAAGCAAAAATAGCACAGGTCCAGACAGTTTTAGTGCAGAATTCTATCAGACCTTCAAAGAAGACCTAACGCCAATACTCTTCAAACTATTCCACAAAATAGAACACTACCCAATGCATTCTATGAAGTCACAATTACGTAATTCCAAAATCAGACAAAGATTCAACAAAGAAAGAGAATCTCAGGCCAATCTCTCTTATGAATATCGATGCAAAAATATTCAATAAAATTCTTGCCAAACTAATCTAAGAACACATCAAAACAATCATTCACCATGATCAAGTAGGCTTCATCCCAGGAATGCATGGATGGTCCAATATAAGGAAGTCCATCAATGTAATCCACTATGTAAACAATCTCAAAGAAAAAAACCACGTGCTGAAAAAGCATTTGACAAAATTCAGCATCCTTTCATGTTAAAGGTCTTGGAAAGATCAGGAATTCGAGGCCCATATCTAAACATAGTAAAAGCAATTTACAGCAAACCGGTAGCCAACATCAAGCTGAATGGAGAGAAACTTGACAAATCCACTAAAAGAAGGAATTAGACAAGGCTGCCCTCTCTCTCCATATCTTTTCAATATAGTACTTGAAGTTCTAGCTAGAGCAATTAGACAACAAAAGGAGGTCAAAGGGATACAAATTGGAAAAGAAGAAATCCAACTATCACTATTTGCCGACAATATGATAGTGTACTTAAGTGACCCAAAGAACTCCACCAGAGAACTCCTACAGCTGATAAACAGCTTCAGCAAAGGGGCTGGATATAAAATCAACTCAAGCAAGTCAATAGCCTTCCTATACTCAAAGGATAAACAGGCTGAGAAAGAAGAGAAATTATACCCTTCAAAATAGCCACAAACAATATAAAGCATCTTGGTGTGACTCTAACCAAACAAGTGAAAGATCTGTATGACAAGAATTTCAAGTCTCTGAAAAAAAATTGAAAAAGACCTCAGAAGATGGAAAAATCTTCCATGCTCATGGATTGGCAGGATTAATATAGTAAAAATGGCCATCTTGCCAAAAGCAATATACAGATTCAATGCAATCCCCAACAAAATCCCAACTCAATTCTTCATAGAGTTAGAAAGAGCAATTCAAAAATTCATCTGGAATGACAGAAAACCCAGGATAGCTAATACTATTCTAAAGAGTAAAAGAACTTCTGGGGGGAAACCGTATCCCGGACCTCAATCTGTACTACAGAGCAATAGTGTCAAAAACTGCATGGTACTGGTATAGTGACAGGCATGTAGATCAATGGAACAGAATTGAAGACCCAGAAATGAATTCACACTCCTCTGGTCACTTGATCTTTGACAAAGAGCTAAAACCATCCAGTGGAAAAAAGATAGCCTGTTCAACAAATGGTGCTGGCTCAACTGGAGGTCAACATGCAGAAGAATGCAAATTGACCCATTCTTATCTCCTTGCACTAAGCTCAATTCCAAGTGGATCAAGGACCTCCACATAAAACCAGACACACTAAAACTAATAAAAAGGAAACTAGGGTAGGACCTTGAACATATGGGCACAGGGGAGAATTTCCTGAACAGAACACCAATAGCTTATGCTCTAGGATCAAGAACAGACAAATGGGACCTCATTAAATTACAAAGTTTCTGTAAGGCAAAGGACACTATCAAAAGGACAAAGTGGCAACCAACTAACTGGGAAAAGAATTTTACCAACCCTACATCCAACATAGGGCTAATATCCAATATATACAGAGAACTCAAGAAGTTAGACTCCAGAGAGCCAATTAACCCTCTTAAAAAGGGGGTACAGAGCTAAACAAAGAGTTCTCACCTGAAGAATATCTAATGGCTGAGAAGCACCTAAAGAGATGTTCAACATCCTTAGTCATTAGGGAAATGCAAATCAATACAACCCTGAAATTCCACCTCACACATCAGAATGACTAAGTTCAAAAACACAGGATACAGCAGTTGTTGGCAAGGATGTGGAGAAAGAGGAACACTCCTCCGCTGATGGTGGGATTGCAAGCTGGTACAACCACTCTGGAAAGCAGTCTGGCGGTTCCTCAGAAAACTGGGCATGACACTCCCGGAGGATCCTGCTATACCACTCCTGGGCATATACCCAGAGGCTTTACCTGCATGCAATAAGGACACATGCTCCACTATGTTCATAGCAGCCCTATTTATAATAGCTAGAAGCTGGAAAAAACCCAGATGTCCCTCAACGGATGAATGGGTTCAGAAGTAGTGGTATATTTACACAATGGAATACTACTCTGCAATTAAAAACAATGAATTCACGAAATCCCAGGCAAATGGTCAGAACTTGAAAATATCATCCTTAGTGAGGTAAACCAATCACAAATGAACACACATGGAATGCAGTCATTGATAAGGGGATATTAACCCAGAATCTCGGAATACCCAAGACACAATTCACATATCAATAGATTTCCAAGAAGATGGAAGGAGGGAACCCTGGTCCTGGAAAGACTGGATGTAGGGGAATACCAGGACAAAGAAGCGAGAGGGGTTTGAATGGGGAACAGAGGGAGGGAAGGGGGCTTATGGGAGTTTCAGGGAGGGAGGAAATTGGAAAGGGGAAATCATTTGGAATGTAAATAAAAAAATTTAGAAAAGAATAAAAATATTAATAAAAAAATGAAAAGGCTATCTTTTTCCACTGGATGGATTTTTTGGTTTGCTTAAGTATATTATCATATCATCTTCAAATAGTGATAGTTTGCTTTCTTCCTTTCCAATTTGTATCCCTTTGACCTGCTTATGTTGTGTAAATGCTCTAGCTAGAACTTCAAGTACTATATTGAAAAGATATGGAGAGAGAGTGCAGTCTTGTCTAGTCCCTGATTTTAGTGGGATTGCTTCAAGTTTCTCTCCATTTAGTTTGATGTTGGCTACTGGTTTGCTGTATATTTCTTTTATTATGTTTAGGTATGGGCCTTGATTTCCTGATCTTTCCAAGACTTTTAACATGAAAGGATGCTAAATTTTCTCAAATGCTTTTTCAGCATCTAATGAAATGACCATTTTTTTTCTTTGAGTTTTTTTTTTTATGTAGTGGATTACATCTGATGCTTCTTCTAATCAATTAAATTGACCATGATTTGGAGATATAGCCATAGCAATGAAAATAAGTTATTCTTATGATATCCCTGCAAGAACTTAATTTGTTTTCTCTCAGTGTGTGTATGTGTTTATCAACATGTTCCAAAGAGTATGGCTATGTGTTTGACAAGAATGTGGAGATTACAGGTCAATGTTGGGTGTCTTCCTCAATTTTCTTATATTCTTACAAATTTTAAAAATTTCTATTTTTTTGTTTTGTTGTTTGTTTTTGGTTATTCCAAGATATCATTTCTCTGTGTAGCTCTGATTCCCTTGGAACTCAATCCAAATGGATTGCTGGCCTTGTCTTCCTACAGTTCTTCCTGCCTCCCTTTCACACGAGCTAAGATTAATGAAATAGCAGAAATTTATTTTTATTAATTATATATTCGTATGTGTTTAGCAAGTTGAGTATGGACACATATTATTTCACTGCTCACAGAGGCCAGAGCAATGCATCAGACCACTTCAAAAGGGAGCTACAGATGAATGTGATCTATCCTTTATGTTTACTAAGATATGATCCTGAGTCCTCTGCAAGAGCACAATATAAGCTTAACTACTGAGCAATCTCTACAGCCCCTCTGCATTACTTTAACATTTTTAAACTGTATTTATGTACCTAGTGGGTGTTTGTTGTGCAACATGATGATGATGATGATGATGATGGTGGTGATGGTGATGGTGATGATGATTATGATGATGATGATGATGATGATGATGATGATGATGATGATGATGATATAGTCTCCAGGATCTTCTCCCTCATTATTCAGCAAGACTGTCTGATTGATAATCTCCAGAGAACCTCCTGTCTGTAATTACCCAATGATGATATTACCAGACTACGCCAATGCCTGGAACTTTTACCTTTTTTGTTTGGGTGGGGCATGCAATACTGGCTGAATTCTTTGTGCTTGTGTGACAAGCCCGTCACTTGCTAAGCAATCTCCCTAGACTCTCTAGAGTCATTTTTATTGGATATTTTCCTTATTTACATTTCAAATATTATTGCCTTCCCAGTTTCCCACACATCCTGGAAACCCCCTATCTTATCCTCTCCCCGCTGCTTCTATGAAGGTGTTCCTCAAACCACTCCACTCTCACCTCTCTGCCCTCAATTCCCCTGGACTTTTATCTTTTATGAAAGATTTGTATTCAGATGTAGAGGGGGAAAATCCTATAGCTCTGTGAGTTCAGGGTCCAGATTGTGTTAAATAGATTAATCTGTCAAATACCAGCAGATACATTTCTGAGTGACCTACAGAGCTGACAGCCTCTTTTGATTTCTCCAGGCCTCAATTTATTCCAGGATGCCCATGAACATATGACCACAGATGATGACAGATGAATAGTCAGGTAATGTCCAATTTATTTTAAAAAAAATATATTCATTATCTTATGTGTATGGGTGATTATCCTGCATGCACTTCTAGGAGAATGTGTGAATCTCTGCACTTGGAGCTACAGACAGTTGTCAGCTTCCAGGTTTGTACTGCGAATCAAACTGAAGACCTGTGTAACTGAACTAATTTACCAACTTCTGCTCTCAGCAGCTGGGTTTCTCTGCAGCTCGACTTTCACATCCTTAGACACCTTGTTCTCATTTACAAGCTATATGCACCCAAATACTCTGAATTCCTGTTTGCTATTTGAGGTGATGTCTTGTTTGTATCTCACCTGGCTTGAAACCTTAGCAAAACTGTTCACTCCTGAGTACAGCTGGGTTATCAACACATGCAATCACACACAAAACACACTCATTTAAAGAAAGGCATCAGTAGTGTGATTGGGACACTAGTCAACTGCCCTTGTCAAATCACTTTTCTGCATCCTACAACAAAATAACCTTCATGAATGAGGAAGTAGAAAGTTTGTTAGGACTGCAAAACTCTGTGGCAAGGAAAAATCACTGTGTGGCCATGTCTCTCTCCAATTAAATTGAAAGAATTTCTTCACATAAGAGGTTCTAGTCATGTTGCAGGTAATATGTAAAGAGGGTTTGTGTGTATCCATGGGTCTGCATATGCTGGAGAGGCCAGAAGAGGGTGACAGATCCCCTCAAACTGGAGGTGAGGGGTCTGTGAACCAAGTGATTTATGTGTTGCGCTCCTAACTTGAGTCTCCGGCAAGAAGAGTGCACATTGAACTATTAAGTCATGACTTTATCACTCAAAATTAGTTTTCTTTACATTTATGTATTGTTTGTGTGTTCACAAATGTGCCATGGTGTGCTTGTGAAGGTCAGAAGACAATTTAAGGGAATCAGTTATATCTTTCTTCCATATGGTACACAGGTACTGAATTCCAGTTGTCTGGTTTGGCAGCAAGTGCCTTTACCTGGTGTGCAATCTACATACCCCAGATGATGTACTTAAATGAACTCTTCTAGATATTTGTGGAGAAGTGCTGCAGAGGACAAACATAGAATGAAGGAGACTAGTAAAAAGGCTATTGTCACATCAGGGTAGAATGCCAGGGAAGTCTGCTCTCAACAAGATGGAAAGGGGGACCAGAATAAGGATGTATTTGTTGATGAAATGTGATGGAAAAGAAAGGATTCAAGGGTGACTCCCAACTTATCAGTTTTAAAAATCAGGGGAGTAATATTGTCATTCAGAGAAACAAAGAGCCAGAGGAGGGACAGAGGGTGCTGGTGTTGGATCATTTCGACAGGCAGTTTGACTGTGCCAACAGGGGAAAAGATGTATAATTGATTTATAAGCACAGTTTGAGATGGCAAACAAACGGTGTCCTATTTCAGGTGATTCAAAATATATCTGAAGTTTAAGATAGAAACAGGGTTATATTCACTCTGAAGTGTGCAATATATACATTAACATTCTTTACTTAACATTTATTATGGTATACCTATAAATAGATACAAAAGCAGGAAATAGGAGATGGAATACCTGTATACTCATATTCATCCCTTCATAATACTTACTAATTTCCATCCAGTAGGATGGCTCAGTCAATTAAAAGTGATTGCTAGGCAATCTGACTTGCTGGCTTAGACTGTCAAGTACATGGTGGGAGGAGATACCAACTCCAGATAGTTGTCCCAGACCTCCAATCATGTGCCCTCGTCCCCATATACAAATGCAATTTTATTCCATATCTCCCATATACTCTTCCCAGGATCTAAGTATCTTAAAGCAATGTCCCAAATTGTGACCAATAACTACTTGTCCATTAAAGAGAAGAAGCACTGGATATAGCGGCACTTAACTTTAATCCAAGTACTCAGCAGATGGAGGCAGTAGGATTTGAAGTTAAAGATCAACCTTGGCTACATAGTTAATTTGAGAATAGCCTGGGGTTTTATAGGAGAGCAGGAACAGTGGTTCAAAAATACAAACCAAAGATCACAACTTTGGTTGAGAAATATATTTATTAGTTAGAGACATTTATGTAAGAGTTTGATCAAACTGTTCAAAAGTGGCTTGATATAGTGGCATGTGTCTTTAGTTCTAAAACTTGGAAGGCAGTTGGAGGCATGTTTCTGAACTTGAAAATAGCTTGTCATATGGAGGAAGTTCTAGACAGCCAGAAATACATAGGGAAACTTTGTGCTTTCCCCCAGAAAACCAGGGTGAAATTGGAGATTGGGAAGAAATGGGATAGATAGATGGCTCAGTTGGAAAGAGTCCTTATCTACTCTTGCAGAAACTTGAATAACTTCTCCTGCTCTTATACTCCAGAGATTGGCCCCAAGATATTCCCAAGAGTCTGTGGAATCATCGTGAATGTGAACACAGCATTTCTTTGCACCCCATTTTGAACTCTTGAGCCACCACCTAACTGCAAAGGACAATCCGGCCTGCAAAGAACAGCTTAACTCAACTCACTCACATAGTCCCTACTCTCCTCTTTCCTCCTCATAACTTTGAAAAGTTTCATAGACTGTAAGAGAGGCATGCTTGCTCAGTGTGAGCACTTCTCAGGTTCTCTGAAATAAACCAGCCAGCACCTTTAATAGTCTCCTGAATTATTTTTCCACATAATTTCTTAGCAAGAAGCTCAATTTTAGAACAGGTGCTTTGAGCATCCCAAGGGAGCATTTGCAGCATCAGAACCTCTGCAGCTAACACAAGGATCACTGAGTTAGCTCCACTGTCTCTGATCCTCTTTTACTTTCTCACACTCAGCCTTCTATTGCATCTCTATTCATTGCCAAGTTCATATTACCTTGGGCCAAGGACCTGTTTGTCCAACACTATTGGGTTCTGGTAAGGGCCAGTTTCCAAACACTTGTTGGACTTGTTCCTCAGTGATGGTTTGGATATGTTTGATCCATAGGGAATGGTAATTTTAGGAAGTGTGGCTTTGTTGGAAGAACTATATCACTGTGGGCATCTTCTTTGGAGGTCTCCTCCTATGCTAAGCCTCCGCACACTGCAAAAGAGTTATAGTCTCTTGGATGAAGTTGGACCAGATACAGAATTCTCAGCTCCTTCTCCAGGAACATGACCGCCTGGACTCTGCTGTGCTTCCTACCATTACAACAATGGACGGAGCCTCTGAAACTGTAAGCCTGTCCCAGTTAAATGTACTCTTTTATAAAAGTTGCCTTGATTAAGGTTTCTCTTCACAGCAAAAGAAACTCAAACTAAAACATCCTTCAACTGTACCCTAATGAATCCACTTGCGCTTTCTCTCTTTTCTCCCTCCCTTTTTCTCTTCCTCTGTTTGTTCCTTTTTTTATAGCCTTCTGGCTCCCTCCCTCAATTCATAGCTGCCTCACCCTAATTGACCACTGTTCTGGCTGGATTTGTGTGTCCACTTGACATAGCCTGGAGTTAACACAAGGAAAGGAGCTTCAGTTGTGAAAATATCTCCATGAGATCCAGATGTAAGGCATTTTCTCTATTAGTGATCAAGTGGGGAGGTCCCCTTGTAGGTGGTGCCATCCCTGGGCTGGTAGTCTTGGGTTCTATAAGAAAGCAAGCTGAGCGAGAGAGAGGAAGCAAGCCAGTAAGAAACATCCCTCCATGGACTCTGCATTAACTCCTGATTCCAGAGTTCCAATCCTGACATCCTATAGTGATCAACAGCAATGTGGAAAGTGTAAGCTGAATAAACCCTTTTCTCCCCAACTTGCTTCTTGGTCATGATGTTTGTGCAGGAATAAAAACCCTGGCTAAGACAAATTAGTATCAGCATAGAGCGGTACTACTTTGACAACCTGACTATGCTGGAGGACTGTGGAAGGAATTAAGAATTTCAGGCTAGAAGATCTATTCAGTAATAAGAGTTCTGTGGGCCAGAGGCATGGGCAGCAGAGGATGGCCTTGTTGGATATCAAAGGGAGGAGAGGTCCTTAGACTTGGAAAGGCTTGATGCTGCAGTGTAGCGGAATACCAGGACAGGGAAGAGGGAAAAGGTTGATTGGGGAAGAGGCGGAGGGGAGATTGCTTATGGGATTTATAGGGGGGGACCAGGAAAGGGGACAACATTGGAAATCTAAAAAACGAATATATCTAATAAAAATTAATAAAATATCCTATATCTTTTTTAAAAAGTGTTCTGTGGGATGTTGAATAGGAACTTGGAAGAATATGTTGAGAACAGTGCAGGAGATGGAGGCCTGAACACAAGCTCCACAATGGAGGAACTAGAAAAATCCCAAGGGGCACCAGCCTCGCCTTGGTGACCTCTGTCAGGGATCGACTACACTGAGCATCCAGGTACCCAGGGACTCCCCAATATAACATCGCTTGGAACACAAACTGTTGGGCTTCCAGCTATGCCCAAGAGCAGGGCAGCTCTGTGGTCATCTGGGCGCCAGCTCTGCTATGGGCCATCTGCCCTGCAGAGTGATCTGCACCGAGAGAGTACACGGTACACTCCGCCATCTTTGTTCCTGGAACAGGGCAATTGGAACCTCCAGGCGCAGGGACAATCAAGCATAATGTCGCTTGGAACTCAGCAAGCTTGTGTGCTCCCTGCTCCCAAGTACTGAACAGTTCTGTGATCACCTACACGCCAGCTCTGCTGTGGGACATCTGCCCTGCAGAGGGACCCACACTGGGAGAGAGCGCACCCGCAGAGGGCTGGAGCGCACCAGACTCCCCTTGACGACCTCTGCCCCACTAAGCCTTCCCATGTGCAGAGATTCCCCAATATAACACCACTTGGGGCAAGGCACACCAGGGCTCCAAAGTCACTCAGGAGCAGGGCAGGCCCCAGAAATCAGTGCCAAGAGAATCCCAGTAATCCACGCAGGGCAGAAGTAGCTTTGCAGGCTCACAGGAGGTCCAACCAACAGCCAGTGACAGCAGGACCAACTAACACCAGAGGTAACCAGATGGCAAAAGGAAAATGTACGAACTTACTAACAGAAATCAAGGCAATATGGCACCATCCGAACTCAACTCTCCAACAGCAGCAAGTCCTGGATACCCCATCACACCCGAAAGGCAAGATCTGGATTTAAAATCACTTCTCATGATGCTATTAGAGGATTTCAAGAAGGAAACAAATAAATCTCATAAAGAAATACAGGAGAACATGAATCAACGGGTAGAAGCCCTTACAAAGGAAACACAAAAATCGCTTAGAGAAATGCAGGAGAATACGGGTCAACTGATGGAGGCCCATAAGGAGGCAACACAAAAATCGCTTAAAGAAATGAATCAACGGGAAGACGCCCTTAAACAGGAAACACAAAAGGAGCTTAAAGAAATGCTGAAGAATATGAGTCAACAGATAGAGGCCGATAGGGAGGCAACACAAAAATCGCTTAAAAAAATGAATCACCGGGTAGATGCCCTTACAAAGAAAACACAAGAATATCTTAAAGAAATGCAGGAGACTATGGATCAACAGATGGAAGCCCATGAGAAGGAAACATAAAACTTACTTAGAGAAATACAGGACAACTTGGGTCAACAGGCAGAAATCCTGAAAGAGGAAATGCAAAATATCTTAAAGAAATACAAGAAAATACAAACAAACAAGTGAAGGAACTGAGCAAATCCATCCAGGATCTAAAAAAGGAAGTAGAAACAACGAAGAAATCACAAAGGGAGACAACTTTGGACATAAAAAACCTTGGGAAGAAATCTGGACTCCTAGATGCAAACATCAACAATAGAATACAAGAGATGGAAGAAAGAATCTCAGGTACTGAAGATACCATAGAAAGCATCAACTCAACAGTGAAAGAAAATACAAAATGAAAAAAACGTGTAACCCAAAACATCCAGGAAATCCAGGACACAATGAGAAGACCAAACCTAAGGAAAATAGGTATAGATGAGAGTGAAGATTTACAACTTAAAGGGACAGTAAATATCTTCAACAAAATTATGGAAGAAAACTTCCTTAACCTAAAGAGAGAGATGCCAATGAACGTACAAGAAGCCTACAGAACTCCAAACAGACTGGACGAAAACAAAAATACCTCCCGTCACATAATAATCAAAACACCAAATGTACTAAACAAAGAAATAATATTAAAAGCAGTAAGAGAAAAAGGCCAAGTAACATACAAAGGAAGACCTATCCAAATCACATGAGACTTCTCACCAGAGATTATGAAAGCCAGAAAATCCTGGGCAAATCTCATGCGGACTCTAAGAGAACACAAATGCCAGCCTAGAATACTATACCCAGCAAAACTCTCAAGCACCATAGATGAAGAGACCAAGATATTCCATGATAAAATCAAATTTACACAATATCTTTCCACAAACCCAGCTCTGCAAAGGATAATAGGTGGAAACCGCCAACACAAGGAGAGAAACTACACCCTGGAAAAAATGAGATAGTAACTTTCTTGCATCAAACCCAAAAGTAGATAACCACTCAAACATAAAGATAGCGTCAAGAATAGCAGGTGGAAATAATCACTATTCCTTAATCTCTCTTAATATCAGTGGTCTCAATTCCCCAATCAAAAGACAGAGACTAACAGACTGGATATGCAAACAGGACCCAGCATTTTCCTGCGTGCAGTAAACGCACCTCAGTGTCAAAGAAAAACACTACCGCACAGTAAAAGGCTGGAAAACAATTTTACAAGCAAATGGTCCCAGGAAACGAGCTGGAGTAGCCATCCAAATATCAGATAAAATTGACTTTCAACCTAAAGTCATCAAAAAAGACACAGAAGGACACTACATACTGATCAAGGGAAAAATCCACCAAGAAGAACTCTCAATTCTGAATATCTATGCTCCAAATGCAAGGGCAAACTCACTCGTAAAAGAAACTTTACTAAAGCTCAAAGCACACATCGCACCTCACACAATAATACTGGGTGATTTCAACATCCTGCTCTCTGAAATGGATCTTTCAGGAAAGCAGAAACTAAAGAGGGAAACAGTGAATCTAAATGAAGCCTTGGACCAAATGGAACTAACAGATATATATAGAACATTTCATCCTAAAGCAATAGAATATACCTTCTTCTCAGCAGGTCATGGAACCTTCTCCAAAATCGACCATATAATTGCTCACAAAGCAGACCTCAACAGCTATAAGAAGATCGAATTAATCCCATGCCTCCTATCAGATCACTATGGAATAAGGGTGGTCTTCAATAGCAACAAAAACAACAGAAAGCCGACATACACATGGAAGCTGAACAATGCTCTACTCAATGATAATTTGGTCAAAGAGGAAATAAAGAAAGAAATCAAAGACTTTTTAAAATTTAAAGAAAATGAAGGCACATCATACCCAAATTTATGGGACACAATGAAAGCTGCGCTAAGAGGAAAATTCATAGCCCTGAGTGCCTCCAAAAGGAAAGGGGAGAGAGCATACCATAGCAGCTTAATGGCACACCTGAAAGCCCTGGAACAGAAAGAAGCAAATACACCCAAGAGGAGTAGAAGGCAGGAAATCATCAAACTCAGGGCTGAAATCAATCAAGTAGAAAGAAATAAAACCATACAAAGAATCAACGAAGCTAGGAGTTGGTTCTTTGAGAAAATCAACAAGATAGATAAGCCCTTAGCCAGACTAGCCAGAGGGCAGTGAGACAGTATCCAAATTAACAAAATCAGAAAGGAAAAGGAAGATAAACAACAGAAACTGAGGAAATTCAAAAAATCATCAGATCCTACTACAAAAGCCTGTATTCAACACAACTAGTAAATCTGAAGGAAATGGACAATTTCCTAGACAGATACCAAATATCAAAATTAAATCAGGATCAAATAGACCATCTAAATCATCCTATAACCCCTGAAGAAATAGAAGTGGTCATTGGAAGTCTTCCAACCAAAAAAAGCACAGGTCCAGACAGTTTTAGTGCAGAATTCTATCAGATCTTCAAAGAAGACCTAACACCAATACTCTTCAAACTATTCCACAAAATAGAAACAGAAGGAACACTACCCAACTCGTTCTTTGAAGTCACAATTACGCTAATACCAAAATCACACAAAGATACGACAAAGAAAGAGAATCTCAGGCCAATTTCTCTTATGAATATCGATGCAAAATACACAATAAAATTCTTGCCAACAGAATCCAGGAACACATCAAAATGATCATTCACCATGATCAAGTAGGCTTCATCCCAGGGATGAAGGGATGGGTCAATATAAGGAAGTCCATCTATGTAATCCACTACATAAACAATCTCAAAGAAAAAAACCACATGGTCATTTCATTAGATGCTGGGAAAGCTTTTGACAAAATTCAGCATCCCTTCATGTTAAAGGTCTTGGAAAGATCAGGAATTCGAGCACCATATCTAAACATAGTAAAAGCAATTTACAACAAACTGGTAGCCAACATCAATCTAAATGGAGAGAAACTTGAAGCAATCCCACTAAAATCAGGGACTAGACAAGACTGCCCTCTCTCTGTCTCCATATCTTTTCAATATAGTACTTGAAGTTCTGTCTAGAGCAATTAGACAACAAAAGGAGGTCAAAGGGATACAAATTGGAAAGGTAGAATTCAAACTGTCACTATTTACAGACGATATGATAGTGTACTTAAGCAACCCAAAGAACTTCATCAGAGAACTCCTATAGCTGATAAACAACTTCAGCAAAGTGGCTGGATATAAAATCAACTCAAGCAAATCAGTAGCCTTTCTATACTCAAAGGATAAGCAGGCTGAGAAAGAAATAAGAGAAATGATATCCTTCACGATAGCCACAAACCATATAAAGTATCTTGGTGTGACTCTAACCAAAGAAGTGAAAGATCAGTATGACGAGAACTTCAAGTCTCTGAAGAAAGAATTTGAAGAAGACCTCAGAAGATGGAAAAATCTGCCATGCTCATGGATTGGCAGGATTAATATAGTAAAAATGACCATCTTGCCAAAAGCAATATACAGATTCAATGCAATCCCCATCAAAATCCCAACTCAATTCTTCATAGAGTTAGAAAGAACAATTCAAAAATTCATCTGGAATAACAGAAAACCCAGGATAGGTAAAATTATTCTCAAGAGTAAAAGAAATTCTGGGGGAAATCAGTATCCCAGACCTCAAGCTGTACTACAGAGCAATAGTGTTAAAAAGTGCATGGTATTGGTACAGTAACAGGCATGTAGATCAATGGAACAGAATTGAAGACCCAGAAATGAATCCACACTCCTATGGTCACTTGTTCAAAGGAGCTAAAACCATCCAGTGGAAAAAAAGATAGCCTTTTCAACAAATGGTGCTGGCTCAACTGGAGATCAGCATCCAGAAGAATGCAAATTGATCCATCCTTATCTCCTTGCACTAAGCTCAATTCCAAGTGGATCAAGGACCTCCACAAAAAACCAGACCCACTGAAATTAATAGAAAGGAAACTAGGGAAGAACCTTGAACATGTTGGCACAGGGGAGAATTTCCTGAATAGAACTCCAATAGCCTATGCTCTAAGATCAAGAATTGACAAATGGGACCTCATAAATTGCAAAGTTTCTGTAAGGCAAAGGACACTATCAAAAGGATAAAGTAGCAACCAACAAACTGGGAAATGATCTTTACCCACCCTACATCCGACAGAGGGCTAATATCCAATATATACAAAGAACTCAAGAAGTTAGACTCCAGAGGGCCAAATAAACCTATTAAAAAATTTGTTTCAGAACTAAACAAAGAGTTCTCACCTGAAGAATGTCTAATGACTGAGAAGCACCTAAAGAGATATCCAACATCCTTAGTCATTAAGGAAATGCAAATCAAAACAACCCTGAGAATCTAACGCACACCAGTCAGAATGACTAAGATCAAAAACACAGGAGACAGCAGTTGTTGGCAAGGTTGTGGAGAAAGAGGAACACTCCTCCACTGATGGTGGGATTGCAAGCTGGTACAACCACTCTGGAAAGCAGTCTAGTGGTTCCTCAGAAAACTGGGCATGACACTCCCGGAGTATCCGGCTATACCACTCCTGGGCATATACCCAGAGGCTTTTCCTGCATGCAATAAGGACACATGCTCCACTCTGTTCATAGCAGCCTTATTTATAATAGCCAGAAGCTGGAAAAAACCCAGATGTCCTTCAACGGAGAAATGGATTCAGAAGTAGTGGTATATTTACACAATGGAATACTACTCTGCAATTAAAAACAATGAATTCATGAAATTCCTAGGCAAATGGTCAGCACTGGAAAATATCATCTTTAGTGAGGTAACCCAATCAAAAAAGAACACACATGGTATGCAGTCACTGATAAGGGGATATTAACCCAGAGTCTCGGAATACCCAAGACACAATTCACATATCAATAGAATTCCAAGAAGATGGAAGGAGAGACCCCTGGTCCTGGAAAGACTGGATGTAGGGGAATACCAGGGCAGTGAAATGAGAGGGGGTTGAATGGGGAACAGAGGGAGGGAAGGGGGCTTATGGGACTTTCGGGGATGAAGGAAATGGGAAAGGGGAACTCATTTGGAATGCAAATAAAAGAAACTTAGAAAATAATAAAAAAAATAGAAATGAAAAGGGGGGCATAACAACAAATACTGAGGAAATTCAAAAAATCATCAGATCCTACTTCAAAAGTCTATAATCAACAAAATTGGAAAATCTGGATGAAATGGACAATTTCCTAGGCAAATACCATATACTAAAGTTAAATCAAGACGAAATAAAACCATTTGAACTGTCGTATAACCCCTAAATAAATAGAAGCAGTCATTAAAATCTCCCAACCAAAAACAGTCTAGGACCAGATGGTTTTCGTGCAGAATTCTATAAGACCTTCTAAGAAGACCTAATACTAGTACTCAGCAAAGAGATTAGATATAAGATAAAAAAAAAATCAATAGTCTTTCTATATTGAAAGGATAAAAAGGCTGAGAAAGAAATTAGGGAAATGACACCCTTCACAATAGTCACAAATAATATTACATATCTTGGTGTGGCTCTAACCAAGCAAGTGAAAGTTCTGTATGAAAAGAACTTCAAGACTCTGAAGAAAGAAATCACAGCAGGACCTCAGAAAATGGAATAATCCTCCATGCTCATGGATTAGAATTAATATAGTAAAAAAAGCCATCTTGCCAAAAACAATATACAGATTCAATGCAATTCCCATCAACATACCAAATCAACTCTTCATAGAGCTAGAAAGAGCGATCTGCAAATTAATTTGGAATAAGAAAAAGCCCAGGATAGCGAAAACGCTTCTCCAAAACAAAAGATCTACTGGGGGAAACACCATCCCTGAACTCAAGCTCTACTACAGAGCAATAGTGATAAAAACTGTATGGTAATGGCACGGAGACAGGCAGGAAGATCAATGAAAAAGAACTGAAGAACCAGAAATGAACCCACACACCTATGAACACTTGATATTTGACAAAGGAGCTAAAAACATCCAGTAGAAAAAAGTCAACTGGAGGTCACCATGCAGAAAAATGCAAATAGACTCAATCTTAGCTCCTTGTACAAAACTCAAGTCCAAGTGGATCAAGGACCTCCACATAAAACCAGATATACTGAAGCTTATAGAGGAAAAAGTGGGGAAGAATTTTGAACACATGGGCACAAGGGAAATTTTCCTGAATAGAAAACCAATGGCTTGTGCTATAACAATAAGAATTTACAAATGGAACCTCATAAAACTGCAAAGTTTCTATAAGGCAAAGAACACTGTCAATAGGACAAAACAGCAACCAACAGATTGGGAAAAGATCTTTACCAACCCTATATCCAACAAAGTGCTAATATCCTATATATACAAAGAACTCAAGAAGTTAGAATCCAGAGAAACAAATAGCCCTATTAAAAAAATGGGGTACAGAGCTAAAGAAAGAATTCTCAACTGGGGAATACCAAATAGCTGAGAAGCATCTAAAGAAATGTTCAAAATCTTTAGTCATCGGGAAATGCAAATCAAAACATCCCTGATATTCCATCTCACACCAGTCAGAATGGCTAGGATCAAAAATTCAGGTGACAGCTGGTGAGGGCAAGATTGTGGAGAAAGAGGAACACTCCTCCACTGATAGTGGGGTTGCAAGCTGGTACAACCACTCTGGAAAGCAGTTTGGGGTTTCCTCAGAAAAGTGGAAATAGTACTACCAAAGAACCCAGCTATACCTTTCCTGGGCATATACCCAGAAGATGCTCAAACATGTAATAAGGACACATGCTCCACTATGTTCATAGAAGCCTTATTTATAATAGCCAGAAGCTGGAAAGAACCAAGATGTCCCTCAACGGAGCAATGGATACAGAAAATGTAGTATATTTACACTATGGAATACTACTCAGCTATTAAAAACAATGAATTCATTAAGTTCTTAGGCAGTGGGTGGAACTAGACAATGTCATCCTGAGTAAGGTGACCCATTCACAAAAGATTACACATGATATGCACTCACTGATAAGCAGATATTAGCCCAGAAGCTTGGAATACCCAAGAAACAATTCACATATCAAATGATGCCCAAGAAGAATGAAAGAGAGGCTCCTGGTCCTGGAAGGGCTCAATGCGGCAGTGTAGAGGAATGCCAGGAAGGGGAGGTGGGAGTGGGTTGGTTGGGGAGCAAGGGGAGGGAAGAAGGTGTATGGGATTTTTGGGGAGGGGAAGATCCAGTAAGAGGGAAATCATTTGAAATGTAAATAAAGAATATATCTAATAAAAAAACCAACAAATTCATAAAATTTAAGGCAATTGGATGGAACTAGAAAATATCATCCTGATTGAGGTAACCCAATCACAAAAGAACATACATGGTATGCAGTCACTGATAAGTGGATATTAGCCCAGAAACTTGGAATACCCAAGATACAATTCACAGACCAAATGAAGCTAAAGAAGTAGGAAGACCAAAGTATTATGTTCTTAGAAGGGGGAACAAAACACACATTGGAGGAGATACATAGACAAAATGTGGATCGGAGACTGAAGGAAAGTCCATCCATAGACTGCCCCACCTGGGGATCTACCCCATATACTGTCACTAAACCCAGACACTAATGTGGCTGCCAACAAGTGCTTGCTGAAAGGAGCCTGATATAGCTGTCTCCTAAGAGGCTCTGCCAGTACCTGACAAATACAGAGTTGGGTGCTCCCATCTAACCATGGTACTGAGCACAAGGTCCCCAAAGGAGGAAATAGAGAAAGAACCCAAGGAGCTGAAGGAGCTTTCAGCCCCATAGGAGGAACTGCAATATGAACCAATCAGTATCCCCAGAGCACCAAGGGACTAAACCACCACAAAAGAGTACACATGGAGGGACCCATGGCTCTGACTGCTTATGTAGCAGAGGATGGCCTTGTTGGACATCAAAGGGAGGAGAGGCCCTTGTCCCTGAGAAGGCTGGATGTCCCAGTATAAGGTAATATCAGGACAGGGAAGCAGGAGTGGGTTAATTGGTGAGCAGAGCGGGGGTGGGGTTAGGGGGAATGGAATAGGGTGCTTTCAGAGGGGAAGTCAGAAAGAGGAAAACATTTGAAATGTAAATCAAAAAATATCTAATAAAATAATTTTTAAAAAAAAGAAAGAAGAAAGTAGTGACCTCAGATCAAGATTCCACACATCTAAACTTACAAATTTGCATTTGTATGAGGGAGAGTTACATCATATTATATGTCAAATTAACAAGCGATGGATTGTGATGGATATTCTTGGTTTTTCTTGATTAAGATCTATAATGAAAAACTTAAGTCTAGGCATTTTTGTACATACCTTTGATCCCAGGAGACAGAGGTTAGCAGATCTCTTGAGTTCAAAGCCAGACATGGTACACAGCAAGTTTCAGGTAAAGAAAAGCTTAAATCCAGATGTGGTGGTACATGCCTTTAATGCCAGAACTCAGGAGACAGAACCATACAAATTTCTGAATTCAAGGCCAATACAAAGCTAGCATATGATGTTTATAAATACAGGTAAGGCTACACCATCTCTGCTCCAGTGATGGACCAGACAGGGACAACCAGGTACAAAGAGATATCCCAAATATAACATCGCTAGGAACACAGCCAGCTAGGGTTCCACCTGTCCCCAAGAGCTGGGAAGCTCTGCAGTCATCTATGCGCCAGCCTTGCCATGGGACATTTGCCCTGCAGGGTGACCCATGCTTAGACGGGGTGTCACAGCCTCCACTCTCTTTGCTCCGGTGACAAACCAGACAGGGAAAACCAGGTACACAGAGATATCTGGAGTAAAACATCACTTGGGGCAAGGCACACCAGGGTTCCAGTGAAACCCAGGAGCAGGGGAGCCCCTCAGTAATCTGTGCCAGGGGAAACCCGGTCATCCAGGGTTGCGGAAATAGCCTTGCAGGCTCACAGGAGGTTCAAGCACCAGCCAGTGAGAGCAGGACCAACTAACTCCAGAGATAAGCAGATGGCAAAAGGCAAACTTAGGAATGTTACTAACAGAAATCAAGGCAATATGGCACCATCCGCACCCAATTCTCTGACCATAGCAAATCCTGGATAGCCCAACACATCAGAAAGGCAAAATTTGGATGTAAAATATCATCTCATAATGCTATTAGAGGATTTCAAGAAGGACAAAAATAAATCTCTTAAAGAAGTACAGAAGAACATAAATCAACATGTAGAAGCCCTTACAAAAGAAACAAAAAAAAAAAATAGCTTAAAGAAATTCAGGAGAATATGAGTCAACTGATAGAAGTCCATAAAGGGGAAACACAAAAATCACATAAAGAAATAAAGGAGAACTTGGGTCAACAGGCAGAAGACCTGAAAGAGGAAACTAAAAACTCTCTTAAAGAATTACAGGAAAACGCAAATAAACAAGTGAAGGAACTGAGAAAAACCATCCAGGATCGAAAAAAAGGAAGTAGAAACAACTAAGAAATCACAAAGGGAGATAACTTTGGAGATAGAACACCTTGGAAAGAAATCAGGGGTCATAGATACAAACATCAACAACAGAATACAAGAGAAAGAACAAAGAATCTCAGACGTCGAAGATATCATAGAAAGCATTGAATCAACAGTCAAGGAAAATGCAAAATGCAAAAAGCTTGTAAACCAAAACATTCAGGAAATCCAGGACACAATGAGAAGACCAATCCTAAGGATTATAGGTATAGATGAGAGTAAAGATTTACAGCTTAATAGGCCAATAAATATCTTCAACAAAATTATGGAAGGAAACTTCCCTAACCTAAAGAAAGAGATGCCGATGAACATACAAGAAGCCTACAGAACTACAAACAGACTGAACCAGAACAGAAATACCTCAGATCACATAATAATCAAAAAACCAAATGTACTAAACAAAGAAAAAATATTAAAAGCAGTAAGAGAAAAAGGCCAAGTAACATATAAAGGAAGACCTATCAGAATTACACCAGACTTCTCACCAGAGACTATGAAAGCTAGAAGATCCTGGGCAGATCTCATACAGACTCTAAGGGAACACAAATGCCAGCCCACACTACTATACCCAGCAAAACTCTCAAACACCATAGATGGAGAAACCAAGTTATTCCATGCTAAAACGAAATTTACACAATATCTTTCCACAAACCCAGTCCTGCAAAAGATAATAGGTGGAAATTGCCAATAAAAGGAGGGAAACTAGCCCCTGGAAAAATCAAGATAGTAACATTCTTTCACCAAAAAAAGGAGAAGATAACCACCCAAACATAAAAATAACATCAAAAATAACAGGAAGCAATAATCACTATTCCTTAATATCTCTTACCATCAATGGACTAAATTCCCAAATAAAAAGACATAAACTAAAAGACTGCATACATAAACAGGACCCAGCATTTTGCTGCGTATAGGAAACACACCCCAGTGTCAAACACAAACACTACATCAGAGTAAAAGTGTAGGAAACAATTTTACAAGCAAATGGTCCCAGGAAACAAGCTGGAGTAGCCATTCTAATGTAGGATAAAATTGACTTTCAACCTAAAGTCATCAAAAAAGACATGAAAGGACACTTCATACCCATCAACGGAAAAATCCACCAAGAACTCTCAGTTCTGATATCTATGCTCCAAATGCGAAGGCCCACTCATTCGTAAAAGAAACTTTACTAAATCTCAAAGAACACATTGCACCTCACACAATAATACTGGGTGACTTCAACACTGCACTCTCCTCAATGAACTGATCAGGAAAACAGAAACTAAACAGAGACACAGCGAAACTAAATGAAGATTTAGACCAAATGGATTTAACAAATATATATAGAACATTTCATCCTAAAGCAAAATAATACACCTTCTCAGCACCTCATGGTACATTCTCCAAAATCAACCATATAATTGGTCACAAAACAGGCCTCAACAGATATAAGAAGATCAAACTAATCCCATGCCTCCTATCAGATCACTATGGAGTAAGGGTGGTCTTCAATAGCAACATAAACAATGGAAAGCCCACATACACATGGAAACTGAACAGTCTCTACTCAATGGTACCTTGGTCAAGGAAGAAATAAGGAAAGAAATCAAACACTTTTTTGAATTTATGAAAAAGAAGGCACAACATACCCAACATATAGGACACAATGAAAGCTATGATAAGAGGAAAACCCATAGCCCTGAGTGACTCCAAGAAGAAACTGGACAGAGCATACACTAGCAGCTAAACAGCACAATTGAAAGCACTGGAACAAAAAGAAGCTAATACACCCAAGAGGACCAGAAGGCAGGAAATCATCAAACTCAGGGCTGAAATCAATCAAGTAGAAACAAATAAAACCATACAAAGAATAAACAAAACCAGGAGCTGGTTCTTTGAGAAAGTCAACAAAATAGATAAACCTCTAACCAGACTAACCAGAGGGCACAGAGACAGTATCCAAATCAAAAAATCAGAAATGAAAAGGGAGAGATAACAACAGAAACTGAGGAAATTCAAAAAATCATCAGATCCTACTACAAAAGCCTATACTGAAAACAACTGGAAAATCTGGAGGAAATGGACAATTTCCCAAACAGATACCAAATACCAAAATGAAATCAGGATCAAATAGACCATCTAAACAGTCCCATAACCCCTAAAGATATAGAAGTGTTCATTGAAAGTCTCCAACCAAAAAAAAAAAAGCACAGGACCAGATAGTTTCAGTGCAGAATTGTATCAGACCTTCAAAGAAGACCTAACAACAATAATCTTCAAATTATTCCACAAAATAGAAACAGAAGGAACACTACCCAACTTCTTCTATGAAGTCACAATTACATTGATACCAAAACCACACAAAGATGCAACAAAGAAACAGAATTTCAGAACAATTCCCCTTATAAATATTGACACAAAAATGCTCAATAATATTCTTGCCAACCGAATCCAAGAAGACTTCAAAATGATCATTCACCACGATCAAATAGGCTTCATCCCAGGGATGCAGGGATTGTTCAATATAGAAAAAAAGCATCAGAGTACACTCCGCCATCTTTGCTCCAGTGCCCAGGTAGTTGGGACTGCCAGGCTCGGAGACAGACAGGCATAATATCGCTTGGGTCTCAGGCGGCTTGTGTGTACGCTGCTCCCAAGAACTGGGCAGAGCTGCAGTAACCAGCGCGCCAGCTCTGCTGTGGGACTTCTGCCTGGCAGAGGGATCCCCGCACTGGGCGGGAGCCTACCAGCTTCCCATCTGCAACATCTGTTCCGGTACTGCACTGAAGAGACAGGTACCCAGGTTCCCCCCAATATAACATCACTCGGGACACGGCCTGTTGGGGCTTCCGTCTGCTCCCAAGAACGGGACAGCGCTGCGGTCGTCTGGACGCCAGATATGCTGTAGGCCATCCCCTCTGCAGGGTGACCAGTGCCACCGAGAGAGTGCAGGGTGCACTCCGCCATCTTTGCTCCAGTGCCCAGGTAGTTGGGACTGCCAGGCTCGGAGACAGTCAGGCATAATATCGCTTGGGTCTCAAGCAGCTTGTGTGTACTCTGCTCCCAAGAGCTGGGAAGATCTGCAGTAACCAGCAGGCCAGCTCTGCGGTGGGACTTCTGTCTTGCAGAGGGACGTCCCCTACCCCCAACTCTGGGAGAGATCACACACCCCTGCACAGGGCAGGAGCCTACCAGCCTCCCTTTGGCGACCTCTGCTCCGGGAATCCATTACGCTGAGCCTTTGGATGTGCAGGGACTCCCCAATATAACATCTCTTGGGGCAAGGCACATCAAGGCTCCAAAGTCACTCAGGAGCAGGGCAGGCCCCAGAAATCGGTGCCAGGGGAATCCTGGTAATCCAGGGAGGCCAGAAATAGCTTTGCAGGCTCATAGGACTTCCAACCAACAGCCAGTGACACCAGGACCAACTAACATAAGAGGTAACCAGATGGCAAAAGGCAAACGTAGGAACGTTACTAACAGAAATCAAAGTAATATGGCGAACCCAACTCTCCAACAATAGCAAGTCCTGGATACCCCACCACACCCAAAAGACAAGGTCTGGATTTAAAATCACTTCTCATGATGCTATTAGAGGATCACAAGAAGGACACAAATAAATCAAATAAAGAATTACAGGAGACCATGAATCAACGGGTAGAAGCCCTTACAAAGGAAACACAAAAATCACTAGGAGAAATGCAGGAGAACATGGATCAAAAGATGGAGGCCCACAAGGAGACAACACAAAAATCGCTTAAAGAAATGAATCAACGGGTAGATGCACTTTCAAAGGAATCACAAAAATTGCATAAAGAAATGCAGAAGAATATGGGTCATTGGATGGATGCCCATAGGGAGGCAACACAAAAAGTGCTTAAAGAAATGAATCAATGGATAGATGCCCTTACAAAGAAAACACAAGAACTGCTTAAAGAAATGCAGGAGACGATGGATCAACAGATGGAATCCCATGAGAAGGAAACACAAAACTCGCTCAGAGAAATGCAGGAGAACTTGAGTCAACAGGCAGAAATCCTGAAACAGGTAACGCAAAAATACCTTAAAGAAATACAGGAAAATACAAACAAACAAGTGAAGGATCTCAGCAAATCCATCCAGGATCTAAAAAAGGAAGTAGAAACAACTAAGAAATCACAAAGGGAGACAACTTTGGAGATAGAAAACCTTGGGAAGAAATCAGGAGTCATAGATGCAAACATCAACAATAGAATACAAGAGATGGAAGAAAGAATCTCAGGTGCTGAAGATACCATAGAAAGCATCGACTCAACAGTCAAAGAAAATGCAAAATGCAAAAAACGTGGAACCCAAAACATCCAGGATATCCAGGACACAATGAGAAGACCAAACCTAAGGATTATAGGTATAGATGAGAGTGAAGATTTGCAACTTAAAGGGCCAGTAAACATCTTCAACAAAATTATGGAGGAAAACTTCCCTAACCTAAAGAGAGAGATGCCGATGAACGTACAAGAAGCCTACAGAACTCCAAACAGACTGGACCAGAACAGAAATACCTCCTGTCACATAATAATCAAAACACCAAATGTACTTAACAAAGAAAGAATATTAAAAGCAGTAAGAGAAAAGGGCCAAGTAACATACAAAGGAAGACCTATCCGAATCACTTCAGACTTCTCACCAGAGACTATGAAAGCCAGAAGATCCTGGGCAGATCACATGCAGACTCTAAGAGAACACAAATGCCAGCCTAGACTACTATACCCAGCAAAACTCTCAATCACCATAGATGGAGAGACTAAGATATTCCATGATAAAATCAAATTTTCACAATATCTTTCCACAAATCCAGCCTGCAAAGGATAATAGGTGGAAACCACCAATACAGGGAGAGAAACAACACCCTGGAAAAAATGAGATAGTAACCTTCTTGCTTCAAACCCAAAAGTAGATACCCACTCAAACATAAAGATAGCATCAAAAATGGCAGGTGGCAATAATCAGTATGCCTTAATATCAATGGTCTCAATTCCCCAATAAAAAGACATAGACTAGCAGACTGGATGTGTAAACAGGACCCAGCATTGTGCTGCATGCAGGAAACGCACCTCAGTGTCAAAGACAAACACTACCTCAGAGTAAAAGGCTGGAAAACAATTTTACAAGCAAATGGCCCCAAGAAACGAGCTGGAGTTGCAATCCTAATATCAGATAAAATTGATTTTCAACCTAAAGTCATCAAAAAAGACACAGAAGGACACTACATACTGATCAAGAACTCTCAATTCTGAATATCTATTCTCCAAATACAAGGGCACCCTCAATCATAAAAGAAACTTTACTAAAGCTCAAAGCACACATCGAACCTCAAACAATAATAGTGGGTGACTTCAACACCCCACTCTCTGAAACGGATCGTTCAGGAAAGCAGAAACTAAACAGAGACACAGTGAATCTAGTTGAAGCCTTAAACCAAATGGAACTAACAGATATATATAGAACATTTCATCCTAGAGCTAAAGAATACACCTTCTTCTCAGCACCTCATGGTACTTTCTCCAAAATTGACCATATAATTGGTCACAAATCAGACCTCAACAGATATAAGAAGATAGAACTAATCCCATGCCTCCTATCAGATCACTATGGAATAAGGGTGGTCTTCAATGGCAACAAAAACAAAAGAAAACCCACATACACATGGAGGCTGAACAATACTCTACTCAATGATAACTTGGTCAAGGTGGGAATAAAGAAAGAAATCAAAGACTTCTTGAAATTTAATGAAAATGAAGGCACAACATACCCTAATTTATGGGACACAATAAAAGCAGTGCTAAGAGGAAAATTCATAGCCCTGAGTGCCGCCAAAAAGAAATGGGAGACAGCATACACTAACAGCTTAATGGCACACCTGAAAGCCCTGGAACAAAAAGAAGCAAACACACCAAAGAGGAGTAGAAGGCAGGAAATCATCAAACTCAGGGCTGAAATCAATCAAGTAGAAACAAATAAAACCATACAAAGAATCAACAAAACGAGGAGTTGGTTCTTTGAGAAAATCAACAAGATAGATAAGCCCTTAGCCAGACTAATCAGAGGGCACAGAGACAGTATCCAAATTAATAAAATCAGAAACAAAAAGGGAGAGATAACAACAGAAACTGAGGAAATTCAAAAAATCATCAGATCCTACTACAAAAACCTGTATTCAACACAACTAGAAAATCTCGAGGAAATGGACAATTTCCTTGACAGATATCAAATACCAAAATTAAATCAGGATCAAATAGACTATCTAAACGGTCCTATAACCCCTGAAGAAATAAAAGTTGTCATTGGAAGTCTTCCAACGAAAAGAAGCACAGGACCAGATGTTTTAGTGCAGAATTCTATCAGACCTTCAAAGAAGACCTAACACCAATACTCTTCAAACTATTCCACAAAATACAAAGAGAAGGAACATTACACAACTCATTCTATGAAGCCACAATTACACTAATACCAAAATCACACAAAGATCCGACAACGAAAGAGAATTTCAGGCCAATCTCTCTTATGAATATCGATGCAAAAATACTCAATAAAATACTTGCCAACCGAATCCAAGAACGCATCAAAACGATCATTCACTACGATCAAGTAGGCTTCATCCCAGGGATGCAGGGATGGTTCAATATGAGGAAATCCATCAATGTAATCCACTATATAAACAATCCCAAAGAAAAAAACCACATGGTCATCTCATTAGATGCTGAGAAAGCATTTGACAAAATTCAGCATCCTTTCATGCTAAAGGTCTTGGAAAGATCAGGAATTCGAGGCACATATCTAAACATAGTAAAAGCAATTTACAGCAAACCGGTAGCCAGCATCAATCTAAATAGAGAGAAACTTGAAGCAATCCCACTAAAATCAGGGACTAGACAAGGCTGCCCTCTCTCTCCATATCTTTTCAATATAGTACTTGAAGTTCTAGCTAGAGCAATTAGACAACAAAAAGAGGTCAAAAGGATACGAATTGGAAAGGAAGAAATCAAACTATCACTATTTGCAGACGATATGATAGTATACTTAAGCGACCCAAAGAACTCCACCAGAGAACTCCTACAGCTGATAAACGACTTCAGCAAAGTGGAAGGATATAAAATCAACTCAAGCAAGTCAGTAGCCTTCCTATACTCAAAGGATAAGCAGGCTGAGAAAGAATTAAGAGAAATTATACCCTTCACGATAGCCACAAACCATATAAAGTATCTTGGCATGACTCTAACCAAACAAGTGAAAGATCTGTATGACAAAAACTTCAAGTCTCTAAAAAAAGAAATTGAAGAAGACCTCAGAAGATGGAAAAATCTGCCATGCTCATGGATTGGCAGGATTAATATAGTAAAAATGACCATCTTGCCAAAAGTAATATACAGATTCAATGCAATCCCCATCAAAATCCCAACTCACTTCTTCATAGAGTTAGAAAGAGCAATTCATAAATTCATCTGGAATAACAGAAAACCCAGAATAGCTAAAACTATTCTCAAGAGTAAAAGAACCTCTGGGGGAATCAGTATCCTGGACCTCAAACTGTACTACAGAGCAATAGTGTTAAAAACCGCATGGTATTGGTACAGTGACAGGCATGTAGATCAATGGAACAGAATTGAAGACCCAGAAATGAATCCACACTTCTATGGTCACTTGATCTTTGACAAAGGAGCTAAAACCATCCAGTGGAAAAAAGATAGCCTTTTCAACAAATGGTGCTGGCTCAACTGGAGGCAACATGCAGAAGAATGCAAATTGACCCATTCTTATCTCCTTGCACTAAGCTCAATTCCAAGTGGATCAAAGACCTCCACATAAAACCAGACACACTGAAACTAATAGAAAGGAAACTAGGGAAGGACCTTGAACATATGGGCACAGGGGAGAATTTCCTGAACAGAACTCCAATAGCTCATGCTCTAAGATCAAGAACAGACAAATGGGACCTCATTAAATTACAAAGTTTTTGCAAGGCAAAAGACACTTTCAAAAAGACAAAGCGGCAACCAACTAACTGGGAAATGATCTTTACCAACCCTACATCTGACAGAGAGCTAATATCCAATATATACAAAGAACTCAAGAAGGTAAACTCCAGAGAGGCAAGTAACCCTATTAAACAATGGGGTACAGAGCGAAACAAAGAGTTCTCACCTGAAGAATATCTAATGGCTGAGAAGCACCTAAAGAGATGTTCATCATCCTTAGTCATCAGGGAAATGCAAATCAAAACAACCCTGAGATTCCATCTCACACCAGTCAGAATGACTAAGATCAAAAACACAGGAGACAGCAGTTGTTGGCGAGGATGTGGAGAAAGAGGAACACTCCTCCACTGCTGGTGGGATTGCAAGCTGGTACAACCACTCTGGAAAGCAGTCTGGCGGTTCCTCAGAAAACTGGACATGACACTCCCGGAGGATCTAGCTATACTACTCCTGGGCATATACCCAGAGGCTGTACCTGCATGCACTAAGGACACATGCTCCACTATGTTCATAGCAGCCTTATTTATAATAGCCAGAAGCTGGAAAGAACCCAGATGTCCCTCAACGGAGGAATGGATTCAGAAGGTGTGGTATATTTACACAGTGGAATACTACTCTGCAATTAAAAACAATGAATTCACGAAATTCCTAGGCAAATGGTCAGAACTTGAAAATATCATCCTTAGTGAGGTAACCCATTCACAAAAGAACACACATGGTATGCAGTCACTGATAAGGGGATATTAACCCAGAATCTCGGAATACCCTAGACACAATTCGCATATCAATAGATTTCTAAGAAGATGGAAGGAGAGACCCCCAGTCCTGGAAAGACTGGATGTAGGGGAATGCCAGGACAGAGAAGCGAGAGGGGTTTGAATGGGGAAAAGAGGGAGGGAAGGGCTGCTTATGGGACTTTCAGGGAGGGAGGAAACGGTAAAGGGGAAATGATTTTGAATGTATATAAAAACAACTTAGAAAATAAAATTTAAAAAAAGAAAAATGCATCAATGTAATCCACTACATAAACAATTTCAAAGAAAAAAACACATTGTCATTTCATTAGATGCTGAAAAAGCATTTGAGAAAATTTTGAGAAAATTCAGCATCCTTTCATGCTTAAAGTCTTGGAAAGATCAGGAATTCAAGACCCATATCTAAACACAGTAAAAGCAATATACTGCAAACCAGTAGCCAGCATCAAAATAAATGGAGAGAAACTTGAAACAATTACACTAAAATCAGGGACTAGAGAAGGCTGCCCTCTCTCTCCATATTTGTTCAATATAGTACTTGAAGTTCTAGCTAGAGAAATTGGACAATAAGAGGAGGTAAAGGGATACAAATTGGAAAGGAAGAATCCAAACTATCACTATTTGGAGATGATATGATAGTATACTTAAGTGACACAAAAAAACTGGACCAGAGAACTCCTACAGCTGATAAACAACTTCAGCAAAGTGGCCGGATATAAAATCAACTCAAGCAAATCAGTAAACTTCCTATACTCAAAGGATAAGGAGGCTGAGAAAGAAATAAGAGAAATGATACCCTTCACAATAGCCACAAACAATATAAAGTATCTTGGTGTGACTCTAACCAAACAAGTGAAAGATCTGTATGACAAGAGCTTCAAGCCTCTGAAGAAGGAAATCAAAGAAGACACTAGAAGATGGAAAAATCTTCCATGCTTGTGGATTGGCAGGATTAAAATAGTAAAAATAACTATCTTGCAAAAAGCAATATACAGATTCAATGCAATCCCCATCAATATCCCAACTCAGTTCTTCATAGAGTTAGAAAGAGCAATTCAAAAATTCATCTGGAATAACAGAAAACCCAGGACAGCTAAAACTTTTCTCACCAGTAAAAGAACGTCTGGCAGAATCAGTATCCTGAACCTCAAGCAGTACTACAGAGCAGTAGTGTTAAAACTACATGGTATTGGTACAGTGACAGGCAGGTAGATCTATGGAATAGAATTGAAGACCCAGAAATGAACTCACACACCTATAGTCACTTGATCTTTTACAAAGGAGCCAAAACCATCCAGTGGAAAAAAGATAGCCTTTTCAACAAATGGTGCTGCTTCAACTGGAAGTCCATTCTTATCTCCTTGTACTAAGCTCAAGTCCAAGTAGATCAAGGACCTCCACATAAAATCAGACACACTGAAAATAATAGAAAAGAAACTGGGGAAGAGCCTTGAGCACATGGGCACAGGGGAAATTTTCCTGAACAGAACACAAATAGCCTATGCTCTAAGATCAAGAATTGACAAATGGGACCTTATAAAATTACAAAGTTTCTATAAGGCAAAGAACAGTGTCAATTGGACAAAACAGCAACCAACATATTGGGAAAAGATCTTTACCAACCCTACATCTGACAGAGGGCTAACATCCAATATATACAAAGGACTCAAGAAGTTAGACTCCAGAGAGCCAAATAACCCTATTAGAAAATGGGGTACAGGTCTAAAAAAAGACTTTTCACCTGAGGAATATTGAACGACTGAGAAGCACTTAAACAAATGTTCAACATCCTTAGTCATTAGGGAAATGCAAATCAAAACAACACTGAGATTTCACCTCACACCAGTCAGAATGGCTAAGATCAAAAACACAGGAGACAGCAATTGTTGGCGAGGATGTGGAGAAAGAGGAACACTCCTCCACTGCTGGTGGGATTGCAAGCTGGTACAACCACTCTGGAAAGCAGTCTGGTGGTTCCTCAGAAAACTGGGCATGACATTCCCGGAGAATATGTTACATTTGTAATGAATTGATCTGAGAACGTTGTGGTAGCTAATGCCTATACAGAACAAGTTCTCATTTTTGCATTGATACATTCATTTATTCACTTTACATCCTGATCACAGTGCCCCTCTCCTCAGAGATTCACAGTCAAATATTAGACCAAGCCTGGGATGTCTTGTGGAAGATTTGGGGGAAGGCTTGAAGAAAAAATCTTCTTAAAAAGATCCCCCATATTAATTCAGCTCAGGAGTTGTATTTCCTGAGATTTCCTTGATTTATCTTGTAGTTAGACTATTTTTTTTCTTTTGTGATAAAGTGAAGATGCATCAGGGCCAGGCACATTCCCGGGACTGTGGAAAGGAAGGAGAAAATCCCTATAGGATCAGGCATTATGATTATAAGCATGAGAACCTATCTGTCTTGTCCCACTGTCCTCTTCTCTATTTCAGTTGCTGTGTTAAGAACAGATTAGAGATGTCACAGCTGCTGAAAGGGGACACTGCAGACCTTAAACTCCAGAGATACCTCTGGTTCAAGCTGTATAGTAACAGCTGTGTGGTGACATGAAGTGTGGGGAAGTACTGGAACTTTGACGTATTTGAGAATTCATCAAAGGATTTAGGTATGGCCTCAGAGATAAATGTGGCAGAGATGACCTGGCTCCACATTGTTGAATTACACAAAGTAAGGCACTATGCCCAGCTCATTCAATTTTTACTTTCTTGTAAAATGAGGCTCTGAGTGTGGATCAGACTGATTTGAAGTCGGGATCCCTGTGTCCCATCTCTGCAGAGTGGGGATTACAGTTGTGTGATAGCACACTCAGTCTTGGATTCAATAAATTTTACCCTGTTTTCACACAACTGGGAGGCATTACAGAGGTGTTTGCACAGGCAGGGATTTAGTTCTGAGCCATTGGCCTCTGGCAAATTTAAAGTCCTGGCATGGGGTGAGGTCACTCCAGGAATAAGTGAGCCAGGAGTGTGGACACCTCAGCTTCAGAAGGTAGAGTTGAAAACCAGGAAATAGCTCAGGAGAGAGACAAGGAGGGAACATCATGAGGGTTGGAGAGAGTCCAAGACAGTACATTGTCCTGGAATCCACTGAAGAAAATGTTCCCTAAAGAAGGCAACAAGCCAAGAGTGATAGATATTCCTGCAGCTCTAGGGCTACAAGTTCAAAGCCAGGGTGGATTATACAGTTACTAGTAAGATGGTAGTGAGTTCCTGTAGAGTCTTGCGTGATATCCCAACTCAAACACAAACAACAACAACAACAACACAAACAACCAAAAGTAAGGTCAAGGAATCACCCCAGAAATCACTCAGACACTGATCTCAGTCAAACAGGGACAGTTTATTGAACACACACCCTGAGACTGATCAATCAGGGAAACAGATCAGATGTGGGCACTGAAACTGTGATCCTGACTGTTTCCCAGGGGCAGATTAGAAAGGCAAAAGTCACAAAATCTCATAGCAATCATAAAAGCGTTGCAGACTCAGGAAATGCTACAAGGTAATTGTGATGGTTGGTTCATGTCCAAGTTTATTGTACCTAACTATACAAATACTTGTAACTGACCTTTATTTTAATTGGCCCAAAAGAAGGGTGAGGGTCTGGAGAATTTCCAAGAACACCAAAGCATAGAACTCAGGCATATAAAGCTCTGTAACAGCATGAGATGAATGGGTAAAGACATGAAACAAAAATGGCTGCAGTAATGTCAGAAAAGCACCAACTACCTTGGTCTTAAATATCAGGTCATTGGACCACATATTCATGGATCAGTTATGAGCATCCTGGGAAGTGATCCTTTGACTCCCTCAAGTGAAGACTGGTATCCATCTTGACAAAACAGTTGAGGCTGAACTTTTGCCAGTGTGTTAAAGAAAAACAGAGAGGAATTAGAGGCAGTGTATATGGACAGCTCTTTCAAGTTTGCATCAGAACCCAGGGCTACTAGAGCCAAGCTCAAAGACGATGTGAGATAGATGCTGCCCTCTCCAGCACTCAGGTTGTTGCTCAGCAAAATTTTGTTGCACTTGGAATGCCCAGCTCCTAGTTGAGGGTAAAAGAGTTAGCCAGACCAGAACTGACATTAATAATTTAATGATGAATAGACACTGTGGACAGTCATAGGTTTTCTCAAAACACAACATAACCCAATTCAAGCTGAATTAAAAGTATAAAGTATGAAGGAAGCTGTACTGGGTTGAACTCTTGGGCAAGTTCACTGGTCTCAAGGAAATATGCATGAATACAGGGAGTCAGAGAGAGGGGAGGAGAAAGAGAAGGCACACACAAAGGGACAGAAAATCTAGAGAAAAATAGAGCAAAAGATATCAGGAAGTGTCTAGATTGTATAGGGAAGAGTATCTAGGGAAGGAAGAGTGGAGTTCTTCAGATGAAAAGTTCATAGTAGAGGGCAGAATATGCTAGTCTTACCTTGTAACAGGTGGGACTGCGGGATGCTGGTAGAACCTAGAGGCCAGGTCTGCTTTGATATGTTAAACATGTACCTCAGCTTGTGCAAAGTATAAAACCCAGCAGACACAGCAGACTGATTATCTTTTTTATTTGTTCTGGTTTTTTTTTTTATTTTCTATATTTTTTAAATTGCATTCTGAATGATTTCCCCTTTCCCGGTTCCTCCCTCCCCAAAAGTCCCATAAGCCCTCTTCCCTCCACCTGTTCCCTATTCAACTCTCTCTCACTTCTCTATCCTGGTAATCCCTTACATCCAGTCTTTCCAGGACCAGGGTTCACTCTTTGCATCTTCTTAGAAATCTATTGATATGTGAATTGTGTCTTGGGTATTCTGAGTTTCTGGGCTAATATCCCCTTATCAGTGATTGCATACCATGTGTGTTCTTTTGTGCTTGGCTTACCTCTCTAAGGATTATATTTTCCAGTGCTGACCATTTGCCTAAGAATTTCGTGACTTCATTGTTTTTAATTGCAGAGTACTATTCCATTGTGTAAATATACCACATTTTCTGAATCCATTACTCCGTTGAGGGACATCTGGGTTCTTTCCAGCTTCTGGCTATTATAAATAAGGCTGCTATGAACATAGTGAAGCATGTGTCCTTACTGCATGCAGGGGAAGCCTCTGGGTATATGCCCAGGAGTGGTATAACAAAATCCTCTGGGAATGTCACGCCCAGTTTTCTGAGGAACTCCCAGACTGCTTTGCAGAGTGGTTGTACCAGCTTGCAATCCCACCAGCAGTGGAGGAGTGTTCCTCTTTCTCCACATCCTTGCCAACAACTGCTGTCTCCTGTGTTTTTGATTTTAGCCATTCTGACTGGTGTGAGGTAGAATCTTAGGGTTGTTTTGATTTGCATTTACCAAATGCCTAAGGATGTTAAACATTTCTTTAGGTGCTTCTAGGCCATTAGATATTCTTCAGGTGAGAACTCTTTGTTTAGCTCTGTACCCCATTTTTTAATAGGGTTATTTGGCTCTCTGGAGTCTAACTTCTTGAGTTCTTTGTATATATTGGATATTAGCCCTCTGTCGGATGTAGGGTTGGTAAAGATCATTTCCCGGTTTGTTGGTTGCTGCTTTGTTCTTTTGACAGTGTCCTTTGCCTTACAGAAACTTTGCAATTTAATGAGGTCCCATTTGTCAATTCTTGATCTTAGGGCATAAGCTATTGGTGTTCTGCTCAGGAAATTCTCCCCTGTGGCCTTATGATCAAGGTTCTTCCCTAGTTTCCTTTCTATTAGTTTCGGTGTGTCTGGTTTTATGTGGAGGTCCTTGATCCACTTGGAATTGAGCTTAGTGCAAGGAGATAAGAATGGATCCATTTGCATTCTTCTGCATGTTGACCTCCAGTTGAGCCAACACCATTTGTTGAAAAGGCTATCTTTTTTCCACTGGATGGTTTTAGCTCTTTGTCAAAGATCAAGTGACCATAGGAGTGTGGATTCATTTCTGGGTCTTCAATTCTGTTCCGTTGATCTACATGCCTGTCACTGTACCAATACCATGCACTTTTTAACACTATTGCTCTGTAGTACAGATTGAGGTCCAGGATACTGATTTCCCAGAAGTTCTTTTACTCTTGAGAATAGTTTTAGCTATCCTGGGTTATCTGTTATTTCAGATGAATTTTTGAATTGCTCTTTCTAACTCTATAAAGAATTGAGTTGGGATTTTGATGGGGATTGCATTGAATCTGTATATTGCTTTTGGCAAGATGGTCATTTTTACTATATTAATCCTGCCAATCCATGAGCATGGAAGATTTTTCCATCTTCTGAGGTCTTTTTCAATTTCTTTCTTCAGAGAGTTGAAGTTCTTGTCATACAGATCTTTCACTTGTTTGGTTAGAGTCACACCAATATACTTTATATTGTTTGTGGCTATCGTGAAGGGTATAATTTCTCTTAATTCTTTCTCAGCCTGCTTATCCTTTGAGTATAGGAAGTCTACTGATTTGCTTGAGTTGATTTTATATCCGGCCACTTTGCTGAAGTTGTTTATCTGCTGTAGGAGTTCTCTAGTGGAGTCCTTTGGGTCACTTAAGTATACTATCATATCATCTGCAAATAGTGATAGTTTGACTTCTTCCTTTCCAATTTGTATCCTTTGACCTCCTTTTGTTGTCTAATTGCTCTAGCTAGAACTTCAAGTACTCTATTAAAAAGATATGGAGAGAGAGGGGAGGATTGTCTACTCCCTGATATTAGTGGGATTGCTTCAAGTTTCTCTCCATTTAGTTTAATGTTGGCTATCAGTTTGTTTATATTGCCTTTACTAATTTTAGATAAGGGCCTCGAATTCCTGATCTTTCCATGACTTTAGCATGAAAGGATGCTGAATTTTATCAAATGGTTTTTCAGCATCTAATGAAATGACCATGTATGTGGTTTTATTCTTTGAGATTGTTTATGTAGTGGATTGCATTGGTGGATTTCCATATATTGAACCATCCCTGAATCACTGGGATGAAGCCTACTTGATCGTGGTGAATGATCGTTTTGATGTATTCTTGGATTTGGTTGGCAAGAATTTTATTGAGTATTCTTGCATCAATATTCATAAGAGAAATTGGTCTGAAGTACTCTTTCTTTGTTGGATCTTTGTGTGGTATTGGTATCAGCATAGTTGTGGCTTCATAGAAAGAGTTGGGTAGTGTTCCTTCTGTTTCTATTTTGTGGAATATTTTGAAGAATATTGGTGTTAGGTCTTCTTTGTAGTTCTGATAGAAATCTGCACTAAAACGATCTGGACCTGTGCTTTTTTTGGTTGGAAGACTTCCAATGACCACTTCTATTTATTCAGGGGTTATAGGACTGTTTAGATGGTCTATTTGATCCTGATTTAATTTTGGTATTTGGTATCTGTCTAGGAAATTGTCCATTTCCTCCAGATTTTCTAGTTATGTTCAATACAGGCTTTTGTAGTAGGATCTGATGATTTTTTGAATTTCCTCAGTTTCTCTTGTTATCTCTCCCTTTTCGTTTCTGATTTTATTAATTTGGATACTGTCTCTGTGCCCTCTGATTAGTCTGGCTAAGGGCTTATCTATCTTGTTGATTTTCTCAAAGAACCAACTCCTAGTTTTGTTGATTCTTTGTATGTTTTTTTTTTCTACTTGATTGATTTCAGCCCTGAGTTTGATGATTTCCTTCCTTCTACTCCTCTTGGGTGTATTTGTTTCTTTTTTGTTCCAGGGCTTTCAGGTGTGCCATTAAGCTGTTAGTGTATGCTCTCTCCCATTTCTTTTTGGAGGCACTCAGGGCTATGAATTTTCCTCTTAGCACTCCTTTCATTGTGTCCCATAAATTAGGGTATGTTGTGCCTTCATTTTCATTAAATTTTAAAGTTTTTGATATCTTTCTTTATTTCCTCCTTGTTCAAGGTATCATAGAGTAGAGCATTGTTCAGTTTCCATGTGTATGTGGGCTTTCTGTTGGTTTTGTTGTTATTGAAGACCATCCTTATTCCATAGTGATGTGATAGGAGGCATGGGATTAGTTCAATCTCCTTATATCAGTTGAGGTCTGTTTTGTGACCAATTATATGGTCGATTTTGGAGAAGGTACCATGAAGTGCTGAGAAGAAGGTATATTCTTTTGCTTTCGGTGAAATGTTCTATATATATCTGTTAGTTCCATTTGGTCCAAGGCTTCAATTAGTTTCACTGTGTCCCTGTTTAGTTTCTGCTTTCCTGAAAGATCCATTTCAGAGATCCGGGTGTTGAAGTGACCCAGTATTATTGTGTGAGGTGCGATGTGTGCTTTGAGCTTTAGTAAAGTTTCTTTTATGAATGAAGGTGCCTTTGCATTTGGAGCATAGCTATTCAGAATTGAGAGTTCTTCTTGGCGCATTTTTCCTTTGATCAGTATGTAGTGTACTTCTGTGTCTTTTTTGATGACTTTAGGTTGAAAGTCAATTTTATCTGATATTAGGATGGCTACTCTGGCTCATTTCCTGAGACAATTTGCTTCTAAAATTATTTTCCAGCCTTTTACTCTGAGGTAGTGTTTGTCTTTGACACTGAGGTGCGTTTCCTGCACGCAGCAAAATGCTGGGTCCTGTTTATGTGTCCAGTCTGTTAGTCTATGTCTTTTTATTGGGGAATTGAGACCATTGATATTAAGAGAGATTAAGGAATAGTGATTATTGCCACCTGCTATTCTTGACGCTATCTTTATGTTTGAGTGGTTATCTACATTTGGGTTTGATGAAAGGTTACTATCTCGTTTTTCCAGGGTGTAGTTTCTCTCCTTGTATTCGTGATTTCCACCTATTATCCTTTGCAGGGCTGGGTTTGTGGAAAAATATTGTGAAAATTTGATTTTATCATGGAATATCTTGGTCTTTCCATCTATGGTGATTGAGAGTTTTGCTGGGTATAGTAGTCTAGGCTGGCATTTGTGTTCTCTTAGAGTCTGCAAGAGATTTGCCCAGGATTCTCTGGCTTTCATAGTCTCTGGTGAGAAGTCTGAAGTGATTCGGATAGGTCTTCCTTTGTATGTTACTTTGCCCTTTTCTCTTACTGCTTTTAATATTCTTTTTTTGTTTAGTATACTTGGTGTTTTGATTATTATGTGACAGGAGGTATTTCTGTTCTGGTCCAGTCTGTTTGGAGTTCTGTAGGCTTCTTGTACATTCATCGGCATCTCTCTCTTTAGGTTAGGGAAGTTTTCCTCCATAATTTTGTTGAAGATATTTACTGGCCCTTTAAGTTGCAAATCTTCACTCTCATCTATACCTGTAATCCTTAAGTTTGGTCTTCTCACTATGTCCTGGATTTCCTGGATGTTATGGGTTACATGTTTTTTGCATTTTGCATTTTCTTTGACTGTTGTGTTGATGCACCTGATTCTTTCTTCCATCTCTTGTATTCTATTGTTGATGTTTGCATCTTTGACTCCTGATTTCTTCCCAAGGTTTTCTATCTCCAAAGTTGTCTCCCTTTGTGATTTCTTAGTTGTTTCTACTTCCTTTTTTAGATTCTGGATGGATTTGATGACATCTTTCACTTGTTTGTTTGTATTTTCCTGTATTTCTTTAAGCTATTTTTGCATTTCCTCTTTCAGGATTTCTGCCTGTTGACCCAAGTTCTCCTGTATTTCTCTAAGTGATTTTTGTGTTGTCTCCTCATGGGCTTCCATCTGTTGATCCATATTCTCCTGCATTTCTTTAAGCAATTTTTGTGTTTCCTTTGTAAGGGCTTCTACCCGTTGATTCATGTTCTCCTGTAATTCTTTATGAGATTTATTTATGTCCTTCTTGAAATCCTTTAATAGCATCATGAGAAGTGATTTTAAATCCAGATCTTGCCTTTCAGGCATGATGGGGTGTCCAGGACTTGCTGTTGTTGGAGAGTTGGGTTCAGATAGTGCCATATTGCCTTGATTTCTGTTAGTAAAGTTCCTACGTTTGCCTTTTGCCATCTGGTTACCCCTGGTGTTAGTTGTTCCTGCAGTCCCTGCCTGTTGGTTGGACCTCCTTGAGCCTGCAAGGCTATTTCTGTCCCCCCCCCCCGGATTACTGGAATTCCCCTGGCACTGATTGCTGGGGCCTGCACTGCTCCTGAGTGACTTTGGAGCCCTGATGTGCCTTGCCCCAAGTGATGTTATACTTGGGGAATCCCTGAATTCCTGGGACTCAGTGTAGTCAATCCCTGGAGCAGAGGTGGCTAAAGAGAGGCTGGTGTGCTCTCTCCCTGTGGGGGTCCCTCTGCAGGGCAGATGTCCCACAGCACAGCTGGCACATAGATGACCACAGAACTGCCCAGCTCTTGGATGCTGGGAGCACACAACCTGACTGTGTCCCAAGCGATGTTATATATGGGGAGACCCTGCATACCTGAAGACTCAATGTAGTCAATCCCCAAAGCAGAGCTCGCTAAGGGGAGGCTAGTGCGCTCTCTCCTGGTGCGCTGTCTCCCAGTGTGTGTCTCTCTGCAGGAGTAGACTGATTCTTAACAAGAGAGCAATTGCTCCCAAGCAGGACTGGGGCACTTGAACCACAGTTAAGAGATGTTACCTTGCCTTGCTTCATTTTGCCCTTTGTTTACTTGTTTTAGAAGACAGAGGGCCACAGAGCATTATTTGTTAAGCAGTGACTCGTATAATAGCATTTGAATTTCATGTGGCTGGCCATGTGGGAATGCAGGCTATTTAAACTCTGGTTGTTTTTAAAGCATCACAGGTCACTCTGAAAAGAAGGTGATTTTACTTTTCATTTTGAGCCTTTGCTTGTGTGTACCTCAGGCTCTTCCTGCACCTCATCCTGGTCCTGGAAACCCTCCTGTTTCAGCCTTCTCAGTGATGACATTATATATTTATATGATCATGCCTGTCCTCTTCTTTTGTTTTAATTTTCCAAGTGGCCAAGAATAACCTTGAAGTTCTAATCCTCTTCTCTTCACCTTCCAAATCCTAGAACCATATGTGTGCAACTCTTGTATAGTTTATAGAGTCCGGGAGTCTTACCCAGGGCTTGGTGCATGATGCAGAGCAAACATTCCTTCGGCTTGGCTACTTCTCCAGCCCCACTGGCCTTCGGAAGCTTGTTATCACCTGAGAGAAATAAGCAACAAGTATTCAATTGTCTGTTACTGTTGATATGAAATTCATGTAATATCAGGTTCATTGTTTTCTGTGTACAGCTCAGTGGTAGCAAGCCTATTCACAGTTTTGTGTAAGACCCTGATCCTAGTTCAGTGGTTCTTACTTCCAGATGCCCCTGGAATAAGACACAGAGACACAGTTCAATGCAAAAGCAAAGGGTTTTCTTTCCAGTTCATCATGGTCTACCCTCAATGAGTCCCTCAAGGGGAGTGATGAGAAGGTGACCCCGAATGGCTATTTCAAGCAGTTATTATAATTTTAGAGGCACAGGTTACATCAGCAAGGTTACAGTTCACTTTTTGACTAAGCATATCTACTTTTAAATCTATTCTTTAGCAAACATGACATGCATTTGAACTCTACCTGGAACTTTCCAGAGGGTCAGGTGACTATCAGTCAGTACATTCTGAGAATTCTTTACTCAAGAATGTTCCTGTGGGTAGAGAATAGAACTGGGCCTCGCCTTGACCCCAGGTGGGAATGGGAAGCTGTAAGGAGGGTATGGAACTCGAAAAAAGCCCTTAAGGTCCTTCAGAGACATCTATAATTTACTTCAAGTTTCAGAACTTGTCAGGAAAACTACCCTAAGGTTTAAGTTCTTTCCTTGCTTCTCCAATCTCTTTTCTATGCTTGTGAGATGACTTCTTTTAGACACAACAGGTAAATGTCATCTGATAAACTGTCTTTTGTGTAGGGTTATTTTATAGAACATGCTTTGAGACTCATCTTGGTTGCTGCATGCTTCCGCAGTTCATTTCTATTTTTTTTTAAGATTTAGTACACTGTAGCTGTCTTCAGATGCACCAGAAGAGGGCACCAGATCTCTTTACAGATGGTGTGAGCCACCAGGTGGTTGCTGGGATTTTTACTCAGGACCTTAGGAAGAGCAGTCAGTGTTCTTAACTGCTTAGCCATCACTCCAGCCCTCGTTTCTATTTATTGGTAAATAGTATTCCATTGTATGTGCTGTGTTTTATAAAAAAAGAAAAGGAAGCCAGGGATATATTTGGTAGAGTGAGGTATGGTGAAGTGGAAGGGGGTGCCTCTCCCTTCCCCCGGAGGTACGAGCCATATGACAGATATAATATAGAATAGAGTTTATTTAGGGCATAGGAAGTAGAGTTGTGAAGAAAAAGAGAGAGAGAGAGAGAGACAGAGACAGAGACAGAGACAGAGACAGGAGAGAGCCAGGCCATGAACATGTGGAGAGAGGGGAGGAGGAGAATAGGGGAGAAGGGACATAGAAAGAAGAGGGGAAGAGAGTAAGATAGCAAGAGAGTGAGGAGGGGGCAAGCAGACCCTTTTGTCCCAAGTCAGGCATACCTGGATGTTGCCAGGTAATTGTAGGTGTGGGCAGAGCTTAGAAGGAATTGTAACAGTATGAATATATCACAGATTATTTTGCACAGGTGTTGCATTGTTTCATTTCCACTAATAGGACATATGTGTTTCTATTTCTTCATTTTCTTGAAGTCTCTCTGAATCATTATGAGTCAGAATTATGTTGTTGTAAATTATGATATAGAAAAAAAACAATGGAGCTCTTGTCCATTTCCTAACTAATTGGAGACATGTCTTTTCATCCTTTACCATATAATTTTTATGATTTTGTTAAATAAATGTGATGTTTTAAGATGTTTTTGTTTTTTTGTGTATGAGTGTTTTGACTGCATGTGTGTTGTGAACCATGTATATGCATTGGCCACAAAACCCAGAAAGTGTTTGATCCTGTGGAAATGTGGTAACAGACAACTCTGAGCAAGCATGTGGGTGCTGAGAAGAGCAGTCAGTGCCCTTGACTGCTGAAGCATTTCTCTAGCCCTATTTATTTTGAGACAGGGTCTCACTGAACTAGCCCTGGTTGACCTGGAACTTGACATGTAGGCCAGTCTAGACTTGAACTCACAGAGATCTGCCTCCCTGCTTTCCTATCCCCCTCCCTCCCAGTCTCCCCGCCTCCCTCATTGTCTCCATGTCTCTCTCCTTTCATGCCTCCCTCCCTGCTTCGCTCCTCCCTTCCTTCCCTGCCTCCCTCCCTGCCTCTCTCCCTGCCTCCCTCCCTGCCTCTCTCCCTGCCTCCCTCCCTGCCTCTCTCCCTGCCTCCCTCCCTGCCTCTCTCCCTGCCTCCCTCCCTGCCTCTCTCACTGCCTCCTTCCCTGCCTCTCTCCCTGCCTCCCTCCCTGCCTCTCTCCCTGCCTCTCTGCCTCCAGAATGTTGGAAAAAAGGCACCTATCACCAAGCAGGATTTAATACTTGTTTTTGCTTATTGTTGTTGCTCTTTGTTTTTTCCTGGACCTTGAATGCTGACTAAGTTGTGAAGAGCATTAGAAACAGAGGAACCAGGCTGTGGTCTCTCTTAGTTGGAGTTTCTATTACTGTGAAAAGACATCATGACTAACAAATCTTATAAAGGAAAATATTTCATTGTCACTGGATAACAGTTTCAGAATTGTAATCCATTATTGTCAAGGCATCTTGCATGCAGACACGGTGCTGGAGAAGAGGCTGAGAGACTACATCTTGATCTCCAGGAAATAGAAGTGACTGTGTGTCACACTGGGCTTAACTTGAGCATAGACAAACTCAAAGCCAGCCTCCAAAGTGTCACACTTCCTGGATCAAAATCACACCTACTCCAACAATGCCACACCTACTAATAGTGGCACTCTTTATAGCCAAGCATTCAAACACATGACTCTATAGGTGCTAGTCCTATTCAAACCACCATAGGTGCCTAGAACCCACAAGGTGGATTACAACTTGTGCTTCTAGTTCCAGAGGATTCAGCACCTACTTCTTGATGCTTCAGGTACAGGTAGGGCACATACATAGTTGCAGGAAAACATTCACACATATATAATAAAAATGTTTAAATCTTTAAAAGTTTTTAATTGTGTATATGTATTTCTGTGAGTGCCTTGTGTGCAGGTGTCCACAGAAACCAGAAGATATAGTTGAAGCCAGAGTAGGAAATAGAGGTGGTTGTGAGTCACCTGATCTTAGTGCTGGGACTTCATTCCTCTGGAAATCCAGTACACACTCTTAATCACTTAACAACCTCCTCAGTCTGCCACCCCCACCACTATTATGATACCCACACACCCACAGACAGAAACACCTAATTTGTTATACTATTTGTCTTACTAAATTCTGAGAACTCTTAATATCTTCTGAACATTAAACTCATAGAGTTGTTTCATAGTATTGTCCTTTATTCTGGAAGGTGGACTCATCCACTAGGTTTCAGCTTCTTTTATTGTGGTATGCAACCACATGGGAAATCATGGAACCAAATGTGGAGCTTGAGAAAAATATAGCAATAGTATTCTGAACACACAATGGACACACATTAATTTTTAAAAAGGGTGAAGTAAATGGGGTTGTTCTGGAAGTGTGGGCATCTCCCACTCCACTGCAGCCTTTGTTCTGAACACCAAACACTTGCACTGTGCATTGTACATGCTGTCCCACCAGGAACACCAACAAATGCTGCTCTGACACTCTGCTCAGACTCCAGCACACTGTGTGTGATGATCTCTAGATCTTTCATCATGCATACAAAGTTTATGCTCTTATAGAAACAGTGGTTTAATTACAAGAATCAAGGACTTTTAATATTTTCTTCAGTGTATAAATACCAAATAATGTCTGCTTCTATCACTTTGAGTTTCAATAGTGGATTTTAGAAAGTACCGTTTGGCAGGAATGAATAGATTGCTCAGTGGTTACAGCACTAGAGGACCAGGGTTCAGTTCCCAGTAGCTACACGGTAACTTACAAGTATTTGCAAACCCAGTTCCAGTGGACCTGAGATCCTCTTCTGGCTTCTGTGTTCACTTCACACAAGTAGCACACAGAAAAATACCCATATACAAAAAAATTTTTTAAATAAATCTTGGTTCCGGGGATCGACTGCACTGAGGATACAGGTACTCAGGTTCCCCCCAATATAACATCGCTTGGGACACAGCCTGTTGGGCTTCCATCTGTGCCCGAGAACGGGACAGCCCTGCGGTCGTCTGGGCGCCAGCACTGCTGTGGGCCATCTGCCCTGCAGAGTGATCTGCGCTGAGAGAGTGCAGAGTGCACTCCGCCATCTTTACTCCTGCAACAGGGCAACTGGGACGTCCAGGCACAGGGACAGTCAAGCATAATATCGCTTGGGTCTCAGGCAGTTTGAGTGCACCCTGCTCGCAAGAGCTGGGCAGGTCTGCGGTAACCAACGCACCAGCTCTGCTGTGGGACTTCTACCCTGCAGAGGGATCCCCTATCTGGGAGAGATCACACACACCCACACAGGGCAGGAGCCTACCAGCCTCCCTCTGAGAACTCTGTTCCAGGAATCCACTATGCTGAGTCTTTGGATGTGCAGGGATTCCCCAATATAACATCACTTGGGGCAAGGCACATCAGGGCCCAAAGTCACTCAGGAGCAGGGCAGGCCCCAGAAATCGGTGCCAGGGGAATCCCGGTAATCCAGGGGGGTCAGAAATAGCCTTGCAGGCTCACAAGAGGTCCAACCAACAGCCAGTGAGTGCAGGACCAACTAACACCAGAGGTAACCAGATGGCAAAGGGAAACGTAGGAACGTTACTAACAGAAAACAAGGTAATATGGCACCATCCGAACCCAACTCTCAAACAGCAGCAAGTCCTGGATACCCCATCACACCCGAAAGACAAGATCTGGATTTAAAATCACTTGTCATGATGCTATTAGAGGATCACAAGAAGAACACAAATAAATCTCATAAAGAATTACAGGAGAACATGAATCAACGGGTAGAAGCCCTTACAAAGGAAACACAAAAATCGCTTAGAGAAATGCAGGAGAACTTGGGTCAACAGATGGAGGCCCACAAGGAGGCAACACAAAAATCGCTTAAAGAAATCAATCAATGGGTAGATGCACTTTCAAAGGACTCACAAAAATTGATTAAAGAAATGCAGAAGAATATGGGTCATCGGATGGATGCCCATAGGGAGGCAACACAAAAATTGCTTGAAGAAATGAATCAACGGGTAAATGCCCTTACAAAGGAAACACGAGAATTGCTTAAAGAAAGGCAGGAGATTATGGATCAACAGATGGAAGCCCATGAGGAGGAAACACAAAAATCACTTAGAGAAATACAGGAGAACTTGGATCAACAGGCAGAAATCCTGAAAGAGGAAATGCTAAAATATCTTAAAGAAATACAGGAAAATACAAACAAACAAGTGAATGATCTGAGAAAATCCATCCAGTATCCAAAAAAGGAAGTAGAAACAACTACCTTGGAGATAGAAAACCTTGGAGATAGAAAACCTTGGGAAGAAATCAGGAGTCATAGATGCAAACATCAATAATAGAATGTAAGAGATGGAAGAAAGAATCTCAGGTGCTGAAGATACCATAGAGAAAGCATCGACTCAACAGTTAAAGAAAATGCACAATGCAAAAAATGTGTAACCCAAAACATCCAGGAAATCCAGGACACAATGAGAAGACCAAACGTAAGGATTATAGGTATAGATGAAAGTGAAGATTTGCAACTTAATGGGACAGTAAATATCTTCAACAAAGTTATGGAGGAAAACTTCCATAACCTAAAGACAGAGATACTAATGAATGTACAAGAAGCCTACAGAACTCCAAACAGACTAGGCCAGAACAGAAATAACTCTCATCACATAATAATCAAAACACCAAATATACTAAACAAAGAAAGAATATTAAAAGCAGTAAGAGAAAAGGGCCAAGTAACATACAAAGGAAGACCTATCTGAATCACATCAGACTTCTCACCAGAGACTATGAAAGTCAGAAGATCCTGGGCAGATTTCATGCAGACTCTAAGAGAACACAAATGCCAGCCTAGACTACGATATCCAGCAAAACTCTCAATCACCATAGATGGAGAGACCAAGATATTCCATGATAAAATCAAATTTTCACAATATCTTTCCACAAACCCAGCCCTGCAAAGGATAATAGGTGGAAACCGCCAATACAGGGAGAGAAACAACACCCTGGAAAAAATGAGATAGTAACCTTCGTGCATCAAAGCCAAAAGTAGATAACCACTCAAACATAAAGATAGCATCAAGAATGGCAGGTGGCAATAATCACTATTCCTTAATCTCTCTTAATATCAATGGTCTCATTCTCCAATAAAAAGACATAGACTAACAGACTGGATATGTAAACAGGACCCAGCATTTTGCTGCGTGCAGGAAATGCACCTCTGTGTCAAAGACAAACACTACCGCACAGTAAAAGGCTGGAAAACAATCTTACAAGCAAATGGTCCCAGGAAAGGAGCCGGAGTAGCCATCCTAATATCAGATAAAATTGACTTTCAACCTAAAGTCATCAAAAAAGACACAGAAGGACACTACATATTGATCAAAGGAAAAATCCACCAAGAAGTACTCTCAATGCTGCACTTCTTGGCTCCAAATGCAAGGGCACCCTCATTCGTAAAAGAAACTTTACTAAAGCTCAAAGCACACATCGAACCTCACACAATAATAGTGGGTGACTTCAACACCCCGATCTCTGAAATGGATCGTTCAGGAAAGCAGAAATTAAACAGAGACACAGTGAATCTAATTGAAGCCTTGGACCAAATGGAACTAACAGATATATAGAGAACATTTCATCCTAGAGCAAAAGAATAAACCTTCTTCTCAGCACCTCATGGTACCTTCTCCAAAATCGACCATATAATTGGTCACAAATCAGACCTCAACAGATATAAGAAGATCAAACTAATCCCATGCCTCCTATCAGATCACTATGGAATAAGGGTGGTCTTCAATGGCAAGGAAAATAAGAGAAAACCCACATACACATGGAGGCTGAACAATGATCTACTCAATGATAACTTGGTCAAGGAGGAAATAAAGAAAGAAATCAAAGTCTTTTTAAAATTTGAGGAAAATGAAGGCACAACATACCCTACTTTATGGGACACAATGAAAGCGGTGCTAAGAGGAAAATTCATAGCTCTGAGTGCCTCCAAAAAGAAATGGGAGACAGCATACACTAGCAGCTTAATGGCACACCTGAAAGCCCTGGAACACAAAGAAGCAAATACACCCAAGAGGACCAGAAGGCAGGAAATCATCAAACTCAGGGCTGAAATCAATCAAGTAGAAACAAATAAATCAATACAAAGAATCAACAAAACTAGGAGTTGGTTCTTTGAGAAAATAAACAAGATAGATAAGCCCTTAGCCAGACTAGCCAGAGGGCACAGAGACAGTATCCAAATTAACTAAATCAGAAACGAAAAGGGAGCGATAACAACAGAAACTGAGGAAATTCAAAATATCATCAGATCCTATTACAAAAGCCTGTATTCAACACAACTAAAAAATCTCGAGGAAATGGACAATTTCCTAGACAGATACCAAATACCAAAATTAAATCAGGATCAAATTGACCATCTAAAGCATCCTATAACCCCTGAAGAAATAGAAGTGGTCATTGGAAGTCTTCCAACCAAAACAGCACAGGTCCAGATGGTTTTAGTGCAGAATTCTATCAGACCTTCAAAGAAGACCTAACATCAATACTCTTCAAACTATTCCACAAAATACAAACAGAAAGAACATTACCCAACTCGTTCTATGAAGACACAATTACACTAATACCAAAATCACACAAAGATCCGACAAAGAAAGAGAATCTCAGGCCAATCTCTCTTATGAATATCGATGCAAGAATACTCAATAAAATTCTTCTCAACCGAATCCAAGAGCACATCAAAATGATCAGTCAACACAATCATGTAGGCTTCATCCCAGGGATGCAGGGATGGTTCAATATAAGGAAATCCATCAATGTAATCCACTATATAAACAATCTCAAAGAAAAAAAACCACATGGTCATCTCATTAGATGCTCAGAAAGCATTTGACAAAATTCAGCATCCTTTCATGCTAAAGTCTTGGAAAGATCAGGAATTCGAGGCCCATATCCAAACACAGTAAAAGCAATTTACAGCAAACCGGTAGCCAACATCGAACTAAATGGAGAGAAACTTGAAGCAATCCCACTAAAATCAGGGACTAGACAAGGCTGCCCTCTCACTCCATATCTTTTCAATAGAGTACTTGAAGTTCTAGCTAGAGCAATTAGACAACAAAAGGAGGTCAAAGGGATACAAATTGGAAAGTAAGAAGTCAAACTATCACTATTTGCAGATGATATGATAGTATACTTAAGCGACCCAAAGGACTCCACTAGAGAACTCCTACAGCAGAGAAACAACTTCAGCAAAGTGGCCGGATATAAAATCAACTCAAGCAAATCAGTAGACTTCCTATACTGACACATTTCCTCCAACAAGGCCACAGCTCCAAATAGTGCCACTCCTTGGGTCAACCATATTCAAACCACCACAATGTTCCTCTCTGGATGTACACATGTGTGAGCTTGAGTGTGGAGGTCAGAGGTCCATGTTGGGCAGCTTCCTCAATTGCTCTCTTCCTTAAATTTTTAGAAATTTTTATTTTTTAATTTTTACTAATTATTTGTGTAAGTCACGGGGATAGGTGTGGGACAGTAAAGCCATTCCAGGAAGCTTGATAAGGTAGAGCAGGTTAAGTCCCAGAACTCAGTCGACACAAACCTGAAACTTAGGTGAATCCTGCTCCCTGCCAGATTCCTGGCCTGGAACATGTTCCAACACTCCCCACATAAGGAAACATGACCTGTGATCAAGTAGGCCCAGAGCAGAGTTCTCCATGCTAATGAAGAACCTAGAGGCCCTGAAGGCTTAGCCAATAAGCTTCTCTTTCCAGACATTCCTCCCTGCAAAAGGTATTTAATCTCAGGTCCACCCTGAGAAGTGGGTACAAGATGGTAGGCATCCATTTTCCACCGTGAACAGTCAATAAAGAGTTTAGAACCATGGACTGTCTCTTTCATCTACCACCACCATGGGGAACATGCAGAATGTCTTTGCCTACAGAGCTGAAGCTAAATTACTGTAGAAAGCCTCTCTGCACTTCCAGTCTGCCTCTGTCAAGCTAAGGACAATCACCACTGAGACAAGCTGGAGCTCCTCTCCCCCCTCCCACCCTACCACACCCCACCCCAACCCACCACCTCCCTCCTTCACCCCTCCCTTACTCCCACCCATCCCCACCCCTGACCCCGGGCTAAACAGTGTTCCCAGCCTTCAGGTCCCCAACTCTGTTCTTGGCTCTTCTGTGACTCCCAGAGGCACCTGGGGACCCCTGAACCAGCTGAGGCTTTCCCACATCTCAGACTTTCTCACCCATGGAGCAGTGTCTCTCAGCACTTCCCTACAGACTGGCACCCTCCCTAAGGCATGGGATAAGCACAGTCAGACTCCCAGCCTTTAACCTCTCAAAACAGCCATGCCCTGAAGCAGGCTGAACATGGACCCACAGGTAGACATGAGCATATGTGAGTGCAGTGTGCACAGAGGCCAGAGCAGGGCATCATATTACATCAAACTGGAGTTACAAGTTATTGTGAGCTATCCAGTATGGATGTTAGGAACTAAACTTGAGTCCTCAGGAGGAGAAGCAAACACTCTTGAGCACTAAGCCATTTCTCAAGCCCTTTACATTACTCCAACGAACCAACAAACAAACACCTCTTGTGGTTTTGTTTTCATTTTTTTGTTTTTTTTTGTTTTTTTTTTTTTTAGTTTTTTAGACAGGGTTTCTCTGTGTGACCCTGGCTGTACTGGAATGGGCTATACAACAAGCCTACCTTTGCTTCAAAAGTGCTGGGATTAAAGTCCTGTGATCTACATCCTGGATACTTTAAATTTTTTAAACTACATTTCTTTACTTATTGTGTACTTGTTGGAAAACATGGTGATGATGATGATGATGATGATGATGATGATGATGATGATGATATGAAGAACATGATGAAACTTTCTCCCTTAACCTAGAGCACACTATTGAGCTAGACTGGCTGATTAACAAGCCCAGAGACACTCCTGTCTCCACCTCCCCAGTGCTGATATTACCAGATCACTGCTATGGCCTGGATATTTTGCTTTTTGTTTTTTAAATGAAGCATGCAGCCCAGGCTCAGTTCATCTTGTTTGCATGATAAGAGCTTCACTGAGTGAGCCATCATCTCTCATACCTCTCTTGATTTATTTTCTATAAAATAAGAATTGTATTTAGCCATTGGGAACATGATCCTGTGTAATTCTGGTGTTTGGGGACCCATGGTGTATTAAAGAGCTTAATCTGTTTAGTGATTGTTTTTACATTCCAATGGGACAATCAGAGACAACAGCCACCTCTGAATTCTACAGCAATGCAGTGGCTAGGATGCCCAGTTTCTCCCATGAGCTCAGAATTTGACAGAGAAAGTATAAGGTAACTTCTACATCTTTAAATTTTTGTTTTAATGATTATATATGCATGGGTATTGCCCTGCGTGCATGTCAAAGAGAATGTCTGATTTTTAGGATCTGGAGTTACAGATACATGTGAACTGCCAAGTTGGTGCTTAGAACTGAATTGAAGACCTGAGGAACACCTGAACTCTCAATTGCTGAGCCTTCTCTCCAATCCCAACTTTTACTTCTTTATTCCCATTGTTCTGATTTCTAATCTGATCCACCCGACATTTTGAATTTGTTTACTTACTGATATGTAGTTATGGTTTATAGCCCAGGCTGGCCTCAGACTCCAGCAACACTCCTGGCCCATCCTTCTGAGTGTTAGATTATAAACATGTTCCCTCACTTCCAGCACCCAAACATTAAAAAACCTTACTAGTTTAATGTGCACACTAGTCAAGTGCCCTTGTCAAATCTCATTTGTGCATTGTATAACGAACTAGCCACCACTAATGGTGAAGTGGGAAGTTTCTTGGAATGTCAAAGCTCTGTGGCACAGGTGAATCATTAGGTAGCCATCTCTCTACCTTAATTGACATGATTTCATGTAAGTAAGATGGTTCCAGACAGGTGGCACATAGTAGTTGAAAAGTATATGTGAGTGTGCATGTGTCTCCAGGTGCCAGGGAGGCCAAAAGAGGGATTTAGGTCCAATGAAGATGGAGGACAGGCATCTGTGAACCAACCAATGTGGGTTTTGGGATTCTAACTTGGGTACTCTGCAAGAGCAGTGCACACTAAGCCAATCTCTCCAGCTCCTAATAATAATTTCCATTGCATTTATGTATTTACTATATGTGTTCACATATGTACCATTGTGTGCTTGTGAAGGTGAGAGGACAATTCAGGGGACTCAATTCTGTCTTTCTTCCATGTCTTTCTTCCAGGGACTGCACTCAGGGTGTCAGACTTGGCAGCAGGTACATTTACCTGCTGTAACTTCTCCACACCCCAGGTGATGTACTTGAATGAACTTCTCTGGATATTTATGGAGAAAAAAATACAGAGAACAAGGACAGAATCAAGGAGACTAGTGAGAAGGCTTTTATAACAGCTTAGTGTAGAGTGACAGAGAAGGCTACTCTCAGCAAGGTGGTGAGAAGGAGTCAGAGTCAGGATGTATTTATTGATGGTATGCAGTCACTGATAAGGGGATATTAACCCAGAATCGCGGAATACCCTAGACACAATTCGCAAGTCAATAGATATCCAAGATGGAAGGAGAGATCCCTGGTCCTGGAAAGACTGGATGTAGGGGAATTCCCAAAAGAGAAGCGAGAGGGGATTGAATGGGGAAAAGAGGGAGAGAAGGGGGCTTATGGGACTCTCGGGAAGGGAGAAAACGGGAAATGGGGAATGATTTGGAATGTAAATAAAAAAACTTAGAAAATAAAAAAAACATAAAAAAATAAAAAAATATATAATAAAAACATAGGACTGCAAAATGGTTTATTGGTTAAGCACACCCATGGCTTTTCTAGAATACCTGGGCTTGGTTGCCAGAACCCAAAGCAATCTGTGACTTCAATTCCAGGGGAGCCAATCCTCTCTGTAGCCTTGTGGATACAAAATTCTTTATGATGTTTATGCATACATGTAAGCAAACATGCATATATATAAAATCAAATGAATCATATTTAAGATGTTATAAAAGCAAAGCCAAATAAATAAGCAGTTTGCTCGGGAGAAAGCTCAGTCATTTAAGTACTTCATGCATAAGCATGAAGCCCTGATTGGATTCCTACATCCACCTGGTTTTTGGGTAGTAGTTCCCAGCTGTGGGGAGCATAGAAGGATTCAGTGCAAGGCTGAGAAATGGCCAAAATATAAGGTGTTTGAAAGTGTTAATTGAGAAGTCAGGGTGTAGTGTTTATTTAAGCACACAGGAGGCTGATGCAGGTAGGTCTCATTAAAGTTGAGGCCAACCTGTCTAGCTGGCCAGTTTCAAGCCAGTCAAGGTACATAAACACAGAGAGACATGGAAAAAGAGAGACAGAAAGAGACAGGGGGCATAGAGGAAGTGAGAGAGGGGTAGAGAAACAAAGACAGAGATATAGATGGGGAGAGTTAATGCCAGGCTTTTAATCACCTTTTGGTCATCTGAAGTTTCTGGAATCTGTGAGACCTATGTTGTGTAGGTGTGCAAGGCAATGAGGAACATATGATTGTCTGCAGTGGAGTGCAAGGAGCTCCTTTTAAGAAAGATTGCAATGGCCGGGCAGTGGTGGTGCACGCCTTTAATCCCAGCACTTGGGAGGCAGAGGCAGGAGGATTTCTGAGTTCGAGGCCAGCCTGGTCTACAAAGTGAGTTCCAGGATAGCCAGGGCTACACAGAGATACCCTGTCTCAAAAAACCAAAAAAAAAAAAAAAAAGGAGGGAGTACAAACTAATGGAATAAATACCATTCCATCTGTGAAACAACTGTGAAAGAACAGACAGCTCTTTTTTCCTAGACACAGCTGAAAAAGGAGACAGTTCATTTCCGTGGTGACCAAAAAGTGTCACCTCAATGTCCTTACATATAAAATGGGAAGAGCACTTCATAAGATTCCCTAAAGGTCAGAGAAACAGGTTCTCTTGGCTGTAAGCACAAAATAAATACGTATCAGTCGTTTGGCTGTAGTGAATTCTCAGGTTCTTGTGCCCAGCAGGGCCTTGTTCACCTGGGTGCACCCTGATTACCAGCCAGAGACAAAAGGACTTTTGGTGTCTCTGAGCTATGATGGTGTTACCTGGCTCCGTGTGGCTCCTATCAGTCTGTCTTCTTTCCTGGTGTGGAGATGCCATGACACAGGAGAGTCCAGACCTGCAGTCAGAATCATGACCAATACCTCTCATAATCTGGTATAAGAAAGGTGAGTGGAGAGTAGCTGGACACAAGGGTAGGTGGCCCACTTCCTTTCCTAGCCTGGTTTTGCATCTGCAAATCAAGAGCTGAAGGACCAGGATTTGGGGGCTCCTCTGCACTGATATGAAGGCGGTCAAGTGTCTTTAGTGAGCCCTCAAGGGGAGCTGTGCTCTGCTGGGCTTTATTCTGTCTTTGTTGTTATCGCAGCAGCTGTGGCATCAGCCTGCAGCATGTCACAGCCAGGCCAGCCTTGCAGTCCCTGCAGAGCTGGGCAGCACACTCAGGCTTTCATTCCATCACGTCTAAATAGAGACCTACCAGGCCCCTGTGCATCCTTCACCCTCCACACATGAGGATGAAGCAGATTGAATTCTTCCTCCTTTAGGAACATGCATCCCACTAGGGAAGTATACTATAAAGAAATAAGGGAACCATGTCAAATATCACCATGAGTCATTTGCCAGAAGCCATTAGCTTTTAGATCTCAGAAATGGTCTCTCAGTAAGAGAGAGTTAAAGGGCAGAGGTCATCAGCCTTTGGCCATCATCAGACACTGCATCCTACCTCAGTACCTGAATGTCGGGGAGGGATCCTGGCAACATGACAAATGGTGATGTGTGCAGTGTAGACAGACGTGACATCTGAAAGAAGATAAAGGCTGGGTATAAGCTTCTGTTTGTACCAAGTAAGTTTAGGAGAGGACTAGAGTGACAACTGTACAGATCAGGGAAGATGTCATACGTATGTGTGGTCAAGAAACAGCAGATGCAAAGGCCCTGAGCTTGGTATACCAGTGTCTCGATCAGTGTAGCAGGAGCAGAGGGAGCAAGAGAAGAGATGGCAGACACATATGCTGTGGCTTTTAAGACTAAGTAAGAACTTGAAATTGGACTAGGAATTTGTGAGGAGGTAGATGGCAGAATGTGCCTATGTTACATTTGTGAGGAATTATTCTAAGCCTGTTGTAATAGTTCATGCCCGTAGAGAGCTAGTTTAGGAAAGTAATTCCCCAGCTCTTAAGAGGCAGAGGCAGAAGAATATCTGCAAGTTTGAAGTCTGCCTGATTTAAAGGCAAATTCCACGTGAGAAAGACCCATAAATAATAATACGTATTTGGTTAAAATTAAAAATGAAATGAAAGGATCATTTGATTTTTGACAATAGATGGACCTGTAGATCATTTAAATTGTTACTGAAACAAAAGCTGTGGCTTTGAACTCTGGGGAGAAGGTATCATTAGACAGAAAGGGATTGGGCGGGAGAGATGACTCCGTGGGTAAGAGCAAGGACTGCTGTTCCATAGGTCCTGAATTCAAATCCCAGCAACCACATGGTGGCTCACAACCATCCATAACAAGGTCTGACTCCCTCTTCTGGAGTGTCTGAAGACATCTACAGTGTACTTACATATAATAAATAAATAAACTTTAAAAAAAATAAAAGAAAGAATGTGATTGAGGAACAGTCAGCTACAATCACAGGGAATTCAAGTACTTGTCAACAATGACAACAGCAAGCATTTTCTTAGGTTTTTTTGGGGGGGGAAACTGGGTTTATTAGTTATTGAAGATTCTTTTTCTTTTAGAATCTTCTTAAAGAGATTCCCCTTGTAAAATTGAGCTCAGTTGTCTGTTTAATCCTGGAGACTCCTTGGCTTTATCCTGTAGCTAATCAGTTGTTTCTTTTTCTCTCTGGATAAGGTGAAGAGGGATCAGGGCCAGGCACATTCCAGGACTATAGAAAGGTAGGAAGGAGACTGTATAGAATCTGGATTTATTGGTTAAAGGCATGAGATTCTGTGGGTCTTGTCCCACCAGTGTTCTCATTTCTGTTGTAGTTGCTGTGTGTATAATAGATAATAGATGTCACAGAAGCTGAAAGGGGACACTGCAGACCTTAAACCCAAGAGATGCCTGTGGCTTAGAGCTGTATAGTGACAGCTGTGTGGTAACATGGAGTGTGGGGAAGAGGTGGAACTTTTAGATATGTGAGAGTGGCATCAAGGGATTAGATATGGCCTGAGAGATGAATGTGGCAGAGATGATGCCACAGGTTTTGATTTAGACAACTAGAAAATGAAATTGTTTTGCAGAGAAGTAGGAGTTTTGAGAGTGAGCACATCTGAGGTATACTTGGTGTGTGTGTGTGTCTGTGTGTATTCATGTGAGACAGAGAGAGGGAGAGAAAGGGAGTGAGAGGGAGAGAGAGGGGGGGAGAAGGAGAGAGAGCTGAGAGTATTCCTTTAAACCAAATTGTCACAAGTCAGTCATCCCAGCACAGGAGTTGCAAAGGAAAGACTATTATGAGTTCCTGATCAGGCATAGCCATACTCTATCACAAACAAACTAAAATTGGATTCCTCATTTGGCACTATGCCTACCTTATCTATTACCCTCTTTAATTTCATATAGCCTAGTGTAACCTGAAATTTTCTTTTTTTAAATGTATTTATTTTATTTTACATGTATTTGAGTTTGGCCTGAATGTATATCTGTGTAAGGATGTCAGATCTCATGGAATTACATACAGTTGTGAGCTGCCGTGTGGGTGCTGGGAATTGTACCCAGATTTTCTAGACAAGCAGCCAATGTTCTTGAACAGTAAGCCATTCCCCTACTGCCACCCCTGGTCTAGAATTTTTTATGTAGCCCAAAGTGCCTTTGAACCTCTGTATTTCTTGCCTCTATCTCCCAAGATCTGGTTTTAAAATTATGAGCTACTGTGCCTGGCCAATTTGATTTTTGTAGACAGTGTGTTATGTAGTACACACAGTTTTTAATCTTTATATGTAGCCAAGGAGACCTTTTTCCCATTTTCTTTCTCTCTATTTTATTTGGTTTTGTTCTTTTATTTTAGTATAGGGTCTCACTGTGTAACCAAGGCTGTCCTGCAACTCACTATGTAGTCCAGGCTAGCCTCAAATCCCCAGTGATCCTCTTGCCTCCACCTTCTGAGAGCTGGACTAACAGGAGATACTAATCCAGGTTTCTAAAGGTAACCTTGAACCATGGATTCTGTTTCTGTTTTCTAAGTTGTGGAGCTACAAAAAAATGTAGCAGGCTCAGTATGGAGTTCATGCCAGATTTTCAGTGTCCCTCCTCTGGAGGGTTGAGATTACTCAACCCTCATTGTAAGAGCAAACACAGTTTTGGATTCTGTAAATCTGATCCTGTTTTCACACAACTGGGAAGTGATACAGAGGTGTTTGCACTGGTGGAAATTCTACCACTGGTCTCTGGCTAATGTCCTCTCTTGGGGAGAGGTCACTGCAAGAGTGAATATGTCAGAGTGGGGACACCTCAGCTTCTGGAGGTGGAATGGAAATCCAGGAAATAGCCAAGGAGAGAGACAGTGAGAGAACATGCTGAGGAGGTCAGAAGAGTTCAGTGTCCTAGAAACCACTGGAAAAAAATGTTTCCTGAAGAAGGAAAGAAACTGAGAGTGATGGAGGACACCTGCAGCCCTAGGACTAGGGAGGTTGATGAAGGCAGCTGGCTTCAAGTTCAAAACCAGGGTAGATTGTCTAGTCACTAGTGAGATTATAGTGAGTTTCTGCAATCTTGAGTGATACCCCACCTCAAAAACTAATAACAGCAACAAAAAAAACAATAACAACACATCCTAACACCACAAACAACAGAAAGGAAGATAGCAAGTCTTCCCAGTTCAGAAATGGGTCTACTGCAAGCAGACTGGGAATTGTTAACTGGACTTAGTCATGTGTATGATTATTGACACTAGCTGAACTGAGGCCTCCAACACATATACAGCAGAGGACAGCCTGGTCTGGCATCAGTGCGAGAAGAGGCTCCTAACCCTTGAGAGACCTGAGGCGCCAGGGAGTCGGGAGGCCTAAGGGCAGGGGGTCTAAGGGGCAGAGCATGGAGGTACATCCTCTTGGAGAAAAGGGGAGGAGGACTGGGATGAGGAACTCTGGGAGGGCAGACCAGGAAGGGTTAAGGACAGGACTCTAAAAAAAAGTATTTTTTAAAAAAATAGGATGAGGCAGATCTTTAAAAACAAAAACAAACAAACAAAAAAACCACAGAGAGAGGAATTAGAGGCAGTAAATATGGACAGCTCTTGCAAGGCTGCCTCAGACCCCAGGGCTACTAAAGAGAATATGAGATGGATGCTGCCCTCTGCAGCACTCAGACTGTCAACAAAGCTGTGTTGTGCTGGGAATTGCCAGCCCCTGGTGCAGGAGTAAAAGAATTAGCAAGACCAAAACTGACATAAAAGTTTTAATGGAGAATAGACACTGTGAACAGAAACACAGCAGGCTAAATCTGAGAGAGAGAGAGAGAGAGAGAGAGAGAGAGAGAGAGAGAGAGAGAGAGAGAGAGAGAGAATGAATTTCACTCAGCAGGAGTCGAGCACTTGTACCAGTTAAGAGAAGCTACATGGCCTTGCTTCATTTTGCCCTTTTGGTACAAGTATGAGCAAACAGAGAGGGGCAGCTCACTATTTGTTAGGCAATAATTCCTATTGCAGCTATTTCTCCTCCATGAGGGTGACCATTTTGGGGTGCACACTCTTTAAGCTCTAGTTGTTTGTAGAACACCACAGGTCACTCTGTCAGGCTATAAAAAACAGGGTATTTTGTATTGCAATTTTAGCCTTTGTGTGTGCCTCAGGCCTCTGTTGTTATCAGCACGAGATCTTTTATTGTATATAAGATATTTGTGCTCTTTTAGAAACACTGGCTTAATTACAAGAATCAAGGACTTTTAAATACTTTCTTCAGTGTGTAAACAGCAATTTAATGTCTCTTTTAATTATATTGTCCTGCAATGTTGAATTTTAAAAACTGATGTTGTCATAGCTGAATAGATAGTTCAGTGGTCAAGAGACTACCTGGATTCAGTTCTCCATAACCACATGGCAGCTTACAACTGTTTGTAATTCCAGTTCCAGGGAACCTAACATCCTCTTCTGAACTCTGTTGTTACTACACACAGTGGTGCACAGACATACATGTTTTAAAAAAAAAAAAAAAGAACACTGACATGTAGTGAGAATTTTGGTCTGTTTGAAAAACACAGAAATATTATGGAAATATATTTTCAATTTAAGCTCAGGTGTAGGATATGGGACTGCCTCAGACTGTCCACAGCAGCCAATTGCTCTATCAGGGATGTGACATTGCCAGCTGCAAATAGTCTCGGCAACTGTGTGATTTTGGAATTCTGGGGACTCTTCATGGGATATATAAATGCTAGGGCACTGAGAGGCAGAGGGGTGGTTGGTTGCTGTTGGTCTCAGCAACACACAAAGAAGAAACAACAAGAAGAAATAAAGTATCATGATAGTGAAGAACAAACTGAACACAAGGAACTCAGCACCTCCTAAATCAGCAGGATGAAGTCTGACAATAAAGTCACCCTCTTTACCCTCTATCCTTTTCTTCTCTCATATCTGGTATTAGGGGATTGAAAGGGTAGAAGTTGTAGAAGAGAAAAGAATCCACACAGTAGCCTAAGACCAGCTACACCTATGCACACAAAGTAAAATATGAAATAAATGTTTTTAAAGTAAGGTTTGATTCATGAATTTCCATTATTGATTTTGTTGGCTAGGAGAAACATTCTGTATGAATGACACTAAAATACTGCTTCAAGTGGAAAAACGTGGAATTAATGTACTTGATCAGGACTGTGAGTTGGACTTCACGCAGGTAAGATGCCAGCTTTTATTTTTTAAGGGATTTTTCTGAAGGTTTGATAGACATTGCTATGTGGATGCTTCCCCTTACAAACCATCTCTCCATCAATGTGTGGTATACTGTTTTTGGTATGTAGGATTGTGCTGTATAGCCCAGGCATGCCTGAAACTTGATCTTCCTGCCCCAGCCTCCTGAGTGTTGAGATTGCAGGCATGTGCCATCGTGCTCATGAACTCTAATGGGCATATGATGGTCTCAGTCTATATGAGTTACTTTTCTGTTGCTCCGATAAAAAAACAGCATGATGATAAGCAACTTCTGGAGAGTTTATCTGAGCTTATGGTTCCAAAGTGATAAGAGTTCATCATGGCAGAAAGGCACTGGAGCATGAGAAGGAAGGTTAGAGGACACCGCATCAACTGAAAGCATGAAGCCAACTGAAAGTGAGGCAAGGCTGTGAGCCCATAAAGCCCACCCCCAGTGATACACTTCTTCCAACAAGGCTTCACCTCTCCATAACATTAGAAAACTTCACCACCAATTGGGAACCACACTTTGAAATACCTGAGCCCAAGAAGGACATCCTTATTCAAAGCACCACACAACTTAGATCAGCAATCCTCTGAGAGAAGCTCCTATTACCAACAGTCCCACCCTTTGATTTCTCACTGCTTCTTTTTTAGAATGAAGATTACAAAGACTTGTCTCTCTTTTCCTATGTGTGTGAGACTCTTGCTATGAATTCTGAGTTGAGGAATGGCTACATTCTTTTTTCATTCCCAGAAGCATTTCAGTTCCTGTAAGTATCCTTCTGTTTCACAGTAACACTTTCACAGAATTGTTGTTTCTTGTATTTAAATAAATTGACTGTAATTAATTGGAGACCCTCCCATATCAATGTAACAAACTTATCTTTACGATGTTCCAATAAGAAGCTTTGTGGAACTTTATTTTTTTGTGCCTATGGGTGTATAAGTGTCTGTGTATGTGTGTGTGTGCATGTGTGTATGTGTGTGTATGTTCCTGTCTGTGTGCACATGTGTGAGCATGAGTGTAGATGTCAGAGGTCAATATTGGATGTCTTTCTCAGTTGCTCTTAACCTTATCTTTTTAGAAAATTTTTAATTTTTATTATTTGTGTATGTAAGAGAGAGAACATGGGTACATGTGAGTGCAGTATCCATGGGGACCAGAGGAGGGCATCATATCAACTCAAACTGGAGTTACACGGTATTGTGAGCTACCCATTATAGATGCTAGAAACTGAACACTACAAGAGCAGCAAACACTCTTGCATTTCTCCAGCCCAAACAAGCAAATAAATAAATAAATATCATTTGGGTTTTTAGATTATTTGTTTTGTTTTGTTTTGTTTTGTTTTGTTTTCTAAACAAGGTTTCTCTGTGTGGTTTTGGCTGTCCTGGATGTGGCTATATAAACCAGAATTTCCTCTGACTAAGGAGTGCTGGCATTAAAGTCATGTGCAATCACCACCTGGATACTTTAAAATTTTTTCAACTAAGCTCACTATTGAGCTAGACTTCCTGCTTGACAAGCCCCAGAAAATTTCTTGTCTCTACCACTCCAGTGCTGATATTACTAGAGTACGTCTGTGCCTGGATATTTTACTATTTTAAAGGGGTACATACAATACAGGCCCAGTTAGTCATACTTTTGTGACAAGCACTTCACAAACTGTGTCAGAGTTTCTATTCCTGCACAAAACATCATGACCAAGAAGCAAGTTGGGGAGGAAAGAGTTTATTCAGCTTACACGTCCACATTGCTGTTCATCAACAAAGGAAGTCAGGACTGGAACTCACACAGGGCAGGAACTGATGCAGAGGCCATGGAGGGATATTACTTACTGGCTTGCTTCCCCTGACTTGCTCAGCTTGCTTTCTTACAGAACCTAGGACTACCAGCCCAAGGATAGAACCACCCACAATGGGCCCTCCTTCCCTTGATCACTAATTGAGAAAATTCCTTACAGATGAATCTCATGGAGACATTTCCTCAGGGGAGGCTCCTTTCTCTGTGATAACTCCAGCCTGTGTCAAGTTGACACAGAGAACCAGACAGTACACTGAGCCATCATCTCTCCTGCCTCTATTGATTGATTTTATATAAAATAAGATCCTTTTGGAAGGAAGAACCTCTAGCACCGTGGTTTATGAACCCATGAGAGATGAAATAGCTTTTTGTAAAGTGACACATTCCAATGTGACCTGTGGAGCTAACAGCCACCTCTGATTTCTTCAGGAATGAAGTGGTTCGAGTATGCCCTGCAACTCCTACAAAAGAGTTGTTCTCAGGTTTTAAAACAAAAATTTACAAGGTAACCTGCTTTTTAAACTTTTGTTCTTATGATTTTATGTGTATGGCTGTTTTCATGCATGAATGTCTAAAAGAATTGGAATTACACACAGTTGTGAGCTGCCAAGTTGGTGCTTAGAATTGAACTAAAGACCTGTGGAACTTATCTAAGTTAAAACCCTCAGCTCTTAACTACTGAGCCTTCTCTCATGCCCCAATTTTCACTTCTTAATCCCCATTGCTAATCCACCTAATATATTGAATTTCTCTTTTCTCATTGAGACAAAATCTTACTTGGTATCACAGGTTGACCTCAGACTCTAGCCATATTCCTAACTCAGCCTTCTGAGTCCAGGATTAGAAACATGTGTTTCTTACTTAGGGTTTTATTGCTGTAAACAGACACCATAGGCAGAGCAACTCTTATAAAAAACAGCATTTAATTGATGCTGGACTACAGATTCTGAAGTTCAGTCCGTTACCATCATGGCATGAAGCATAGCAACATCCAGCTAGGCATGGCACTGGAGAAGAGAGTTCTACATCTTTTCCCAAGGGCAAACAGAAGACTGTCTTGCAAGGTGCAAGGATGAGGGTCTGAAGGACCACCCCCAAAGTGACACACTTCTTCCAACAAGGCTATAACTATTCCAGCAATGCCAAGTCTCCTAACAGTGCCACTCCCTGGGCCAAGAGTATTCAAACCACCACAATATGAGATCACAACCAGCATTTACTCATTAAAAAAAAATAGTAGTTTAATGTGTACAATTGTCAACTACCCTTGTTATATCTCATTTGTGTATAGCATAACAAACTAACGACCACTAATGAAAAAGTAGGAAGTTTCTTGGATTGCAAAGCTCTATGGCACAGGAAAATCGTTAGGTGGCCATCTCTTTCTCCAACTTAATTGACATGATTTCATGGAAGTAAGATGGTTCCAGAAGTGCAGCAGGTAGTATGTATAAAGTATGTTTCTGCAGGTTCCAAGGAGACCAGAAGAGGGCATCAGATTCTCTGAATCTGGTATCCTGCAAGCAAACTGAATCTGGTATCCTCTGCAAGCAAACATTAAGGCAGATTAAACTACTAGGCTATGTCTCCATCCCTGACATTAATTTTCATTTTGCTTATGTATTTATTGTGTGTATTCATACTTGTGCTATGGTTTGCTCGTAAAGGTCAGAGGACAATTTAGGGGACTCAGTTCTGACTTACATCCATAAGGTACTCAGGGACTGAACTCAGGGTGTCAGCCATGGCTGCAGGTACCTTTACTTGCTGTACCATCTCCACACCCCAGGTGTTGTCCTTAAATGAACTCCTCTGAATGTTTATGGAGGAGAAGTGTAGAGGACAAGGATAGAATCAAAGAGACTGGTGAGAATGCTGTTGTAACAGCTCAGTGTAGAATGACAGCAAGGCTGCTGTCAGTAAGGTGGTGAGAAGGCGTCAGAGTCAGGATGTATTTGTGGATGGGATGTGATGGAGAAAGAGGGGATTCAAGGATGACTCCCAAGTTATCATTTTGAGCAATTGGCTGAATAGTATTGTCATTTACAGAGAAGGGAGCCACTGAGGAGAAACAGATGGTATATTGGTTTATTTAATGACCCGTCCAGCAGGTCTAGTTATTCAGGGTCCCGAAGAGGCGCTACCTGAGGGTCATGGGGGAGAGAAAGAAAGGAGACCAAGTGAGATTCCATTTGTCAAGGTCTCGTTTATTATCACACAGGCAGCACGTTTTAAGCAGTGGGGATGAGGAAGTTGGGAGGGGGAGCTAGGGGGAAGTGAGCTATGGGCCAAGCCCTGAATGAGGAAGTTGGGAAGGGGAGCTAGGGGGAAGTGACCTTTGCAAAATGCAGAGGGAGGGGTCAAGGTGTTCTTGGCAGCAGGAAGCACAAAGGGCATCTGGTGAAGGCATCTGGTATCTGCGCACGTAGGGACATTCCGCGGTTAAGGGTGGAGCAATCCATACCGGCAGTTCCTGGGCAGATTTGTTCAACAATCTCATGGTCATAAGACAGCCAAGGCTGAATGACCTTGTTTGGCTCCCCACAATTTAAGCAGGTAGTTTGTGGTGTGAGGGGCCAGGATGCATACTTCATTTGTAAGCACACTCTTTGAAATGGCAAACAAATAGAACTGTATGACAGGCCATTGAAAATACATATCTGAAGTTTAAGATGGGGACACGTCTTGTTTCATTAAGAAGTATCCAGTGTATACACTAATTTTGTTTACTTTAACCTTTATTATGGGGAAATTATAAAGAGATGCAAAACACAGAGTAATAAAATGAGTATCTCTGTATTTACTTTCATCCTTGTTAACCTACCTGTTATCATGCAGTTTTTAACACTATTACTCTGTAGTACAGCTTGAGGTCCAGGATACTGATTCCCCCAGAAGTTCTTTTACTCTTGAGAATAGTTTTAGCTATTCTGGGTTTTCTGTTATTCCACATGAATTTTTGAATTGCTCTTTCTAACTCTATAAAGAATTGAGTTGGAATTTTGATGGGGATTGCATTGAATCTGTATATTGCTTTTGGCAAGATGGTCATTTTTACTATATTAATCCTGCCAATCCATGTGCATGAAAGATTTTCCCATCTTCTGAGGTCTTCTTCAATTTCTTTCTTCAGAGACTTGAAGTTCTTGTCATACAGATCTTTCACTTGTTTGGTTAGAGTCACACCAAGATACTTTATATTGTTTGTGGCTATCGTGAAGAGTATCCTTTCTCTTATTTCTTTCTCAGCCTGCTTATCCTTTGAGTATAGGAAGGCTACTGACTTGCTTGAGTTGATTTTATATCTGGTCACTTTGATGAAGTTGTTTATCAGCTGTAGGAGTTCTCTTGTGGAGTTCTTTGGGTCGCTTAAGTATACTATCATATCGTCTGCAAATAGTGATAGTTTGACTTCTTCCTTTCCAATTTGTATCCCTTTGACCTCCTTTTGTTGTCTAATTGCTCTAGCTATAACTTCAAGTACTATATTGAAAAGATATGGAGAGAGAGGGCAGCCTTGTCTAGTCCCTGATTTTAGTGGGATTGCTTCAAGTTTCTCTCCATTCAGCTTGATGTTGGCTACCGGTTTGCTGTAAATTGCTTTTACTATGTTTAGATATGGGCCTTGAATTCCTGATCTTTCTAAGCCCTTTAACATGAAAGGATGCTGAATTTTGTCAAATGCTTTTTCAGCATCTAATGAAATGACCATGTAGTTTTTTTTCCTTTGAGATTGTTTATGTAGTGGATCACATTGATGGACTTCCTTATATTGAACCATCCCTGCATCATTGGGATGAAGACTACTTGATCATGGTGAATGACCATTTTGATGTGTTCTTGGATTCAGATGGCAAGGATTTTATGGAGTATTTTTGCATCGATATTCATAAGAGAAATTGGCCTGAGATTCTCTCTCTTTTTCGGATCTTTGTGTGATTTTGGTGACAGCGTAATTGTGGCTTCATAGAATGGGTTGGGTAGTGTGCCTTCTGTTTCTATTTTTTGGAATAGTTAGAAGAGTATTGGTGTTAGGTCTTCTTTGAAGGTCTGATAGAATTATGCACTAAAACCGTCTGGATGTTATGATCCATTATCCCTGCACCTGGAGGTCCCAACTGCTCTGCTCAGTGTTATCAATCCCTGAAGTAGAGATTCATGTTTCTTTTTTTTTTTTCACTCAATAGAAGAACATGATGGAGATAAGACTGCTGCTTGTTCCACGATAGGTTTGCTGAGGGCTTAAAGAACAGTGCTACTTGATGCTTCACCTTGCTAACCATATTCCCCATGGGTTTGGCTTGGCTTTGTCTAGAGGTGCAGCATTTTGCTCTATACCTCAGACTAACCAGGAACATGGTATATCTACGTGAATCCTCCGTCGAGTTGCTATTGTAGACATGCATTTGCCATCATGCTTATGAACTCTAATGGATATATGAGGGTTTTACCCTGTACGAGTTACTCTCCTGTTGCTGTGATAAAACCATTATGATGAAAAGCAACATAGGTGCAGTTTCTATTGGCTCATGGTTCCAAAGTTCATCATGGCAGAAAGTCATGGCAGAATTAGAAGGAAGGTGAGAGAGCATAGCTTCTACTGCAAGCATGAAGTAGGAGAGGAAACTGGAAGTGAGGAAAGACTGTGAGCCCTTAACGCGTCTCCAAAGATATATTATTTCATCTCTGCACAATATCCCCACACAGCACCACCACCTGGGGACCACATGCTTAAATACCTATGGGGGACATTCTCATTCAAACCCACACAACTAAGTCAGTTCCCCTTTAGGGAAGATCCAGTTACCAACAGTCCCATTCTTTGATCTCTTCTCCTTTTTTTAGAATGAGAAGAAAATTATCTTGGACAGCATACTCAGACTGTGTGAGATTCCTGCTAAGGATCTTGAGGTTCTGAAGGTCACCAAAGTTACTTCAATCATTCCTCTATTTCCATTCTTGTAAGTATCCTTATATTACATATATTACCAATATTACATATATTATTTTCATAGGATTGATGTTTCTTTTTTTCACTCAATAGATGTCATAGTCTAAATGTGATTGCAAAGTTCTTTTTTATTAGATATATTCTTTATTTACATTTCAAATGATTTCCCTTTTCCTGGTTCCCTTCCCCCCCCACCCCAAAAATCCCATTACCCATCTCCCCTCCCCCTGCTCCCCAAATCAACCCTCTCCTGATTCCCTGTACTGGTATTCCCCTACACTGCGGAATTGAACCTTCCCAGGACCAGGGTCCTCTCCTGCCTTTGATGTCCAACAAGGCCATCCTCCACAGCCTATGCATCTGGATCCATGGGTAAATTCACGTGCACTCTTTGAATGATGGTTTTTTTCCCCTGGGAGCTCTGGAAGTACTAGGTGGCTCATATCGTTGTTCCTCCTATGTCACTGCAAACCCCTTCAGTTCCTTGGGTCCTTTCCCTAGCTCGTCCATTGGGGACCCTGATCTCAGTTCAATGGCTGGCTGAGAGTATTCCCTTCTATATTTGTCATGCAGTAAGAGAGCCTTCTAGGTGACAATTGTATCCAGCTCCGGTCAGCAAGCACTTGTGGACATCCACAATAGTGTCTGGGTTTTGTAACTATATAGGATTGATCCCTTGGTGGAGCAGTCTCTAGATGGTCTTTCCCTCAGACACTGAAACACCCTTTGTCTCTGTATCTCCTTCTGTGGGTATTTTGTTCCCACTTCTAAGAAGGACCAGAGTATCCATATTTTGTTCTTCTTTCTTCTTGAGCTTCATTGATCTGTGAATTGTGTTTTGGATATTCCAAGCTTCTGAGCTTATATCCACTTATCAGTGAGTGCATACCGTGTGTATTATTTTGTGATTGGATTACCTCACTCACAATGATATTTTCCAGTTCCACCCATTTGCCTAAGAATTTCATGAATTCATTGTTTTTAATAGCTGAGTAGTATTCCATCATGTAAATATACCGCATTTTTGGTGTCCATTCCTCCGTTGAGGGACATCTGAGTTTTTCCAGTTTCTGGCTATTATAAATAGGGCTGCTATGAACATAGTGGAGCATGTGTTCTAATTACATGCTGGAGAATCCTTTGGGTATATGCCCAAGAGTGGTATAGCAGGGCCCTCTGGTGGTATTATACCCTATTTTCTGAGGAACCACCAAACTGATTTCCAGAGTGGTTGTACCAGCTTGCAATCCCACCAGCAGTGGAGGAGTGTTCCTCTTTCTCCACATCGTCTCCAGCATTGGCTGTCCCCTGAGTTTCTTGGCCATACTGACTGGTGTGAGGTGAAATCTCAGGGTTGTTTTGATTTGCATTTCCCTGATGACTAAGGATGTTGAACATTTCTTTATGTGCTTCTCAGCCATTTGATATTCCTCAGGTGAAAATTCTTTGTATAACTCCATACCCCATTTTTAATAGGGTTATTTGGCTCTGTGGAGTCTAACTTTTTGAGTTTTTTGTATATATTGGATATTAGTCCTCTGTCGGATATAGGTTGGTAAAGATCTTTCCCAATTTGTTGGTTGTAGCTTTGCCCTATTGACAGTGTCCTTTTCCATACAGAAACTTTGTAATTTTATGAGGTCCCATTTGTAAATTCTTAATCTTCTTATTGGTCTTCTGTTCAGGAAATTTTCCCCTGTGCCCATGGGTTCAAGGCTCTTACCCAGTTTCTTTTCTATTAGTTTCAGTGTGTCTGGTTTTATGTGGAGGTCCTTGATCCACCTGGACTTTATCTTAGTACAACAAGATAAGAATGGATCCATTTGTATTCTTCTGCATGCTAGCCACCAGTTGAACCAGCACAATTTGTTGAAAAGGCTATCTTTTTTTTCACTGGATGGTTTTATCTCCTTTGTCAAAGATCAAGTGACCACAGGGGTGTGGGTTCATTTCTGGGTCTTCAGTTCTGTTCCATTGATCTATCTGCCTGTCCCTGTACCAATACCATGCAGTTTTTAACACTGTAATACTGCTTGAGGTCCAGGATACTGTTTCCACCAGAAGTTCTTTTACTGTTTCGAAGTTTTAGCTATCCTGGGTTTTTTGTTTTTCCAGATAAATTTGAGAATTGATTTTTCTAACTCTATGAAGAATTGAGTTGGAATTTTGATGGGGATTGCATTGAATCTGTATATTGCTTTCGGCAAGATGGACATTTTAACTATAATAATCCTGCCAATGCATGAACATAGGAGATCTTTCCATCTTCTGAGGTCTTCTGCAATCTCTTTCTTCAGAGACTTGAAGATCTTGAAATACAGATCTTTCACTTGTTTGGTTAGAGTCACACCAAGATACTTTATCTTGTTTGTAACTATTGTGAAGGGTGTCATTTCCTTAATTTCTTTCTCAGCCTGTTTATCCTTTGAGTATAGGAAGGCTACAGATTTGCTTGAATTAATTTTATATCCTGCCACTTTGCTGAAGTTGTTTATCAGCTGTAGGAGTTCTCTGGTGGAGTTTTTGGGTCACTTAAGTATATTATTTTATTTTTATTTTTTTATTTTCTATATTTTTTATTTACATTCCCAATGATTTCCCCTTTCCCGGTTCCCCCCTCCCCGAAAGTCCCATAAGCCCTCTTCCCTCCCCCTGTTCCCCAGTTCACCCCCTCCCACTTCTCTGTCCTGGTATTCCCCTACACTGCTACATCCAGTCTTTCCAGAACCAGGGGACTCTCCTTCCTTCTTCTTGGAAATCAATTGATATGTGAATTGTGTCTTGGGTATTCCGATCTTCTGGGTTAATATCCACTTATCAGTGACTGCATACTATGTGTGCTTTTTTGTGATTGGGTTACCTCACTAAGGATATTATAAGTATATATTATTAAATATATTATATCATCTGCAAATAGTGATAGTTTGACTTCTTCCTTTCCAATTTGTATCCCTTTGACCTCCTTTTGTTGTCTAATTGTTCTATCTAGAACTTCAAGTACTATATTGAATAAATATGGAGAGAGAGGGCAGCCTTGTCTAGTCCCTGATTTTAGTGGGATTGCTTCACATTTCTCTCCATTTAGTTTGGTGTTGGCTACTGATTTGCTGTGTATTGCTTATACTATGTTTGGGTATGAATCTTGAATTCCTGATCTTTCCAAGACTTTTAACATGAAAGGATGCTGAATTTTGTCAAATGCTTTTTCATTATCTAATGAAATGACCATGTGGTTTTTTTCTTAGAGTTTTTTATGTAGTGAAATTCATTTGATGTTTCTTCTATTTAAATAAATTGACCATGATTTGGAGATCTAGCCATAGCAATGAAAATAAGTTAGTCTATAAGAACTTAATTTGTTTTCTCTTGGTGTATGTATGTGTTTGTGAACATGTTCCTCAGAGTGTGGTTGTCTCTGTGACATGAATGTGGTAATTACAGGTCAATATTATGTATCTTCCTCAATTTTCTTAAACTTTTCAGAAATTTGAAAAATTTCTATTTGTTTGGTTGGTTGTTTGTTTTTGGTATTCCAAGATATCATTTCTCTGTGTAGCCCTGATTCCCTTGGAACTCCATCCAAAGAGAGGGATGGCCTTGACTTCCTAGAATTCTTCCCACCTCTGTTTCCCATGAGCTAAAATTAAAGATATGGGCCACCACCAATGGCAGAATTTTATTTTTTATTAATTATGTATTCATATATGTTTGGCAAGTAGAGTGTGGACACATATTATTTCACTGCTCACAGAGGCCAGAGAAATGCATCAGACCACTTCACAATGGAGTTACAGATGAATGTGATCTATCCTTTATGGTTACTAAGATATAATCCTGAGTCCTCTGCAAGAGCACAATACGAGCTTAACCACTGATCCATCTCTACAGCCCTCTGCTTTACTTTAAAATTTTTAAACTGTATTTATGTACCTAGTGGGTGTTTGTTGGGCAACATCATGATGATGATGATGATGATGATGATGATGATGATGATGATGATGATGATGATATAGTCTCCAGGATCTTCTCCCTCATTATTGAGCAAGACTGTCTGATTGATAATCCCCAGAGAACCTCCAGTCTGCAGTTCCCCAATGATGATATTACCAGACTACTCCTATGCCTGGAACTTTTGCCTTTTTTGGGGGGTGGGGAATGCAATACTGGCTGAGTTCTTTGTGCTTGTGAGACAAGTCCATCACATGCTAAGCAATCTCCCTAGCCTCTCTAGAGTCATTTTTATTGGATATTTTCTTCATTTACATTTCAAATATTATCCCCTTCCCAGTTTCTCACCCATCCTGAAAACCACCTAACCTATCCTCTCTCCCCCTGCTTCTATGAGGGTGTTCCTCTACCCACCCCACTCCCACCTCCCCACCCTCAATTTCCCTAGAGTCATTTTTATGAAAGGTTTGTATTCAGATGTAGAGGGGGGGGAAATCCTATAGCTTTGTGGTTTGTGGGCCCACAGTGTGTTAAATAGATTAATCAGTCAAATGCCAGGAGATACATTTCTGAGTGATCTACAGAGATGACAGCCCCTTTTGATTTCTCCAGGCCTGCATTTGTCCTGAGATGCCCATAAACATATGATCACAGATTATGGCAGAAAATCAATAAGGTAAAGTCCACTTTCAAAAAAAATTTTTTATTATCTTATGTGTATGGGTGATTTTCCTGCATGCATGTCTAAAAGAATGTGTGATTCTCTGCACTTTGATTTACAGACAGTTGTAAGCTGCCAGGTTAGTACTGTGAATCAAACTGAAGTCCTGTGGAACTGAACTAACTTACCAACTTCAGCTCTCAGCAGCTGGGTTTCTCTGCAGCTTGACTTTCACATCTTTAGACACCTTGTTCTCATGTACAACCCATATGCACCTGAATATTCTGAATTGCTGTTTGCTATTTGAGATGATGTCTTGTTTGTATCCCACCTGGCTTGAAACCTTAGAAACACTGTTCACTCCTGAGTATAGCTGGGTTATCAACGTGTGCAATCACACACAAAAGACACTCATTTAAAGAAAAGCATCAGTAGTGTGATTGGGACACTAGTCAACTGCCCTTGTCAAATCGCCTTTCCACATCCTATAACAAACTAGCCTTCATGAATGTGGAAGTAGAAAGTTTATTAGGATTGCAAAACTCTGTAGCAAGGAAAAATCACTGTGTGCCCATGTCTCTCTTCAACTAAATTGAAATGATTTAAACACATAAGATGGTTCTAGTCATGTTGCAGGTAGTATGTAAAGATTGTATGTGTGTATCCATGGGTCTGCATATGCTGGAGAGGCCAGAAGAGGGTGACAGATCCCCTAAAATAGGAGGTGAGGGGTCTGTGAACCAAGTAATGTGTGTGTTGGGATCCTAACTTGAGTCTCCTGCAAGAAGAGTACACATTAAACTATTAAGTCATGACTTTAACACTCAAAATTAGTTTTCATTACATTTATGTATTGTTTGTGTGTTCACAAATGTGCCATGGTGTGCTTGTGAAGGTCAGAAGACAATTTGAGGAAATCAGTTGTGTCTTTCTTCCATATGGTATACAGGTACTGAACTCCTGCTGTGTGGTTTAGCAGCAAGTGCCTTTACCTGGTGTGCAATCTACATACCCCAGAAGATGTTCTTAAATGAATTCTTCTAGACATTTGTGGAGGACTAGTACAGAGGACAAACATAGAATAAAGGAGACTAGAAAGAAGGCTTTTGTCACAGAATGGTAGAATGCCAGGGAAGTCTGCTCTCAACAAGATGGAAAGGGGGACCAGAATAAGGATGTATTTGTTGATCAAACATGATGGCAAAAGAAAGGATTCAAGGGTGACTCCCAACTGATGAGTTTTAAAAAGTGGCTGAGTAATATTGTCATTCAAAGAAACAAAGAACTAGAGGAGGGACAGAGGGTGTTGGTGTTGGATCATTTCAACAAGGCAGTTTGTCGGTGCCACCAGGGGACAAGACATATAATGATTTGTAAGCACAATTTGAGAGGGCAAAGAAATACTGTCCTATTTCAGGTAATTCAAAATCTGTCTGAAGTTCAAGATAGAAACCAGGCTATATTCACTCTGGAGTGTGCAATATATGCATTAACATTATTTAACATTTATTATGGTAAACCTATAAATAGATACAAAAGCAAGAAATAGGAAATTGAATACCTTTATACTCATGTTAATCCCTTCATAACACTTATCAATTTCCATCCAGTACCAGGCTCAGTCAATTACAAGTGGTTGCTAGGCAATCTGCCTTGCTGGCTTAGACTGTCAAGTATATGGTGGGAGGAAATACCAACTCCAGAAAGTTGTCCCAGACCTCAAATCATGTGCCCTGGTCCCCATATACAAATGCAATTTTATTCCATCTCTCCCATATACTCTTCCCAGGATCAAAGTATTTTAAATCAAAGTACAAAATTGTGACCAATAACTACTTGTCCATTAAAGAGAAGAAGCACTGGATATAGAGGCACATATCTTTAATCCAAGTACTCAGCAGATGGAGGCAGTAGGATTTGAAGTTAAAGATCAACCTTGGCTGCATAGTGAATTTGAGGATAGCCTGGGGGTGGGTATGTGAGAGCAGGAATGGTGGTTCAAGAAAAACAAACTCAAGATCACAACTTTGATTGAGAAATATATTTATTAGTTAGAGATATTGATGTAAGAGTTTGATCAAACTGTGATCAAAGTGGCTTGATGTACTGACATGTGCCTTTTGTTCTAAAACTTAAGAGGCAGTTGGAGGCAAGTTTTCAAACTTGAAAATAGCTTGTCATATGGAGTAAGTTCTAGACAGCCAGAAATACATAGGTTTTCTTTCCCCCAAGAAAACCAGGGTGAAATTGGAGATTGGAAAGAAATGGGATAGATGGGTGGCTCAGTGGGAAAGAGTCCTTATCTACTCTTACATAGATTGAATAACTTCCCCCGCTCTTATACTCAAGAGATTGATCCAAAGACATTCCCAAGAGTCTGTGGAATCATCGTGAATGTGAACACAGCATTTCTTTGCACCCCATTTCAAACTCTTGAGCCACCGCCTAACTGCAAAAGGACAATCCAGCCAGCAAAGAACAGCTTAGTCTCAAGTCATGCACATAGTCCCTCCTCTCCTCTGTCCTCCTCATAACTTTGAAAAGTTTCACAGGCTGTAAGAGAAGCATGCTTGCTCATTGTGAGCTCTTCTCAGGTTCTCTGAAATAAACCAGCCAACAACTTTAATAAAGTCTCCTGAATTCTTTTTCCACATAATTTCTTAGCATGAGGCTCAATCTTGGAACAGGTGGTTTGAGAATCCCAAGGGAACATTTACAACATCAGAGCCTCTGGGGCTAACACTAAGATCACTGAGTTAGCTCCACTGTCTCTGAACCTATTTTACTTTCTCACACTCAGCATTCTTCTGTAGCTCTGTCCATTGCCAATTGCATATTGCCCGGAGCCAAGGACTTGTTTGTCCACACTACTGGGTCCTGGTAAGGGCAAGTTTCCAAATACTTGTTCAACTTGGTCCTCAGTGATGGTTTGAATATGTTTGACCCATAGGGAATGGCAATTTTAGGAAGTGTGGCCTTGCTGGAAGAAGTATATCACTGTGGGCATATGCTAAGGCTGAGCCTATATGCTAAGGCTCAGCACACTGCAAAAGAGTTTTAGTCTCTTGGATGAAGTTGAGCCAGATGCAGAACTCTCAGCTCCTTCTCCAGCAACATGACTGCCTGGGGTCTGCTATGCTTTCAACCATTACAACAATGGACTGAGTCTCTGAAACTGTAAGCCTGTCCCAGTTAAATGTACTTTTATACGAGTTGCCTTGGTGAAGGTTTCTCTTCACAGCAAAAGAAACTCAAACTAAAACATCCTCCAACTGCACCCTAATGAATACACTGGCCCTTCCTCTCTTTCCTCCCTCCCTTTTTCCTCTCCCTAAATTTGTTCCTCTTTTCTAGCCTTCTGCCTGCCTCCCTCAATTTGTAGTTGCCTCACCCTAATTGGCTTGATTTGTATGTAAACTTGACACAGCCTGGAGTTATCACAAAGAAAGGAGCTTCAGTTGTGAAAATATCTCCATGAGATTCAGCTGTAAGGCATTTTCTCAATTAGTGATCAAATGGGGAGGGCCCCTTGTGGGTAGTGCAATCCCTGGGCTGGTAGTCTTGGGTTCTATAAGAAAGCAAGCTGAGTTAGGCAGAGGAAGCAAGTCAGTAAAAAAACATCCCTCCATGGACTCTGCATTAACTCCTGATTCCAGAGTTCGAGTTCTGACTTCCTTTGGTGATCAAAAGTAATGTGGAAAGTAAAAGCTGAATAAACCCTTTCCTCCCCAACTTGCTTCTTGGTCATGATGTTTGTGCAGGAACAAAAACCCTGACTAAGACAAATTGATATCACCATACTGGGGTGGCAACCTGACCATGCTCTGTGGAGGACTGTGGAAGGACTTTGGAAATTCAAGCTAGATCTATTCAGTAATAACAGTACTGGGGCCAGATGAAAGGGCAGCAGAGGATGGCCTTGTAAGACATCAAAGGGAGGAGAGGCCCTTGGTCCTGGAAAGGCTTGATGCTGTAGTATACCAGGACAGGGAAGAGGGAAAGGGTTGATTGGGGAACAGGGTGAGGAGTGATGGCCTATGAGATTTTTCGGGGGGGGGGGGGGGACCAGGAAAGGGGACAACATTTGAAAGGTGAATAAAGAATATATCTAATAAAAAATATATAAAATATCCTTTTTTTAAAAAAGAGTTCTGTGGGATGTTGTGTAGGAGCTTGGATGACAATGTTGAGAACAGTGCAGAAGATAGAGGCCTGAACACAAACTCCACAATGGAAGAACTAGAGAAAGGACCCAAGGAGCTGAAGGAGCTTGCAGCCCTATAGTAGGAACAACAATATGAATCAACCAGTACCCCCAGAGCTCCCAGGGAATAAACCACTAACAAAAGAGTACACATGGAGGGACCAGGAGCTCCAGTTTCATGTGTAGCAGAAGATGGCCTTTTGGACATCAGATGGAGGAGAGGCCCTTGGTCCTGAGAAGGCTAGATGCCCTAATATAGAGGAATGCCAAGACAGGGAAGAGAGAGTGGATGGATTGGTGAGCATGGGAAGGAGGGATGGGTTAGGAGATTTTCAGGGGAGAAACCAGGAAAGGGGATAACATTTAAAATGTAAACGAAGAAAACATCTAATTTAAAAAAGGAATGGGACCTCATGAAACTGTAAAGCTTCTGGAAGGCAAAGGACATAATCAATGAAACAAATTGGCAACCTAAAGATTAGGAAAAAAAAATCTTCACTAACCTCGCATCCTATAAAGGGCTAATATCCAAAATATACAAAGAACATAAGAAGATAAACACTAAAAATCGAAACAACTCATTCAAAAAATGGGGTACAAAACTAAACTGAGAATTCACAACAGAGGAAACTCAAATGGCTGAGAAGCACCTGAAAAAATGTTCAGGATCCTGTGCCACAGTGCCCAGAGCTGAACCTGTGTCAAAGCACACCATACTCAAATATCATTTGGAGAAAGCAGGTCACCCAAGAGTGTCTACACACCTGCAAGCACAGGTAAGACCAGCACTTTTGCTCAAATCCCTGGCCCAAGAGGGACCAGGCCAAAGCCATCAGGACACAGGAACCAAGGAATACCCAGGGACAGGATCCTTACAGTATCCATCTGTACCCTGAAGCATATACTGTGACACAGCTCTCCTGCCCAAATTCCTCACAGAAAGAAATAATCTCCCAGGAGTACTGACACACAGACTTGCAGGATAGATAAGCCACAGTCAGAGATAGCAAGAACAGCTAAGACCAGAGATAACCAGATAGTGAGAGACAAGGGCAAGAATATTAGCCACAGAAATCAAGGCTACTCAGAATCAGCAGAAAGCAGTTCTCCAACCACTGCAAGGCCTGCATACCCCAACACAGCAAAAAATCAAGACTCTAATTTAAAATCAAATCTCATGATGATGATAGAGGACATTAAGAAGGACATAAATAAATTCCTTAGAGAAATAGAGGACTTTTTCTCTCTGGTGACAGTCCAAAGCAGGTATGGCCAGGAGCACAGGGAGCATGGGGAGCACAGTGAGCACAGGAGTGGCAAAGCAGCTGAGACAGGGTACATCCAGGCTCCATCTGCACCCAGGACCTGGGCAGAGCCACAGCTCACTGTGCCAGGAACGAACTGTCCTCCCAGGGTGCTGAGACAGGCTTGCATGCCCACAGAAGGTACAAGTTCCAGCCAGAGACACCAGGACCAACTAAGACCAGAGATGACCAGATAGCAAAAGGCAAATACAAGAACATTACCAACAGAAACCAATGCGATCATCCAAACCCAGTTCTCCTAAAACAGCAAGCATTGCATGCCCTCAACACACCAGAAAAGCAAGATTTGGACTTAAAATATCAGTTCATGATGCTGATAGAGGACTTCAAGAAGTATGTACATAACTCCCTTAAAGAATTACAGTAAACACAAACAAAAAGGTGAAGGAAATGAACAAAACCATCCAGAATCTAAAAATGGAGATACACACAATAGAAATCACAAAGGGAAACAACTCTGGAGATATAAAACCTAGGAAAGAAGTCAGGAGTCATAGATGTAAGAATCACCAACAGAATACAAGAAAGAAGCTAAGGTGCAGAAGATACCATAGAAAACATTGACTAGGCACCAGCCCTGCCATGGGATATTTGCCCTGCATGGTGACCCGGGCTTAGAGGGGATCCCACAGCCTCCACCATCTTTGCTCCAGTGACGAACCAGAAAGGGACAACCAGGAACACAGAGATATCCCAACTATAACATGAATTTGGAGACAGCCCGATAGGGTTCCACATACACCCAAGAGCTGGGCAGCTGTGTAGTCGTCTGTGTGCCAGTCCGAATGTGGGATATTTGTCCTGCAGGGTGACATGCACTTGGAGGGGGTCCTGCAGCCTATGCCATCTATGGTCCGGTGATGGACCAGACAGGGACAACCAGGTACACAGAATTATCCTGTGTATAACATGGTTTGGGGCAAGGCACACCAGGGCTCCAAAGACACTCAGGAGCAGGGCAGCCCCTCAGCAATCTCTGCCAGGGGAAACCCAGCAATCCAGGGGGGCAGAAATAGCCTTGCAGGCTCACAGGAGGTTCAAGCAACAGCCAGTGACAGCAGGACCAACTAACACCAGAGATAACCAGATGGCAAAAGGCAAATGTACGAAAGTTACTAACAGAAATCAAGGCAATATGGAAACCATCCAAACCCAATTCTCTGATAGCCCCAAGTCCTGGATACCCCATCACACCCAAAAGGCAAGATCTGGATTTAAAATCACTTCTCATGATGCTATTAGAGGATTTCAAGAAGGACTTAAGGAAATCTCTTGAAGAAATACAGGAGAACATGAATAAATGGGTAGAAGCCCTTGCAAAGGAAACACAAAAATCGCTTAAAGAAATGCAGGAGAATATGGGTCAACAGATGGAGGCCCATAAGGAGGCAAAACAAAAATCACTTAAAGAAATACAGGAGAACATGAATCAATGGGTAGAAACCCTTGCAAAAGAAACACAAAAATCACTTAAAGAAATACAGGAAGATATGGGCCAACAGATGGAAACCCATAAAGACAAAACACAAAAATCGCATAAAGATATACAGGAGAACTGGGGTCAACAGGCTGAAGTCCTGAAAAAGGAAAAACAAAATTTTCTTAAAGAAATACAGGAAAACACAAACAAACAAGTGAAGGAACTGAGCAAATCAATCCAGGATCTAAAAAGGAAGTAGAAGAAATCACAAAGGGAGACAATGTTGGACATAGAAAACCTTGGGAAGAAATCAGAGGTCATAGATGCCAACATCAACAATAGAATACAAGAGATGGAAGAAGGAATCTCAGATGCTGAAGATACCACAGAGAGCATCGACTCAACAAAGAAAATGCAAAATGCAAAAAACGTGTAACCCAAAACATCCAGGAAATCCAGGACACAATGAAAGACCAAACCTAAGGATAGGTATAGATGAGAGTGAAAATTTGAAACTTAAAGGGCCAGTAAATATCTTCAACAAAATTATGGAGGAAAACTTCCCTAACCTAAAGAGAGAGAGGCCGATGAACTAAGAAGAAGCCTACAGAACTCCAAACAGACTGGACCAGAACAGAAATAGCTCCCGTCATATAATAATCAAAACAACAAATGTACAAAACAAAGAAAGAATATTAAAAGCAGTAAGAGAAAAAGGCCAAGTAACATACAAAGGAAGACCTATCTGAATCACATCAGACTTCTCACCAGAGACTATGAAAGCCAGAAGATCCTGGGCAGATCTCATACAGACTCGAAGAGAACACAAATGCCAGCCTAGACTACTATACCCAGCAAAATTCTCAAAAACCATAGAGGGAGAGACAAAGACATTCCATGATAAAACCAAATTTACACAATATCTTTCCACAAATCCAGCCTTGCAAAGGATAATAGGTAAAAATCTACAATACAAGAAAAGAAACTACACCCTGGAAAAAATGAGATAATAACTGTCTTTCATCAAACCCAAAAGGAGATAACCACTCAAATATAAAGATAGCATCAAGAATAGCAGGTGGAAATAATCACTATTCTTAATCTCTCTTAATATCAATGGTCTCAATTCCCCAATAAAAAGACATAGAATAAAAGAATGGATACATTAACAGGACCCAGCATTTTGCTGCATGCAGGAAACGCACCTCAATGTCAAAAACAAACACTACATCAGAGTAAAAGGCTGGAAAACAATTTTACAAGCCAATGGTCCCAGGAAATGAGCCAGAGTAGCCATCCTAATATCAGATAAAATTGACTTTCAACCTAAAGTCATCAAAAAAAGACATGGAAGGATACTACATACTGGTCAAAGGAAAAATCCACCAAGAAGAACTCTCAATTCTGAATATCTATGCTCTAAATGCAAGGGCACCCTCATTTGTAAAAGAAACTTTTTTAAAGTTCAAAGCACACATCGCACCTCACACAATAATAGTGGGTAACTTCAACACCCCACTCTCTGAAATGGATCATTCAGGAAAGCACAAACTAAACAGGAACACAGTGAAACTAATTGAAGCCTTGGACCAAATGGAACTAACAGATATATAGAGAACATTTCATCCTAGAGCAAAAGAATATACTTCTTCTCAGCACCTCATGGTACCTTCTCCAAAATCGACCATATAATTGGTCACAAATCAGACCTCAACAGATACAAGAAGATAGAACTAATCCCATGCCTCCTATCAGATCACTATGGAGTAAGGGTGGTCTTCAATAACAACAAAAACAACAGAAAGCCCACATACACATGGAAGCTGAACAATGCTCTACTCAATGATACCTTGATGAAGGAGGAAATAAAGAAAGAAATCAAAGACTTTTTAAAATTTAATGAAAATGAAGGCACAACATACCCTAATTTATGAGACACAATGAAAGCGGTGCTAAGAGGAAAATTCATAGCCCTGAGTGCCTCCAAAAGGAAATGGGAGACAGCATACACTAGCAGCTTAATGGCACACCTGAAAGCCCTGGAACAAAAAGAAGCAAATACACCCAAGAGGAGTAGAAGGCAGGAAATCATAAAACTCAGGGCTGAAATCAATCAAGTAGAAACAAATAAAACCATACAAAGAATCAACAGACCTAGGAGTTGGTTCTAAGAGAAAATCAACAAGATAGATAAGCCCTTAGCCAGACTAGCCAGACTCTAAGAGAACACAAATGCCAGCCCAGACTACTATACCCAGTGAAACTCTCAATAATCATAGATGGAGAGACCAAGATATTCCATGATAAAACCAAATGTACACAATATCTTTCCACAAACTCAACCCTGCAAAGGATAATAGGTGGAAACCACCAATACAAGGAGAGAAACTACACCCTGGAAAAAACGAGATAGTAACCTTCTTTCATCAAACCCAAAAGTAGATAACCACTCACACATAAAGATAGCATCAAGAATAGCAGGTGACAATAATCACTATTACTTAATCTCTCTTTTTTTATCAAAAATTTAACCAAATTACATATTTTACTAAAAACTTGATAAAATATAAATATAAACATTTTTTTATTTTCTAAGTTTTTTTTATTTACATTCCAAATGATATCCCCTTTCCTGTTTCTTCCCTCCCTGAAAGTCCCATAAGCCCCCTTCCCTCCCTCTTTTCCCCATTCAACCCCCTCTCGCTTCTTTATCCTGGTATACCCCTACATCCAGTCTTTCCGGGGGTCTCTCCTTCCATCTTCTTGGAAATCTATTGATATGTGAATTGTGTCTTCGGTATTCTGAGATTCTGGGTTAATATCCCCTTATCAGTGACTGCATACCATGTGTGTTCTTTTGTGATTGGGTACCTCACCAACGATGATATTTTCCAGTTCTGACCATTTGCCTAGGAATTTCGTAAGTTCATTGTTTTTAATTGCAGAGTAGTATTCCATTGTGTAAATATACCACATCTTCTGAATCCATTCCTCCATTGAGGGACATCTGGGTTCTTTCCAGCTTCTGGCTATTATAAATAAGGCTGCTATGAACATAGTAGAGCATATGTCCTTATTGCATGCAAGAGAAGCCTCTGGGTATATGCCCAGGAGTGGTATAACAGTATCCTCTGGGATTGTCATGTCCAGTTTTCTGATGAACCGCCAGACTGCTTTCGAGAGTGGTTGTACCAGCTTGCAATCCCACCAGCAGTGGAGGAGGGTTCCTCTTTCTCCACATCCTTGCCAACAACTACTGTCTCCTGTGTTATTGATCTTAGCCATTCTGACTGATGTGAGGTGGAATCTCAGGGTTGTTTTGATTTGCATTTCCCTAATTACTAAGGATGTTGAACATAATCACTATTACTTAATCTCTCTTAATGTCAATGGTCTCAATTCCTCCCCCCCCAAAAAAAAAAAAACATAAACTAACAGACTGGATTTTTTTAAAGCTCAAAGCACACATCGCACCTCACACAATAATGTGAATATTAGTCATAATAATGACTTCAACACCCCACTCTCTGAAATGGATCATTCAGGAAAGCAGAAACTAAACAGGGACACAGTGAAACTAATTGAAGCCTTGGACCAAATGGAACTAACAGATATATAGAGAACATTTCATCCTAAAGCAAAAGAATATGCCTTCTTCTCAACACCTCATGGTACCTTCTACAAAATAGAACATATAATTGATCACAAAACAGGCCTCAACATATATAGGAAGATAGAACTAATCCCATGCCTCCTATTAGATCACTATGGTATGAGGGTAGTCTTCAATAGCAACAAAAACAACAGAAAACACACATACCCGTGGAAGCTAAACAATGCTTTACTCAGTGATACTTTGGTCAAGGAAGAAATAAGGAAAGAAATCAAAGAAATTTTAAAATTTAATTAAAATGAAGGCACAACATAACCTATTTTATGGGACACAATGAAAGCCGAGCTAAGAGGAAAATTGATAGCCCTGAGTGCCTCCAAAAAGAAATGGGAGAGTCATCCCAACAGCAGAGAGTGACCTCCCAGCAATGATTTCACTTCTGAGCACAGAGGTGAAATCTCCACCTTCTCTCTGGAGGTGTACAGCTAGGAGCACTCTGGGCATAAGATCAGTGGAGCAGCTGGGACAGGAGTCTTCACTTCCAGCCACAAACTGCAGCATGGAATCAGGCCGTTCCACAGCCTACTGTGCTTAGCGCACCAGAAGAGAATGATCTCCGAGCAGTGATTTCACTTCTGAGTGCAGAGGTGATATCTCCACCTTTTCTCTGGAGGAGTACAGCTAGGAGCGCACAGGGCATACAAACAGTGGAGCTGCTGGGACAGGAGACTTCCCTTCCAACTGCCATTTGCTTCAAGGAACCAGACAGCTCCACAGCCTTCTGTGCACAGACCCTGCCAGAAGACAGTTGGTCTCCCAGGAGTACAGACACAGGTTTACAGGCCCATAGGAGGGGCAAGCTCCAGCCAGAGACAACAAGACCAACCAACAACAGAAATAACCAGATGGCGAAAGGCAAGTGCAAGAACCCTAACAACAGAAACAAAGGCTACTTGGCAACATCAGAGCCCAGTTATCCCACCACAGCAAATCCCAGACACCCAACACACTGGAAAAACACGAGTTGGATTTAAAGTCTCTTCTCATGATGCTGTTAGAGGACATCAAGAAGGACATAAATAACTCCCTTAAAGAAATACAGGAGAACATGGGTCAAATGGTAAAGGCCCTTAAAGAGGAAACACAAAAATCCCTGAAAGAAATACAGGGGAGCATGGGTGAGCAGGTAGAGGCCCTTAAAGAGGAAACACAAAAATCCCTGAAAGAATTACAGGAGAACACAAACTAGTGAAGGAACTGAACAAAACCATCCAGGATCTAAAAATGGAAGTAGAAACAATAAAGAAATCACAAAGTGAGACATCTCTGGAGATAGAAAATCTTGGAAAGAATTCAGGAGTCATAGATGCAAGCATCAACAACAGAATACAAGAGATAGAAGAAAGAATCTCAGGGGCTGAAGATACCATAGAAAACATTGACTCAACAGTTAAAGAAAATGCAAAATGCACAAAGCTCCTGAGCCAAAACATCCAGGAAATCTAGGACACAATGAGGAGACCAAACCTAAGGATTATAGGTATAGAAGAGAGTGAAGATTTCCAACTTAAAGGACCAGTAAATATCTTCAACAAAATTATAGAAAAAAACTTCCCTAACCTAAAGAGAGAGATGTCCATGAACATACAAGAAGTCTACAGAACTCCAAACAGACTGGACCAGAACAGAAAGTCCTCCCGGCACATAATCAAAACACCAAATGCACCAAACAAAGAAAGAATATTAAAAGCAGTAAGAGAAAAAGGTCAAGTAACCTATAAAGGCAGGCCTATCAGAATTACACCAGACTTCTCACCTGAGATGATGAAAGCCAGAAGATCCTGGGCAGATCGCACAAGAGACCCTAAGAGAACACAAATGCCAGCCCAAACTACTATACCCAGCAAAACTCTCAATTACCGTAGATGGAGAAACCAAGATATTCCATGATAAAACCAAATCTACACAATATCTTTCCACAAATCCAGCCCTACAAAGGATAATAGATGGAAAACGCCAGCACGAGGAGGGAAACTACACCCTAGAAAAAGCAAGAAAGTAATCTTTTTCCAAAAGAAAGGAACCACACAAACATAAAAAGAACATCACAAATAACAGGAAGCAACAATCACTACTCCTTAATATCTTATAAGATCAATAGACTCAATTCCCCAACTAAAAACATGGTCTAACAGAGATGTTTTTCATGTGGATCGTCAATTTTATCAGAAAATGTTTGTGACTCCTCTTTCAATTTAGTAATGCTTTTTGTGTCTACCATTTTGACTGTATTATTTTTCCATGATAATCTTTAATTTTAACATTTTTTCTGTGTATTTCTTCAATTTTGTCAGAGGTGTTTTTCATGTAGATCTTCGGTTTCGTCGGGGGGGGGGATGTTTGTAGTTGCACTTTCAATCAATTTAGGAAGGTTTTTGTGCCTACCATTTTGTCAGTATAATTGTCCATGATAATCTTCAATTTTAACATTTTTCTGTATTTTTCTTCAATTTTGTCAGAAGTATTTTCCATGTGGATCTTCAGTTTTATCAGACAATGTCTATAATTTTACTTTCAATCAACTTAGGAACATTTTTATACCTTCCGTTTTATCTGTATAATTTTCCCATGTAATAGTCAGTTTTAACATGTTTTTCTGTATATTTCTTGAATTTTTTCAGGAATATTTTCCTTCAATTTTATCAGAAAGTGTTTATAATTCCACTTTCAAAGAACTTAGGGATATTTTTATATCTACCATTTTATCTGTATAATTTTTCTATGAAATACTCAATCTTAACGCGTTTTTTTATATATTTCTTCAATTTTATCAGAGATATTTTCCATGTAAATCTTCAATTTTTATCAGAAAATGTTTATAATTTCACTTTCAATCAACTTAGAAATATTTTTATGCCTACCATTTTATCTGTATAATTTTCCATGATAATCTTCAATTTTAATGTTTTTCCATATATTTTTTCAATTTTCTCAGAAATATTTTCCATGTAAATCTTCAATTTTATCAGAAAATGTTTATAATTCTACTTTCAATCAACTTAGGAATATTTTAATTCCTACCAATTTATCTGTATAAATTTCTTCAATTTTATCAGAGATAGTTTCCATGTAAATCTTCAGTTTTATCAGAAAATGTTTTTACTTCTACGTTCAATCAATTTAGGAATCTTTTTATGCCTACCATCTTATCTGTATAATTTTTCATGAAAAAGTCAGTTTTAACGTGTTTTTCTATATATTTCTTAAGTTTTATCAGAAATATTTTCCTTGTGGATTTTCAATTTTATCAGAAAATGTTTATAATTGCACTTTCAATCAACTTAGGAATATTTTTATGCCTACCATTATATCTGTATAATTTTTCCAGGCAATAGTCAATCTTAACAAGTTTTTCTATATATATATATTCAATTTTATCAGAGATATTTTCCATGTATATTTAAGCAATGGAATACGACTCAATAATTAAAAACAATGAATTCATGAAATTCTTAAGTAAATGGGGAACAGGGGGAGGGAGGAGGGCTTATGGGACATTCGGGGGGGAAACAGGAAAGGAGAAATCATTTGGAATGTAAATAAAGAATATAGAAAATAAAAATAATGATAATAATAAATAGAAGAAGAATAAATAAATAAATAATGGAAGAGTGCATACACTAGCAGCTTAATGGCACACCTGAAAGCCCTGGAACAAAAAGAAGCAAATACACCCAAGAGTAATAGAAGGCAGGAAATCAGCAAACTCAGGGCTGAAATCAATCAAGTAGAAACAAATAAAACCATACAAAGAGTCAACAAAACTAGGAGTTGGTTCTTTGAGAAAATCAACTAGATAAGCCCTTAGCCAGACTAGCCAGAGGGCACAGAGACAGTATCCAAATTAACAAAATCAAAAACAAAAAGGGAGAGATAACTGCAGAAACTGAGCTAATTCAAAAAATCATCAGATCCTACTACAAAAGCCTGTATTCAACACAACTAGTAAATCTGGAGGAAATGGACAATTTCCTAGACAGATACCAAATACCAAAATTAAATCAGGATCAAACAGACCATCTAAACCGTCCTATAACCCCTGAAGAAATAGAAGTGGTCATTGGAAGTCTTCCATCGAAAAAAGCACAGGTCCAGACAGTTTCAGTGCAGAATTCTATCAGACTTCAAAGAAGACCTAACACCAATACTTTTCAAACTATTTCACAAAATGGAAGCAGAAGTACCACTACCCAACTCATTCTGTGAAGCCACAATTACGCAGATATCAAAACCACACAAAGATCCAACAAAGAAAGAGAATTTCAGACCAATTTCCCTTATGAATATCATTGCAAAAACACTCAATAAAATTCTTGCCAACCGAATCCAAGGACACATCAAAACGATCATTCACCACGATCAAGTAGTGTTCATCCCAGTGATTCAGGGATGGTTCAATATATGGAAATTCACCAATGCAATCCACCATCTAAACAATCTCAAAGAAAAAAACCACATGGTCATTTCATTAGATACTGAAAAAGCATTTGAGAAAAATCAGCATCCTTTCATGCTAAGTCATGGAAAGATCAGGAATTCAAGGCCCTTATCTAAAAATAGTAAAGGCAATATAAACAAACTGATAGCCAACATTAAACTAAATGGAGAGAAACTTAAAGCAATCCCACTAAAATCAGGGACTAGACAAGGCTGCCCTCTCTCTCCCTATCTTTTCAATAGAGTACTTGAAGTTCTAACTAGAGCAATTAGACAACAAAAGGGTGTCAAAGGGATACAAATTTGAAAGGAAGAAGTCAAACTATCACTATATGCAGACAATATGATAGTATACTTAAGCGACCCAAAGAACTCCACCTGAGAAATCCTACAGCTGATAAACAACTTCATCAAAGTGGCCGGATATAAAATCAACTCAAGCAAGTCAGTAGCCTTCCTATACTCAAAGGATAAGCAGGCTGAGAAAGGAATAAGAGAAATGATACCCTTCATGATAGCCACAAACCATATAAAGTATCTTGGTGTGACTCTAACCAAACAAGTGAAAGATCTGTATGACAAGAACTTCAAGTCTCTGAAGAAAGAAATTGAAGAAGACTTCAGAAGATGGGAAAATCTTCCATGCTCATGGATTGGCAGGATTAATATAGTAAAAATGACCATATAATAGTATAATACTAGTATATACTATATATATACTATAATACTAGTATATTATACTAGTTATACTAGTTATACATATATATACTAGTTATATATATAATATATAGTATAATACTAGTATATGCTATATATTATACTATAATACTAGTATATATAGTATAATAGTACCCGAGGACCCTGCTATACCACTCCTGAGTATATACCCAGAGGATTCTCCAGCATGTAATAAGGACACATGCTCCACTATGTCCATAGCAGCCCTATTTATAATAGCCAGAAGCTGGAAAGAACCCAGATGTCCCTCAACAGAGGAATGGATACAGAAGATGTGGTATATTTACACAATGGAATACTAGTCAGCAATTGAAAACAATGAATTCATGAAATTCTTAGGCAAGTGGGTGATACTGGAGAATGTCATCCTGTATGAGGTGACCCAATCACAAAAGACCACACATGGTATGCACTGATAAGTGGATATTAGCCCAGAACCTTGGAATACCCATGAAACAATTCACATATCAAATGATGCCCAAGAAGAAAGGAGAGGCCTCTGGTCCTGGAAAGGCTCAATGCAGCAGTGTAGGGGAATACCAGAACAGGGAGACAGGAAGGGGTTGATCAGGGAGCAGGGGGAGAGGAGAGGGCTTATGGGACTTTCAGGGAGGGGGTATCCAGGAAAGGGGAAATCATTTGAAAGGTAAATAAAGAATATATCTAATAAAAAAATTATCTGAAAAAAAAAAGATATTCTGGGCCAGAAAACTAAAGATGCTGCTCCTGTACTTTAGAGATTATTGGGGACTGTCGAAGAAATCAGCTGTCTCTCTCATTTTTATGATTTTGGAAGGCTATGTTACTGTACTTCCTGCATACTCAGGTAATTTTTTCTTACTATTTTTTATTGGATATTTTCTTTATTTATATTTCAAATGTTTTCCCCTTTCCTGGTCTCCCCTTTAGAAACCCCCTCTCCCCTCCCCCCTCCCCCTGCCTCTATAAGGGTGCTCCCCCACCCAACCACCCACTCCCATCTTCTTGCCCTTGCATTCCCCGTACACTGGGGCACCGAACACCCTCAGGTCCAAGGGTCACTCCTCCCACTAATGTCCAACAAGGCCATCCTCTGCCACATATGCGACTAGAGTCATGGGATCCTCTTTGGTTGGTGGTCCAGTGCCATAAAGCTCTGGGAGGGGGGGTTCTGGCTGGTTGACAGTGTTGCTCTTCCCCATGGGGCTGCAAACCCCCTCAGATCCTTCAGTCCCTTCTCCAACTCCTCCATCATGGACCCTGTGCTCAGTCCAATGGTTGGCTGAGAGCATCCCTTTTATATTTGTCAGGCTCTGTCAGAACCTCTCAGGAGACAGCCATATCTGGCTCCTATCAGCAAGTACTTCCTGGCATCCTCAATAGTATCTGGGTTTGGTAACTGTACATGGGATGGATCTTCAGTTGGGGCAGTCTCTGGATGGCATTTCCTTCAGTATCTGCTCCATATTTTGTCTCCATATCTCCTCCTGTGAGTATTTTGTTCCCCCTTCTAAGAAGCACTGAAGCATCCACACGTTGGTCTTCCTTCTTCTTGGGCTTCATATCGTCTTTGAATTGAATCTTGGGTATTCCAAACTTTTGGGCTAATAGCCACTTATCAGTGAGTGCAAACCATATGTGTTCTTTTGTAACACTCATTTAATTTTTATTCCTTCTCATGTCTCTGATGGGGTTGAAGACTACATGGTCATAGTCTTACTATGTAAGCTTAAGTTGTTAAGATTTAAGATGTTCTAGGTCTAAGAAGATATTTTTAGGATACTAATACAAGTTAGGATACAAAATTATTTAGGTATATAACTCTGAACTAACCAATATAGGATAGGTTATAGAATACTTTATCTAAGTTGCCAAGGGTAAATGGAGTGGACATTATATATGTAGCTTACATAATGGTTTTCATAATTGTTTCATAATTGTCCCTACTATGTGTTATTTATCATTTTAAGAGAAAGAGCCTTTTTATTTAGACAAAAAAGGATAAATATAATTGGTTAGTCTGATGTTGCTTGTATTCCAGTGGTAAATATTGGCTTTCAAGATCTGGTTGCTCTCTAATGAGCAGATCAAAGTGATCTGCTATGAAAACCAAGTAATGCTATGTACACCTTATACCCAAAATTAACTGGTCAATAAAATGCTAGAGCCTGTGATTGGGCAATCGAAGGAGAATGGTGAGACTTGAAGTAAAAGAGAGTAGGTTGCAGGTAGAGAGAAAGGAAGAAGAAAGGGCACAGAGATAAAGCAGACTTCCATTAGAGGAGATAGATCAAGACCATATGGCCAGGAAAAACAGCAAGTAACAAGGAACATTATGGCTGGGAAATAAGTTAGAATAGTTCCAAACTTTCCAATCTAGTCTTATAGCTTATAAATAAATAATACCTGGGTTTGTGTGTTTTTATGGGCTTGCTAGAATTATAAAGTCATTTCACACTAAGCCATAGGGGAGGAAGATCCTATACATCTGTGGTTTGCAGAACCATGGTGTACTAAATAAATTAATCTGTGAAGTGACTGTTGATACATTACTGGGTGACTGTCAGGCTTAACAGTCACCTCTGATTTTTTTCCAGGAGTACATTGGTTCAGAGATGCCCAATACCTCCCATGAATATATGATCACAGTTTATGGCAGATAGACATTAAGGTAACTTCCACTCTTTTAAAAAAATGTTTTTATTAGTTTATGTGGATGGGTGTTTTTCATGCCTGCATGTCTAAGAGAATCGCTCATTCTTTGGAACTGGTTTTACAGACAATTGTAAGCAGCTGAGTAGTACTGGGAATGAAACCAAAGACTTCCAGAACATAACTAACAACATCAGCTCTCAACAGTTGAGCTTCTCTTGAACTCTAACTTTCACTTCTTCATCCCCATTGATCTCATTTCTAACCCATATAAACCAGATATTTTGAATTTCTGTTTTCTCATCGAGTAAAGTCATGCTTTTTATCCCAGGCTGGCATCAAACTCTAGCAACATTCCTGACTGAATCTTCTGAGTGCTAGTATTATACACTCCCGCTGTCCCTGGGACCTCAGACTGCACTCCCCCACCTGGGGAGTGGTGTCCAGTGGCTCAGGGGTCCCTAGGCCTGCAGGGAGGCTGGGTCAGTCTGGTTCTCAGGTTCTTGGACACCCAGGCACCACTGGATGCTGAGGAAGAGCAGAGAACAGAGTGGGGCCTGTGGGCTGGGTCTAGCCTGGGGCGAGGGGGAAGAGAGGGAAGACCTCTAACTGGGTCCTTGTCCTATTCAAGTGCTTGCTGACAGGATCCTGATATAGCTGTCTCCTGTGAGGCCTTGCCAGTACCTGACAAATACAGAGATGGATGCTCTCAGCCAACCATTGGACTAAGCACATAGTCCCCAATGGAAAAGCTAGAGAAAGGACCCAAAGAGTTGAAGGGGTTTGCAGCCCCATAGGAGGAACAACAATATGAACCAACCAGTACTCACAGAGCTCCCACAGACTTAACCCACCAACCAGAGTACACATGGAGAGACCCATGGCTCCAGCCGCATGGGTAGCAGAGGATGGCATGGTCAGACAATAATGAGAGGAGAGGCCATTGAACCTATGAAGGTTCATTGCCCCAGTGTAGGAGAATGCCAGATCAGGGAAGCAGGAGGGGGTGGGTTAGTGATCAGGGGGAGGGGAGATGGGATAGGGGGTTTTCAGAGGGGAAATGTGGAAAGGGGATAACATTTGAAATGTAAATAAAGAAAATATCTAATAAAAAAGAAAAACTAAAATAATATTTGTTAAAGTAAATATATATTTGTGTATATATATATATATATATATATATATGAAAATTACATTTCACACGTGTTCCTTAAATATCAGATAAAACCATTAATCTATGAAGCTAGGGTGCTATTTGCACTTTAGCCTGTATTAGATTCTCCCTGTTATGAGAGGCATGTGATTTTTCTTTTCTTTTCTTTTTTTTAATTTATTTTTAATTTTATTTTCTATATTCTTTATTTACATTCCAAATGATTTCCCCTTTCCCAGTTCCCCTCTCCCCAAAAGTCCCATAAGCCCTCTTCCCTCCCCCTGTTCCCCATTTGCCTAAGCATTTCATGAATTCATTGTTTTTTATTGCTGAGTAGTATTCCATTGTGTAAATATATATGGAAAATATCTCTGATAAAATTGAAGAAATTTATACAGATAAATTGATAGGAATTAAAATATTCCTAAGTTGATTGAAAGTAGAATTATAAACATTTTCTAATAAAATTGAAGATTTACATGGAAAATATTTCTGAGAAAATTGAAAAAAATATGGAAAAATATTAAAATTGAAGATTATCATGGAAAATTATACAGATAAAATGGTAGGCATAAAAATATTTCTAAGTTGATTGAAAGTGAAATTATAAACATTTTCTGATAAAATTGAAGATTTCCATGGAAAATATCTCTGATAAAATTGAAGAAATATATAAAAAAACGCATTAAGATTGAATATTTCATGGAAAAATTATACAGATAAAATGGTTGGCATAAAAATACTCCTAAGTTTTTTGAAAGTGGAATTATAAACACTTTCTGATAAAACTGAAGATCTACAAGGAAAATATTCCTGAAAAAATTCAAGAAATATATAGAGAAACAAGTTAAAACTATTACATGGAAAATTATACAGATAAAATGGAAGGTATAAAAATGTTCCTAAGTTGATTGAAAGTAAAATTATAGACATTGTCTGATAAGACTGAAGATCCACATGGAAAATACTTCTGACAAAATTGAAGAAAAATACAGAGAAACGTTAAAATTAAAGATTATCATGGACAATTATACCTACAAAATGGTAGGTACAAAAACATTCTTAAATTGATTGAAAGTGGAAGTAAAAACACCCCCCCCCAACGAAACCAAAGATCGACATGAAAAACACCTCCGACAAAATCGAAGAAATACACAGAAAAAATGTTAAAATTAAAGATTATCATGGAAAATAATACAGTCAAAATGGTAGACACAAAAAGCATTACTAAATTGAAAGAGGAGTAACAAACATTTTCTGATAAAATCGACGATCCACATGAAAAACATCTCTGTTAGACTATGTTTTTTGTTGGGGAATTGAGTCTATTGACATTATAAGATATTAAGGAATAGTGATTGTTGCTTCCTGTTATTTTTGCTGCTCTTTTTATGTTTGTGTGGTTCCTTTCTTTTGGGTTTGTTGGAAAAAGATTACTTTCTTGCTTTTTCTAGGGTGGAGTTTCCCACCTCATGTTGGTGTTTTCCATCTATTATCCTTTGTACGGCTGGATTTGGAAAGATATTGTGTACATTTGGTTTTATCATGGAATATCTTGGTTTCTCCATCTACGGTAATTGAGAGTTTTGCTGGGTATAGTAGTTTGGGCTGGCATTTGTGTTCTCTTAGGGTCTCTTATGCGATCTGCCCAGGATCTTCTGGCTTTCATCATCTCAGGTGAGAAGTCTGGTGTAATTCTGATAGGCCTGCCTTTATAAGTTACTTGACCTTTTTCTCTTACTGCTTTTAATATTCTTTCTTTGTTTGGTGCATTTGGTGTTTTGATTATGTGCCGGGAGGACTTTCTGTTCTGGTCCAGTCTGTTTGGAGTTCTGTAGGCTTCTTGTATGTTCATGGACATCTCTTTCTTTAGGTTAGGGAAGTTTTCTTCTATAATTTTGTTGAAGGTGTTTACTGGCCCTTTAAGTTGGAAATCTTCACTCTCTTCTATACCTATAATCCTTAGGTTTGGTCTCCTCATTGTGTCCTGGATTTCCTGGATGTTTTGCCTCAGAAGCTTTGTGCATTTTGCATTTTCTTTAACTGTTGAGTCAATGTTTTCTATGGTATCTTCAGCCCCTGAGATTCTTTCTTCTATCTCTTGTATTCTGTTGTTGATGCTTGCATCTATGACTCCTGAATTCTTTCCAAGATTTTCTATCTCCAGAGATGTCTCACTTTGTGATTTCTTTATTGTTTCTACTTCCATTTTTAGATCCTGGATGGTTTTGTTCAGTTCCTTCACTTGTTTGTGTTCTCCTGTAATTCTCTCAAGGATTTTTCTGTTTCCTCTTTAAGGGTCTTTACCATTTGACCCATGTTCTCCTGTATTTCTTTAAGGGAGTTATTTATGTCCTTCTTCATGTCCTCTAACAGCATCGTGAGAAGAGACTTTAAATCCAACTCTTGCTTTTCTGGTGTGCTGGGGCATCCGGGACTTGCTGTGGTGGGATAACTGGGCTCTGATGTTGCCAAGTAGCCTTGGTTTCTGTTGTTAGGGTTCTTGCACTTGCCTTTTGCCATCTGGTTATCTCTGGTGTTAGTTGGTCTTGTTGTCTCTGGCTGGAGCTTGCCCCTCCTATGGGCCTGTAAACCTGTGTCTGTACTCCTGGAAGACCAACTCTCTTCTGGCAGGGTCTGTGCACAGAATGCTGTGGAACTGTCTAGTTCCCTGCTGCAAATGGCAGCTGGAAGGGAAGACTCCTGTCCCTGCTGCTCCACTAATCGTATACCCAGTGTGCTCCTAGCTGTACTGCTCCAGAGAGAAGGTGGAGATCTCACCTCCGTGCTCAGAGGTGAAATTGCTGCTGGGAGATCACTCTCTCCTGGTGGGCTAAGCACAGAAGACTTTGGAGCTGCCTGGTTCCCCGCTGGGGGAAAAAATGTGATTTTTCTTTAGATGAGAAGGCCTACTTGATAATTTGTCATTCCCTTATGACTTCATATCTATTCTACACTAAAATTATCAAATTAAGGTCTTAGCATATGTCCGCCATCTTTGCTCCAGCATCGGGGCAGTTGGGACCGCCAGGCTCAGAGACAGACAGGCATAATATCGCTTGGGTCTCAGGCAGCTTGTGTGTACCCTGCTCCTAAGAGCTGGGAAGATCTGCAGTAACCAGCGCGCCAGCTCTGCTGTGGGACTTCTGCCTTGCAGAGGGACCTCCCCCCCCCCCCCACGCACTGGGCGGGAGCCTACCAGCTTCCCTTTGGCGACCTCTGTTCCTGGATCGACTGCACTGAGGGGACAGGTACCCAGGTTCCCCCCAATATAACATCGCTTGGGACACGGCCTGTTGGGACTTCCATCTACGCCCAAGAGCGGGACAGCGCTGCGGTCGTCTGGGCGCCAGATCTGCTATGGGCCATCTCCCCTGCAGAGTGACCTGCGCTGCCGAGAGTACAGAGTGCACTCCGCCATCTTTGCTCGCTTGGGTCTCAGGCAGCTTGTGTGAACCCTGCTCCCAAGAGCTGGGTAAGTCTGCAGTAACCAACTAGCCAGCTCTGCTGTGGGACTTCTGCCCTGCAGAGGGACCCCCTCCCCCCCCCACTCTGGGAGAGATCACACACCCTGCACAGGGCCTGGCCTGCTACTCTCCTCCCATTCTGAGGTTTGGATGAGTCAGAGATTCCCTCCACCCACCTTGCCCCGCACCTCCTGCACCAGGTGGAAGACCAGGTGGCCTCATGGTCATTAGAACAGGAGAGCTGTTCTTGCCCCTCTTCGTCACTCAGAAAAGTGAGTCCTGAACCTTACCTGGGCAGCAGAGTATGGAGCACTGAGTATGGCACTGAGTATGGGGGTGTAAGGTGAGCTGGCCTGAAGGTCTAGAGTTCAGGAGAACTGGCCCTGTCTCTTGTTTTCTGTGCAGTAGTGCACACAAGGAAGAGGCACCCTTTTTCCCTTCCTGGTCCCTTTCCACCTATGACAAATTGGAAAGTTTGCCCCAGTGTCATGAGAGTGGGAGAATTGGCCATGTCACACTCTGGTGTACCCTTCTGGGCATCAGGGTAAAGCTGGCCTTGGTTGGGGAGATTGCAGGTGAGACAGTACCGAGGGCAGAAGAGCTGGAGTCTGCAATGATGAACAGCTTGCATACCTCTCAGGGCCAGATCCAATGTGCCCATCCCAATGACTACCTCACCAACGAATTGATGGAGTGAATAAAGGGACCAGGCCAACTGATCCCAAACTATAGGATGTCCATGACACCAAGCAAAACAAGGTTATCCAAGAGGAGTACCAGTGAGGTTCCACTCTTGATTGAGTAGCAGAAGTCAGAGGCCTTGTATTAGACCAAAGAGTCATTGCAGTAAATATTGCAAGCAAAGAAATATGAACAAACAGGTATACTGTGAGACACACTATCACACAATATACCTTAAACAATGAGATTAATTTATTTCTTCTAGGGTGAGGCTACAAGAGTGGACTTTAGGTAAGAGGGGAGGGAGAGATGAGTGAGATTGGGCTACATGATGTGTATTTCACAGAGAACCACTAAAAAGTTTTAAAAAAATGAGAAATGAGCAGAGTGGAGACAAAGAAGTGAATGTTGGGCCTGGAGAGAAGGCTTAGTCATGGGGAATTGAGTTTATTATGTTAGTTAATTTATGCAGATCTTCATTTTGACTCCTAGCAGTTTGCAACTGTAAGTCCAGTTCCAGAGAATCAAACATTATCTGGAACATGCATGCAGGATAAACACAAACACACACACACACAAACACACACACACAAACACACACACACACATTAAGAAAAAGATATTATTAAAAGGTCAAAAATTACCACAATACATTACTATCTATAACTGTGATCACCTGTTTCCTGGCAGTATATGGTATCTTAGAGTCAAGGTTATTGTCCACTACTTAGCAAATTTAAAACTAACAAATGAAAACCAAAACGTGGAAGCCAGTTGTGTTGATACAAATCTGTAATGCAATCACTGGGAAGACTGAAGCAGGAGGATTGCCAGGACCATGATGAGGAACATGAAGTGCCTGAGGCACACACAGGTAAAGGCTATAAATGAACAACAAACTCCCCTGACAGATCCTGACAGAGTGAACTGAGCTGCTTTACAAACAACTAGACCTTAAGGAGCCTGCATCACAAATGTTCAGCCTCATGGAGCTCACATGCTGTTAAATGAGTCACTGTTTAACAAAGAGTGAGATGTCCCCTTCTGTCTGCTCAAAAAAGTACACAAAACATCATGTTATGTACTCACTAATAAGTGGATATTATGCAAAAATATACAGAATACCTATGATACAAACTCAAGAAGGGCTAACAAGTAGAAGGGCCCAAGTGAGGATGCTTCAATCCCACTTGGAAGGGAGAAGAAAGCAATGGGAGGGCAAAGGGAGAGAGGGACCTGGTTGGGAGAGGGGAGAGGGAGAAAAAAGGGGAACATGATCAGGTATGGGGCAGGGAACAGGAGAGAAGCTCTGAGGACCAGCAGATTGAATGGAAATATGCAACCTCGGGAAGGGTGAGGTGAGGGGACCCTGTAGAAAAAAACCAGAGACCAGGGAGATAAGAGGTTCTCAGGACTCAGGACTCAAAGCTAGGGACCTTAGATGAAATGCCTAACAATAGGGAAAGGGAACTTATAGAGTCTTCCTCCAGTTGAAAGACAGGGCATCAAGTCAAAGGATGGGGTTGCTACCCCACAGTCAAAAACTCTGACCCAGAATTGTTCCTGTCTAAAAGAACATCAGGGACAAAAATGGAGAAGAGACTAAGGGAAAGGCAGTCCAGTGAATGGCCCTATTTGGGATCCATCTCAAGGGGAGACTCCAAGACCTGACTCTATTATTGATGCTATGGTGTGCTTACAGACAGGAAGCTAGCATGGCTGTTCTTCGAGAGGCCCAACTAGCCGTTGACTGAGACAGACAGAGACATTTACACGCAGACCCCTATGGTTGAATTAGGGAAAGGCTAGAAGATGCTGAGGAGGAGGGTGATCCCATAGGAAAATAAGCAGTCTCAACTAACCAGGACCCATGAGATCTCTCAAACACTGAGCCACCAACCTGGCAGCATACACAAGCTGGTCCGAGGCCCTGACACATAAACAACAGAAGACTGCCTGGTCTGGTCTCAGTGAGAGAAGATGCATCTAACCCTCCAGAGACTTGAGGCCCCAGGAGTGTGGAGGCCTGGAGGAGTGGGGTGAGGTGGAGTGGGGTCTGGTGGTGGTGACATCTTCTTGGAGACAGGGGGAGGAGCATGGGATGAGAAAGTGTGCGAGGGCAGACTGGGAGAGGGGTAATGACTGGGCTGTAAAAAAATAAATGTATTAAAAAAGACACACATATCAAAATGAAACAAAGCCAGATAAATTCTCTTAACTGTGGAACAAGCGTCCCACTCCTGCTTGGGGACAGTTCTCCCTAAGATTCAGCCTGCTGTGTTTTTGTCCACAGTATTTATTTTTCATTCAAACTTTTATGCCAGTTCTGGTCAGGTGAATTCTTGTATTCCTGCACCAGGAGCTGGCAGTTCCCAGCACAGCACAGCTCTGTGAGTGAAAGCCCAAGTGCTGCAGAGAGCAGCATCTGTGTCAGGTCCTCTATGAGCCTGACTCTAGTAGCCCTGGGGTCTGAGGCAACCTCGCAAGTGCTATCCATAGTCACTGATTCTAATTTTTGTCTGTTGCCCTAGCCCTTGACTTCTTGGGATGGTCCTTGAGAATAGGGGAAAAGAAGGTGTAGAATCAACAACACAGGTTCAGAGAGTCAGGTGAGAAGTGGAAGCAGACTTGTTTATTGCAGGATCCATCCATGCCCCATTGGTCCATGAGATCTTGCTCCCTGTAGCTGCACCATCCAATTAGTTGCTCTGGTCTTGTGCACTGTTGTCATTTGCCTCCAGGAGTCATACAGCTTTCAAGGTTGCCAAATACAGAAGTAGTGGTTGCGCATGCGTGGTCCACTTTGGCACTATGGGAAGCCAGTCAGGATATGCTGACTCATTTTCTTTATACCTGTTTATAGTTTTCTTTAGCCCACTCTAAAAAGCTCAGCCTCAAACTGCTTTTGGGTTTGTCAACACACATATGCAAGTCCAATAATCAATTTCCAGTCTGCTCATAACAGATCTATCTATGTGAGGTTCAAAGAGGTCTGTTTTTTGGTGAGTTTAAATCCATGAGATTTTAAAAGGGCATGTATTTCCCTAGACTTGAAGTGTGTGCATGTGTGTGTGTTGTACGTGTGTGCTCGTGCGTGTAACAGAGAGTTCTGAAAGAGAAGAAATTACTTGTCATATGGGTTCTTTCTAGGAGAGGTTAGATGGGGTGTCTGTGCCAAAACCATTACAGGATGTCAGGTTGCAGACAGAGGTTCAGGGACCTTCTGGCTACTTCAGAGAGTGACTTTAACCAGAAGGCATCAGATTTCCTTCTGATACTCAGGGAAGAAAATACAGAGACAAAGTGTGGAGCAGAGACTGAAGGAAAGGCCATCCAGAGACTGGCCTGAACCACCTGGGGATCCATCCTATATACAGTCATCAAACCCAGACACTACTGTGGATGTCAGGAAGTACATGCTGATGGGAGCCTGATATGACTGTCTCCTGAGAGGCTCTGCCAGAGCCTGACAAATACAGAGGTGGATGCTTGTAGCCAACCATTGGCCTGATTGCAGGGTCCCTAATGGAGGAGTTGGAGAAGGGACTGAAGGAGCTGAGGGTGTTTGCAGTCACACTGGGGGAGCAACAGTGTCAACTGGCCAGACCCTCCTGAGCTCACGGGAACTGGACCACCAACAATGGGTTAACTGGCTCTGGCATTAAATGTGGCAGAGGTTTCCTGATGGACATCAGTGAGAGGAGTTGCCTTTGGACCTGAGGGTGTTGGATGCCCCAGTTAGGGGAATGCCAGGGTGGGATGATGGGACTGGGTAGTGGGTGGGGGAGCACCCTTATAGAGGCAGTGGGAGGGAGATGGGATAGGGGGTTTCTGGAGGGGAGACCTGGAAAAGGGAAAACAGTATAATGTAAATAAAGAAAATAATCGAATTAAAAATAATAAAAAAATATATTACCGGAGTATCCAGGAAGTACAGGAACACAGCCTCCAAAAACCATAGAAATGACACAGACAGCTGATTTCCTGGATAGTCCCCAATAATGTCTAAAACACTGAAGCACCATCTTTAGCTTTCTGGCCCAGAATATCTGACAGACCTATTGTGAAACAGGAATTATGAAAGACTTGCATACCCTTTCTTGACAGAGCTTGGCAGTTGACTTCCCTGTGTCTGTTTGTCCTTTCTGGCCAACATCCTGTCTGTAGATAAAATTAGAGCATCTTCTTCTATTTGCAGGGGGTACAATCTACATAGGAGAAACACTCACCCCAAAGAAAGAGATAGTTGTCAACAAAAAGACAACTCTCCTCTGCTAACATACTGCTGAGAGAGGAGGCACAGTTCAATTTCTTGAGGACCCTAAAATTGTCATGTTGATGTCCTTATGTATAAAATGCAAAAGTTGCATAAGATTGCCTACAGGACATAAGAGCACCTTCTGTTCTGTTGTAAGAACAAAATAAATATGTGTCAGCAATGATTTTGCTTCAAGGATTACACAGGCTGTGGCACTCAGCAGTGGTGTGGTTACCTAGGTCCCTACAAGGCACCTTGATTGTCAGCCAGGGATGTAAGCATTTATGGGTGTCACTGAGCTAAGATGCTGTTACCTGGCTCCTGTTCATCTTCTGTCCTGGTGTTGCAACGCCTTGGCACTGGAGCATCTGGATAAACAGTCAGAATCACAGCCAGTACCTCTGATGATCTTTATAAGTTGGTGAGCAGTAGCTGAGCCCAGAGCAAATGACCCACTTTCTATACCAATGTGGTTAGGCAAAGCAAGAGGTATAAGGCAAAGTATTTGGAATTTGGGGGCTGCTCTGCACTGTAGGGAAGGGAATCAGTTGTCTCTGGTGAGAACTCAGGGAGAGCTATATACTGCTGGGGTTTATGCTGTCTGTTAAAATTCTAGCAACTCTGATGTCAGCCTGAAGCATCTCACAGCCAGACCAGCCATTCTCTGCAGTACTAGGCAGCACACTCAGTCTTTCATTCATTCATACTTGCATAGAGATAGACAAGGCACCTGAATGTCTTTCATACAATTAGCTCATAGCACCCACCACACCTGAGCATCTATCAGACTGAATTCTATGCCCTTCTGGAACTTATTTTCCAGTGGGGAAATATACCATACAGAAATAAGGGAAGTAGATCAAATGGTGATAGGTGCAGTGGAGACAGACATAACACCTGGAAGGAGACAGAGTCTGAGATGTTAGTTTTTGCTTGTAGAGAGGTTAAGATGGGATTCACCCAAGTGTGATGACTGAGCAGAGCTGACATGCAGGAGGGAAGATACCATATAGATGTAGGGTCACAGGAACAGCAGATGTAAAGGCCCTGAGATTGGTATATCAGTGTCCAGATCAGCGTAGCAGGGACAGAGGGAGCAAAGGAAGAGTGGGTGGACACATATGCTGGGGGCTTTTAAGACTAGTGTAAAGACTTGGAATTGGACTAGGAACAACAGGTGAGGAGATGGATAGGAGAATGTGCCTACTTTAAAATTCTAAGGAATTGCTCTAAGCCCATTGTGGAAGCTAGTGCCTATAGAGAGGTAGTAAATGAAAGTCACCCTCCCACTTCCTGCAGCACCTAGGTGGCAGAGGTAGGAGGAACCTTCCTAGTCTACATGGCAAGTTCCACGTCATCCAGAGCTCCATGGAAAGACCCACAATTAATAACACGTATTTAGTTAAAACTTAAAATTAAATGAAAGGATCCTTTGTTTTGTGACACTATATGGTCATGCAGACACTTCTAGTGGTCACTGAAACATAATCTATAGCTGTGAGCTCTGGAGAGAAGTTGTCAGAAAGAAAGGGATTGAGGAACAGTCAGCTGAGATCACAGGGAACTCAGGTGTCTGTCAACAAAGACAATAACAGGCATTCTTTTGAGTTTTTGGGGGCCCAGATTTATTAGCTGTGGTGATTCTTTTTCTTGAAGAATCTGAAGGACATTCCTTGTATAAAATTTAACTCAGTGGCCTGTTTGTCCTGGAGACTCCCTGACTTTACCCTGTTGTAGTCAGGTGTTTCTTTTTCTGTTGGGATAAGGTGAAGAAGGGATCAGGGCCAGGCACATTTCAGGGACTGTAGAAAGGGAGGAGGGAGTAGGATCAGGCATTATGATTAAAAGTGTGAAAGCGTGTCTGTATTGTCCCACCAGTGTCCTCATTTCTGTTGTTGTTGCTGTGCTGAGAATAGATTGTAGATGTTAAGAAGATGCAAGGGGACACTGCAGACCAGCTGTATAGTGACAGGTTTGTGGTAAAATGAAGTGTGAGAAAGTCCTGAAACTTTGGCACAATTGAGGGTGGAACTGAGGGATTAGATATGGCCTGAGCTGGAGGTGGCAGAGATGATGGAAAATTTTTGGTGTGGACAATTAGAAAGTGAAGTTGTGACCAGCCTCCCTTGGTGACCTCTGCTCCAGGGATCGACTGCACTGAGCCTCCAGGTACACAGGGACTCCCCAATATAACATCACGTGGGACACAGCCTGTTGGGCTTCCATCTGGGCCCAAGAGCAGGGCAGCTCTGTGATCTTCTGAGTGCCAGCTCTGCTGTGGGCCATCTGCCCTGCAGAGTGATCTGCGCCAAGAGGGTGCAAAGTGCACTCCTCCATCTTTGCTCCGGCAACAGGGCAATTGTGACCTCCAGGCGCAGGGACAATCAAGCATAATATCGCTTGGGACTCAGCCAGCTTGGGTACGCCCTGCTTCCAAGAGCTGGGTAGTTCTGTGGTCACCTATGTGCCAGCTCTGCTGTGGGACATCTGCCCTGCAGAGGGACCCAAACTGGGAGAGAGCGCACCTGCAAAGGAAGGGAGCACACCAGCCTCCCCCTTGGCAAACTCTGCTGTGGAGAATGACTACACTGAGCTTTCAGATGTGCAGGGATTTCCCAATATAACATCACTTGGGGCAAGGCACATCAGGGCTCCAAAGGCACTCAGGAGCAAGGCAGCTCCCCGAGCAATCAGTGCCAGGGGAATCCCAGTGATCCGGGGTCGGGGGGAGCAGAAATAGCCTTGCAGGCTTACAGGAGGTCCAACCAACAGCCAGTGACAGCAGGACCAACTAATACCGGAGGTAACCAGATGGCAAAAGGCAAACGTAGGAACGTTACTAACAGATATCAGGGCAATATGGCACCATCTGAACCCAACTCTCCAACAGCAGCAAGTCCTGGATACCCCATCAAACCTGAAAGGCAAGATCTGGATTTAAAATCACTTCTCATGATGCTATTAGAGGATTTCAAGAAAGACACAAATAAATCTCATAAAGAAATACAGTAGAACATGAATCAACGGGTAGAAGCCCTTACAAAGAAAACACAAAAATCGCTTAGAGACATGCAGGAGAATATGGGTCAACTGATGGAGACCCATAAGGAGTCAACACAAAAATCGCTTAAAGAAATGAATCAACATCCAGGAAATCCAGGACACAATGAGAAGACCAAACCTAAGGATTATAGGTATAAATGAAAGTGAAGAATTCCAACTTAAAGGGCCAGTAAATATCTTCAACAAAATTATGGAGGAAAACTTCCCTAACCTAAAGAGAGAGGCCGATGAACACACAAGAAGCCTATGGAACTCCAAACAGACTGGACCAGAACAGAAATACCTCCCATCACATAATAATCAAAACACCAAATGTACTAAACAAAGAAAGAATATTAAAAGTAGTAAGAGAAAAGGGCCAAGTAACATACAAAGGAAGACCTATCCGAATCACTTCAGACTTCTCACCAGAGACTATGAAAGCCAGAACATCCTGGGCAGATCTCATGCAGACACTAAGAGAACACAAATGCCAGCCTACACTACTATACCCAGCAAAATTCTCATTCAACATAGATGGAGAGACCAAGATATTCCATGATAAAATCAAATTTTCAAAATCTTTCCACAAATCCAGACCTGCAAAGGATAATGGGTGGAAACCGCCAATACAAGGAGAGAAACAAAACCCTGGAAAAAATGAGATAGTAACCTTCTTGCATCAAACCAAAAAGTAGATAACAATTCAAACATAAAGATAGCATCAAGAATAGCAGGTGGCAATAATCACTATTCCTTAATCTCTCTTAATATCAATGGTCTCAATTCCCCAATAAAAAGACATAGAATAACAGACAGGACCCAGCATTTTGCTGAGTGCAGGAAATGCACCTCAGTGTCAAAGACAAACACTACCTCAGAGTAAAAGGCTGGAAAACAATTTTACAAGCAAATGGTCCCAGGAAACATGCCAGAGTAGCCATCCTAATATCAGATAAAATTGATTTTCAACCTAAAGTCATCAAAAAAGACACAGAAGGACACTACATACTGATCAAAGGAAAAATCCACCAAGAAGAACTCTCAATTCTAAATATCTATGCTCCAAATGCAAGGGCACCCTCATTCATAAAAGAAACTTTACTAAAGCTCAAAGCACACATCGCACCTCACACAATAATAGTGGGTGACTTCAACACCCCGCTCTCTGAAATGGATCGTTCAGGAAAGCAGAAACTAAACAGGGACACAGTGAATCTAATTGAAGCCTTGAACCAAATGGAACTAACAGATATATAGAGAACATTTCGTCCTAGAGCAAAAGAATACACCTTCTTCTCAGCACCTCATGGTACCTTCTCCAAAATCGACCATATAATTGGTCACAAATCAGACCTCAACAGATATAAGAAGATAGAACTAATCCAATGCCTCCTATCGGATCACTATGGAATAAGGGTGGTCTTCAATTAAAAAAAAAAAACAACAGAAAGCACACATACACGTGGAAGCTGAACAATGCTCTACTCAATGATAACTTGGTCAAGGAGGAAATAAAGAAAGAAATCAAAGACTTTTTAAAATTTAATGAAAATGAAGGCACAACATACCCTAATTTTTGGGAAACAAAGAAAGCAGTGCTAAGAGGAAAATTCATAGCCCTGAGTGCCGCCAAAAAGAAATGGGAGACAGCATACACTAGCAGCTTAATGGCACACCTGAAAGCCCTGGAACAGAAAGAAGCAAATACACCCAAGAGGAGTAGAAGGCAGGAAATCATCAAACTCAGGGCTGAAATCAATCAAGTAGAAACAAATAAAACTATACAAAGAATCAACAAAACTAGGAGTTGGTTCTTTGAGAAAATAAACAAGATAGATAAGCCCTTAGCCAGACTAGCCAGAGGGCACAGAGACAGTACCAAATGAACAAAATCAGAAACGAAAAGGGAGAGATAACAACAGAAACTGAGGAAATTCAAAAAATCATCAGATCCTACTACAAAAGCCTGTATTCAACACAACTAGAAAATCTGGAGGAAATGGACAATTTCCTAGACAGATACCAAATACCAAAATAAAATCAGGATCAAATAGACCATCTAAACCGTCCTATAACCCCTGAAGAAATAGAAGTCATCATTGGAAGTCTTCCAACCAAAAAAAGCACAGGTCCAGATGGTTTTAGTGCACAATTCTATCAGACCTTCAAAGAAGACCTAACATCAATACTCTTCAAACTATTCCACAAAATAGAAACAGAAGGAACACTACCGAACTCGTTCTATGAAGCCACAATTACGCTAATACCAAAAGCACACAAAGATCCGACAAAGAAAGAGAATCTCAGGCCAATCTCTCTTATGAATATCGATGCAAAAATACTCAATAAAATTCTTGCCAACCGAATCCAAGAACACATCAAAACAATCATTCACCAAGATCAAGTAGGCTTCATCCCAGGGATGCAGGGATGGTTCAATATAAGGAAATCCATCAATGTAATCCACTATATAAACAATCTCAAAGAAAAAAACCACATGGTCATCTCATTAGATGCTAAGAAAGCTTTTGACAAAATTCAGCATTCTTTCATGCTAAAGGTCTTGGAAAGATCAGGAATTTGAGGCCCATATCTAAACATAGTAAAAGCAATTTACAGCAAACCGGTAGCCAACATCAATCTGAATGGAGAGAAACTTGAAGCAATCCCACTAAAATTAGGGACTAGACAAGGCTGCCCTCTCTCTCCATATCTTTTCAATATAGTATTTGAAGTTCTAGCTAGAGCAATTAGACAACAAAAGGAGGTCAAAGGGATACAAATTGGAAAGGAAGATGTCAAACTATCACTATTTGCGGACGATATGATAGTATACTTAAGCAACCCAAAGAACTCCACCAGAGAACTCCTACAGCTGATAAACAACTTCATCAAAGTGGCCAGATATAAAATCAACTCAAGCAAGTCAGTAGCCTTCCTATACTCAAAGGATAAGCAGGCTGAGAAAGAAGTAAGAGAAATGATACCCTTCACGATAGCCACAAACCATATAATGCATCTTGGTGTGACTCTAACCAAACAAGTGAAAGATCTGTATGACAAGAACTTCAAGTCTCTGAAGAAAGAATTTGAAGAAGACCTCAGAAGATGGAAAAATCTGCCATGCTCATGGATTGGCAGGATTAATATAGTAAAAATGACCATCTTGCCAAAAGCAATATACAGAATCAATGCGATCCCCATCAAAATCCCAACTCAATTCTTCATAGAGTTAGAAAGAGCAATTCATAAATTCATCTGGAATAACAGAAAACCCAGGATAGCTAAAACTATTCTCAATAGTAAAAGAACATCTGGAGGAATCAGTATCCAGGACCTCAAGCTGTACTACAGAGCAATAGTGTTAAAAACTGCATGGTATTGCTACAGTGACAGGCATGTAGATCAATGGAACAGAATTGAAGACCCAGAAATGAATCCACACTCCTATGGTCACTTGATCTTTGACAAAGGAGCTAAAACCATCCAGTGGAAAAAAGATAGCCTTTTCAACAAATGGTGCTGGCTCAACTGGAGGTCAACATGCAGAAGAATGCAAATTGACCCATTCTTATCTCCTTGCACTAAGCTCAATTCCAAGTGGATCAAGGACCTCCACACAAAACCAGACACACTGAAACTAATAGAAAGGAAACTAGGGAAGAACCTTGAACATATGGGCACAGGGGAGAATTTCCTGAATAGAACTCCAATAGCTTATGCTCTAAGATCAAGAATTGACAAATGGGACCTCATTAAATTACAAAGGTTTTGCAAGGCAAAAGACACTGTCAAAAAGACAAAGCGGCAACCAACTAACTGGGAAATGATCTTTACCAACCTTACATCCGACAGAGGGCTAATATCCAATATATACAAAGAACTCAAGAAGGTAAACTCCAGAGAGGCATGTAACCCTATTAAAAAATGGGGCACAGAGCTAAACAAAGAGTTCTCACCTGAAGAATATCTAATGGCTGAGAAACACCTAAAGAGATGTTCATCATCCCTAGTCATTAGGGAAATGCAAATCAAAACAACCCTGAGATTCCATCTCACACCATTCAGAATGGCTAAGGTCAAAAACACAGGAGACAGCAGTTGTTGGCGAGGATGTGGAGAAAGAGGAACACTCCTCCACTGCTGGTGGGATTGCAAGCTGGTACAACCACTCTGCAAAGCAGTCTGGCAGTTCCTCAGAAAACTGGGCATGACACTCTCGGAGGATCCAGCTATACCACTCCTGGGCATATACTCAGAGGCTTCCCCTGCATGCAATAAGGACACATGCTCCACTATGTTCATAGCAGCCTTATTTATAATAGCCAGAATCTGGAAAGAACCCAGATGTCCCTCAACAGAGGAATGGATTCAGAAGATGTGGTATATTTACACAATGGAATACTACTCTGCAATTAAAAACAATGAATTCACGAAATTCCTAGGCAAATGGTCAGAACTTGAAAATATCATCCTTAGTGAGGTAACCCAATCACAAAAGAACACACTAGGTATGCAGTCACTGATAAGGGGGTATTAACCCAGAATCTCGGAATACCCTAGACACAGTTCGCATATCAATAGATTTCCAAGAAGATGGAAGGAGAGACCTCGTCCTGGAAAGACTGGATGTAGGGGAATGCCAGGACAGAGAAGCGAGAGGGGGTTGAATGGGGAAAAGAGGGAGGGAAGGGGGCTTATGGGACTTTCAGGGAGGGAGGAAACGGGAAAGGGGAAATGATTTTGAATGTAAATAAAAAAAACTTAGAAAATAAAAAAAAAATAAAGCCCCACTTATTAAAAAAAAGATCTTAGCATATAAAATGGAAACACTGCATAAGATTAATTAAAGGACAGACAAGCAACTTCTGGTCTGTGAGAGACACTGAATAAATACCTGCTTCAGGGAATTGCATAGGGTGTACCAAGCAGGGGCGTGGTCACCTGGGTCTCTGCAAGGCAACTTGATTACCGGCCAGGGATTCAAACACTTGTCAGAGTCACTGAGCTAAGATGGGGTTATCTGGCTCCTTATGGCTCCTGTCTGTCTGTCTTCTATCCTGGTGTTGCGATGCAAGATCACTAGGGGATCAGGAACCACCACGGTCTGAGCCAAGGCCACTAACTGTTGCGATCTGGTATAGGACAGGTGAGTGAGGAGATGATAGTCACAGGGCAGAGGACACTCTTGCTTTCTTTCCTGGGTTCACATCAACAAGGCCAGAGTTGGAAGGGCCAGGATTTGGGACTTGGGGACTGCTCTGCACAGGTGGGAAGGGAGCCAGGTGTCTTTGGTGAGTACCCTGAGATAGCTGAGCATTGATGGGGTTTGTGCTGTCTTTCTTATAGCTCTAGCAGCTGTGGCATCAGCCTGAAGAGTCAGGCCAGCCTGGCTCCTGCAGAGCTGGACAGCACACTTGGGATTTAATTCCTTAACATGTAAATAGAGATCTACCAGGCACTTGCACATCCTTCACACAAAGGAGACAAACCTGAGGTATGAGTTTGTGCTTGTGGAGAGCAAGGATAGGACAGCGTTCACCCAAGAGTGACAACTGAGCAGAGCTGACATGGATGAGGGAAGATGCCATATGGATGTGTGGTTCATGGAGCAGCAGTTGCAAAGGCCCTGAGCTTGGTGTATCAGTGTCCAGATCAGTGTAGCAGGAGCAGAGGGAGCAAGGGAAGAGAGGGTAGACACATATACTGGGGCTTTTAAGTCTAGTTCAAGGACTTGGAATTGAACTAGGACCTTGGTAGCAGGAGGAGATGGGTAGCAGACTGTGCCTACTTTATATTTGTAATTTTGTGGTTGTTAGAGCCCGTAGAGAGCTTGTTTAGGAAAGTAATTCCTCAGCACTCAGGAGGCAGACGCTGGAAAGTGTAAGTTTGAGGCCTGCATGATGTACATGGCAAGTTCCACATCAGTCAGAGCTATATGAAAAGACCCATAAATAATAACGTACATGTAGTTAAAACTAAAAAGAAAATGAAGGATCATTTGATTTGTGACACTGGATGGTCATGCTGACCCTTCAAGATGTCCCTGAAACAAAAGCTATGACTGTGAGCTCTGGAGAGAAGTTGTCATTAGAAAGAAAGGAATTGAGGAACAGAGTCGCTGAGATTACAAGGAATTCAGGCTGCCTGTCAGCAGAGGCAGCAGGTATTTTCTCAGGTTCTTGAGATGCCTGAATTTATTAGCTGTGAAGATTCATTTTCTTTAAGAATCTTCTTAAATACATTCCCTGTGTAAGATTCAGCTCAGTGGCCTGTTTGTCCTGAGACTCCTTGACTTTATCCTGTAGCTACTCAGTTGTTTTTCTCTTGAGATAAAGTGAGGAGGGACCTGGACCAGCACATTCTAGGGACTGCTGGAAGGGAGGATAGAGACTGTGGATCAGGCATTTTGATTAAAGACATGGGAACCTGTTTGTCTTGTCCCACCAGTGTCCTAATATTTGTTTTAGTTGCTGTATTTAGAACAGATTGTGAATGTCACAGGAGCTGCAAGGGGACACTGCAGACCTTAAACCCCAGAGATGCCTGTGACTCAGCTGTGTGGTGACATGGAGTGTGGGGAAGAATTGGAACTTTGACATATGTGAGGTGGTGTCAAAGGATTAGCTATGGCCTGAGAGACAGAGGCAGAGATGATACCACAGGTTTTGACTTGGACAATTAGAAAGTGATGCTTTATCTGATGGGGCAGATTGGTGGGTGAGCACATTTGAGGTGTACTTGGTGATATGTGTGTGTGTGTTGTGTGTGTGTGTGTGTGTGTGTGTGTGACAGAGAGAGAGAGACAGAGACAGAGAGAGAGAGGGAGGAGGAGGAGGAAGAGGAGGAGGAGGAGAGAGGGAGGGAGGGAGGGAGAGAGAGAGGAAGCAGAGAGCAGAGAGCAGAGATTTTTGTTTAAAATCAAAAAATCAGTCATCCCAGCACTAGCAAGGCAGAACCAGGAGGATCATGAGTTCCAGGCCAGGCCAAGCTGACAGATATAGGTAGACCCTATCACAAACAAAAAAACTGAAACTCAATTCAGCTTGTGGCCATAGTAAATTTAAAGGTCTTTGTTTACTTGATGGGGTAGATTTGTGGGTGAGCACATCTGAGGTCTTGTGTGTGTGTGTGTGTGTGTGTGTGTGTGTGTGTGTGTGTGTGTATGTATGTGTGTGTGTGTGTGCATGTGTGTTTAGATCAGTGCATATAGTGATCAGAGGACAATATTTGGAAAACATTTCTTTTCTTCTTCTATGTAGGATCCAGGAATAGATCTCAGGACATTTTGCTTGGCAACAAGTGTCTTTTCTCACTGTAACACTATGCCAACCTTACCTTCTTTAACTTCATATCTGCCCTGGTAACCTAGAATTTTCCAAGGAACCATGAATGCCCTTAAAATCCTGATCCTCTTCCCTTGACTTCCCAAGTACTGGGATTAAAATCATACGCTACATTGCCGGATTAATTTGACTTTCTGAGATAGTGTCTCATGGAACCCATGTTGTCCTTTATCTTGATATGTAACTGAGAATAGCCTTTTCCTTTTCTTTTATATTTTTTTTTGTTATTGTTTTTTATGGCTATTGCCTAAGTTTTACTGTATGTGATGGTTACTTTTTAATTTAAATTCTTTTATTTATTTACATTCCACATCTTGCCCTCCTTCCCAGTCCCCCACAAGAGTTCTTTGCCCCATCCTCTCTCCTTTTCCTCCCACAGTGTGTTTCCCCACCCCCTCATCTGCCCCCTACCTGCCCCCCCACATGAATATTGGCTTTAAATTTGCTAAGTAGCCAAGAATAACTATGAACTTCTCATTTTCCTCTCTCTGTCTTCCTCCTGCTGGGATCATACCTGTGCCTAGTTTATACAGTCATGGAGTTCTAGCCAGAGCCTGGTGCATGCCAGGTACACACTCTATTAGTGGAGCTACTTTTCTGCCAAACATGGCCTTCTGAAGCTTGTAAGAACCTAGTAGACAGCACTGGAGCAAGAATTGTTTTGTTGTTTGTTATTATTGCAGTGAAGTTCATGTAACATCAGGTTCACTGTTTTCAGTGCATAGTTCGGGGCCATGGAGCTTGTTCACAAGCTGAAGCAACCACAACTTCTCTATAGTTACAGAACTTGTCGACACCCAGGAAACCCTCCATATGGGTGAAGTCATTGTTTCCTTCCCTCCTCTCACACCTGATAACCTCCAGCTTATTTTCTATGCTTGTGGGGTGACTTACTCTGTACATAACAGGTAAAAGTATCCCATAATTTATGTCTTTTGTGGAGGGTTATCTTATGGAACATGCTTTGAGGTTCATCCAGGTTGTAGTATATTTCGACCTTCATTCCTATTTATGGGTGAATAGTATTCTGATGCATAAATATTCTGGAGGCTGGCCTCATCATCTAGCTTCTGGATTACTGTACTGTGGGTTGAGACCCAATGGAGAGTTCTGGAACTGAATGTGGGGCTTAAGCCAAATGTGTCAATAGAATTCAAAATACACAATGGACAAACACTAATTCTATCAAAATCAAGGGTGAAATGAATAGAGTTGCCCTGCAGTGTGTGCTTCTCCCACTGAGCTGGAGCCTTGGTTCTGAACACCAAACACTTGCACTGTACATTATAAATGCTATGTCATCAGGAATAACTGCCTCAAACACTCTACTAAGACTCCAGGCAGAAGTATGTTATGAACTCCAGATCTTTTCTTTTGCATACAATGTTTATGCTCTTGTAGAAACAGTGGTTTAATTGCAAGAATCAAGGACTTTTAATATTTTCTTCAGTGTGTAAGTACCAAATAATAACTCTTTTTATTACAGTGTCTTTCAATGTTGAACTTTAGAAATTGCTGCTGGCAGGCTAGATAGATGGCTTGGTGGTCAAGAGAACAGAGGACCTGGATTCAGTTCCCAGTAACCATATGGCAGCCTACAACTGTTTGTAACTCCAATTCCACAGGACCTGAGATCCTCTTCTGGCCTCTGTGGTTACTGTGTAAATCATGTGATTTACAGACATACATGTAGGACAAACACCCATATGTAATGAGAATTTTGACTTCTTTGAAAAACACAAAAATATTATGGGATTATGTTTACAGTTTAATCCCAGGTGTGATAAGGGGCTGCTTCAGATTGTCCACAGCAGCTGACTATGATTTGCCTCACACTCTAGCAGGGGCATGATTTTTCCAGCTGCAGACAGTTTCTGGAATTGTGCGATGTTTTGAATTCTGGAGACTTTTCACAGGGTACATTATTGGTTGCTGTTGTTCACTGCTGGTCACTATTAGTCACTATTGGTTGCTGTAGGAAACATTCATGTGCAAAGGAGAAACAAGAAATTAGATATCCTGACAATGAGGATCAAACTGGCCCCAATAAACTGAACACCCCTAAATCAGCAGGAGTAGTCTAACAATAAGGTTTCCCTCTTTCTCCTCTATCCTTTTCCTCTCATATCTAGTTTTAGGATGTTGAAAGGGACTGAAGAGATGGCTCAGCAGTTAAATGCACTGACTGCTCTTCCAGAGGTCCTGAGTTCAAATCCCAGCAGCCACATGGTGGCTCACAGCCATCTATAATGAGATCTGATACCCTCTTCTGGTGGGTCTGAAGACAGCTACAGTGTACTTATATATAATAAATACATCTTTTAAAAAAAAGAAAGAAAGGGTGGGAAAAGAGTGGAAGAAAGAACCCATAAAGTAGCCAAAGACCAGCTACACCCCTACATACAAAATAAAATGTCAAATTAATGTTTTTAATGTTTGCTTCATGAGTTTCCATCACTGATTTTGTTGGCTAGAAAAAACATTAAGTATGAATGACACTGAAATGACATTTGAAAAGGAACATCCTGGAATTTTCATCATGCCTGGAATAATTGAGGAAGATGATTTAGAGGTAAGATGCCAGCTCGGTCCCTGAGGGATTTGATAGGCAGTGCTGTGAGAATGCTCCCCCTTACAAACCATCTCTCCAACGACTTGTCGTATTTTGTTTTGAGCTGTAGGATTGTGCTACATAGCCCAGGCTTGCCTGGAACTTGATCTTCCTACCCGAGCCTCCTGAGTGTTCGGATTGCACACATGTGCCATCATGCTCATGAACTCTAATGGGCATATGAAGGTCTCAGCCTGTACGAGTTACTTTTCTGTTGCTGTGATAAAAACACCATAGTGATAAGCAACTTATGTAGAGTTTATTTGGGCTTCTGGTTCCAAAGTTATAAGAGTTCATCATGGCAGAAAGGCATGGCAGCAGGAAAAGGAGGGTGAGAGAGCACAGCTTCATCTGCAAGCATGAATAAGAAAGAGCAAACTGGAAGTGAGGCAAGGCTATGAACCCTTAAAGCCCACCCTAGTGATATACTTCTCACATGCAAAGCTATACCTCCTCTAAAATCGCCAAACCATACCACAAAGTGGGGACAACATTTTTATTTTTTTATTGGTTATTTTATTTATTTACATTTCAAATGTTGTCCCCCTTCCCGGTTTCCTCTCCACAAACTCCCATCCCATGCCCACTTCCCCTGCTTCTATGAGTGTGCTCCCCCCAACTCCCACCTCACTGGCTTAGCATTCCCCTACCCTGGGTCATTGAGCCTCCACAGAACCAAGGGCCACCCCTCCCATTGGTTCCAAATATGTCGATCCTCTGCTACATATGCAGCTGCAGTCATGGGCCCCTCCATGTATACTCTTTAGTTGGTGATTTAGTCCCTGAGAGTTCTGGTGGGGGGGATTGGTTCCTTAATATTGTTGTTCTTCCTATGGGGTTCAGCTCCTTTACTTCATCCCCTAACTCTGATTGTAGTCCCTGTACTCAGTCTGTTGGTTGTTTGTGAGCAACTGCATCTGTATTGGTCAGGCCCTGGCAGAGCCTCTCAGGGAACAACTATACAAGGCTCCTGTCAGCAAGTGCTTCTTGGCATCAGCAATAGTATCTGGGTTTGGTTTCTGCAGATGAGAAAGATCTCTAGGTAGGGCAGTCTCTGAATGACCTTTCCTTCAGACTCAGTTCCACTCTTTGTCCCTGCATTTACTTTACACAGGAACAATTCTGTGATAGAGTATTTGAGGTGGATGAGTGACCACATACTTCAACTGGGGGCCAAGCCTATTTACTGGATATGGTCTCGACAGGTTCTATCTCCCCTTTGTTGGGTATTTCAACAAATGTCATACCCATTGGGTCATGAGAATCTCTTGCTTCCCTGGCATCTGGGACTTCCTATCAGCTATCCCCAGTTCCCCATCCCCCACTGCTATACACATCTGTTCAATTTCCTGACCCTCTGTACTTCTCCCTGTCTCCTCCCATACCTGATCCTGCCCACCTTTTCCCTCACCCTCCTCTCTCCCTCCCAGGTTCCTCCCTCCCTCTGCCTCTGGTGATTATTTTGTCTCCCCCTTCTACATACATCTGAAGCATCCATATTTTGGTCTTCCTTCTTCATCTTCATGTGGTCTCTGAGATGTATCTGGCATTGTGAGCTTTTGGACTAATATCCATTTATCAGTGAGTGTATACCATGTGTGTTCTTTTGTGCCTGGGTTACCTCACTCAAGATGATATTTTCTAGTTCCATCCATTTGTCTAAGAATTTCATGAAGTCATTCTTTTTAATAGTTGAGTAGTACTCCATTGTGTAAATGCACCACATTTTCTGTATCCATTCCTCTGTTGAGAGACATCTGAGTTGTTTCCAGCTTCTGCCTATTACAAATAAGGCTGCTATGAACATAGTGGAGCATGTGTCCTTCTTATATGTTGGAGCACATTTTGGGTCTATGCCCAGGAGTGGCATAGCTGGTCCTCAGGTAGAACTACTTCCAATTTTCAAAGGAACTCCAACACTGATTTCCAGAGTGGTTGTACCAGTTTGCAATCCGATCAACAATGGAGGAGTGTTCCTCTTTCTCCACATCCTTGCCAACATCTGCTGTCCCCTGAGTTTTTGATCTTAGTCATTCTGACTGGTGTGAGATGGAATCTCAGGAGCATTTTGATTTGCATTTCTCTGATGACTAAGGATGTTGACCATTTCTTGAGGTACTGCTCAGCCATTCAGGATTCCTCAGTTGAAAATTTTTTGTTTAGCTCTGTACCCCAATTTTAATAGGGTTTCTGGGTTCTCTGGAGTCTAACTTCTTGAGTTCTTAGTATATTTTGGATATTGACCCTCTAGTGGATGCAGGTTTTTCCCAATCTGTTGGTTGCCATTTTCTAAAATTGACAGTGTCCTTTGCCTTACAGAAGCTTTTCAGTTTTATGAAGTCCCATTTGCCAATTGTTAACCTTAGAGCCTGAGCCATTGGTGTTATGTTCAGGAAATTTTCCTCTGTGCCAGTGTACTCAAGGCTCTTATCTACTTTCTATTCTATTAGATTCAGTGTATCTGGTTTTACATGGAGGTCCTTGATACACTTGTACTTGAGCTTTGTACAAGAAGAATGGATCAATTTGTATTCTTCTACATGCAACCCTCCAGTTGATATTAAACATTTGTAGAAAATGCTGTCTTTTTCTGGATGGTTTTCGCTTCTTTGTCAAAGACCAAGTAACCATTGGTGTTTGAGTTTATATCTGGGACTTCAATTCAAGTCCATGGATTTACCTGCCTGTCTCTGTCCTGATGCAATGCAGTTTTTAATCACTATTGCTCTATAGTACAGCTTGAGGTCAGGGAAATTGATTCCCCCAGAAGTTCTTTTATTGTTGAGAGTGGTTTTCAATATTGTGGGGTATGTATTATTCCAAATGAATTTAAGAATTGCACTTTTTATCTCTGAAGAATTGAGTTGGAATTTTGATAGAGATTACATTGAATATGTAGATAGATTTTTGTCAAGATGGCCATTGGGTATATTTTGTTATATTAATTGTACAGATTCTTGAGCATGAGAGATCTTTCCATCTTCTGAGGTCTTCTTTGATTTCTTTCTTCAGAGATTTGGAGTTCTTGTCATATAGATCTTGCACTTTCTTGGTTAAAGTCATACCAAGATATTTAATATTTCTTGTGACTATTGTGAAGAGTGTCATTTCCCTGATTTCTTTCTGAACCCATATATCCTTTGAGTAGAGGAAGGATCCTGATTTGTTGGAGTGAATTTTATATCCAGGCACTTTGTTGAAGTTGTTTATCAGGTTTAGGAGTTCTCTGGTGGAATTTTTGGGGTCACTTAAATATACTACCATGTTATCTGCAAATAGTGATATCTTGACTTCTTCCTTTCCAGTTTGTATCCCTCTGACCTCCTTTTGTTATCTAATTGCTCTGGCTAGAACTTTGAGTGCTATGTTGAATAGATAGGGAGAGAGGGGGCAGCCTTGCCTTTCCCTGAGTCTAGTGGGATTGCTTCAAGTTTCTCTCCATTCAGTTTGATGTTGGCTCTTGGTTTGCTGTATTATGTTTGCTTTTATTATGTTTAGGTATGTACTTTGAATTCCTCATCTTTCCAAGACTTTAATATGAAGGAGTGTTGTATTTTGTCAAAGGATTTGCAGCATCTAATGAGATGATAATGCAATTTTTTTCTTTTAGTTTGTTTGTATAGTGAATTACATTGATGGATTTCTGTATATTAAAATTCCTGCAACCCTAGGGTGAAGCCTACTTGATCATGGTGAATGCTCACTTTGATGTGGTCTTGCATTCAGTAGGCAAGAATTTTAATTGAGTATTTTGCATCAATATTCATAAGGGAATTTGATCTGAAGTTCTTTGTTGAGTCTTTGTGTGGTTTAAGTATCAGCTTAACTGAAGCTTCATAGAACAAATTGGGTAGTGTTCCTTCTGTTTCTATTTTGTAGGATAATTTGAAAAGTATTGGTATTAAGTTTTCTTTGAAGGTCTCATAGAATTCTGCACTAAAATCATCTGGTCCTGGGCTGGTTTTGGTTGGGAGACTTTTAATGATTGCTTCTATTTCTTTAGGGTTTATGGGACTGGTTAGATGGTTTATCTGATCCTGATTTAACCTTGGTTCCTAGTATCTGACTAGAAAATCTTCCATTTCATCCAGATTTTCCAGTTTTGTTGAGTATAGGCTTTTGTAGTAGGATCTGATGATGTTTTGGATTTCCTCAGTTTCTGTTGTTATGTCTCCCTTTTCATTTCTGATTTTGTTAATTTGGATACTGTTTCTATGCCCTCTGGTTAGTCTGGCTAAGGGTTTATCTATCTTGTTGATTTTCTCAAAGAACAGTTCATTGTTTTATTGATTCTTTGCACAGCTCTTTTTCTTTCTACTTGGTTGATTTCAGCCTTGAATTTTATTATTTCCTACCATCTACTCCTCTTGTGTGTATTTGCTTCTTTTTGTTCTAGTGCTTTCAGATGTGCTGCTAAGCTGCTAGTGTATGCTCTCTCCAATTTCTTTATGGAGGCATTCAGAGTTATTTCTCTAAGAGTTTTTCTCTTAGTACTGCTTTCATTGTGACCCACAAGTTTCAGCATGTTGTGCCTTCATTTTCATTAAATTCTGAAAAGTCTTGAATTTCTTTATTTCTTTCTTTCCTGAACAAGAAATTACTGAATAGAGAGTTATTCAGCTTCCATGTGTATGTGGGCTTTCGGTTGTTTTTGTTGTAATTGCAGAGCAGCCTTAGTCCATGGTGATCTGATAGTTTGCATGGGAGTATTTCAATCTTCTAGTATCTGTTAAGGCCTGTTTTGTGTCTGATTATATGCTCAGTTTTGGAGAAGGTAGCATGATGTGCTGAGAAGAAGGTATATTCTTTTGTTTTAGGGGAAAATGTTATGTCAATATCTGTTAAATTGATTTTGTTCATAACTTCTGTTAATTTCACTGTGCCTCTGTTCATTTTCTGTTTCCATGATCTGTCCATTGCTGAGAGTGTGGTGTTGTAGTCCCCCACTATTATTGTGTGGGGTGTGATGTGCACTTTGGGCCTTAGTAACCTTTCTTTTACAAATGTGGGTGCACTTGGATTTGGTGCATAGATGTTCAGAACTGAGAGTTCATCTTGGTGGATTTTTCTTTTGTTGAGTATCCTGCTTTTCCCCATCCATGTTCTTCCCCACCTTTTTTGATAACTTTTGATTAAAAGTTGATTTTATTGGATATTAGAATGGCTACTGCTGCTTGTTTCTTAGGATCATTTGCTTGGAAAAAATTTTCCCAGCCTTTTACTCTGAGGTAATGTCTGTCTTTGTCACTGAGGTATGTTTCTTGTGTGTAGCAAAATGCTGGGTCCTCTTCGTGTTTCCAGTCTGTTAGCCCATGTCTTTTTAATGGGGAGTTGCGTACATTGATGTTGAGAGATATTAAAGACCAGTGATTGTTGCTTCCTGTTATTTTTGTTGTTAGAAGTGGAATAATGTTTGTGTGGTTCTCTTCTTTTGAATTTGTTGTGAGAAGATTGATTTATTGCTTTTCTTTGGAGTAATTTCCCTCCTTGAGTTTTCCTTCTATTTTCCTCTGTAGGGCTGAATTAGTAGAAAGATATTGTTTAAATTTGGTTTTGCCATTTGGATATCTTGGTTTTTCCATCCATGTTAATTGTTAGTTTTGCTGGGTATAGTAACCTGGGCTGGCATTTTTGTTCTTCTAGAGTCTGTATGGCATCTCTTCAAGATCTTCTGGCTTTTAGAGTCTCCATTGAGTAGTCTGGTATAATTCTGATAAGTCTTCCTTTATATGTTACTTGACCTTTTCCCCTTACTGCTTTTTATATTCTTTCTTTGTTCTGTGCATTTGGTGTTTTGAATAGTATGTGATGAGATGCTTTTCTTTTCTGGTCCAATCGATTTGGTGTTCTATAGGCTTCTTGTACATTTATAGCCATCTCCTTCATTAGGTTGGGAAAATTTTCTTCTATAATTTTGTCGACAATGTTTACTGGCCTTTTAAGTTGGGAATCTTCACTCTCTTTTTTTTTTCCTATATTCTTTATTTACATTCCAAATGATTTCCCCTTTCCCAGTTCCCTCCCTCCCCAAAAGTCCCATATGCCCTCTTCCCTCCCCCTGCTCCCCATTTGCCTAAGAATTTCATGAATTCATTGTTTTTAATTGCTGAGTAGTATTCCATTGTGTAAATATATATGGAAAATATCTCTGATAAAATTGAAGAAATACATAGAAAAACACGTTAAGATTGACTATTTCACGGAAAAATTATACAGATAAAATGGTAGGCATAAAAATATTCCTAAGTTGATTGAAAGTGGAATTATAAACATTTTCTGATAAAATTGAAATCTACAAGGAAAACATTTCTGATAAAACTCAAGAAATATATAGAAAAAAACGTTAAAGCTGACTATTTCATGAAAAATTATACAGATAAGATGGTAGGCATAAAAATATTCCTAAATTGATTGAAAGTAGAAGTAAAAACACTTTGTGATAAAATTGAAGATTTCCATGGAAAATATCTCTGATAAAATTGAAGAAATTTATACAGATAAATCAGTAGGAATTAAAATATTCCTAAGTTGATTGAAAGTAGAATTGTAAACATTTTCTGATAATTGAAGATTTACATGGAAAATATTTCTGAGAAAATTACAAAAAATACATGGAAAACATTAAAATTGAAAATTATTATGGAAAATTATACAGATAAAATGGTAGGCATAAAAATATTTCTAAGTTGATTGAAAGTGAAATTGTAAACATTTTCTGATAAAATTGAAGATTTACATAGAAAATATCTCTGATAAAATTGAAGAAATATATAAAAAACGCATTAAGATTGAATATTTGATGGAAAAATTATACAGATAAAATGGTTGGCATAAAAATACTCCTAGGTTTTTTGAAAGTGGAATTATAAACACTTTCTGATAAAATTGAAGATCTACAAGGATAATATTCCTGAAAAAAATCAAGAAATATATAGAGAAACATGTTAAAACTGATTATTACATGGAAAATTACACAGATAAAATGGAAGGTATAAAAATGTTCCTAAGTTGATTGAAAGTAAAATTATAGACATTGTCTGAAAAAACTGAAGATCCACATGGAAAATACTTCTGACAAAATTGAAGAAAAATACAGAGAAACGTTAAAATTAAAGATTATCATGGACAATTATACCTACAAAATGGTAGGTACAAAAACATTCTTAAATTGATTGAAAGTGGAAGTAAAAACACCCCCCCCCCAACGAAACCAAAGATCGACATGAAAAACACCTCCGACAAAATCGAAGAAATACACAGAAAAAATGTTAAAATTAAAGATTATCATGGAAAATAATACAGTCAAAATGGTAGACACAAAAAGCATTACTAAATTGAAAGAGGAGTAACAAACATTTTCTGATAAAATCAACGATCCACATGAAAAACATCTCTGTTAGACTATGTTTTTTGTTGGGGAATTGAGTCTATTGACATTATAAGATATTAAGGAATAGTGATTGTTGCTTCCTGTTATTTTTGCTGTTCTTTTTATGTTTGTGTGGTTCCTTTCTTTTGGGTTTGTTGGAAAAAGATTACTTTCTTGCTTTTTCTAGGGTGGAGTTTCCCACCTCATGTTGGTGTTTTCCATCTATTATCCTTTGTACGGCTGGATTTGTGGAAAGATATTGCGTACATTTGGTTTTATCATGGAATATCTTGGTTTCTCCATCTACGGTAATTGAGAGTTTTGCTGGGTATAGTAGTTTGGGCTGGCATTTGTGTTCTCTTAGGGTCTGTATGAGATCTGCCCAGGATCTTCTGGCTTTCATCGTCTCAGGTGAGAAGTCTGGTGTAATTCTGATAGGCCTGCCTTTATAGGTTACTTGACCTTTTTCTCTTACTGCTTTTAATATTCTTTCTTTGTTTAGTGCATTTGGTGTTTTGATTATGTGCCGGGAGGACTTTCTGTTCTGGTCCAGTCTGTTTGGAGTTCTGTAGGCTTCTTGTATGTTCATGGACATCTCTTTCTTTAGGTTAGGGAAGTTTTCTTCTATAATTTTGTTGAAGATATTTACTGGTCCTTTAAGTTGGAAATCTTCACTCTCTTCTATACCTATAATCCTTAGGTTTGGTCTCCTCATTGTGTCCTGGATTTCCTGGATGTTTTGGCTCAGGAGCTTTGTGCATTTTGCATTTTCTTTAACTGTTGAGTCAATGTTTTCTATGGTATCTTCAGCCCCTGAGATTCTTTCTTCTAGCTCTTGTATTCTGTTGTTGATGCTTGCATCTATGACTCCTGAATTCTTTCCAAGATTTTCTATCTCCAGAGATGTCTCACTTTGTGATTTCTTTATTGTTTCTACTTCCACTTTTAGATCCTGGATGATTTTGTTCAGTTCCTTCACTCGTTTTTTGTGTTCTCCTGTAATTCTCTCAAGGGTTTTTGTGTTTCCTCTTTAAGGGCCTCTACCTGTTCACCCATGTTCCCCTGTATTTCTTTCAGGGATTTTTGTGTTTCCTCTTTAATGGTCTTTACCATTTGACTCATGTTCTCCTGTATTTCTTTAAGGGAGTTATTTATGTCCTTCTTGATGTCCTCTAACAGCATCGTGGGAAGAGACTTTAAATTCAACTCTTGCTTTTCTGGTGTGTTGGGGTATCCGGGACTTGCCGTGGTGGGAGAACTGTGCTCTGATGTTGCCATGTAGCCTTGGTTTCTGTTGGTAGGGTTCTTGCACTTGCCTTTCGCCATCTGGTTATTTCTGGTGTTAGATGGTCTTGTCTCAGGCTGGAGCTTGCCCCTCCTACGGTCCTGTAAACCTCTGTCTGTACTCCTGGGAGACCAACTGTCTTCTGGCAGGGTCTGTGCACAGAAGGCTGTGGAGCTGTCTAGTTCCCTGCTGCAAATGGCAGCCGGAAGGGAAGACTCCTGTCCCAGCTGCTCCAATGATCATATGCCTTGTGCGCTCCTAGCTGTACCCCTCCAGAGAGAAGGTGGAGATCTCACCTCCCGCACTGAGAAGTGAAATCGCTGCTGGGAGATCACTCTCTCCTGGTAGGTTAAGCACAAAAGGCTGTAGAGCTGCCTGGTTCCATGCTGCAGATGGCGGCTGGAAGGGAAGACTCCTCCACTCTCTTCTATACCTATTATCTTTATGTTTGGTCTTCTCATTGTGTCCTGAATTTCCTGGATATTTTGGGTTAGGAGCTTTTTGCATTTTGCATTTTCTTTGATTGTTGTTTCAATGTTTTTTTCTATGGTATCTTCTATACCTGAGATTCTCTCTCTTCTATCTCTTGTATTTTGTTGGTGATGTTTGCATCTATGACTCCTGATCTCTTTCCCAGGTTTTCCATCTCCAGATTGTCTCCCTTTGTGATTTATTTTTCATTTCTTTTTCCATTTTTAGATCCTGGATTGTTTTGTTCAATTCCCTCTCCTGTTTGGTTGTGTTTTCCTGTATTTCTTTGAGGGATTTATGTGTTTTCTCCTTAAGGGGGTTCTACCTATTTACCTGTGTTCTCCTGTATTTCTTTAAGGGTATTATGTATGTCCTTCTTAAAGTCCTATATCATCATCATGAAATGGGATTTTATCTCAGAATCTTGCTTTTCCAGAGTGTTGGGATAAGCCTGGCTTGCTATGGTGGGAGAACTGGATTCTGATGATGCCAAGTAGCATTGATTTCATTTACTTATGTTCGTGTGCTTGCCTCTTGCCATCTGGTTATCTCTGGTATTAACTGGCCTTGCTGTCTCTGACTGGAACCTGTCCCTCCTGTGATCCTGTGAGCCTTGGTGTATATGAACTCCTAGAGGTCAAGTTGTCTCTGGGTGCAATTGGGGTGGGGAGGGTTGTAGCATGGGGTCCTGGGTTGGGCAGGGATTCCTGTGTCCCCTGGAACCTAGGCAGGTCCCAGTTAGGTCAGATTTTGGGGTGGTATTTGTGGACTCACCTGTGAGCCTGTGTGTGTCAGAACTCCTGGGGGTCAAGCTGTCTCTGGGTGTGATTGGGGAGTGGAGGGTAATAGCACAGGCCAGGCACAGATGCAAACCAGAAGATTGGGGACCACATTTTTAAAATACCTGAGCCTGAGGGGGACATTCTCATTCAAACCTACATACAACTTAAATCAGTAACCCTCTTAGAGAAGATCCTGTTCCCAATAGTTCCATCCTTTGATTTCTTACTGCTTCCTTTTTAGGGAGTGGATGATGATAGCTTGACTGTCAGTTCCCAAGTATGTAATATGTTTGCCACTGAACTTGAGTGGAATCATGGCTTCATTGTTGTTACATCCCCTGAAGCACTAAAATTCCTGTAAGTATCCATCTATTTCACTCTCACAGTATTGATGTTTCTTGACTGTAATTATTTTGAGACCTTCCCATATCAATGAAAAGAAGTTATTCTTAAGATGTCCCAGTAGGGGATATTAGCCCAAAAGCTCAGAATACCCAAGATACACCTCACAGGCCACATGAAGATCAAGAAGGAGGAAGACTAAAGTGTGGATACTTTGATCCTTCTTGGAAGGTGGATCAAAATACCCATGACTCACAACCAACCAATAGACTGAGCATAGGGCCCCCAATGGAGCAGCTAGAGAAAGGACCCAAGGAGCTAAAGAGGTTTGCAGCCCCACAGGAGGAACAATAATATGTACCAACCAGTACCCCCAGATCTCCCAGGGACTAAACCACCAACCAAGGAGTACACATGGAGGGATCCATGGCTCCAGCTACATATGTAGCAGAGATTGTCCATTGTTCCTATGAAGGTTTGAAGCCCCAGTGTAGGGGAATGCCAGGTCAGGGAAGGGGGTGTTGGTAAGCAGGAAGGGGGATGGGTTAGGGATTTTTTGGAGGGGTAATGAAGAAAGGTGATACCATTTGAAATATGAATAAAGCAAATATGTAATTAAAAAATAAAATATAACCTTTTGTAAGGTTATAAGAACCTTTGTGGGACTTAATTTATTTCCTTTCTGTGCTTTTTATGTGTAAATTTATGTGTGTTCATGTGTTTGTATGTATGTGCGAGTGTGTAGGTCAGAGGTCAATGTCAGGTGTCTTCCTCAATTGCTCTCTACCTTGCATGTTTAGCAAAAAATATTTTTTATTAATTATTTGTGTATGAGGGTGTGGGCACATATGAGTGCATTGCCCACAGAAACAAGAGGAGGGCATCATATCACCTCAACCTGGAGTTATAGGTGATTGTGAGCTGTCCATTGTAGATGCTATGGACTGAACTTGAGTTCTCTCCAAGAGAAGCAAACACTCTTGACACCTGAGCCATCTCTCTGCCCCTCTATTTTACTGAGAGACAGAGAGAGGTGGGGGAGAAATAAGAAAGAAAGAAATTTTTGAGTTTGGTTGGTTGGGTTTGGTTTTCCAGATGAGGTTTCTCTGTGTGGCTCTGGCTGTCCTGGAACTGGCTATATAGGCCAGATCTGCCTCTGACTCAAGACTGTTTCAATTGAAGTTGTGTGCACCTCCTCCTTGACCTTTAACTCTTTAAAACTATATTTATTTGCTTAGTATGTTCCTGCTGAACAAGAACATGATGATGATGATGATGATGATGATGATGATGATAATGGTGATAATACAAAAGTCTGTCAATTAAACTGGAGCTTACTATTGGCTTGACTGGATATTTGGCAGCCCCAGAGACCCTCCTATTTCTACCTCCCCAGTACTGATATTCCAGATTACTGCTATACTTGGAAGATCCTATAACTCTGTGGTTTGGAGATTATTAATGTATTGAATAGCTTAATCTGTGAAGTGACTGTGATATATTCTAATCTGACAGTCATAGCTGACAGCCACCTTTGATTTCTCTAGGAATACAATTGCTCAGAGATGTCCAATCCGTCCCATGAAGCATTTGTTTCTGTTAGTACCGAGATCTTATAGAGGTAACATCAGCTTTTTTAGAATTTTGTTTTTATTATTTTATGTGTATGAATTTATTTCTGTATGCATCACTTAGAGGATGTCTGATACTCTGATATTGGAGTTACAGACAGATTGCGTTACCAAGTAAGTGCTTAGAATTGAACTGAAGACCTGTGGAAATTAACTAACTTCACAACTCAGCTCTCAATTGCTGAGCTCTGTAAAGTGCCAACTCTCACCTCCTTATCTCCGTTGTTCTCACTTCTAACGCACATTCACTGGATATTTTGAATTTATGTTTCTCATTGAAATAAAGACTTGCTTTGTGTCCCAGGCTGGCCTCAAACTCCAGCAACCCTTCTGCCTCAGCCTTGTAAACATGTTCCATCACAATCAGTACCCACTCCTTTAAAAAAAAAAAACTTAGTAGTTTTATTTGTAAACTACATCAGCCACCCCTGTCAAATCCCATTTCTGAATCCTGTAAAAAAAAGTATCCACCACTAATTAGGAAGTAGAAAGTTTCTTGGGATTGCAAAGCTCTGGGGTGCAGGTGAAACACTAGGTGGCCATCTTTCTCTCTAACATTTGAAAGGAGTTCATGGAGGTAAGGTGGTTCTAGCCATGTGACAGATGGTATGTAAAGATCATATGTGTATGTGTGCATGTGTCTGTAGGTGCCAGGGAGTCCAGAAAAGGGTTCAGATCCCCTGGAGCTGGAATACAGGCATCTGTGAAGCACTTGATGTGGGTGTTTGGATCCTAACTTGGGTCCTCTGCAAGAGCAGTGCACACTACACTACTGAGCCAGCTCTGTAGTCACCAAAATTAATTTTCAGTAAATTTCTGTATTTACTGTGTGTGTTCACACATATGGCATGGTGTGCTTGTGAAGATCAGAGGACAATTTAGGAGAGTCAGTTCTGTCTTTCTTCCACATGGTACTCAAGAAGTGAAATCAGGTTGTTTAGTCTTTGGAGTCAGATGTCTTTACCTGCTGTACCATCTCCACACACCAGATGATGTTCTTAAGTGAACTCCTCTGGATACTTATTGACAAGACAAGGATAGAATCAAGGAGACTAGTGAGAAGGCTTTTGTAACAGCTCAAGGTAGAATGACAGAGAAGGCTGCTCTCAGCAAAGTGGTGAGAAGGGGTCAGAGTCAGGATGTATTTGTTGATGGAATACGATGGGTTCAAGGATGACTCCCAAGTTATCAGTATGAGCAACTGGCTGAATATTGCCATTTACAGAGACAGGGAGCCACTGAGGAGGAACAGAGGGTGTGAGCATTGTTTGCTTAGACAGGCAGTTTGACTGTGGTGTTAATGACATGATACAGACTTCATTTGTAAGCACACTAATAGGGATGGCAAAAAAGATATATATCTATACTTCAGACCATTAAAATATGCGTCTGAGGAGCTGCAGAGATGACTCAGTGGTTAAGAGCACTGACTGCTCTTCCAAAGGTCCTGAATTCAAACCCCAGCAACCACATGGTGGCACACAACCATCCGTACTGAGATCTGACACCCTCTTCTCGTGTGTCTGAAGACAGCTACAGTGTACTTATTTATAATAAACAAATCTTTGGGCTGGAGCAAGCAGGGACTGAGGGAACAAGGTTGACTGGAGTTAGCAGGGTTGGCCAGAGAGAGCAGAGGTCCTAAATTCACATCCCAGCAACCACATGAAGGCTCACAACCATCTATACAGTTACAGTGTACTCATATACAGAAAATAAATAAATAAGTAAATAAATAAATAAATATTAAAAGAAATATGTCTGAAGTTCAAGATGGAGACAGGGCTGGATGCACTCAGAAGTCGCCAGTACATGCATTAATTCTAGTTAATCTAACATTTATATGGTTAAAAATTATAAATAAATACAAAAGCAGAGAGTAATAGAGGGAATATCTCTGTACCTTCTTTTATCCCTTGTTAATATCTCTTAATTTAGGTCGGGTAAGATGGAGCAGTCATTTAAAAGTGGTTGCCGAGCAAACCTGACCAGCTGACTTATACTGTCAGATTCCAGGTGGAAGGAGAGACCGACTCCAGCAGGCTGTCTCTGACCTCCACATGTGCCCTGAAACCCAGACTCACATTCCATCTCTATGATTTCTCCCATCTCTCCCATCTACTCTTCCCTGGGTTCAAAGTATTTTAAAGCAAAATCCCATATTATGACCCATAAATACTTGTCAGTTAAAGAGAAGAATCATATAAACTGGCTGTTGGGCATGGGTCTTTAATACTGGCACTCAGGAGATGAAGGATCTGAAGTTCAAGATCAACCTTGGCTAAAAAGTGAATTTGAGGTTAGCTTGGGATTCAAAAAACAGTGGATGAAAAAACAAAACAAAGAACCTAACTTGGGTTTAGAAATATTCTATTTACTGGAGACTTAATGCAAAAGTTTGATGAAAATTGGTACAAAGGTATTTGGAGAAACTGGGTATAGTGACCCATGCCTTTAAACATAGGGTTTTGGGGAACAGAGTCAGGCAAATCTCTGTTTCTGAATATAACCTAGTCTACACAGTGAGTTCCAGGACATCCAGTGTTACATTGTAAGGCTTTATGGTGTCTGGGTTGCAGGGATTGGAGGTTGGGGAGGGTTGATTTAGAGAGATTGCTCAGTGGGAAAGAGCTCTTATCTGCTCTTACAGAGAAGTGAAGAGACTTGCCAAGCCATCTGCAACTCCAGAAAATGGTCCCATGGCATATGTGAATGACATAAATACAGTGGTACTCTGCACCCATTTTGGACTCTTGAGACACAACTTGACTGCAAAAGGTCATCTCTGTCTTCAAAGACCACTTTTGTCTCCTGCTCATGCAAACAGCCTCTCCCTCTCTCCTCCTACCTTGGGAAAGGTTCCTAGTCTGTAAGATAGGCATGCTTGCTTATTCTCTAAAATAAACCTGCCTGCACTTTGAGTCCAGTCTCCTAACTTATTTTTCCTCATGATTTCTTAACATGGTACTCAATCCTGGGACAGGAGCACAGAGAAGCGTGCCATCTTTCAACTCAGGGAGCATGTGTAGCGGCAGTGCATCTGTGGGTAACCCTTGGAGACTGCCTGAAGAGTCCATGAGTTAGTTCTACCTGTCACTGAACCTCCCCTACTTTCTCCTACTCATCCTTCTTCTGTCAGCCCCCTGCATTGAGTATGTTGATTGCCTGGGACAAGTTCTTGATTGTCCACACTATGGGTTCTAGCATGGGCAACTCTCCAAACATTTGTTGGGTTTCTTCCTCCAACTGGCCCCTAGACCATCCACTGGGCTTCCACCTTTCTCTCCCTCTCACTTTCAGACATCCAACATGAGGCCATCTTCTGACTGTGAGATAATAAGTGTCTTCTGTCTCAAAGATTGCTTCTGGACTCTTTCATCTGCTCTGTATTCAAACTTTCTCTCCAAGAGAGGATCACCAGTCTCTGGTAAAGTCTAGAAATGCCCCATCCCAAAAATGACTAACTTCTCACCCCTCCTGGCTTCTCAGAATTTAGTTTCAGGATTTAAACTCAAGACTTAGAACTTTGCTGCAGCTGCCTTAACTGCTGTGCTAGTTGGTTTTGTGTGTCAACTTGACACAGGCTAGAGTTATCACAGAGAAAGGAGCTTCAGTTGGAGAAGTGCCTTCCTGAGATCCAACAGTGGGGCATATTCTCAATTGGTGATCAAGGGGGAAGGGCCCCTTGTGGGTGATACCATCCCTGGGCTGGTAGTCTTGGGTTCTATAAGAGAGCAGGCTGAGCAAGCCAGAGAAGCAAGCCAATAAGTAATATCCCTCCATGGCCTCCGCATCAGCTCCTGCTTCCTGACCTGCTTGAGTTCCAGTCCTGACTTTCTTTAGTGATCAACAGCAATGTGGAAGGTATTAGCTGAATAAATCCTTTCCTCCCCAACTTGCTTCTTGGTCATGATGTTTGTGCAGAAATAGAAACCCTGACTAAGACAAATTGGTACCAGAAGTGGGGTATTCATGTGAGAACTTGACCATGTCTTGGGGAGGACTGTGGAAGGACTTTGTAACTTTAGGATAGAAGATCCATTCCTTGTTAAGAGCTCTGTGGGATGTTATGTACGAGCTTGGGAGATAAAGTTGAGAACAACGTAGAAGATGGAGACCTGGCTTGTGAAATTTCAGGGGGAAGATTAAAGACTCTTACCAGGGTCATGTTTTGATTGGGAAAATTCTGTGGTTTTGGTCAGCTGGGGCTGAAGAATCAGCTGTGATTAACAAGAAACCACAACCACTAAAGCAAACCTTTGTGTTACTGGGACTATTGATGCTGGTTATCTGGAGCTAAGAAATTATCGGTGATTAAGAAGAGACCAGCATCACTGAGGTGAAATCTTCTAGGAAGTGTTTTCTGAGAGCACAGAGGCTGTGTTCCAGAGATAGCTACAGTTATATTTTGTGCTGTGGCTGGACTTTGTAATGTGTAAGAGTCACTCAGGTGGTACTGTTTTGAAGGCATGAAGGAGGTCATGAAGAGTAGCTGAGGCTGGGCACTGTGAGAGGCCGAGGAAGGCCATTGGTGGAGTTGCAACCTCAGTTGCAATTGATGACCCAGGACTGAAGGGGTCATGCACAGGAGTTGAGGCTTGGCACCATGAAGAGAGCCTATGAGAGGTTATTGGTGAAGCCTAGTTACAGTGGAAGACAGCAGTGTTTTGGAGATGCCAGTGCCATGAGGTGACCACCAAGAACAGCAGCAGTGGAGTACAGGCAGCTGGAGCCTAGAAGACAAGGTGTGTGCTACAAAGGGCAAGGCTGGAGAAGTCACCCAAGCCCTTTGGATCCCAGACATTGAACCATTGGAGTTTGAGTTTTGCTTTTGATTGTGACTGTGCCGTGATATTTTTCCCTCTTTAAGGAAGAAAGTATTTAGTGGAGCCCACAGTTAAGAGACTGAATTTTTAAAGATTTTGAATTTTAAAAGATATTGGACCTTTTAAAGGGATTGAATTTTTAATATGTAAAGACTGTGGGACTTTTAAAGTTATTTAGATCTTGGGGATGAATAAGAAAGTAAGGGTTGAGGCTTAATAGTGATGTTTTTGTGTGTCAAGTTGACAAGGGATCAATTGTGCTGGCTGGTTTTGTGTGTCAACTAGACACAGGCTGGAGTTATCACAGAGAAAGGAGCTTCAGTTGGGGAAGTGCTTCCATGAGATCCAACTGTAGGGCATTTTCCCAATTAGTGATCAAGTGGGGAGGGCCCCTTGTGGGTGGTACCATCCCTGGGCTGGTAGTCTTGGGTTTTATAAGAGAGCAGGCTGAGCAAGCCAGAGGAAGCAAGCCAGTAGAAACATCCCTCTGTGGCCTCTGCAACAGCTCCTGCTTCCTGACCTGCTTGAGCTCCAGTCCTGACTTTCTTTGGTAATCAACAGTGATGTGGAAGGTATAAGCTGAATAAATCCTTTCCTCCCCAACTTGCTTCTTGGTCATGATGTTTGTGCAGGAATAGAAACCCTGACTAAGACAACTACTAAGCATTTTTACTTCAGCATGTGTCCCTGTGAGACAGGTCAGGTCCACAGAGGCTCTTCAGCATTATGCTGAAAGAAAAGGTTCTATGGAAAAGAAGACAAGAGTAAGCCTTGTGGTGAAACTGGGGAAGAGAAATTTGATTTTCATGCAGGGCCCCACACATGCTCATACAGACACAAAATAGATACATAAAATATAATAAAAACATAGGGCTAAGAGGTAGTTTGTTGGTTAAGCATAGTCAAAACTTTTACCTTAGCTGCCAGAACCCACAGCCATGTGTTCCTGGGAAGCCAATCCTTTCTTCTAGCCTTGTGGATACAAAGCTTGCACATGGTGTTTATACACACATGTAGGCAAACATGCAAATACATAAAATTAAATAAATGGATCATTTTTAAACTTTAATAAAAACAAACAAAAGGATAATAGGCTCAGAAATAGGTAGACAGCTTGTCACTAAAGTGTTTGCTGGGAGGCAAATGGAGGGAGGGTCTGGGTGGGAGAGGAGAGGGAATGAAAGGAGCAGGAACAGGCATGGGGATGATAGGAGAGAAGCCCAGAGGGCCAGGAGAATGGATAGAAATATGCAGCACTGTGTGTTGAGGGGGGATGGGCGGAATCACTAGAAAGTCCCAGACACCAAGAATGTGGGAGGCTACCAGGACCCAGTGGAGATGACATTAGACAAAATGCCCAACATCGGGGGAGGTAGAACCTGAAGAGGTCACCTTCAGTAGATAGACATAGTCCCCAGTTGAGGCATGGGGCCACCCACCCATATCAAATCTTTAACCCAGAATTGTTCCTGTCTAAAGGAAATGCAGAGACAAAATGGAGCAGACTGAAGGATAGAGAGACCTCCCCACCTTGGGATCCAACCCATGCTTAGACACCAAACTCCAACATTATTGCTGATGCAAGATGTGCTTGCAGACAGGAACCTAGCATGGCTGTCTTCTGAGGGGCTCAGCCAGCACCTGATTGAGACAGATGCAGATACTTAGAGCCAATCATTGGACTGAGCCTGGGGAACCCTATGGAAGAGTTTGGGAAAGGACTGAAGGAGCTGTAGGGATTGCAACCCCACAGGAAGAAAAACAGTATCAATTAACTTGACCCCCTCAGAGCTCCCAGAGACTAAGCTACCAACCAAAGAGTGTACATTGACTGGTCCGTGCCCCTGCCTCTGTCCTGACTACCACTATATATGAAACAGAGCATTGCCTTGTCTGGCCTCAGTGGGAGGGGATGTGCTTCGTCCTGTGGAGGCTTGATGCCCCAGAAAAGGGGGATGGTAGAGGTATGAGGTGGGAGTGGGAGAATGGGTTGAAGGAGAGGGAGAATGGGGTGGGAGGCTCAAGAAGGGGGACCAGAAAGGGAGACATTTGAAATGTAAACAAATAAAATCATTAATTTTAAAAAGTAAAAATAGTCTTCCTGTTTGCACCTGTGCCCAGAGCTGACCCAGGGCTCCAGCTCTCCACCCATTCCTACAAAACCCAGAGGAAGATTGATTCCCAGGAGCTCTGAAACACCAGGATCTCAGGTGAAGCCCCAACCTCTGCCCCAACACCCAGAATAACTGAGACACAGACACACAGACACACACACACACACACACACACACACACACACAGGAACCAGGGACTCAGGAACCCCTTCCCAGCCAGAGGCACACACTCCTTCCAGTTTGCACCTGAACCAAGAGCAGACCCAGGCATTCCTGCAACACCAAGAGAAAGCTTGACTCCCAGGAGCTCTGACTCACTCAACACCCAGTGTAACTGGGACGGACACACACCCCCGAACCCGGGAACTCAGAAATCCCCACTCAGCCAGAGGCACATGTTCCTTCCATTTTGCACCTATGCCCAGAGTACACTCAGGGCTCCAGCTCTACACCCACTTCTACAATACCCAAAGGAAGATTGACTCCCAGGAGCTCTGGCACATCCAGGATCTCAGAATAACAGGATCCCAGAATCACAAGATCGCAGAGACAGCTGGACTTCCAGGAGTTCTGCCACAACCAGGCTCATAGGAGAAACAGGTTTCAGTCAGACAGCAAGGCCACTTAGCATTTGAGATAACCAGATGGTGGGAAGCAAGCATAAGAATGAAACAAAGAGAAACCAAGGTTACTTGGCATCATCAGACCAAGTTCTCCCACCGCACCAAGCCCTGGATACCCTAACACACCTGAAAAGCAAGATTTAGATCTAAAATCCCATCTCATGAAAATGATAGAGGACTTTAAGAAGGACATAAATAACTTCCTTAAAGAAATAGAGGACAGACACGCACCTGGAAGGAGTCCCGCAGCCTCCACCATCTTTGCTCCGGTGACAAACCAGACAGGGACAACCAGGTACACAGAGATATGCCGAGTATAACATTGCTTGCAACACAGCCAACTAGGGTTCCACCTGTGCCCAAGAGCTAGGTAGCTCTGCGTCATCTAGGCACCAGCCCTGCCATGGGATGTTTGCCCTGCAGGGTGACCCGCAATTGGAGGGGGTCCCACAGCTTCGACCATCTTTGCTCCAGTGATGGATCAGACAGGGACAACCAGGTACACAGAGATATCCCCAGTATAACATCACTTGGGGCAAGGCACACCAGGGCTCCAACAGCACCCAGGAGCAGGGCAGCCCCTCAACAATCTGTGCCAGGGGAAATCCATTCATCAAGGGGTGCAGAAATAGCCTTGCAGGGTCATAGGAGGTTCAAGCACCAGCCAGTGACAGCAGGACCAACTGACACCAGAGATAACCAGATGGCAAAGGGCAAACAGGAATGTTACTAACAGAAATCAAGGAAATACGGCACCATTTGAACCCAACTCTCCAACAACAGCAAATCCTGGATACCCCAACATACCAGAAGGGCAAGATTTGGATTTAAAATCACATCTCATGATGTTATTAGAGGATTTCAAGAAGGACATAAATAAATCTATTAAGAAGTACAGGAGAATATGAATCAACAGGTAGAAGCCCTTACAAAGGAAACACAAAAATCGCTTAAAGAACTTCAGGAGAATATAGATCAACAGATAGAAAACCATAATGAGGAAACACAAAAATCACTTAAAGAAATACAGAACTTGGGTCAACAGGTAGAAATTCTGAAAGAGGAAACACAAAAATATCTTAAAGAAATACAGGAAAACACAAACAAACAAGTAAAGGAACTGAGCAAAACCATCCAGGATCTAAAAAAGGAAGTAGAAACAACAAAGAAATCATAAAGGAAGACAACTTTGGAGATAGAAAACATTGGGAAGAAATCAGGGGTCATAGATGCAAACATCAACAATAGAATACAAGAGATGGAAGAAAGAATCTCAGTTACTGAAGATACCATAGAAAGCATTGACTCAACAATCAAAGAAAATGCAAAATGCAAAAAGCTCCTGAGCCAAAACATCCAGGAAATCCAGGACACAATATAGAAGAGAGCAAAGATTTCCAACTTAAAGGGCCAGTGAATATTTTCAACAAAATTATAGAAGAAAACGTACAAGAAGGCTAAAGAACTCCAAACAGACTGGACCAGAACAGAAATACCTCCCGTCACATAATAATCAAAACATCAAATGTACTAAACAAAGAAAGAATATTAAAAGTAGTAAGAGAAAAGGGCCAAGTAACATACAAAGGAAGACCTATCCAAATCACATCAGACTTCTCACCAGAGACTTTGAAAGCCAGAAGATCCTGGGCAGATCTCATGCAGACACTAAGAGAACACAAATGCCAGCCTAGACTAATATACCCAGCAAAACTCTCAATCACCATAGATGGAGAGACCAAGATATTCCATGATAAAATCAAATTTTCACAATATCTTTCCACAAACCCAGCCCTGCAAAGGATAATAGGTGGAAATCGCCAATACAAGGAGAGAAACAACACCCTGGAAAAAATGAGATAATAACCTTCTTGCATGAAACCCAAAAGTAGATAACCACTCAAACATAAAGATAGCGTCAAGAATAGCAGGTGGAAATAATCACTATTCCTTAATCTCTCTTAATATCAGTGGTCTCAATTCCCCAATCAAAAGACAGAGACTAACAGACTGGATATGCAAACAGGACCCAGCATTTTGCTGCATGCAGGAACCACACCTCAATGTCAAAGACAAACACTACCTCAGAGTAAAAGGCTGGAAAACAATTTTACAAGCAAATGTTCCCAGGAAACGTGCCAGAGTAGCCATCCTAATATCAGATAAAATTGACTTTCAACCTAAAGTCATTAAAAAAGACACAGACTGATCAAAGGAAAAATCCACCAAGAAGAACTCTCAATTCTGAATATCTATGCTCCAAATGCAAGGGCACCCTCACTCATAAAAGAAACTTTACTAAAGCTCAAAGCACACATCGCACCTCACACAATAATAGTGGGTGACTTCAACACCCCGCTCTCTGAAATGGATCGTTCAGGAAAGCAGAAACTAAACAGGAACACAGTGAATCTAATTGAAGCCTTGGACCAAATGGAACTAACAGATATATAGAGAACATTTCATCCTAGAGCAAAAGAATACACTTTCTTCTCAGCACCTCATGGTACCTTCTCCAAAATCAACCATATAATTGGTCACAAATCAGACCTCAACAGATATAAGAAGATCGAACTAATCCCATGCCTCCTATCAGATCACTATGGAATAAGGGTGGTCTTCAATAAAAAAAAAAAAAAAAAAAAAAAAAACAGAAAGCCTACATACACGTGGAAGCTGAACAATGTTCTACTCAATGATAACTTGGTCAAGGAGGAAATAAAGAAATCAAAGACTTTTTAAAATTTAATGAAAATGAAGGCACAACATACCCTAATTTATGGGACAAAATGAAAGCAGTGCTAAGAGGAAAATTCATAGCCCTGAGAGCTGCCAAAAAGAAACGGGAGACAGCATACACTAGCAGCTTAATGGCACACCTGAAAGCCCTGGAACAAAAAGAAGCAAATACACCCAAGAGGAGTAGAAGGCAGGAAATCATCAAACTCGAGGCTGAAATCAATCAAGTAGAAACAAATAAAACTATACAAAGAATCAACAAAACTAGGAGTTGGTTCTTTGAGAAAATCAACAAGATAGATAAGCCTTTAGCCAGACTAGCCAGAGGGCACAGAGACAGTATCCAAATGAACAAAATCAGAAACGAAAAGGGAGAGATAACAACAGAAACTGAGGAAATTCAAAAAATCATCAGATCCTACTATAAAAGCCTGTATTCAACACAACTAGAAAATCTGGAGGAAATGGACAATTTCCTTGACAGATACCAAATACCAAAATTAAATCAAGATCAAATAGATCATTTAAATCATTCTATAACCCCTGAAGAAATAGAAGTGGTCATTGGAAGTGTTCCAACCAAAAAAGCACAGGTTCAGACGGTTTTAGTGCACAATTCTATCAGACCTTCAAAGAAGAACTAACACCAATACTCTTCAAATTATTCCACAAAATAGAAACAGAAGGAACACAACCCAACTCGTTCTATGAAGTCACAATTACGCTAATACCAAAAGCACACAAAGATCTGACAAAGAAAGAGAATCTCAGGCCAATCTCTCTTATGAATATTGATGCAAAAATACTCAATAAAATTCTTGCCAACCGAATCCAAGAACACATCAAAACGATCATTCACTACGATCAAGTAGGCTTCATCCCAGGGATGCAGGGATGGTTCAATATAAGGAAATCCATCAATGTAATCCACTATATAAACAATCTCAAAGAAAAAAACCACATGGTCATCTCATTAGATGCTAAGAAAGCATTTGACAAAATTCAGCATTCTTTCATGCTAAAGGTCTTGGAAAGATCAGGAATTCGAGGCCCATATCTTAACATAGTAAAAGCAATTTACAGCAAACCAGTAGCCAACATCAATCTGAATGGAGAGAAACTAGAAGCAATCCCACTAAAATCAGGGACTAGACAAGGCTGCCCTCTCTCTCCATATATTTTCAATATAGTACTTGAAGTTCTAGCTAGAGCAATTAGACAACAAAAGGAGGTCAAAGGGATACAAATTGGAAAGGAAGAAATCAAACTATCACTATTTGCGGACGATATGATAGTATACTTAAGCGACCCAAAGAACTCCACCAGAGAACTGCTACAGCTGATAAACAACTTCATCAAAGTGGCCAGATATAAAATCAACTCAAGCAAGTCAGTAGCCTTCCTATACTGAAAGGATAAGCAGGCTGAGAAAGAAGTAAGAGAAAAGTTACCCTTCACGATAGCCACAAACCATATAATGTATCTTGGTGTGACTCTAACCAAACAAGTGAAAGATCTGTATGACAAGAACTTCAAGTCTCTGAAGAAAGAATTTGAAGAAGACCCCAGAAGATGGAAAAATCTGCCATGCTCATGGATTGGCAGGATTAATATAGTAAAAATGACCATCTTGCCAAAAGCAATATACAGAATCAATGCGATCCCCATCAAAATCCCAACTCAATTCTTCATAGAGTTAGAAAGAGCAATTCATAAATTCATCTGGAATAACAGAAAACCCAGGATAGCTAAAACTATTCTCAATAGTAAAAGAACCTCTGGGGGAATCAGTATCCAGGACCTCAAGCTGTACTACAGAGCAATAGTGTTAAAAACTGCATGGTATTAGTACAGTGACAGGCATGTAGATCAATGGAACAGAATTGAAGACCCAGAAATGAATCCACACTCCTATGGTCACTTGATCTTTGACAAAGGAGCTAAAACCATCCAGTGGAAAAAAGATAGCCTTTTCAACAAATGGTGCTGGCTCAACTGGAGGTCAACATGCAGAAGAATGCAAATTGACCCATTCTTATCTCCTTGCACTAAGCTCAATTCCAAGTGGATCAAGGACCTCCACACAAAATCAGACACACTGAAACTAATAGAAAGGAAACTAGGGAAGAACCTTGAACATATGGGCACAGGGGAGAATTTCCTGAATAGAACTCTAATAGCTTATGCTCTAAGATCAAGAATTGACAAATGGGACCTCATTAAATTACAAAGTTTTTGCAAGGCAAAGGACACTCTCAAAAAGACAAAGTGGCAACCAACTAACTGGGAAATGATCTTTACCAACCTTACATCCGACAGAGGACTAATATCCAATATATACAAAGAACTCAAGAAGTTAAACTTCAGAGAGGCAAGTAACCCTATTAAAAAATGGGGTACATAGCTAAACAAAGAGTTCTCACCTGAAGAATATCTAATGGCTGAGAAGCACCTAAAGAAACATTCATCATCCTTAGTCATTAGGGAAATGCAAATCAAAACAACCCTGAGATTCCATCTCACACTAGTCAGAATGGCTAAGATCAAAAACACAGGAGACAGAAGTTGTTGGCGGGCAGCCAGCATGAGTACCGGTGCCTTCTACATCTCCAGCCTGCTGGAGAAGATGACGTCCAGCGACAAAGACTTCAGGTGCGCCCTACGGCGGCTCGGGATTCGTTTTCAGGGGTCTCAGCCTGTCCCGGCCGCCCCCCTGCAGACCCCTGTGGGAGCCCCTGTCCTCTTCGCCTGGGCCTGGCTGGGCCTGCTGCCTGGCGCAACAGCCCCGCCCCCAGCCTCTTCCCGCCTTTGCTGTGCTGACCTTCCAAGTCCCCCACACTGGGCGCCCCCCAGGCCCCTCAATGAAGTCCCCGTCGGCCTCTCCTTGGAACCCAGTGCAGTCCTCTTCTGACTCTCATTGAAACAGGCCCCTTCCCTGCACAACCTCCATCCAAGGCTCCATCCGAGACCCACGCTTCTACCCGGTCTCTAGGTTACCCCATCCCCCGCACCCTGTAGCCCTACCGGGCCTCCTAACCCTAACTTTACGTTCTTTCATCTCTTTCCCTTCATCCCATCCCTCTCTCCCTGGCCCCTCACCACAACCCCATCTTCTTCATTCTCCTCCTCTCCCAAGATGTTAGGTTAAGCATGGTTTAGAAGCAAAGGTTGGGGTGAGGGCTTCCTCACTCCCCCATTCTCTTCTACCCTTCTCTCCAAACACCACAGAAACACAGGAACAGAGCTGCCAAGGATGGGAATATCTTGTGTAGCCCCTCATCTTGCAGGGGAAACTGAGGTTCAGTGACAAAAGAGGGTTGTCCTAGGAACCTATATTCAGTTCTGTACCCTCAAGTTGGCAGGACACTGCACCCACTCTGAGTCTTCTGTCACATTAGTTATCCCTCCTTTTACAAACAGGGAAACTGAGATTCGGGGACATGAAGGGTCTGGGTACAATGTTAAAAGTAGGATGAGCAGAGATGGAGATGTCAGTGGGGTTCTGAATCTAGCCAGTCAGGAGGGGCCAGAAGCCTGTTTGTGTGATCTGACCCTTACTGTGTCCTGTAAATACATTCCTCAAAAATCTCTCTGCAGTCCCAAGCCCATGGTGGTCGTGGGGCTTTGGATCCTTTGCCCCAGCTTCAGATCTTGGCAGCCATCACTGACTAGATCTGTGAGTGATGGGCAAATACTCCATCCCCTCCAATCCTTAGGTACTGTCTGTGCTTTAGGTAACAGGTAGGTGCTTTGTGAATGGTTGTCCTGACTCTGTGCAGGGAAACGGGGTAGGTCCTGGTAGGGTGTTCTTGGGGCCCAGGGTCTTCCTGTTCTCAAGAAGTCTGGAGGGAGTCTTAGCTTACTCAAAGTCACATAGCATGCCAGAGCTGAGGGAATGACCCCTGGGCCTATTAGGGAGTTGGCCCTGTCATACAGGGCCTGAGAAGCCCTTTAAATCTGTCCCTGCCAGCAGCCTTGAGGACACCTAAAACCACCCAGAACATATGAGAATTGTATCTATTTTTAAAAGTCTGAATACCAGGAGGCTGAGCCTCTCCCCACCCCCTACCAGCTGTCCAGGCACCATGTGTCCTAGTGTCCTATGGTGCTGCATCTCACATGACAGGAGACCATGGCTTATGGTTCCCAGAAGGGGATGGCTGACTGGGTTTCCAGGCAAGGCACAGCAAGCCTTGGTTCCCAGTTTTATTTGGGGATCAGACTCTGACAGGTAAAGCCAGGAACTTGAGAGATATGGCAGGGATCTCCAAATCCTTTTTCAGTGACAGTGCTGTGTGAGAATTCAGGTGACCTACCTCACGCTGGTGCTTCATAACCTCTCTGAGCCTACTTGTCTCAGATTGACCTATTAAAACCCTCAAGGGGGCTGGAGAGATGGCTCAGCGGTTAAGAGCACTGACTGCTCTTCCAGAGGTCCTGAGTTCAATTCCTAGCACCCACATGGTGGCTCACAACCATCTGTAATGGGATCTGACTCCCTCTTCTGGTGCGTTTGAAGACAGTGACAGTATACTTACATATAATAAATAAATCTTTTAAAAAATATCTTTAAAAAAACCCATCAAGGATGCTGTGGGAGAGGGACAAAGAAAATCTCCATTTTATTCATGGAAAAACTGAGACTCAGGGTTAAGGAGGCACCTGGCCAAATTTTACTTCACTGATAAGACAAGTATGTTTACCTCAAACCTCGCTCTAGCTTGTCAAATTACTATCACCACCACCCCAGCACCATGACGTTTCCTCTGAGAGTGGTGTCTGCAGACCTGAGGTGTTTGAAATGCTGAGGTTTATTTGCGAATGTTGATTTCTGGATTCGGGTTTCCACAAGGCTGCTTGACTCTAAGCCAGTAGCTCTCAGCCTTCCTAACACTGCACACCTTTAATACAGTTCCTCATAATGTGGTGACCCCCAACCATAACATTATTTGGTTGCTACCTCATAACTGTAATTTTGCTACTGTTATTGTAATGTAGATATTTGATGTAGGATATCTGATATGTGACCCCCATCCCCAAAAAGGGGTCTCAGTCCACACCTCTGCTCTAAGGTCTGTTGAGCCCAGACTCTTCTGCCCTCACCCTACTCCGTTGTCAGACCTGTTGCTAAGCTTGGAGTGTCAAATGTGAACTTGCTGAGCAAGGGTATATGTGCATGCACATGTGTTGATGTGTGCGCAAGATGTATGTGTATATATTTGTGTATGTTTGTGTGTACATGTATGGAGTATATGTATTCATATATGTGTGTGTCTATGTCATGGTATGGGAGAGGGGTCTTATATGTATGTGTATATGTGAGAGGTAGTGTGTGTGTGTGTGTGTGTGTGTGTGTGTGTGTGTGTGTGTGTGTGAAAGTCTGATGAAGTGTTCTCATACATTCATTGCTACACAGGAGAAAAGTGCTGTCAAGGAGGGGTGCAAAGTCCTGAAATGACCTGTCTAGGGAAACAGTAATGCTTTGGTGTGTGTCACTCACGGTGATCAGGATCAGCCCTGAAAGAGAAACATGTTACATCAAACTCTTGATGGGTACACCAGTTGGTTTTTCATCAGATTGACACAAGCTAAAGTTACCTGAGAGGAAGGAACCATAATTGAGAAAATGGCTCCATAAGATTGGCCTAGAGATAGACTGTGGTACATTTTTTTAAATTAGTGTGGTTGATTAGGGAGTGCACAGCCTGCTGTGAGTGATGCCAACCCTGGGCAGATGGTCCTGGGGTATATAAGAAAGTAAGTCGGAAGAGTCATGGCTCTAAGTCAGTAAGCAGCATTCCTCCATGGCCTCTGTCTCAGTTCCTGCTTCCAGGCTTTCAGTGATGGACTGTGGTGTGGAAGTGTAAACTGAAATAAACCCTTTTCTTTCTAAAAAAAAAAAAAAAAAGAAGAAGAAGTTGTTGGCGAGGATGTGGAGAAAGAGGAACACTCCTCCTCTGCTGGTGGGATTGCAAGCTGGTACAACCACTCTGCAAAGCAGTCTGGCGGTTCCTCAGAAAACTGGGCATGACACTCCCGGAGGATCCGGCTATACCACTCCTGGGCATAAACCCAGAGGCTTTACCTGCATACAATAAGGACACATGCTCCACTATGTTCATAGCAGCCTTATTTATAATAGCCAGAAGCTGGAAAGAACCCAGATGTCCCTCAATGGAGGAATGGATTCAGAAGATGTGGTATATTTACACAATGGAATACTACTCTGCAGTTAAAAACAATGAATTCACGAAATTCCTAGGCAAATGGTCAGAACTGGAAAATATCATCCTTAGTGAGGTAACCCAATCACAAAAGAACACACTAGGTATGCAGTCACTGATAAGGAGATATTAACCCAGAATCTCGGAATATCCTAGACACAATTCGCATATCAATAGATTTCCAAGAAGATGGAAGGAGAGACCCCTGGTCCTGGAAAGACTGGATGTAGGGAAATGCCAGGACAGAGAAGCGAGAGGGGGTTGAATGGGGAAAAGAGGGAGGGAAGGGGGCTTATGGGACTTTCAGGGAGGGAGGAAATGGGAAAGGGGAAATGATTTGGAATGTAAATAAAAAAACTTAGAACAAAACAATAATAAACTTATGATTGGATTTAAAAAATAAATAAATAAAATTTTGGTTTATTTTCTTGTTAAAAAAAAAGAATATCAATGCTTGACAAAGTTATCATTGAGTAGAGCATTGTTTAGCTTTCATGTGTATGTGGCCATTCTACTGTTTTTGGTGAAGACAAGCCTTAGTCCATGGTGTTCTCATAGGATGCATGGGATTATTTCAATCTTCTTGTATGTGTTGAGGCCTGTTTTGTGACCAATTATATGCTCAATTTTGGAGAAGGTACCATGAGGTGTTGAGAAGAAGGTATATTCTTTTGTTGTAGGATGAAATGTTCTATAGATATCAAATCCATTTTGTGCATAACTTCTGATAGTTACACTGCATCTATGTTTAGTTTGTGTTTCCATGATCTGTCCATTGCTGAGAGTGAGTTGTTGAAGTCTCCCACTATTATCCTGTGAGGTGCAATGCAATTTGCCTAGGAATTTCGTGAATTCATTGTTTTTACTAATGCTTTGAGCATTAGTAAAGTTTCTTTTATGAATGTGGGTGCCCTTGAATTTAGAGCATAAAATTGCAAAGCTTCTGTAAGGCAAAAGACACTGTTATTAGGACAAAATGGCAACCAACAGGTTGGGAAAAGATCTTCACCAATCCTACATCCAGTAGAGGGTTAATATCCAAGAACTCAAGAAGCTAGACTCCAGAGAACCAAATAACCCTATTAAAACATGAGATACAGAGCTAAACAAAGAATTCTCAATGAGGAATCTCAAATGTCTGAGAAGCACTTAAAGAAAGGTTCAACATCCTTAGTCATCAGGGAAATGCAAATCAAAATGACCCTGAGATTCCACCTCATACCAGTCAGAATGGATAAGATCTAAAATTCAGGGGACAACAGACGCTGGTGAGGATGTGGAGAAAGAGGAACACTCCTCCATTGCTGGTGAGATTGCAAGCTGGTACAACCACTCTGGAAATTAGTTTGGTGATTCCTCAGAAAATTGGAGATAGTTCTACCTGAGGACCCAGCTATACTACTCTTGGGCATAGACCCAAAATATGCTCCAACATATAACAAGGACACATGCTCCACTATGTTCATAGCAGCCATATTTATAATAGCCAGAATCTGGAAAAAACCCAGATGTTATTCAATAGTTGAATGGATACAGAAAATGTGGTACATTAACACAATGGAGTACTACTCAGCTATCAAAAACGACTTTATGAAATTCTTAAGCAAATGGATGAAACTAGAAAATATCATCCTGAGTGAGGTAACCCAGTCACAAAAGAACACACATGGTATGTATGCACTCATAAGTGAATGTTAGAAAAAAAAATAAAAAAGCTCAGAATACCCACGATACAACTCATACCATATGATGCTGAAGAGGAAGGAAGACCAGGGTATGGATGCTTCAGTCCTACTCAGTGGGAGGAAGAAAATAATCACAGGAGATTGAGGGAAGGAGGGATCTGGGAGAGAGAGAGGAGGGAGAGGGAGAAGGGGGCCAGGATCAGGTGTGGGAGGAGATGGGGAGAAGTACAGAGGGTCAGGAAATTGAACAGTGTATAGCAGTGGGGGATGGGGAATTAGGGGGGTAGCCACTAGAAAGTTCCAGATGCCAGGAACCCAAAAGGCTCTCAGGACACAACAGGGATGACATTTTCTGAAATATCCAACAAAGGAGAGAGAGAACCTGTAGAGACCATATCTAGTGGATAGGCACAGAGCCTAGTTGAGGGGTGGGGCCACTCACACCCATCTCAAAAATATTAATCCAGAATACAGGAATTTGTGTAAGACAGAAAGCCCAGTTCTTAGGCTGAGAAGTGACCCAAATACAAGAAGTTTTAAAGTGTCTATTGAGAAGCCATGTGTAGTAGTGATCCAAGTTTGCAGGAGGCTGATGCAGGTGGATCTCTGTGAGTTAGAGAGATGGGGGGTGGGGGGAGACGAAGAGAGAGAGAGAGAGAGAGAGGGAGATAGGGGCGGAGAGAGAGAGAGAGAGAGGAGTTGGGAACCAGTTAGTCGCGTTTTGATCATTTGAGGTTTCTGGAGCCTGTGAGATCTTGGTGCTATAGATGTGCAGGAGAATGGGGGACATGATTTTCAGGAGTGGATTGCCAGGAGCTGTTTTTAAGGAAGATTCCAAATGATGCCAATGTAGCAGTCATTATGGTAAGGATAAAAGGGGAACAGTGGTAGGAGTTCTTTTTTTTTTTAATTAGATAAAGTCTTTATTTACAATTCAAATGTTGTCCCCTTTCCTGGTTCCCCCACACACACCCAAAAATCCCCTAACCCATCCCTGCTCATCAATCCACCCACTCCTGCTTCCCTGTCCTGGCATTCCCCTATACTAAGGCATTTAGCCTTCTCGGGTCCAAGGGCCTCTCCTCCCTTTGATGTCCAACAAGGCCATCCTCTGCTGCATATGCATCTGGAGCCATGAGTCCCTCCGTGTGTACTCTTTGGTTCGTGGTTTAGTCCCTGGGAGCTCCAGGAGTACTGGGTGGTTCATATTGTTGTTCCTCCTATGACGCTGCAAACCTCTTCAACTTCTTGGGTCCTTTCTCTAGCTCCTCCAATGGGGACCCTGTGCTCAGTTCAATGGTTGGTTGAAAGTGTCCCACTCAGTATTTGTCATGCACTGGCAGAGCCTCCCAGGTGACAGCTATATCAGGCTCCTATCAGCAAGTCCTTGTTAGCATCCACAATAGTATCTGGGTTTTGTAACTGTATATGAGATGGATCCCTAGGGAGTGCAGTCTCTGTATGGTCTTTCCCTCAGTCTCTGCCCCACATTTTGTCACTGTATCTCCTTCTGTGGGTATTTTGTTCCCCCTTCTAAGAAGAACCAGAGTATCCATACTTTGTTCTTCCTTCTTCTTGAGCTTCATTTTGTTTGTGAATTTTATCTTGGGTATTCCAGGCTTCTGGGCTAATATCCATCAGTGAGTGCATACCATGCATGTTCTTTTGTGATTGGGTTACCTCACTCAGGATACTTTCTAGTTCCATCCATTTGCTTAAGAATTAGTAGGAGTTCTTATATTTTTAGTTCTCATATTTGGATAAGGTTCAAAGTAAATAGGAACAAAATCATTGAACAGAAATGAGACAGTTGTTGAAGAAGAAAAAGCTCTTCTCTGCTAAGGCACAGCTGAGAGAAGAGGCACAGTTCAATCTCTTGAAAACACTAAAATTGTCACCTCTATGTCCTTACATACGTAAGCATTACATACATACATACATACATACATACATACATACATACATACATACATACATGGGAGCATCGCATAAGATCAGTTAGAGGACGGGAGAGAAGCTTCTGGTCTGTGATAAGCACTGAATAAACACATGTCAGCAATATTTTTGCTGCAGTGAATGCTCAGGCTGTGGCACTAGACAGGAACATGGTCACTTGGGTCCCCGCAAGGCACCTAATTGCCAGCCATGGGTGTATGTCACTAAGTTAAGATGGTGGCTCCTGTCTTTCTGTCTGTCTGTCTTCTGTCCTAGTGTTGCAATGCTGGGTGGCTAGAGAGTCAGGATCCACAGTCAGAATCATGCCACTAACTGTCATGCTCTTGTATGAGACAGGTGAGTGAGGAGTAGATGGTCACAGGTCAGGTGTCCCTCTTCTTTCCCACCTGGGATCACATCTGCCAAACCAGGGAAAGAAAGGCCAGTATTGGGGATTTGCAGGCTGCTCTGCACCGGAGGGAAGGCAGCCAGGTGTCTTTGGTGAGATCTCAGGGAGAGCTGTGCACTGCTGGGTTTATGCTGTCTTTGTTAAATTCTAGCAGCTGTGGCATCAGCCTGCAGCATCTCAAAGTCGGTTAAGCCGGTCCCTGCAGAGCTGGGCATCACACTCAGGCTTCCATTCCTTCACATTTGAACAGCGATCTACCAGGCACCTGCATGTCCTTCACACAGTTATTTCAGAGCACCTGCTCCACCTGAGCATGAAGCAGACTGAAGAACTTGAAATTGGACTAGGAACTTGTGAGGAAAAGGGGAGCAGACTGTGCCTACTTTACATTTGTAAAGAACTGTTCTCAGCCCATTAGAATAGCCAGTGCCTTTAGGTCTACCTGATGTATGTGACAAGTTCCAGGTCAGCCAGAGCTACCCATAAATAATAATATACATTTATTGAAAATTAAAACGGGCGCCTGGCAGAAGGACCCACGCACTGGGCGGGAGCCTACCAGCGTCCCTTCCGCGACTTCTGTTCCCGTACTGGACAGAAGAGACAGGTACCCAGGTTCCCCCCCAATATAACATCGCTCGGGACACGACCTGTTGGGGCTTCCATCTGGTCCCAAGAACGGGACAGCACTGTGGTCCTCTGCAGGGTGGCCAGCGCCACCGAGAGTGTGCAGGGTGCACTCCGCCATCTTTGCTCCAGTGTCCGGGTGGTTGGGACTGCCAGGCTCGGAGACAGACGGGCATAATATCGCTTGGGTCTCGGGCGGCTTGTGTGTACGCTGCTCGCAGGAGCTGGGAAGATCTGCAGTGACCAGCACGCCAGCTCTGCTGTGGGACTTCTGCCTTGCAGAGGGACGCCCCCTTCCCCCAACTCTGGGAGAAATCACACACCCCTGCACAGGGCAGGAGCATACCAGCCTCCCTTTGGCGACCTCTGCTCCGGGAATCCATTACGCTGAGCCTTTGGATGTGCAGGGACTCCCCATTATAACATCACTTGGGGCAAGGCACATCAGGGCTCCAAAGTCACTCAGGAGCAGGGCAGGCCCCAGAAATCGGTGCCAGGGGAATCCTGGTAAGCCAGGGGGGCCAGAAGTAGCATTGCAGGCTCACAGGAGGTCCAACCAACAGCCAGTGACAGCAGGACCAACTAACATCAGAGGTAACCAGATGGCAAAAGGCAAACGTAGGAACGTTACCAACAGAAATCAAAGTAATATGGCACCATCCGAACCCAACTCTCCAACAGCAGCAAGTCCTGGATACCCCACCACACCCGAAAGACAAGGTCTGGATTTAAAATCACTTCTCATGATGCTATTAGAGGATCACAAGAAGGACACAAATAAATCAAATAAAGAATTACAGGAGACCATGAATCAACGGTTAGAAGCCCTTACAAAGGAAACACAAAAATCGCTTAGAGAAATGCAGGAGAACATGGATCAAAAGATGGAGGCCCACAAGGAGACAACACAAAAATCGCTTACAGAAATCAATCAAAGGGTAGATGTACTTTCAAAGGAATCACAAAAACTGCATAAAGAAATGCAGAAGAATATGGGTCAACAGACGGATGCCCATAGGGAGGCAACACAAAAAGTGCTTAAAGAAATGAATCAATGGATAGATGCCCTTACAAAGGAAACACGAGATCTGCTTAAAGAAATGCAAGAGACGATGGATCAACAGATGGAATCCCATGAGAAGGAAACACAAAAATCGCTCAGAGAAATGCAGGAGAACTTGGGTCAACAGGCAGAAATCCTGAAAGAGGTAACGCAAAAATACCTTAAAGAAATACAGAAAAATACAAACAAACAAGTGAAGGATCTCAGCAAATCCATCCAAGATCTAAAAAAGGAAGTAGAAACAACTAAGAAATCACAAAGGGAGACAACTTTGGAGATAGAAAACCTTGGGAAGAAATCAGGAGTCATAGATGCAAACATCAACAATAGAATACAAGAGATGGAAGAAAGAATCTCAGGTGCTGAAGATACCATAGAAAGCATCGACTCAACAGTCAAAGAAAATACAAAATGCAAAAAACGTGTAACCCAAAACATCCAGGAAATCCAGGACACAATGAGAAGACCAAACCTAAGGATTATAGGTATAGATGAGAGTGAAGACTTGCAACTTAAAGGGCCAGTAAACATCTTCAACAAAATTATGGAGGAAAACTTCCCTAACCTAAAGAGAGAGATGCCGATGAACGTACAAGAAGCCTACAGAACTCCAAACAGACTGGACCAGAACAGAAATACCTCCCATCACATAATAATCAAAACACCAAATGTACTAAACAAAGAAAGAATATTAAAAGCAGTAAGAGAAAAGGGCCAAGTAACATACAAAGGAAGACCTATCCGAATCACTTCAAACTTCTCACCGGAGACTATGAAAGCCAGAAGATCCTGGGCAGATCTCATGCAGACACTAAGAGAGCACAAATGCCAGCCTAAACTACTATACCCAGCAAAACTCTCAATTACCATAAATGGAGAGACCAAGATATTCCATGATAAAAGCAAATTTACACAATATCTTTCCACAAATCCAGGCCTGCAAAGGATAATAGGTGGAAACCGCCAATACAGGGAGAGAAACAACACCCTGGAAAAAATGAGATAGTAACTTTCTTGCATCAAACCCAAAAGTAGATAACCACTGAAACATAAAGATAGCATCAAGAATGGCAGGTGGCAATAATCACTATGCCTTAATCTCTCTTAATATCAATGGTCTCAATTCCCCAATAAAAAGACATAGACTAGCAGACTGGATACGTAAACAGGACCCTGCATTTTGCTGCATGCAGGAAACGCACCTCAGTGTCAAAGGAAAACACTACCTCAGAGTAAAAGGCTGGAAAACAATTTTACAAGCAAATGGCCCCAAGAAACAAGCCGGAGTTGCCATCCTAATATCAGATAAAATTGATTTTCAACCTAAAGTTATCAAAAAAGACACAGAAGGACACTACATACTGATCAAGGGAAAAATCCACCAAGAAGAACTCTCAGTTCTGAATATCTATGCTCCAAATGCAAGGGCACCCTCATTCATAAAAGAAACTTTACTAAAGCTCAAAACACACATCGCACCTCACACAATAATAGTGGATGACTTCAACACCCCGCTCTCTGAAATGGATCGTTCAGGAAAGCAGAAACTAAACAGGGACACAGTGAATCTAATTGAAGCCTTGGACCAAATGGAACTAACAGATATATATAGAACATTTCATCCTAGAGCTAAAGAATGCACCTTCTACTCAGCACCTCATGGCACCTTCTCCAAAATCGACCATATAATTGGTCACAAATCAGACCTCAACAGATATAAGAAGATAGAACTAATCCCATGCCTCCTATCAGATCACTATGGAATAAGGGTGGTCTTCAATGGCAACAAAAACAAAAGAAAACCCACATACACATGGAGGCTGAACAATGCTCTACTCAATGATAACTTGGTCAAGGTGGAAATAAAGAAAGAAAAAAAAAGAAAGAAATCAAAGACTTTTTAAAATTTAATGAAAATGAAGGCACAACATACCCTAATTTATGGGACACAATGAAAGCAGTGATAAGAGGAAAATTCATAGCCCTGAGTGCCGCCAAAAAGAAACGGGAGACAGCATACACTAACAACTTAATGGCACACCTGAAAGCCCTGGAACAAAAAGAAGCAAACACACCAAAGAGGAGTAGAAGGCAGGAAATCATCAAACTCAGGGCTGGAATCAATCAAGTAGAAACAAATAAAACCATACAAAGAATCAACAAAACGAGGAGTTGGTTCTTTGAGAAAATCAACAAGATAGATAAGCCCTTAGCCAGACTAACCAGAGGGCACAGAGACAGTATCCAAATTAATAAAATCAGAAATGAAAAGGGAGAGATAACAACAGAAACTGAGGAAATTCAAAAAATCATCAGATCCTACTACAAAAACCTGTATTCAACACAACTAGAAAATCTCGAGGAAATGGACAATTTCCTTGACAGATATCAAATACCAAAATTAAATCAGGATCAAATAGACCATCTAAACCGCCCTAAAACCCCTGAAGAAATAGAAGTTGTCACTGGAAGTCTTCCAACCAAAAAAAGCACAGGTCCAGATGGTTTTAGTGCAGAATTCTATCAGTCGTTCAAAGAAGACCTAACACCAATACTCTTCAAACTGTTCCACAAAATAGAAACAGAAGGAACACTACCCAACTCATTCTATGAAGCCACAATTACACTAATACCAAAAGCACACAAAGATCCGACAAAGAAAGAGAATCTCAGGCCAATCTCTCATATGAATATCGATGCAAAAATACTCAATAAAATTCTTGCCAACCGAATCCAAGAACACATCAAAACGATCATTCACTATGATCAAGTAGGCTTCATCCCAGGGATGCAGGGATGGTTCAATATAAGGAAATCCATCAATGTAATCCACTATATAAACAATCTCAAAGAAAAAAACCACATGGTCATCTCATTAGATGCTGAGAAAGCATTTGACAAATTTCAGCATCCTTTCATGCTAAAGGTCTTGGAAAAATCAGGAATTCGAGGCCCATAGCTAAACATAGTAAAAGCAATTTACAGCAAACCGGTAGCCAGCATCAACCTAAATGGAGAGAAACTTGAAGCAATCCCACTAAAATCAGGGACTAGACAAGGCTGCCCTCTCTCTCCATATATTTTCAATATAGTACTTGAAGTTCTAGCTAGAGCAATTAGACAACAAAAGGAGGTCAAAGGGATACAAATTGGAAAGGAAGAAGTCAAACTATCACTATATGCAGACGATATGATAGTATACTTAAGCGACCCAAAGAACTCCACCAGAGAACTCCTACAGCTGATAAACGACTTCAGCAAAGTGGCCAGATATAAAATCAACTCAAGCAAGTCAGTAGCCTTCCTATACTCAAAGGACAAGCAGGCTGAGAAAGAAGTAAGAGAAATGATACCCTTCACGATAGCCACAAACCATATAAAGTATCTTGGCGTGACTCTAACCAAACAAGTGAAAGATCTGTATGACAAGAACTTCAAGTCTCTGAAGAAAGAATTTGAAGAAGACCTCAGAAGATGGAAAAATCTGCCATGCTCATGGATTGGCAGAATTAATATAGTAAAAATGACCATCTTGCCAAAAATAATATACAGATTCAATGCAATCCCCATCAAAATCCCAACTCAATTCTTCGTAGAGTTAGAAAGAGCAATTCAAAAATTTATCTGGAATAATAGAAAACCCAGAATAGCTAAAACTATTCTCAATAGTAAAAGAACCTCCGGGGGAATCAGTATCCCGGACCTCAAGCTGTACTACAGAGCAATAGTGTTAAAAACTGCATGGTATTGGTACAGTGACAGGCATGTAGATCAATGGAACAGAATTGAAGACCCAGAAATGAATCCACACTCCTATGGTCACTTGATCTTTGACAAAGGAGCTAAAACCATCCAGTGGAAAAAAGATAGCCTTTTCAACAAATGGTGCTGGCTCAACTGGAGGTCAACATGCAGAAGAATGCAAATTGACCCATTCTTATCTCCTTGCACTAAGCTCAATTCCAAGTGGATCAAGGACCTCCACATAAAACCAGACACACTGAAACTAATAGAAAGGAAACTAGGGAAGAACCTTGAACATATGGGCACAGGGGAGAATTTCCTAAACAGAACTCCAATAGCTTATGCTCTAAGATCAAGAATAGACAAATGGGACCTCATTAAATTACAAAGTTTTTGCAAGGCAAAAGACACTGTCAAAAAGACAAAGCGGCAACCAACTAACTGGGAAATGATCTTTACCAACCTTACAACAGACAGAGGGCTAATATCCAATATATACAAAGAACTCAAGAAGGTAAACTCCAGAGAGGCAAGTAACCCTATCAAAAAATGGGGTACAGAGCTAAACAAAGAGTTCTTACCTGAAGAATATCTAATGGCTGAGAAGCACCTAAAGAGATGTTCATCATCCTTGGTCATTAGGGAAATGCAAATCAAAACAACCCTGAGATTCCATCTCACACCAGTCAGAATGGCTAAGATCAAAAACACAGGAGACAGCAGTTGTTGGCGAGGATGTGGAGAAAGAGGAACACTCCTCCACTGCTGGTGGGATTGCAAGCTGGTAAAACCACTCTGGAAAGCAGTCTGGCGGTTCCTCAGAAAACTGGGCATGACACTCCCGGAAGATCCGGCTATACCACTCCTGGGCATATACCCAGAGGCTTTACCTGCATGCAATAAGGACACATGCTCCACTATGTTCATAGCAGCCTTATTTAGAATAGCCAGAAGCTGGAAAGAACCCAGATGTCCCTCAACGGAGGAATGGATTCAGAAGATGTGGTATATTTACACAATGGAATACTACTCTGCAGTTAAAAACAATGAATTCACGAAATTCCTAGGCAAATGGTCAGAACTGGAAAATATCATCCTTAGTGAGGTAACCCAATCACAAAAGAACACACTAGGTATGCAGTCACTGATAAGGGGGTATTAACCCAGCATCTTGGAATACCCTAGACACAATTCGCATATCAATAGATTTCTAAGAAGATGGAAGGAGAGACCCCTGGTCCTGGAAAGACTGGATGTAGGGGAATGCCAGGACAGAGAAGCGAGAGGGGGGTGAATGGGGAAAAGAGGGAGGGAAGGGGGCTTATGGGACTTTCGGGGAGGGAGGAAACGGGAAAGGGGAAATGATTTTGAATGTATATAAAAAAAAACTTAGAAAATAAAATTAAAAAAAAAAAAGAAAAAAAAAGAAAATTAAAACGGGAATGAAAGGACCATTTGATTTCTGTCACTAGATGGTCCTGCAGACACTTCTAGTGATCCCTGAAACAAAAGCTGTGGCTGTGAGCTCTGGGGGAAAGTTGTCATTAGAAAGAAAGGGATTTTTACTCTTGACAATAGTTCTAGCTATTCTGGGTTTTCTGTTATTCCAGATGAATTTTTGAATTGCTGTTTCTAACTATGAAGAATTGAGTTGGGATTTTGATGGGGATTGCATTGAATCTGTATATTACTTTTGGCAAGATGGTCATTTTTACTATATTAATTCTGCCAATCCATGAGCATGGCAGATTTTTCCATCTTCTGAGGTCTTCTTCAATTTCTTTCTTCAGAGACTTGAAGTTCTTGTCATACAGATCTTTCACTTGTTTGGTTAGAGTCACGCCAAGATACTTTATATGGTTTGTGGCTATCGTGAAGGGTATCATTTCTCTTACTTCTTTCTCAGCCTGCTTGTCCTTTGAGTATAGGAAGGCTACTGACTTGCTTGAGTTGATTTTATATCCGGCCACTTTGCTGAAGTCGTTTATCAACTGTAGGAGTTCTCTGGTGGAGTTTTTTGGGTCACTTAAGTATACTATCATATCGTCTGCAAATAGTGATAGTTTGACTTCTTCCTTTCCAATTTGTATCCCTTTGACCTCTTTTTGTTGTCTAATTGCTCTAGCTAGAACTTCAAGTACTATATTGAAAAGATATGGAGAGAGAGGGCAGCCTCTGGGGGAATCAGTATCCCGGACCTCAAGCTGTACTACAGAGCAATAGTGTTAAAAACTGCATGGTATTGGTACAGTGACAGGCATGTAGATCAATGGAACAGAATTGAAGACCCAGAAATGAATCCACACTCCTATGGTCACTTGATCTTTGACAAAGGAGCTAAAACCATCCAGTGGAAAAAAGATAGCCTTTTCAACAAATGGTGCTGGCTCAACTGGAGGTCAACATGCAGAAGAATGCAAATTGACCCATTCTTATCTCCTTGCACTAAGCTCAATTCCAAGTGGATCAAGGACCTCCACAAAAAACCAGACACACTGAAACTAATAGAAAAGAAACTAGGGAAGAACCTTGAACATATGGGCACAGGGGAGAATTTCCTGAACAGAACTCCAATAGCTTATGCTCTAAGATCAAGAATAGACAAATGGGACCTCATTAAATTACAAAGTTTTTGCAAGGCAAAAGACACTGTCAAAAAGACAAAGCGGCAACCAACTAACTGGGAAATGATCTTTACCAACCCTACATCTGACAGAGGGCTAATATCCAATATATACAAAGAACTCAAGAAGGTAAACTCCAGAGAGGCAAGTAACCCTATTAAAAAATGGGGTACAGAGCTAAACAAAGAGTTCTTAGCTGAAGAATATCTAATGGCCAAGAAGCACCTAAAGAGATGTTCATCATCCTTAGTCATTAGGGAAATGCAAATCAAAACTACCCTGAGATTCCGCCTCACACCAGTCAGAATGGCTAAGATCAAAAACACAGGAGACAGCAGTTGTTGGCGAGGATGTGGAGAAAGAGGAACACTCCTCCACTGCTGGTGGGATTGCAAGCTGGTAAAACCACTCTGGAAAGCAGTCTGGCGGTTCCTCAGAAAACTGGGCATGACACTCCCGGAGGATCCGGCTATACCACTCCTGGGCATATACCCAGAGGCTTTACCTGCATGCAATAAGGACACATGCTCCACTATGTTCATAGCAGCCTTATTTAGAATAGCCAGAAGCTGGAAAGAACCCAGATGTCCCTCAACGGAGGAATGGATTCAGAAGATGTGGTATATTTACACAATGGAATACTACTCTGCAGTTAAAAACAATGAATTCACGAAATTCCTAGGCAAATGGTCAGAACTTGAAAATATCATCCTTAGTGAGGTAACCCAATCACAAAAGAACACACTAGGTATGCAGTCACTGATAAGGGGGTATTAACCCAGCATCTCGGAATACCCTAGACACAATTCACATATCAATAGATTTCTAAGAAGATGGAAGGAGATACCCCTGGTCCTGGAAAGACTGGATGTAGGGGAACGCCAGGACAGAGAAGCGAGAGGGGGGTGAATGGGGAAAAGAGGGAGGGAAGGGGGCTTATGGGACTTTCGGGGAGGGAGGAAACGGGAAAGGGGAAATGATTTTGAATGTTTATAAAAATAACTTAGAAAATAAAATTAAAAAAAAAAGAAAGAAAGAAAGGGATTGAGGGACAGAGGCACTAAGATTACTAGGAATTCAGGCTGCTTGTCAGCAGAGGCAGCAACAGGTATTTTTCTCAGGTTCTTAAGGGGCCTGGATTCATTAACTGTGAAGATTCATTTTCTGGATGACTCTTCATTAAAAGATTCCCTGTGTAACATTCAGATCAGTGGCCTGTTGGTTCTGAGACTCCCTGGCTTTATTCTGTAGCTGCTCAGTTGTTTTGTGTTAAAGAGAGATCACAGCCAGCCACATTCCATCGACTGTAGGAAGGAGAGTGACCCATGGGATGAGGTGTTATGATTAAAGTCATGAGAACCTGTCTGTCTTGTCCCAGTATCCTCATGTCAGATTTTAGGTGTCACAGGAGTTGCAAGCAAACACTGCAGACTTTAAACCCCAGAGATTTAAACCCCTTTCTATTTTATTTTTCTTTTGTTCTTATTTTCTTTTAAGGCAGGATTTAACTCACTGTATAGCCAAGGCTGTCTTGGAGCTCACTATGTAGTTCAGGCTAGCCTCAAATCCCCAGTGATCCCCTTGCCTCCTTGTTCTGAGTGCTGAGATTATGAGAGCTACAAATTCATGGTTCTAAAGGTAACCTCGAACTCCTAATCATCCTTCCACTTTCCAAGTTGTGGGATTACAAGAATGTACCAGGTAGAGTCCATGCCGACTTTGAACTCAAAATCCCTGTGTCTGACTTCTGGAGGGTCGTGATTAGTGGCATTATGAGGGCACACCCAGCTTTGGATTCTGTAAATCTGACACTGTTTTCACAAAACTGGGAAGTGTACAGAGGTATTTGCACAGGTAAGGACTTTAGTTCCAAGCCATTGGCCTCTGACTAATTTAAAGTCCTGTGAGGTCACCCCAGGAGTCAGTGTGCTAGGAATAGGGACACCAGCTTCTGGAAGTAGGATGGACAACCAGGAAGCAGCCCAGGAGAGAGACAGTGAGAGAACATTCTGAGGAGTAGAGGAGGTCAGGGGAGTTCAGTGTCCTGGAGGCCACTAAAGAAAAAGTCCCCTGAAGAACAAAACAAGCCAAGAGGGATGACTCACACCAGAAGCGTCCAGGCTGGGGAGGCCAAGGAAGGTAGATGGCTGCAAGTTCAAGGCCAGGGTAGGATTATACAGTCAGTAGTGAGATTGTAGTGAGCACAGTCTTGAGTGATACCCTCAAAAAGCAAACAAACAAACAACAGCACACCCCACCACCACAAACAGCAGAAAGAACGATAGCGGGTCATAGGGTGACACATTCATAGGTCGGTTATGAGCAGTCTGGAAACTGACGATTGGACTTAGCCATGTGTGTGAATGTGGACAAAAGCAGTTTGAGGCTGATCTTTTTGGAGTGGGTTAAAGAAAATCACAGAGAGGAATTAAAGTCTGGGAATCTGGACAGCACATAGGATGCTTCAGATCCCAGGGTCACTAGATCCAGGGCTTACCTTTTTAAGCCCCTGTAAATCATGACTTCTGGCCACTTTCTGGGTACACAAAGGTGGACCTGGCCAGTGTTTAATGAAAGCTTGCTTCAAATTGGGCTTTAAACTGTGGTTGTGTTCTTATTCTCCACCTGTAGGATTGACAGAAGGAAAGAAGCTCATGATGTCTCATGAGCACACCATAAAGAATCCCTCAAGTTTTTCTGCCCAGACTGCTCTTCCCTGCATCTGCATGGCTTGAATCATCATCCTGTTTCAGAGGATACTACAGGTTCGATGGAGAGGAAGGATTCATTAACCTTCAGCTGGGCATTAGGAGGAGAACTAAACCATTGTGGCCACAGACAGTCATGGTGGGGACTTGAAGGGGAAGAGCCTTCAGTTTGGAAACACAGAGGAATTCACTGGCTCTTTCAGGTTTCCAGGAATTGGGGAAGTCCCATGCCACATGACCTGTGCGTTAGAAGCCATAAAAGAACAGGTTAAAGTATCGACATATCTGTGTAGAGGCATGCCACCATCTATTGGTATCAAGCTAGAAGCTGGCTTTGTGTCTGTGATTGGAACAATTTCTGGCAGTGTGGAGAGGGTGGGAAATTATTCTGAGCAGCTAAAGATAAGATTAGTTTATTCAGTGGAATTCAGTGCTTAAATTCAAGTATTGCATGCAAAGTTCATATATTACAAGTAGAGAAGGTAAAAAGAAAGGATTCCTAATGAGCCAAGGTTTGAAAGGCTAAAGTTTATTGGCCAAGTGAAGACTCCCTTGGAATTATGGGAGTACACCACCATGCCCAGCCTTCCTAAGCCCCAAGGTGGTTTTGGTGTTATTATTGTGCTTGAAAAGATTTATTTCTATGTGTATGAGTGTTTTGCCTGCATGTGTAAGTGCACTGCATATGTGCCTAGTGCCAGCAGAGGCCAGAAGATGGTATTGGAGCCCTGGAACTGGACTTTTAATGGCTATTAACCACCATCTGGGTATTTGGGACAGAAACCTGGGTCTTCTGCAAAAGACTCGAGTGTTCTTATCCGTCAAGCCATCTCTCTAGGCCCAAGCTTAAATGTACTGCTTTTGTGGCTAAGCTGCAAGTTTTTGTAATTTTTCTCAGCTATTCATTTCTTTTCAGTACTGTGGGTTGGTCCCTGGGCCTCACATGTCCTAGGCAAGCACTCTCCCACTGAGCTATGCCCTCAGCCCTATATTTTAAAAGTGATTCTGCTCCCAGTTTTCACTGCAGAGCTGATTTAAATGCAGCTAGAACCTGGCTTAGTGGTACACACCTGTAATCCCAGTCCTTGGGAGTGAAGGCCAGAGGATCAGGCACTAGCCTCAGCTACTTGAGATAGGGTCTTTCTATGTGACCTTGGCTGGTCTGGAACTTACTGTGTAGACCAGGCTGGCTTTAAACATGAAGCAATCCTGCCTCTGTCTCCCAGTGAGGGATGACAGCTGTACCTTACGACTCCTGGCTTTTACCCACAGTCTTGAATAGATCACCATAGTCATAAAACTATCCATGTACATTTCCACACACTGTTCCTGGTGATGACAGCAGCTGAACAAGCAATTCTTCCATTAAAGGTCACAAAAATAGTCACTTGCACTGGGCTGTTTGCCAGAAGATATTTGTATAGTGTCTATATCTACTTACTGATCTAGATTTGGAGGTGCCATTGGAGGACCGGCTGATGAGTTTCTCAGCTCAAATGTGAGCTCTTTAGACACACTTTGCCTTTAGAGAAATGTCTATGCTTCTTTCTTCTTCTTTTTTTTTTTTTTTTAAAGTACGGGGTCTCTCATTTCTCAGTCTGGCCTTAAGCTCTCATTATAGCTGAGGATGACCTTAAGTATTAAGCCATCCACTGACTGATCTTCATCTTCATCTTAATGGCTTTAAAATGAAGGTTAGCCAGTGATGGCTATGGTTGGCTCATGTTTTGTTTTGTTTTGTTTTGTTTTTTTGGGTTTTGTTTTTTGTTTTTTGTTTTTTTGGTTTTTCGAGATAGGGTTTCTCTGTGTAGCCCTGGCTGTCCTGGAACTCACTTTGTAGACCAGGCTGGCTTCGAACTCAGAAATCCTCCTGCCTCTGCCTCCCAAGTGCTGGGATTAAAGGCGTGCGCCACCACCGCCGGCTGGCTCATGTTTTTAATCCCAGCACAGACACCGAAGCAGGAGGGGCTTCAGGAGTTCAAAGCCAGCCTGGTGTACAAAGTGAGTTCCGGGACAGCCAGGGCTACATAGAGAAATCCTGACTCAGCAAGCAAACAAATAAAAAAAAAGTTTAAAGAGGCACTTACGTAGCCCTTGCTGACTTTGAACTCATGGTAATGTTCCACCTTCAGTCACCTGGATGCTGGGTTTACTGACATAAGCTGCCATACTTGTCTCCAGGCCTCTTTTCTTGAAAACATTTCAGAAGTCTGAAGCTAAGGCATGGTGGTGGTAAACACCTGTAATCCCCTACTCAGGACCCTGAAGTAGAAGTGTCCCAGATCAAGGCAAGCCTGGCTGACTTACTTTGATCCTATCCCCAAATTTAAAATATTCAAAAAGGGAGCTAGGAAGCTGGTTGTCGTGACACTTGCCTTTAATCCCATCACTTGAGGGGAGGTAGATGCAGATAGAGCTCTGAATTTGAAGCCAACCTAGTCTACACAGTGACTTCCTGGACAGTCAAGGATATGCAATAAGACAATATATATATATAAATCAAATATAAAGTGAGGGAGGAGCTATCAGTATAGCCAAGTGGCAGAGTGTTTGCTTAACTTATGCAAGGCCTGGAGCCCATTCCCCAGTACAGAAGAAACGTCACAGGAAGAGAAAGTCTTTAAATTTCCTTCTGGCAAGCAACTACCTTTTATATAGTACATCCAGATTGTATCCACACAGAGAGATGGCTTTTTGGCATTTTGCAAATACAAAGACACAATCAAAACTTTCCTTTAGGGAACATCCCCAAGGTTCAGATGGAGCCTGATTCTTAAAGTCCTTTGTCTGTGGTTTCTCCAATGAAGTGTCACTACCCATAGCCATCTGAAGAGTCCAGGCATGCAGAACCTGGCTCAGTCCTGGCTCTGAGTATCTGATAATCATTGCCTTGATCTGGGACCCTTCTACTTCAGGGTCCTGAGTAGGGGATTACAGGTGTTTACTCACCAATCATTGGCCTGAGTGCAGAATGCAAAGGTTCTGCTGCCTGCACCCAATAGCCACTGAAGTCTTCCATAGCACCTCACATTCCCTGTTTTTAGAGGTTCTATTACATTCTTTATTATGGCTAGCTAGCAGGCATTGCATAATTATTCAACATTTCCTACTTTGGATTAATGAGCACTTAAGCCTTGTACTTCAGTGCACTGCTGCCATCTTCAGGAGTTTAGGAGGAACTGCTCCCAAAAGTTCACCGCTGGACTTGTTGACCGCTAACATTCCCTCAAAGAAGGAAGGGGTGGGGAGAGTCACTCAGCCCTCACTTGAGCATCTAGGCACCTCTCCTGATCAGTTAGTTGTATGCAAATCTGAATTGCACACGTGGTCTTGGGGTATTCGGGAGGGGCTGTCGCATTTAGGCAGGGAAGAACTAGGGGAGGGGCTCCAACTACACAGCCCAAGGGGAATTATCATCCGCGGTGAATGCAGACATTCCAGTGTGGCTGCTCTAAGGTCTACCAGGCTCTATAAATAAAAAGCCCTTAAACAAGCTCATTGGTTTCTCAGACTGGACATTAGTGAAGCCTTACTTTTAGGCTTCAAATCCTAGACAAATGACTGAGGGACCTACTTAACATATCAAAGCAGAGTCTGGTTGCCTGGTTCTTCCTCCCCCCCCCGCCCCCCCACTTCTCAGTCCATACCTTTTACAGGGCCTTCCTAGCTGGCACCCCCTCCACCTTTTCCCACCCTCCTCCCCACCCTTTAGCCCACCTCCCCCACCCTTGAACTCTTCAGCCCAGGAGACTGGGTTGTTCTTCCCCATATAATCCGTTAATTTCGGTTACTCCAGTCTTCTGGGCCTTCAGGTTGTTGCAACTGGTTGCCCTCTCTCCTTTCCTCTCTCCTCACATGGCTCAGGGTCAAGTCCACTATGGACTCTCCTAGATGTCCCAACCTCTGACTATGCTCTCCCTTTTATCCACAACAAAGCTCCCCTGCCCGCACCATACCTAGGAGCAGCCTGGTCCTTTCCTTTTATTTATTTATTTATTTTCATTCATTTACCTCAGTTGATCATTGGCATCATAGAAAGAGGGGGTAGATATTGTTTATGTCTCCTCCAGGAAAGGAATTTTAACAAGATCAGACCATTATTGTATCCTTTGAGGGGAGCAGTGAGACAGGGATTTCTCTGTGTAGCCCTGGCTGTCCTGGCACTGACTCTGTAGACCAGGCTAATCTTGAACTCAGAGATCCTTCTGCCTCTGCCTCTCAAGGGCTGGGATTAAAGGTGTTCACCACCACTGCCCTGCCATTATTGGATCTTATAGAATCCAACAATTAACTCTCCCTGTATGGAAATGTTTATTTTCAACATATTTTCTTACAATATTTATTATCAAGTGGAAAACCTAAATTATTCCTATGGCTCCACCTACTCTTATTTAACTTAAAAATTACTAATTTTGGAGGCTTCCCCGCTGGGTAACATATTGTTATTCTCCTGTTAGCTTCGGAGATAGTGAGTGCCTTTATCATGTGGATTGTGATGATAATGGTTGCCTAGGAAACTTCTTAGAGTCTTGAAAGAAACTTTGGCTGAAAGCACTTGATTATTCACTTTGGTCTGTAGGAACAAGCAGGAAGGCTAATTAACATCTCTGCCTTATACATATGTATGTCAATTCTATTTTTAAAATGTATTGTGTAGCACATTTGCCATAAAGTATTGCTACATACTCCAAGGTCAGAGGACCACATATGGATGTCAGTACTCTCCTACCTTGTGCACCACAGGGATTGACTCAGATTATGGGGCTTGGTGGCAAACATCTTGACCCACTGAGCTATCTTACTGGTCTTTCTTTAAATAAATTTAAGAGCACATACTGCTTTCCTAGAACCTGAGTTTGCTTCCAAGTTCTCAAATCAGATGATTCACAATTACCTATAACTTCAGCTCCAGGGGCACTGACACCATCCTTTGGCTTTTGCAGGCACCTACACACATGTGGCATACACACATGCAGACACACAAACACACAAGTAAAAAATAATTTTAAAATGTATCCTTAAATTTTTACTTTGTGTAGAGGGGGATAGTTTTGGTGGTGGTGGTGGTAGTGGTGGTGGTGGTGATGATGGTGGTTTGGTTGTTTGTTTTAGATTTTCGGGACAGGTATTTTCTGTGTAACAGCCCTAGCTGTCCTTGAATTCACTTTGTAGACTAGGCTGACCCTGAACTCAGAGATCCCCCTACCTCTGCCTCCCAACTACTGGAATTAAAAATGTGCACCACCACTGCCCAACTCTTGCTTGCTTGCTTGCTTGCTTGCTTGCTTGCTTGCTTGCTTTCATTCTTTCCTTCTTTTCTTTCTTTCTTTTTTTCTTTTCTTTCAATACCAACTGCTTTTCATTATCACATTTCAGAAAACTCTCCCAAAATGGTTTTTAAAATAAACAATAACAACAATACCCCTTTACAACCATGGCTAATGTAGTTATTTCCATTGTTCTCAGTCACCTCCAAACCCATTGTGTGCAAAACTCATTTTTCCATGCATCTAAATGTCAGATACAGGTTGTGCATTCTTAATTTTTATCTGTAGCAGCTTATACAGGTGCAGCCGGATACAGAGTTTCAGGATAAATTTCCAAACTTTACAATGCTAGATTTGAGATTAAGATATGAAACATAAAGTCTACACAAAACTGATAAAAATCAGATGCCAGGACTGAAACTTAGAACCCTACGTAGAAGGAAGTCTCATTTCAAGTGCTTTGCACTGCAGAACAGTCGAAATGAAGTCAGGAAGCTTTGTGTTTAAATTATACACTCTGCAGATACTGTACCAATCTCAAGAGCTACACATAGATCATAGCAGTTGGCAGGTCCAGCAAACATGGACAGTAAATACTCCTGTGCAGTTGACAAACATGCTTTCTGTTGCATTTCTTGCTTATGACTAGCAAGGAAGTTTGCTGGAACATGTGCTCTTTACTGTTGATTTATGGTTCAAACCTTTGTCTGCTTAACTACAATAGTTGAAACTCTTGTTGAATAAATGATTCCTTAACGCCCGATTCAGTTGCAATGTTGAATTGGTCCCAATAAGGCCAGCTGTGTGTCTGTATAGGGTCTTTGTTGTCCTGGTCTCCCTTTACTTCATTAGTTCCGATTCTTCCCAGTAATGGAGCTGCCTCCTTCAGCATAGTCCTCCTTTTCCAATGTAGGCTAAGGACAAACTTAGGATTTTAGAAAGGCACAGCTCGACTAGTACAGTGCTTGCCAGGTGCCTTAGTCAGGGTTTCTATTCCTGCACAAAACATCACAACCAAGAAGCAAGTTGGAGAGGAAAGGGTTTACTCAACTTACACTTCCACACTGCTGTTCATTACTGAAGGAAGTCAGAACTGGAACTCAAGCAGGTCAGGAAGCAGGAGCTGATGCAGAGACCACGGAGGGATGTTACTTACTGGCTTGCTTCCACTAGCTTGCTCAGCTTGCTTTCTTATAGGACCCAATGTAGTGTTAAATATTATAAAGAGTACCACCCCGCCAAGCCTCTGCACCAAGTCTCGCTCTAGCCAATCTTTTCCAGGTAGCTCTCACAGCATCCCAGCTGTGTTTCCTCTCCACCATAGACTCTGTAAACAGCAGGAGTCCCGTGCTCCCGCCCCGCACCCAAATTCCCGGTAAAGTATGACTCTTAAACTTAGTTAACCAAATGTATTTATGTATAAGATACTCCCAAATTCATAATGCCAGTTTACAATGATAAAGTCTTATCCCAATATTTCTAACCTCTCCAAATCACCAGAAATATGTCTGAAGCCATCTGGATATCCATGTCTCTTCTGCTCTGCTCTGCGACAGCGGTCCAAGAGGCCTCTCTCTCCCCTCCAAACACTGGCCTCTCACTACCTCAAAGTGAATGGATAGGAAATATCTTGCAACAACTCAAGTCTACCAGCCCAGAGATGGTACCACCTACAAGGGCCCTCCCCTTAATCACACATTGAGAAAATGCCTTACAGCTGGATCTCATGGAGGCATTTCCTCACCTGAAGCTCATTTCTCTGTGATAACTCCAGCTTGTGTCAAGTTGACACAAAACTAGTCAGTACACCAGGCATGCACAATGCCCTAGGTTCAATTCTTAGTATGGCATGAATCAGGATGATGCCACACACCTGCAGAGACAAAAGCATCTGAAATATAAGGTCATTCTTTACAAAGTAAGTCTGAGGCCGCCCTAAAAGGGGGGGAAAAAACAAGGCATTGGTGACTGGGAAGAAACATCACTACCTTTACTAAGGTTGGAAATGTTCATTAAAATATAGCAAATATTTGCCATGACCCTTAAAGTGCCATAGATAAACCAAGGAATGACATTCAAGTTGCCTGAGCTCTATCAGTGAGCCCAAAGACCATCAAGCTCACAGTGGCCTTATGAAAACCACATACCAGGTTTTTGGTATGAACCCTCAGACTACAAGGTCAGAGGATTTCTAAAAGTTCTTCTACTTGTGGCCATCCCCTGAGAGATGAGGGAAGAAATCCAGATGTTAGTCTCTTTGCCTAGGGAAAGATGGGAAACCTCCCAAGACTGAAGACAATACCTGAGACTGTAGGTAACTCCTTGGTTTTGGGGGGGGGGCGGTATTTGTTTTCTCAACACACAACTGAAGATGCCAGTAACGGTCCTGTGGGTCAGGAGGAGGCCTGGCAGAGCTTCTGCTCACCTTTGTCCTGAGGAGGAACCGTGTTGGAGATAGGATGAGCAATTAGGAAGAGAAAGACAGCAACACTATTGCTTACTCTTGTGTCTACTTGTACCTAGTGAGCAAACGCCCCTCCCACTCTTATCAACCATCTCCTGTGGCTGTGTCAAGAAGAATTGGAAGCCCTTCTATCTAATCTTCCTGTCTCACTTGGGAAACACTCAGAATAAAACATAAGGATTCTCTTTGAAGAGAATGTTTTTACCTGTTGAGAAGCAAAGTAATGTACTAACCATGCAATCCTGAAAAGCAACAGAACAATGGAGCTTGACCAGAAATACTAAGTTAGTAAAGTGAATCCATGTAAGTTGTTCTTAGTAGAGTCACTCAGGGTGATCAAAGAAAGAGTCACTTCAGGATGAGGCAGGCAGCAGGGAAGTCCTGCCTCTGATGGACTAACTTCAAACTGCCATGCCAAAGCATATTTATTAATCATTATACAAAAGTTGTTTATTGAATAAAATAAGTTCCTCATACCAGAGGGCCTGGTCTATTCTATATGCTTCGTGAAGGAACACATCACACCCCTGCAACTTCAGTCCTTACTGTGCACTGTTTGGAATACTCAATCATGCAAGATATCCCAGGTGTGCCAGGATTGTCTTATGGCCAAAGTCATGCAAAGGCTATACAGATCCTTCAGGAAAACAACTCTATAAATCACAGAAAACAACCACTGTTTTCTACAGGGATTTCTTCAGGGTCTAAGTACTTCTAGAAAACAACTACTTCATTCTGATGTTTACCCTAGATACAATGACTCTACTAATTTTCTCTCTTTAGTAAGTGGACACAGATCATTATTTACTTAGAGCAAACAAAGTCATTGATTGATTGACTGATTGATTGACTAACTGATTGATTGATTGATTGATTGATTGATTGATTGATTGATTGATTGATTGATTGATTGATTATATATGCCTTGGGGTGTGCTTGCATGTCATGACATGCGTCACACAACAATTTAAGGCAGTCAGTTTTCTCCTTCCACCATGCAGGTCCTAGGGCACAAACTCAAGTCAGCTGGCTTGGCAAGTGCCTTTTACCCACTAAGCCATTCCTCTGGTCCCCAAATTCATGCATTCATTGTTTGTTTGCTGGGGAAAGGGTCTCTCCATGGACCCCTGACTATCCTGTGCCACCCAAAGACCAGGCTGACCTCTGCCTGTGCCTCCCAAATGCTGAGATTAAAGGCTTGTGCCACACCACATCTGGCTAGCAAAAATTCTTGTTTCTAAGTGAAACAGAAAATTTGAACCAAGAAGATGGGTCAGAGGCTAAAAGTACTTGCTACACAAGCCTGACCACCGGGATTTGAGCCTCAGAACCCCTGTAAAGGTAAGGAGAGAATTGATGCTTCCTGCAAGATCACTAACACTACTAGCTTTGTAGAACCCTAACACATCTCACTTACCTGACTCCTGTACATCTTAAGCACCACAACATTCTTTCTGCAGCTCAGGAGAGGAACCTCGCCCCGCACCTTCTCTCTGCTGGAAATATCCCAAATCTCTGAGCTCTGACTGCAGTTCTTTGGAGTTCACATTTTCTTATTCCTCTCCAAGTCTAGATGCACTACAGAGTTAAGTTTTATAACTATGAATAAAAGGTAAAAAAAAAAAAAAGAAAGAAAGAAAAGAAAAGAAAAGAAAAGAAAAGAAAAGAAAAGAAAATTGCTCCCTTCTAAATACTCATGTTTTTATTCAGAGATCTGCAATGCTCTCAACCTTGATCAGAGAAGCTTTTTATTGTGTGGGGTAGTAATTCCTCCACTTGCAACTGAAAATGAGCAACTTTGAGGATTCAGTCAGAGACGGAATATCTGTATCAAAGCCCATCATCCTGAGGCTCAGGGAATTTTGGAGAAGAGAAGATCGAAAGCATGTAAGATGATGTGATCGCTTGAATGAGGACGGCCCCTATAGGGTCATATGTTGGAATGTTTGGTATCCAGTTAGTGAAACTGAAAAGGGATAGAAAGTGTGGCCCTGTTGGAAAGGGCGTGTCATAGGGGGTTGCTTTTGACGTTTCAAAAGACCACATCATTCTAGTCTCTCCCTTTCCTCCATCTCTGTCTGCTGCCTGTGGATCAGGATATAAAGCTCTCTCTCTCTCTCTCTCTCTCTCTCTCTCTCTCTCTCTCTCTCTCTCTCTCTCTCTCTCTCTCTCTCCCTCTCTCCCCTACTTCTATAGCACCAAGTCTGCCACCATGCTCACTGCTCCATGCTCCCTGTCTTGATGATAACAAACCAACCCTTTGAAATTGAAAGCAGGTCCCCAATTAAATGCTTTCTTCTATATGTTGCCTTGGTCTTGGTATTGGTCTTCACAGCAATAGAACACTAGCAAAGACAAGAAATTAGGTGGTAAATTAAAACTATGCTGAGGAGCAAGGAAAGCTGGGGGCAGGACAGTGAAGGATGGATATGACCAAGATATATTGTATATTTCTATAAAGTATTCCCCAAAGGTTAAATAATTAAAAATGGTATTTATACTGGAAAGTAGGATCTTACTATCTGAAGTGAGAAGTGAAGATAGAGCATATTATTTTCTCCTGCATAAATAATCACCAAAAATTAAGAGAGACAGGAAGAGGAAGAGATCCAATAAGATTACTTCACTACAAGAGCAGTTATCAAAACATACAAATATGGGGGCTGGAGAGATGGCTCTGCAGTTAAGAATACTTTATGCTCTTCCAGAGGACTTGAAATCAGTTCCCAGCACCTACATGGTCACTTACAACCATTAACTCCAGTGAATTTTTTGCACAGCCCAGGATCACTAGTAGGGTTGGCACTACGCACAGTGGACTGGGTCCTTCAACATCAGTCATTAATCAAGAAAACGTTCCACATGCTTGCCAATAGGCCAATCTGATGGTGGCAATTCCTAAATTGAGGTCTTCTTCCCAGATGACTTAGCTTGTGTCAGGTTGACAAAACAAACACTAACCAGGACGTTGGGATACAAGTGTGCACTGCCACACATGGTTTCTCCTGACACTTTTGTTGAAAAGATAGCTGTGTGTATGTGTGTGTGTGTGTGTGTGTGTGTGTGTGTGTGTGTGTGTGTGTGTTTATTACTTAATTTTATCTGCAAATAGCCATATTTATTTATTTCCCAGCTTGTAAAAAGCATCCTTACTTTGTTAATGTAACAAACAAATTTCAACTCTGCTTGTATGCAGACCAGAAGAGAACCTACCTGCTTTGTAATCACCACCATAGTTCAGTTGCGAGCAGGCATACCATGTATATGAGAGAACTGACTGAATTTCTGGTGTTAAATACTGAAATAAAATCAGCACCTTGTTATCATCTATTTTACTTAACAATGTGGGATGTCCACAGCCATCAGCAATGCCAGTGCGATTTTTGGGACTCTCTGTGAAGCTGTCAAGGTAGTGGACCTTGTAGGTTAAAAATAAATGCCTATTTTCCCTATCACGTGCCAAGGGATCTCTCCCAAACTCACCTCATTATTTTCAATCTCATCAAACTGTCCTGGCCCCTTTAGTGTGGTTTTTTTTCTGCTCCCAATGTTAGGTATGTATTCTCTTTTTATGTTCACGACCCTCAAAAGATATTGATGGGTTTTTTGGTTTGAGTTGGTTGGTTGGTTGGTTGGTTTTGGAGTCTCTCTCTCTCTCTCTCTCTCTCTCTCTCTCTCTCTCTCTCTCTCTCTCTAGGTTATGTGGGGTACGGGAAAAGGGGGGGAAAGCAAACCAATTTTCTTTGATAGTCAACAGAGTAGGGGCCGTCAAGCTGACACAGGCTGTTCAGAACCCTAGCCTGAGGTGGTTGGTGGAATTAAGAGAGGTCCCTGGAAAACAGAAACTGCCTTTAGGCCTCTGTTTACATAACATCAATCAATAAAAATCCTTCTGTTTACCTGACCTAAATCCTTCTGTTTAGGACATTGTCTCCAGCACTGACATTTTTGGAGGGCCCGTTTGGACTTGTCACTATGTAACCCTGTCTAGCCCAGAACTCAAACTCATAGAGATCCACCTATCTGTTCCCCAGAGTGCTGGGATTAAAGAGTATACCACCAAATCCAAGCAAAAGATATTAGTTTGACATGTATGGTGCCAGGGCCCCCTTGGACACCATAGGTTTTCTCCTCTTTATCTATTATATTCTTATAAAATTTTACTTTGATCCCATAGGAACTCTGGTAGTTTCTTGGTGAGTCAGGATGAAGCTGCTACCCATCTCCCTCCGGGGAAATACCTGTTTAATATTTTAATAGCAATATATGTGTGTACCATGTAATCATTGTAGTATGTAAGTGCAGGTTAGACAAGGGAACTTTACAAAGTTCTCGTTAAGTCGTACATCAAAGTTTGTACAGAACATCTTGTAGAACAAGCTTGCTCATAAACAATTAATTGAACCAGGCATGGTGGCACAAGCCTGTAATCTTAGCCTTTTGGAGAAAGGGGACAGGGCAAGAGGGTTTGGAGCTCAAGCCCATCCTTATCTATATAGCCACTTGGAGGCTAGCTTAGGCTACATAAGACCCTGTCCCAAAAACAACTAAGTAAGCAAATCATTAAACACTTTTTTTTTTCTGCTTGTTCTGTTGAGACAGGGTCTCACTGTGTAACCCTGGTTGGCATGAAATTCTCTATGTAGACCAGGCTGCCTTCAAACTCACAGTTTACCTGCCTCTGTCTCCTGAGTACTAGGATATAAGGAATTCACGACCATGCCTGGTCAATCACTCTCATTTTTGATACTTTAAATTGTGTGATTCCTACAAAGAAAATAAATGCCCTGACCACATTTTAACGTTTTTCCATGGGGCTGAAGAGGTGACTCTATAGTCAAGAGTGCTTGTTGATTGTGCAGAGGACCAGAGTTCAGTTCCCAGCACTCTTGCTGGACAGCTTCATAGTTGCCTGTAATTCCACCTTCAGAAGGGCATCAGGTATCCAGCATTACTTTCTGTCTGTCCCTTTAAAGCAGAGTCTCTCCCTGAGCCTGTGGGTTGTGTTTCCTTGGTTAGGCTGGAAGCTAGCAAGCCTCACAAACTCTCCTGTCTCTAGGTTTTCAGAGTAGGGTCTGTAAGTCCACACGGAAGGTCTGGTTTGCTGTGTGGATGCTGAGATGCAAACTCCAGTCCTCACAGTTATATAGGTTCTCCTAATCACTGAGCCATCTTCTCTAGTCTCTATTCTCATGTTTTAAATTTTTACTAAAATTTTAAAATTATATTTATCCCTTCATTCATGTGTGTGTGTATGTGTGTGTGTGTGTGTGTGTGTGTGTGTGTGTGTGCATGTGTGTACCACAGCACCAGTGTGAAAACCAGAAGACAATTTGTGAGAGGCTGTTCTTTCTTTCCATCATTTGGGTCCCAGGGATAGCACTCAGCTCATCAGTCTTTGTGGCAAGCTGCCTGAGCAGCTCACGGGCCCATTGGTTTGATTTTAAAATAGATTCTTAATTCTGTGCAGTTCTGAGGCAAGATTTCCAGGTTTAAACACACACACACACACTTTTTCAGTTATGGGAGCTTTACAATTTAATCATATTTCATACACTTTTTTAAAAAAAAGTTTCTCAGTAGCCAACAAATCTTAAAAAACTAAAACTGTTAAACCAGTCCACTGGCAAAAATAGTTAAATTAATGGGCCAAAGAGAGTATGCAGAACTTCCAAAGCACGTAAGAGCTGCAGCCAGCAGGGTGCGCTGCGGGACTGGTCTGCTGTCTTCTTTAAAACAGATTTCGCCATCGGAGTTTTTAAGAGAATATTTTAATGAGAGGCTCTACCAGCAGCTGACTGAAACAGATGCACATACTGACAGCCAACTATTGGACTGAAGTCGGAGACCCCTATGAAAGTGTTAGGAGAAGGACTGAGGAGCTGAAGGGGATTGCAACCCCACAGGAAGAACAACAGTCTCAACTAACCCGGACCCCTCAGAGCTCCCAGAGATTAAGCCACCAACCAAAGAGCATACATGGGCTGGTCCGTGGCCCCAGGCACATATATAGCAGAGAACTGCCTTGTCTGGCCTCAGTGGGAGAGGATGCGCCTAATCCTGTAGAAATTTGATACCCCAGGGAAGAGGAATGCTGGTGGGGTGAGGTGGGGGTGGGTAGGTGGATGGGGGAGCACCCTGTCAGAAACAAAGGGGAGGGTAGAGGGGATGAAGAACTCGGCGAGGGGGGGGGGGACAAGAAAGGGGGACAACATTTGGAATGTAAATAAATAAAATGATTTAATTTTAAAGCTACCAAGAAGCATTTTCTGTTTTGATAGATTAAAATATGCGAGTTAAAATGGATGTTAGGTTTAAAATAGTGATAGGAACTCTGGGGATGAGAAATAAGAGGGCTTGCAGCTGATGATGAGATAGCAAAGATAAGAGGAAGGACAGGACTTATGAAAAAACAAAGTGGTCTTGGCAGGCTCTAACTGGCACCTGCAGCCTCACCTCTTACCGGGAGTGGACCACCCCCAGCCCCCAGCCCCCTGGCAAGGTGATAGATGTTAGGTAACCGAAGAAAACCACCGTTGCATCTTGGTAACTGTATCTGCCACGGTTTCTTTGTGGTTGAACGTCCTTGAAGCTGTTGTGAGGCTGCTGCCACCGGAGCAGAAACGAACTCACCAGGGCATCCTCCCACACGTGTGCAGTAACAAAGGATCTGCAGCCTCAAAAGGCCTCACTCCCTTGTAATATCATTTGCACCCCTCATCCATCTTGTGTGGCGATCATAGGAGGAAGTACCTAAAAGAAAAGAAGATCTGGCCCACTACATTTTAGACAGGAGTCACCTTACTCATGAATATGCCACTTATCTCATAAATATTCATGACACTTCCTTAAACCCCACACTACAGCGTCCCATGCCGCTCCCCACTTTGAGGCGGTCCACTCCAGGCTGTTTTTGAAGTTCTCGCTTAGTTTCGCTTAGTTTTGCTTCTGCACCTTTGCTACATAAATTTCTGCTCAAACTGAATTCATCCAATCAACAAGATAAAAACCTAGGGCTGCCAAGAAGGTTGGGCAAGCCTAACAATCTAGCTAGATCCCTGGAAGCCACGTAAAAAGCCTGACACACTGGTCCTATCTGTAATTCCAGCATTCCTGCGGTGAGACGGGAGAAACCCCTGAGTGTCAGCTACCTTCGAATATGAACCATGGCAGAAGCAAGGGAAATCCTGCCTCAAAAACAAGGTAGAAGGAAAGAGCTGCTTCCCCAAGGTTGCCCTCTCCTCCACCCCATACACTCACATAATCATGATAATAATAAAAATAAAAAGATTCTTAATTAGGTTTGTTTGTTTAGACGGGAGTTTTGCTATGTAGACCAGAATGGCCTCAAACTCACAGAGATCCTCCCCGCTGCTCTCCTCATCCAGTGCTGAGATTAAAAGCAAGTGCAACTATACCCAGCTTAAAAAAAATTTTTTTTTTAATTTAGAAAAGAAGCCAACATCCATTTATCCTTATGCGTGCATTTAATCCCAGCACTCAGGAGGCAGAGGCAGGCAGGTCTCTGTAAATCTGAGGCCAGTCTGGTCTACACAGTAAATTCCAGGACAGTCAGGACCTTACAGAAACCCTGTCTTGAAAACCATAAATTAATGAATTACTTTAATTATTTAATTAATTAATTAATTAAAAATAATAATAAAATAAAATAGAAGCAAAGGACCTAAAGAGTCCTGCAATCTCTGCCATATTTCTTTTGTGTTAACTTCTGAGTGAACAAGTTAGTGAACTAGTTGCTAATAACTAGTTTACCCAGCAAATCAAACTGATGAGAAGCCATGTTTTAAAAAAAAAAAAAACTTGTGTAAACCCACTCAGATTACTTATTTTTGACACTCATATAACCGTGACATAAGATGTCTATGTAACGAAAGTCTTTTCAACAAGACCAAGACAAAATCTGTTCCGAGGCTAATGTTTCTCCCAGAATCCCTGGTAAACGGACTGCCCTTGTCTCCCAGAATCTCTGGGACACCAACTGCCCATGTTAGGCGTCTTTGCTCCCACTACAGAGCCTAGCGCAGGTGGACAGGGAGTGGACAGTTTGCTTTTCCCTAGTTCTTCATTTTGTGTAGTCCACAAGCAACAATTGCAGGGACAAAGAGTGTCTCCTCAGCTTTCCAGACAAGTTTTTAGAACTCTATTCTTCAACAGATGAAGAAGACGGCTTCAGTATCATTTAATTTGTGACAGTTTACAGACTCTTCATAATTCATCCACTCTGGATTCTGGAGCTGGCTCGTACGTACGTTTGTTATCTCTCTCTCTCTCTCTCTCTCTCTCTCTCTCTCTCTCTCTCTCTCTCTCTCTCTCTCTCTCCATCCCTCCCTCCTTCCCTCTCTATCTCTTCCTCTCCCCATCCTCTCCTTCCCCCCTCCCCTACATCCTCTCTCTTTCTTTTGTTTTATTTTTATTTTTGACAGTGTCTGATATAAGCACAGCTGACCTCAGACTTACAGCAGTCTTCTGCCTCCACCTTTCAGGCGCTGAGATCACAGGACAGGTGGGGCACATTTGTAATTCCAGAGTCAAAAAGACTATTCTTTTGGAATCAATTACTTTAGTATCCTGTGGAGGGGTGAAGAGAGAAAGTTGACCAAAGTCTTGGTAAATCTGTAATCTAGCATTCGGGAATGAATGAATGAATGAATGAATGAATGAATGAATGAATGAATGAATAACAGGAGGATTAGGAGTTCAAGGTCAGTGTCAGTTATATGGCAAGTTCCAGACCAACTAGGGCTACTTAAGACTCCTGTTTAGAAATGAACAAAATAAAACACACACACACACACACACACACACACACACACACACACCCCTTAAAGCCCCCCGAAGGCAGAGGCAGGCAGACCTCTGAGTGAGTTCTAGGACAGCCAGGATACACAGAGAAACCCTGTTGCTCAGCTTATATCACTTTACTTTTTCTCCAGCTTTCTTTCCAACTCTCCTTCAAACCATTTTTTTTCCATGATCAAGATGAAAATATTTATAGCCAGTATTCAGTGTATATTTTCTAGAAGTTAATTCCCAAAGCTGAAATTAACGTGGACTGTCCTATCACCCTGACTATGCAGTTATTTGAGGTAATTCTAAGTTATAAAGTATAACCTATGTAAATTAAATATGCCTGTTTCTTGCTAAGGGCGTTTGTCTTGTTTCTACTGATGATGACTGACCTCAGAGACCTAAAATGCCAGGCCCTCTACATCTGAGCTTTATTTAAACCAATTCACTTTTCTCAGAAAGAGTTGATTTATTGTTGATTCAGTCTGGAGGTTTTGTTGTTGTTGTTTTGTTTTGTTTTGTTTTTGAGACAGAGTCTCACTGCATGGTTCAGGCTGGCCTGAAGTACCCTATGTAGCCCAGACTTGCCTCAAATTCATGACAATCTTTTTGTCTCAGAATTACTAGGGACTACAGGCTGCCACACCTATTCTCTTTCAATGTTTTTATGATTGTTGTTAAAATTTTTTAGATTTATTTATATTATTATTGAGTGTATTTGTGTGTGTGTGTGTGTGTGTGTGTGTGTGTGTGTATGTACATGCACCAGAGCTTACTCTCTCACCATGCAGGACCCTGGGATTGAACCAAGGTTGTTAGTTTTGGTAGCATGTTCCTTTACCCATTGAGCTATCTCTTTAGTTCATATATATATATATATATATATATATATATATATATATATATATATATCTTTCATTTATGTGAGTACATTGTAGCTGTCTTCAGACACACCAGAAGACGGCATTAAATTCCTTTAGGATGGTTGTGAACCACCATGTGGTTGCTGGTCTTAAGTCTTCTTTGATGTTTTAAAAGTTAGTTATTGGCAAAACTGTTTATGGCAGAAAGAGAGAGAGGGGTGGGGGGGAAGGGAAAGGGAACCCATTTCCCTTTATGGAGAATAGCCGAAAGGAAAGAGGAAAATTTTGGCAAGGCACAATGGTACATGTCTCTAATCCTAGCACTTGGAAGATGGAGGAGGCGGTGTATGATGATTTGGGGGGCCAGCCTGGACTATATAGTGAGACCCTGATGGAAGAAAAGAAGAAACACAGGTATTAAAAATTCTATGAACTTAAGATATCTGATAAACACTGGACATATTACTTTGTGTTTTAAAGGCTGGGGAGGGAGGACTTAATTAGCTGGGTAATGAGGGGTTAAAAATGTTTTCAGATTGTTAGTGGGGTGGCCTCTAGTTTGTCAAGGACTAACTGAAAGAGAAGAGGAGTCAGTGAGGACACCTCTGTACTCGGACTGCAACACAATATCAACACAATACACGGCTGGAACAAGGAAGCAGGCCTGAAAACACACCGGAAGCACCCAGGCCAGGGGCGCTCGTCAGAGTGCACCCTCTCCTGGAGTGGTGAAGAGACTTCCTCTTACAGGCCTGGTGCCCCTGGCACTCAGAAATTGGACATGGCCAGGTCACTTGTGTTTGGCAAACTCCCCTCTGGCATCTGGTGAGAGGAATTGCTCAGGACTTCAAAATAGATCTGTGTTCCCAGAGTGCAGCTGTTAGCACTTTGCTCGAGGCAAGGGAGGCCCATCTGGTCGACCTTTTTTTTTTTTTTTTTTTTTTTGATACCAGTCTGTGTGCCATCCATGCTGAATATGTAACAACTGTGCCAAAAGACATTCTGATAGCATGCCACCATGGAGAGCACGCTTAAGAATCCTTTATTCACTCGCAAAACACACACACACACACACACACACACACAAATCAAAAAACCTCTCTTTCCTTTTCCTGTTATTGGTAGTTTTGAATGTTAAAATTTCCTGCCACCCCATGGGGCCTAATGGTACCGAAGTATATAATTGGGAATAGAAAAACACGAGACAGAAAGCAGGGATTGGCAGCTTTTTCCATTTTCATATGTGTGTGATTTTTATAATATTAATGCAGGGATCTAAAGCATTAATGTAAGTCTAAAAGTTTACACGAAAGAATCTCAACTATTCACCTTGACAACAATGATCAACAAACTCATTCAGTTTTGTTTGCTTATTTTGTTTTCGAGACAAAGTCTCTCTGTAACCCTGGATGTCCTGGAACTCCACATGTAGATCAGGCTGCCCTCAGACTCATAGAAATCCACCTGCCTCTGCCTCCTAAGTGCAAGTCTGGCTTCCTGTTCAATCTTTCTCTTTTTCTTTTGCTCCCTCCCTCTTCTCCTCTTCTTCCTCCATCCTCAAGAGCACTGTGTCCCTCACATAGAGCCTCACCCATGTGTAGATAAGTGTTCTTTCATTGAACTACAGTCCTAGGTCTAAACTTGTGAAACTTCTTAAAACTACGAGTGAGAAGCTAAAGAAATGGCTCAGCAATGAGGAATGCTTGCTGTACTTGCAGAAGGTCTGAGTTTAGTTCAAAGCATCTGTCTTATTAGAGTTTCTATTACTGTGAAGAGACACCTTGACCAAGGGAGCTCTTACAAAGGAAAGCATTTCATTGGGGCTGGCTTACAGTTTAGAGGTTTAGCCCATTGTCATCATGGCAGGAAGCATGGCAGCATGCAGGCAGATGTGGTGCTGGAGAGGTAGCTGAGAGATCTACATCCGGATCAGAAGGCAGCTGAAAGAGAATGCCATACTGGGTCTGGCTTGAGCATCTGAGACCTCCAAGCCCACACTCAGTGAAACATTTCCTCCAACAAGGCCACACCTCTTAATAGTGCCGTGCCACAGGCTTATGGGGGCCATTTTTTTTATTCAGACCACCACAGTACCCATGACAGAGGGCTCCCGATTGCCTGAAACTCCAATTCCAAGGTGTCTAATGGCCTTTTCTGTCTTCCACGGGTGCTCATCTCTACACACACACACACACACACACACACACACACACACAAAACAAAACTAGTGTTCTAATGCACTCTCTACTCAGCTATTTAACAGGGATTTTTCATTTCTAGTTTTATTTTTGGGTTTTGGGGTTTTTTTGTTTTTATTTTTTTGTGTTTGTTTTTTAAAGATTATTTATTTTTTCTATGTATGTTGCTCTCTTCAGACACACCAGAAGCGAGCACCAGATCTCATTATAGATAGTTGTGAGCCACCATGTGGTTACTGGGAATTAAACTCAGGGCTTCTAGAAGAGCAGTCAGTGCTCTTAACCACTGAACCATCTCTCCACTCCTTTATTTTTAGTTCTTTAAGATAGAGACTCACATGTAACTTTGGTTGGCTTGGAACTTGATATTAGACCAGACTGGCCTCAAACTCATAGAAACTTGCCTGCCTCTTCCTCCTGAAGGCTAAGATTAAAGGTGTGTGCTACCACACTCTGTCTGTGACAGAGGTATTAAAGTAATTTTTCATATTCCACACAACATCATTTGTGAACTAGGTGTATATTGTCTGTGAAATGATCCTCTGTTACTTCGAGTGTGTAAAACTGTGCCTCACCAATACTTACATGTGTTTTTTTTCAGAGTGCATCTCTACCTTTAAATGAAGTTTAACTCAAGATGAATGATTTCCATGTTCAAGGCCAGCCTGATCTACAGAGCTGGTTCCAAGACAGCCAGAGACACACAGAGAAACCGTCTTGAAAAAGGAAAACAAAACAAAACAAAAAGTGAACCCTGTCTGTATTAGTTTTCTTTTTTTTTAAGGCCAAGTCTGTAGGGGCTGGAGTGACTGCTACAGTGTACTCATATATATAAAGTAAATAAATAAATCTTAAAAAAAAAAAAAAGACCAAGTCTGTAATCTCAGCACTTACAGGCTGAGGTAAGGAATTTAATGATAGCCTCATCTTCAAAGTGAGTCTGAGGCTGGCCCAGTCTACACAAGATCTTGTCTCCAAAAAAAAAAAAAAAAAAAAAGTACAGGATGTAGAGTGCTTGCCTAGCGGGTACATAGCCCGGGCTCAGTCTCAAGCACCTAATGAACTATAGTGGCCCACACTGGCTATCCCATCCCTGGGGAGGTAGCCATAGAAGATTCAGAAGTTCAAGGTCATCCTTGGCTACACATCAAGCTGCACAGCAGCCTGGGCTACATGAGATTCTGTTTCCAAAATTCAAAGCAAGACAAAACAATAACAGAAACACCTTCCCTCTTCCCCCACCCCCCCCCACCCCGCCATAAAGACTGAGTCTTGATATATAGCCAAGGCAGACATCCAAGATTTTTTTTAAAAAAAAAAATTATTTGATTTATTTACTATTTGTTTGTGATGATGCACATGTGGAGGTCAGAGAACTGTTTTTGGAAGTTAGATCTCTCCTTTAAATAACAGGCCCCCAAACCTTAACACAACTGACTCCATGATAAACATTCATTCAGGCTCATTTAACTCAGCACAGAGCACAACCAACCAAAATGAAAACAAAGGCCTAATCCATCAACGCCCATAGTTCCAGGAAAATCTCTAAATGGACTAACCGTGCTATTTAGCTTCTGTAGTTCCGCTTCTGGCTAGCTGTTCTTGTTAACTGAAGTGTGTCAACCCAGAACATGCTTTCTTGTGCTTTTCAAAGCTCACTTTGTGAAAGACTCTGTGCTATACTGGGATTCAAGACACCCAGTGTAGTTGCAGGCCTGCTAAGGACTTTCTGTTGGCTTACACCTGTATCTGAGCAATCTTCTCTGGTGGATACCCTACAGTACTTTCACCTTGTGGGTTCTGGGGATCAAACCCAGGTCACTGGGCTTCAGTAGCAAGTGCCTTACCTGATGAGCTAGCTCAGTGGCCCTTTTGGAAACAAGCTCTCCATCTGTAACTCAAGCTGACCTGGAACTCATATGTGGTCCAGGTTGGCAATTCTCCACCACAGGCTCTGAATGCTAGCTTGTAGGCATGAGTCACTATACTCAGTCTGAAACTTTTAAAGAACAATTCATTCTTTCATAATTGTATGCATGTCTAACAATCACATTTCTCTTACTACCTCATAGCCTCTCCCCTGCTGAACCCCTTCTTCTTAACAAGACACTCTCCTACAACACCCCCCTCCCCACCCCTGGCTCTCTGCCTAGAGACCAAAACCTCAAAAAAAAAAAAATTACAGGTACTGGAGAGATGGTTCAGTGGTTAAGAGCTCTGGCTGTTCTTCCAGAGAACCCAGGTTCAATTCCCAGCACCCACATGGCAGCTCACATCTGTCTGTAACTTGAGTTCCAGGGTTTCTGACACCCTCACACAGACATACATGCAAGCAAAATACCAATGCACATGAAATAAAAATAAATCATATATTAAGGTTTTTTTTAACAGTACTGGAGAAATGCCTCAGTGGGTAGGAGCATTAGTCGATCCTATGGAGGAATCAGGACTTGAATTCGGTTCCCAGACTCACAGGTAGTTCACAACCAACCACAACTCTACTTCAAGGGGATCTAATGCCCTCTTCTAACCCCTGTGGGTACTGTGCACTCTTGTACAAGCAAAACCCTAACATACATAAAGTAAAATAAATAAATAATCTAAAAAGAATGAAAAGAAAAAATAATTTATTTTATATGCATGAGTATTTTACCTGCATATATGTATGTGCACTGCATATATACCCACAAATGCCAGAAAAGAGTATCAGACCCCTGGAATTGGAGTTACAGACAGGTGTAAGCTACCATGTGGGTGCAGGGAGCCAAGTGGGTTTTATTGCATAGCTCTGGATGGCCTGGAACTCACTTTGTAGACCAGACTGGACTCCATCTCACAAAGATATGTGGTTAAGAGCATTTATTGCCTCTTTTGATATCAGACATGGAGATGCAGAGTTTGGAGTTTGACCATCTGGTTTCAGTTTTGCTTTGGCCCAGTATTTCCTCACTGTGCTCCATTTCCTCTCTTTTGGAATGGCAATATATACTGGAATTGTATGTTGGAAGTATATAATCTGCTTTTTTATTTTGATTTTACAGGGAGTTGCAGTTAATAAATTGCTGAGTCTCAGAAGAGACTTTAAACTTTGCACTTTTAAATAGTATTGAGACTGTGATAGATTGTGAGGGGGTTTGAAATTGAACTGAGTGCATTTATGGATTATATGATATGGCTCCAAGCCTATGGGATCCAGGGAGTAGAATGTGGTGGTTTTTATAAGAATAGCCTCTATAGGTTCATATGTTTGAATGCTCAGTCACCAGGGAATGGATCTGTTTGAGAGGGTTATGAGTTGTGGCCTTGTTGAAAGAGGTATGCCACTGGGAGGGTGGGCCTTGAGGTTTCAAAATCCCAAGCCAGGCAAGCATAGTCTCCCTCTCTGCCTTTGGTCAGGATGTGGCTCTCTCCTCCTCCAGCACCTACAGCACCTCCAGCGCCTGCAATGCCTGCCATGCCTGCTGCCGTGCTCCCACCATGATGATAATGAACCAAGCTTCTGAAACTGTAAGCCAGCATCAATTAAATGCTTATTTATAAGAGCTGTGCTCATGGTTTCTCTTCACAGCATAGAATGGTGACTAAGAGAGAGGTCCAGATATGAGGGCTGCTGCTAACTCAAGGGCCATCTGAGCTATGTGGTGAGATTGCCTCAAAAAGAAAATAAGGTGAACAAAGACATCTTTTTAAATGGTCAATTTGATGTAACTGTTAGTATCTTGTTTTTACTTCTGCATTTCAAAATGTTAATATGTTTTAATTTAGATAGGGGCCCATCAAATGTAGGACAAAACCTTCCTGCTATTGGATATCACCAGAGTCAACTTACAGTCAAGGTCACTAGGATTTGAAGTTCAACAGGGAAAAGATACCTACATTCCAAGACAGCAAGTTCATCACACAATGTTTCTACTGCCTAAATTTTTTATTTTTGTTTTATTTTATCTTTTAAGACAGCATCTTGTTGTGTAGCTCACTATGTAGTTTGGGCTGGCCTTGAACTCTTGGTGATCCTTTTGCCTTGTCCTCCTACAGGCTGGAATTATAGATGTGAGCCACTCCAACTGTCTAGGAAACCTTGACTGAAAGTTGACTCTGGTGATATCCAATAGCAGGAAGGCTTTGTCCTACATTTGATGGGCCCCTATCTAAATTAAAACATATTAACATTTTGAAATGCAGAAGTAAAAACAAGATACTAGCAGTTACATCAAATTGACCATTTAAAAAGATGTCTTTGTTCTCCTTTGTTGTTTTGTCTTTGTGATTATGAAATGATCTCATCATCATTACAGAGTAGGTTTACCTGACATTTGTGTTTTATAAATTTTGTTTATATTTAACACTTGAATACTATGACTGAGTTGCGCTTGCTAGGCTAGTACCTAACTGTGCTAGTAACTAGGAGTAAATACCAAGACAGCTTTGGATGTTAGGGGCTGCTTTCTTTTTCTGTGTAACATTAAAGATATCCATGGTGGGACTAGAAAGATGACTCAGTAGTTAAGAGTATTTAATGCTCTTACAGAGAACCTGGGTTCCATTCCCAGCATGCGCATAGTGGTTTACAATCATCCATTAACTCCAGTTCGAGGGAATCCGATGCCTTCTTCTGACTTCCACAGGCACTAAACACAAAAGTGGTGCACATTTATATACAGGCAAAACATTCAGACATAAAATAAAGTGAATAAATCTAACAAAAAAACTATTTAAAAACTATGACCCAAGTGTGGTGGCACAAACCTTCAATCTTTTGGGAGGCAAAAGAGGCAGGCAGATCCCTTGAGTTCAAGGCCAGCCTGGTATACACTGAATTCTAGGATGGCCAGGGTTACACAGAGAAGCCTTGTCTTGGAAAAAAAGAAGTGTGGCTCTGATGAGCTGTACTACATGGGTCAATCAACAGTCTATCATGGAGCACAGAGGTGCTTATGAGGCCCCACTGGTCTCTGGGAATATATATGTAGTTAATGGTTGCTGGGGGAGGAAAGTACATTTTTTTCAGTGGTGTAACAATCTGTAAACTGCCCATAGTCATGTGAACAATCCCTTATTTATAATCCTGTAAGTAACCCTACCTAAACTGACTGGGTTCCCCACCCTCTTCTCTCTTTCCTATGGTATGAATGTATCATATATTAAAAATAGAAAAGAAGCCTTTGAGATGGCTCAGCTGGTAAGAACTTGCCACCAAGCCTGATGATCCAAAGATTCCAAGAACCCACATGGTGGAAAGGGAGAAGCAGTTCCTCCCCAATTTGTGCTGACCCTCCACACATCTGCCACGGTATGTATGCATGTGTCCATGTACACACACGCACGAGTACTCACATGCAAACACTCCTGCAGAAAAAAAGCAAAAGAACGGGAGGAAGGGAGGGAGGGAGGAAGGAAGGAAGGAAGAAGGAGGAGGGAGGGAGGGAGGGAGGGAGGGAGGGAGGGAGGGAGGGAGAGGGAGGGAGGGAGGGGGAGGGAGAGAGGGAAAAAGGAAGGAAGGAGGGAAGGAAAGAAAGGAGGGAAGGAGGGAAGGAAAGAAAGGAGGGAAGGAGGGCGGGAGGGAGGGAGGGAGGGAGGGAGGGAGGGAGGGAGGGAGGGAGGGAGGGAGGGAGGGAGGGAGGGAGGGAGGGAGGGAGGGGACCGGGTATTATGGAATGCTTGCAATCTCTGTATTCAGAAGGTGGAGCAAGGAGGATCAGAGCTCAAGGTGTTCTTTCGTCAAAAAGCAAGTTCAAGACTGTATAAGGCTATACAAAACTGTTTTGTTTTTAAAGATGGGGAGAGGTTTAAAGAAAATAGAGGAAAGAAAGTGTGATAGGAATGGGTAGTTTACTTGCATAGCATGAATGAAGCCCTGGTTTTACTCTCCAGCACTATATAAAATGGGAATTGTGGCACAGGCCTATAACTACAGCAGGGGGATGGCAAGTTCAAGGCTTTCCTCAGCTACATGGGCAATTTGAGGCTAATCAGGACTGCATTAAGACTCTGTCTCCAAACAACCAGATAGAAGGAAGGAGGGAGGGGAAAGGAAAGGAAGGGAATTAATACAGTATGGTGGTTCATACCTGTATCCTAGCCTCCAGGACTGAAAAATTTGAGGTCAGATGGCTCAGTATGTAGCCATTCATTTACTTGTTTGTTTGTTTGTTTGTTTGTTTGTTTGTTTGTGAAATAGGGCTCCTGTAACCCATGCTGGCCTGGAACTAATACAGTTGAACTCCTGGTCCTCTTGCTTCCACTTCCTAAGTGATGAGGTTACAGATATGAATCACAATGCCTACGTTTTAGACTTTTAAAAGTTAATATTTTAGTTAGCATGTTTTTATGGCTTACGATGGTTAGCATATTTAATGGGCTTCATCATGACATTTTCATACATGTATAGTACTTTTTCCCATTTTAATGATCAGAGCCAGGGCTAAGGATGTAGCTCAATTGGCAAAGTGCTTACCTAGCATGTACAAAGCCCTCATGTAAATTTCCAACATCACATAAATTGGGTATAGTAACACAGGGGGTAAAAGGAGGAGAATCAGTAGTTCAAAGCCATTCCTGAGCTATGTAGCAAATTGAAAGCCAGACAAGCCATATGAGAACCCTATGTCAACATAAATAAGGAGCTGGGCCTGGTGGCACAGTCCTGCAATCTCAGCTGTCTGGGGGCTGAAGCAGTTTTACTGAAGGTTCTAGGCTTGAGTGGGGTAATGATGAGTTCAAGGACAACAACCTGGTGACTTAATGAGACCCTGTTTCAATTTAAAGGAAATATTGTTAAAGGGCTAGGAATGAAGGTGTAGCTCTGTAGCAGAATGCCTGTTTAGCAAATGCAAGACCCTAAGTTCAATCCTCAGTGGACAGAGGAAAGGAGGAATACAGTGTGTGGATAATGTTTAAAATGCAAGTATTCCGGAGTCAGAAGTAGGCAGGTTGCATCAAGTTCAGAGCCAGTCTGTTTTATGTAGCAAGTTCCAGGACAGCCAGGTCTGCTTAGCAAGACTCTTTCTATCTAAAAGGCCAAATATTAAAGATGGTGGTGATGGTAATGCTAGGAGAGTGGAGGAAGGAAGACTCATGTTAAATGGCTTCATTTCTAAAGCAATATTTAAACATATGATTCAAATGTCACTTTATACTACCAAGTGATACGTGACTATAAAAATGTGACTGACTGTTATTTGTTAAATTTTGTTTGAAGGCAGTCCTATCAAGAGACACTAAACACTTCATGACCAAAGAGTTCTTCGAAACAAGTGAGAGATAAGCTCTCTTTTAGGGTGTAATGGTCTTCAGGGAGATGGATCAGAATTCTGTTGAGTTGGCTTCAGTGGGCAGAAATGGAAAAACTTTTACAAAATGTTGAGTAAAGCACAAGGACTATGTAGCAAAATATGCAGAGTTTAAACATATTCTGGTACTAACTCATTTTTTGACTCTATTATTAGAGAATAAATAGTACTTATTTATGTATACTTTGTCACAGGATATAAGAAAGGTAAACAGAGGACATTGTATCATCAACAATAACAGCTGCAACATCTTGAGCAATTATGATGTATCAGGCATCATATTGACTTCATATGAATCTATTAACTGATTTTATTCTTACAACCGTGTATTCAGAAGTACCCATGACCTCACCTACAGCTAACAAAATCATAGTAAACATTTAGCAGTGCTTGAAAACACACCAAGCTGGAATTGTAGCTTAGTTAGTAGAGCACTTACCTCATGGATGTGAAGCCCTGGGTTCAATCCCCAGCACTACATTATTGGGACGTGATCATCCATGCCTATAATCCTAACACTTGGGAGGGTGCAGCCTCTCTCGGCTGCACAGCAAGCTTGATCCCATCCTGGGCTACATGGAACTCTGTCTCAAAAACAAAACAAAACAAAAGCTAAGAAGCAACATAACCCCCCCCCAAGTTCTCAATAATCCCTTTCATAGTTATGTGGCATATGAGTAAACTTTCAATCAAGTCCTCTCCCTAATTCTCTGAAATAACTGCAACTCGCAAAAACACTCTGCATATTGGGATCAGGTTGGTGTCTAGCTTCTTCCTGGACCCACAAGCATTTTATCTGTGACCCACTGCTACGATGGGGCTAATTTAATAGATGATCTGGAGCTTTCTCTGTCTCCAGTGTTTGAGTAGCTCACAAAGACCCCTAAGCATACCCGGGCCCAAAGTCTGTTGTCTTAAAAACAAATTCCTCTAGGGGGCAGTGTGGATAAACTCCTTGGCCAAGCTAACTAATTAACCTGGGAGAGTTAATTATCAAAACAGATGGGCACTGAGTCTCAGAGAGGTAAAATAGATGACGGACGGACAGACGGGAGGGCGGATGGATGGATGGATGGATGGATGGATGGATGGATGGATGGATGGATGGATGGATGGATGGATGGATGGATGGGTGGGTGGGTGGGTGGGTGGGTGGGTGGGTGGGTGGATGGATGGATGGATGGATGGATGGATGGATGGATGGTTGGATGGATGGTTGGATGGATGGATGGACGGATTGGACTGGAATAGCTAGATAGATGGATGGATAGATAGATAGATAGATAGATAGATAGATAGATAGATAGATAGATAGATAGATAGATATTCAAACAGACAGACAAGACGGACAGACAGACAAATTTTTAAAAAACACCTTGACTAAATTAGGTATAAAGAAACATGTTTGTCACAAGTTTTTGGTCATTTCAGGCTAACATCAACAGCCTTAGAAAACAACAAACCAGGCATGCTTCAATACTCGGAAAGCAGAGACAGGAGTATCTGTACTTCAAGGATTCTTAGCTACATAGTGAGACTCTGCCTAAATAAATAAATCAGAAAGCAAGGATTGGGGAGGAGGGGACACAGGAGAGAAGAAAGAGTACTTCCTGTTCTTTCAGAGAACCCAAGTACAGAATCTAGTGCTCAAGTCTGGTGGTTCACAATTGCCTGTAATTCCACCTCCAGGGCAGCCATGCCTAGCCTCACATACATGGCATATTCTGACATACACACATACATAAATTATTTTTTTTTTTAACCTTTGGAACTGGAGAGATTGCTTAATGGTTAAGAGTATTAGCTGTTCTTGTAGAAGACCCTGATTCAGTTGACAGCACCCACATGGGGATTAGTAACTAGTAACAACTTCTTCTGGCTTCTGCTGACACCATGAACACATGTGATGCCCAGACATACATGCAGACAAGACACTCATCCACATATAATAACAATAAGTAAATCTTTTTCTCAAAGAGGAAGCGGGGACGAGAGTTTATAACAAATTAAACTGGGTGTGGGAATGATTGCAGAGATTTTCTTGTTCCCTCTACACTTACTCTACCTTCCCTAAGAAAACTCCTAGTGCTAATTCTGTCCCCAAGCTGATTTTCCTATAGGGATGCCAATAGTTTTTTAAGGATCAGTTAGTAAATTGGACTCTTGTGATTCGATCAGCAACAATAAAAGGTAGAATTAAATTCTAGAGCTTGAGAAATCTGAAACTGAAGCCTGACCAGCCCCTTTTATGATACCTAATATGGATATTTTCATTATCACTTTTTCAGGCACAGGACAAAGTCCTGAAAACAGATGATTTCCATAGTGGGTGTTGTGTATGGACAACCTAAAATAAGGGGGAACTGAAGTCACCCTCTAATACCAAACCTCAGAGTAGAGGAGCAGTGATTTACTGACTGCTTCCCATGCACATGGGCACGTCTGTGGATATGTCTCATTAAATGTCACAGCATTCCTCTGCTCTGCATGCTTCCATGATCACCTTAAGATGGGAAAGAAACCCAGTCTCAGTACTGCTGCTTAGAGACACAATCCTTCTTTTCTCTGACATAGAACAATGCCTAGGAGTTCATGGCCTTGTACTTGCCAGCACAAATGCTCCAGAGTCCACAACTCCACGCAGACAAGCACGGCCATGTTACAGTACGGATCTTGAGTATCTACCTCCATGAGCCATGGCTTGATCCTGAGTTCAGCAATTTCAGCTGTATTAGAAAGGTACTGAGAGGTGTTCTGGTTATTAAGAATGTGCATTAGAATGGCATTTGGGGACATGTAACATCTCCATTTTGTTTCTTGTCTATGAAGTGAGAGGTTTTCTTAAATCATAAGTTCCCTACCTTGATGTGCTAGCAATGTCACCAGTCTATCATGGATCAAAACTTCTTGAATAGAAGCTAAACAAGCCTTTTCTAGTCATAAGTGAATTCAGGAATTCATGATAATGATATAAAATTGACTAACAGACATGGGCAGGTTGAATGGTCAGTTTAGAATCGGTTCCAGTGTTATCTGCCAGGCTATTCAAAGGATAGGTGAACTCGATGACTACTTTATCAGATTAATGAATAACTATGTCACCATATCAGTGAACCACCACCACTTAAAAAAAGTTAGGGTCTCACCATGTAGTCTTGGCCAGCCTAGAACTTGATATATAGACATATCTGACCTCAAACTCAAAAGGATCCTCTTGCCTCTGCCCTCTAAGTGCTTTGATTGGGGGTAATGACACCTGGGCTATGCTCTTGGCTTCTTGATCTATGCTCTTGTCTTCTAAATATTAATACTAGTATGCTGAGAAATACCTAACTTCAATCAAAAGGAGCCTGAAATATATGTAGAATATTTGTCTTCTCTTCTTGTCTTCTCCTTAAGGAAATAATTCAATCGAGACACATAATTTAAGAGAAGTTTATTTAGCAATGCCAAGTACACTCCAGGCAAGCATGGAGCAGGCTGACCTGAAGGGAGAAAGAGGGAACAGTCCATTAGGTTCTGTTTTATAGACTTTTAGGGAGTTTCTTATAGTCTTCTTCGCTCACAGTATCATTAAGTTCCTCTTTCTGAGGACCATCTTTATGCCACCCTACTCTACTGAGTGTGCTCCAAAGATCAGGATATCCTTGTGTTTCTTTTAAATTTTCTCCTTCTCAGGACTTTTTTTTTTAGTGTTTATGTATGATCATTGGGAAAGTGTCATGCTGCTTTTATTTCTGATATAAGGGGAAGAACCTATTTGCAACTTCAGAGATGTCAAGCTCCAAAGCCTTGTTTCAGTCCACAGAAGACCCAGCTAGCTACCAAGAAACAGTTGTAGTTTCCTGGGTTAGTGCAGGTCTAAGTCTCTGCCTACTTAAATCAGCTGGACTCAAACTGCAAAAGAGTAGACAACTTCCTGCTTCTGCTCATGTCTACCTAGCCACCTCTTCTAACAGAACTAGCATGTTGGAAGAGTTCCTTCTCTAGGGAGACATTAAACATCAACCCTTCCTTATGAGATCCTGATGACAAACTAAAGTACAACTCCACCAAAGTTTGCCCTGGAGAACCAAAGATTTTTACAGGGCTTGCTTACAAAGCATGAATGAGGGACTACTTGTACGAATGTGACCCCAAAAATGCCACACTGAATAGTCTTTACTCAGCAGAGATGTTGGTTTCCCCATAGCTACATAGATCATCAATTAACCTCCCCACAGCCTATATGCTCTAACACCTCTGAGGCCAAGTGCAACGAGGCAGAATTGTATCAGAATGGTGGAAAGAGCAGCTGGAATCAGGTGTAGATCTAATGATCGCTCCCTACTACCTTTTTCTATGAAAGGGTGTCAACAGCAACAGTCCACAAGTTGTATTCTGATGAACTCTTAGAAGTAGGTGCAGCTTATCTGATGTAGGTGATGTCTGTTTTGCTTAAAGGACTGCCTTTTGTTGTTGTTTTGGGTTTTTGTTTGTTTTTTCAAGACAGGTTTCTGTCTATCCCTGGCTGTTCTGGAACTCAACTCTGTAGACCAGGCTAACCTCGAACTCATAGAGAGCTGCCTGCCTCTGCCTCTGGAGTGCTGAGATTAAAGGTTTGTTACCCCCACAGCCCAGCTGGACTGCTTTCTAGACCATAAGCTATTGTAGGGAGTAGATGCTCTGAGTGAGTGAAGTCCTGAGCAGATGTATCATTCAACACAGGCAAAGCTTGCCAAGGACTCCAAGACCAATTGGTCCATGGAAAATTAGCAAAGCTATTACCCATATGGTCCAGGCTCAAGAGAAATTGGGAGTCGAAGTATTTATAAACAATTGATCAGTGTACGTAAGGACTAGCAACTGTAGTTTCCTCCTCCTGGATGTTTATAGACTGAGTCTGCTGGCCCATAGAGAGACCTCCTAAAGAACTTAGCTAAGCTCTCCCTCTGATCTTGTATCTCATAAACATGTTCAGATTCCAAGTTGCAGTGAAAGTGGTAGTCTTAGAGAACTCCACCTTATCCCAGATTCAGTGTGTGTGTGTGTGTGTGTGTGTGTGTGTCTCATTCCTTGGCTGCCCCTAGCCAGGGTCAAGACCCAAACCTCTCAGGATGTGGCAAGGTATGACTAAGGAAAGGTGTAAATGAATTAATTCCATTGTAACTTCAAGGAAACAAAAAAGGATAAAAACCTCAGGACTAGTTTTATAGGGCAGAACCAGAATCATATTATATTGTCAATGCGTATTTGTTGAACAAATGAGTGCCATTCAACACTGCCCTAGAGTCTCCTGTATCATTTATCTAGTATGTATTCTCTCCTTTCTCACTCTGAAACAACTTGAACACTTTCCCCCCTCAGAAGCTTGATGAATGTCCTTTTATTGCTGTGATCAACACAATGCCCAAAAACAACTTGGAGAAGAAAGGGTTTGTGTGGCTTACATGTCCCAGTGCCAGCTGATTGTTGAGGGATGCCATGGCAGTAACTCAAGCAGGAGCAGAGGCAGGAACTGGGGAGAAAAGCTTCTCACTGATTTGCTCCCATGCTCATATGCATCTACCTTCCAGTACCACCTGCCCAGGGGTGATATCACCCACAATGGGCTGAACTATCCACTTCAGTCAACAAACAAAAAATGTCACAGACGTGTCTACAGGAGCCAGTGCAATGGAAGCACTTCTCAGTTGAGGGTCCCACCTCCCAGGTGACTCTGTTTTTGTATTAAGGTCACAAACAACTAACCACTTGGCATAATGACCCATATTTCAGGGAGGGGATATACATTTACCTTCATCTAGATCCATCGTTTATAGACTTCCACTAGTTAAAATGAGTGTATCCCTCATTTGTATACTAGACCAAACATCTTAAGTTCTGGATGCTAGAGAATATATATATTCATTCTTGTTTTCACCACTTCGCCCACTAGGCTCCAGCCACACCGTTTTGCTCTTCTCCCTTCTCTGTTCTTTGCATTTCTTTTTTGGTCCCTTCCACTAAGACCTGGAACTCATGATCCTTCTCTTGTCTCAGTCTCTCAAGGGCTGGATTACAGTAGCTTTGCCTTGACTGTCCTGGAACTTGATCCTTATACCAGGATGGCTTCGAACTCACAGAGATCCACCCTGCCTCCGCACCCCTCCAGTCTTAGCACTCGGGAGGCAGAGGCAGGTGAATCTTTTAAGTTTGAGGCCAGCTTGGTCTACAATGTGAGTTCCAGGACAACTAGTCCTGCATAGGGAATCCCTGACTTGAAAAAGAAAAAAAAACCCACTTTTTTTTTAAGGTTCCCCCCCCCCCTATTTTAGTAGAATCGCCTCAACGCCATATATTTTGGCCGATCCTTTTTTCCAGCCATTCCCATTATAAACCAAGTTTCCTTGAGCTTGTTTTCCGTTCGGCCTAACATCTTTATTTTCCTCCACCGGAGATGCTTTTCTCCGAGCTTCTTTCTGTGCTACCTTTCTCTTACTCTTCAGTTCGCAACTAGACAGACCTCTCTCTCATATCTCTATTGTCTCTAGGCCCTTTGCGCTCCTCGACTCTGACCGGCCCGTAGAACCCAAGGCCGCAAGAATCTCGCCGTTGCTAGGCTGTTGCTAGGGCGGTTGCGGTGGAGACTTCTGAGAGGACCAACATTTCGCGTCCTAGTGACGGAATAAAGTTGGCGCCAGCGTCGCCAGAGGGTGCGTCACTAACAAGGGCGATTGGGGGCGGGGCCAGGCAGAGTCACGTGGTTTGGTTGCCTACGCGCTGCTGGGCCGTGGGAAGATGGCGGACGGGAAGGGAGACGCCACCGCCGCCGCCGGGGCCGGGGCCGTGGCTGAGGCTCCGGCGGTCGCGGGATCCGGAATCGAGACTGAGTCCATGGCTCGGGGTCATCGCCCTGCATCTCCGGCTTCCGGAGCCCCGGGCCTACGACCGTGTCTCTGGCAGCTGGAGACCGAGCTGAGGGAGCAGGAGGTGTCCGAGGTCTCCTCTTTGAACTACTGCCGGAGCTTCTGCCAGGTGAGGGGCGGACTAGCTGGCCGAGGGTGGAGGGACGGGGAGGCCCGGAGAAGAGACTTGGGATCCGCCTCAACAGTCGGGGGCTACGGGGGGAAAACGCCACCCCCGTATCTCGCCGCGCCCCCGGGCCGGGCAGGCCCAGCTCTGCCATAACCCCGACTTCAGTCACTGCCGGGGCGGATTGCGCTGGGCGGTACTGAGAGCCCAGAGAGCTCCCTGCAAGGGCTGTGCCCTGTCGCTGTGCCTGGGTCCTGGCCCGGTGGTGGAGCGCCACTGCCCCCCTGAGGGATCGATTGCCAGTTCCTGCAGGGAGATGCTTTTTTGAGCGGTGTGCTGATCTCCAAACTGAAAAACCTTGTTTTTCTGAATAATCAGGAGAGGTGGGCTGTGAGCAGAGACTTATCTTTAGAGTCACATCTTTTGGCTTCACTAAGATACGACGGTTGGTCTTGAATGGCGTCTAGAGCTTTCTGATTAGGGATTACTGAGCCGGTTGGTTGGTTGGTTGTTTTATGGTTTTGCCACTGTGGGCGGGTGTGAAAAGATATGTTTATGCCATTCTTTGACTTGTTTTGTATTCATCTGCTGATTGTACTACTAGGAATGGGGTTGGTGAGCTCTATAGTGATTAGTCTGAGTGGAAGAGGTCCGGAGAGAGATGTATAGAATGGCCTCTTTGGGCAGTCGGGTGATTGATTGATCATTTCAGTGCGGGTCCCAATCTGTGGGGCTTCGTGCTGACAGATGTGTTTTTAAGTTTGGTCTCCGTGATCACACTGCAGTTTTTTCCATGTTTTCAAGTGTCTTCCAAGTGTAAATGCTTTGCCGTTATTGTCTGGTACTTGCACTTATCAGGTTTCCGTCATCCCTCAGCTCCTCATTTAGAGTACCTTAGAGAATACAAAATAATCGAGGTATATTGGTACGTGGACTCTTAATGAGCAATTGAGTGTTGAAAAAATTGTGGAGTTAGAAAGTTGTAGTTGGGGTAGTGAGCAGTCTGCTTTGTTGGTTCTGGACAGAATTAAAGTTATCTCTTGTTGAGATCATTTGTGTCCCACTCTGACCCAGAACTTCGTCTGTTTGGAATTTTGTCTCTATTAATCTTTTCTATATGTTAGATCATGTCAATTCTTGTGTGCACAGTCTTCAACATTACCTTTGTTGTCTACTTTACTAGTAATGATCATTCTTATTTAGGGCAGGCATTTATTCCACAAATTTTTGCCAACCCTTAGAATGGTGCCAGGAAGAGTTATGGAAGTTCAAGGACATCTTGGGCATTATAATGGGCTCCCAGGCTAGGCTACACTGTGATATTCCTCTCTCAAATAGACATTTTACATTACCCTCCCCCCCCAAAAAAAAAATGACAGAATTAATTAGTGCAATTTTGGTAGTGATGAGAGGGAAAAAAAGTCATGCAGAGTGAGAACGACAAAAAAAAATGAATGTAATGGGTGTTGAGAACTGGGTGAAACCACTTTGGATAGAGTAGAACCACTGACTTAAAGGATATAAATGAATCCTAGGAGGGCCTGGAGCGAGCGTGGCAGAGGTGGAGATGAGAAGAAACATGGAATGCTGTGGGAGAGGAGGGAAGTAATTGCAGGGAGAGTGGAGATAGGAAAACAACTGTGGATTTTGAGCAGAGCTTTGAAGCTTACGTTATCTGCCAGCAAAAAATTAAAGGGTGACTGTAGCCAGTCAGATTGGATTGTCAGAATATACTGTACATAAAGTATTCTGGAAAAAACTGGACCATTAGTTAGGTTAGTTGAATAGTTTTCTTGGTTCCTTCTTCCCGCCCCACCCCCCACCCCTGTGTATTCTTGGATGCCCTGGAACTAGCTCTGTAGACCAGACTCACCTTAAACCTCCACCTGCCTCTGCTTCTAGAGAACTGAGATTAGTCATGTGCCACATTGATTCCACATTTGAAAGGCAGAATACAAAATACTTTATTGTATGACTGAATGCTAAAGAGGAGAAGCTGGGAGCACATAAGACATAAAGATTGGTGATTGGTAGTACATTAGAGTAACGGGCTGACTGTGCTCCTCCAGTGTTTAACTGTTACAAATTGCTCTCAACAGGTATTTAGAAATGTCGTCCTAGTCTGGGTGTGGTGGTACATACTTTAATCTCAGCATTCTTGAGGCAGAGGTAGGGGCTAGTGAGCCTCTTAGGTTAAGATCAGCTTGGTCTATGTGGTGAGTTCCAAGCCATCCAGGTCTATACAGTGAGACCCTATCTCAAAGAAAAGAGAAGAAGTGTTGTTCTAAAAACTTAAATTGTACCTACAATTGTAACATGCTGTTACCATATAAGAAATATATGTCTATCTCAAGCCAGCCTTTAATCCCAGGAGGCAGACAGGGGAATCTCTGTGAGTTGCAGAACATCCTGGTCTACCTAGTGTGAGTTCAGGACAGTTAGAAATACATAGTGAGACCCTCTGTTTAAAAAAAGGAAGGAAGGAAGAAAATACTTCTATCTAAAGTGTCTTACAAGCCCAGTGAATGTGGTGTTTCATCTGTAATTACAACTCCAGGGAAGCATAGACAAGAGTTCCCCTGAGGAAATTGGCTGACCAGACCATGTGAAAATAGGAACTCGTTGTTTTGTTTTGTTTAAGATTTATTTAGTTTTATGTGCCCTTGGTGTTTTTCCTGCATGTGTATCTGCAAGCATGCCAGATTCTCTGGAACTGGAGTCACAGACATTTGTGAGATGTCATGTAGGCTGGGAATTGAACCCAGTTCAGGTCTTCTGGAAGAGCAGCCAGTGCTCTTAACTGCTGAGCTGCCTTTCCAGCCCAGGAATATTTTTTGGGTTCAGGGATGCTCATTAGAGACCCTTGCCTTGGTATAAGGTGAAGAGCAAACAGGGAGGATATGCCAGCCTCCAACTTCCATTTGGAGAAAGAGAACCAATTCCTAAAAGTTGTCCTTTGACCTCCATGATACTACTGTTTTTAAAGTAACTTTAAAAAAAAAGATTGTTACATTTTTGTTAATGTTGAAAATCGATGTCTTGAAATTTTTTCCAATATTTAGGAAACCAAAATTCTTAGTCTGGGTGGGCAGGGTGATTCAGTGGATACAAATGCTTGCTGCTGAGCCTGACGACCTGAGATTGGCCCCTGGGACCCACATGCTGTCCTCTGAACTCCATGTGCACACTCTAGCATGCTCCTCAATGAATGAAGAAATGAAGCAATTTTTAAAAACATTTTGAAAGACTTAGTAACTGGTAGCTCTATTTGTAGCACTGGTTTTGAAGGCTTTTTAACTGAATTTCATTGAGCATGCAAGAAATTAGTAGGGAGGTGATAATACTGTAAGGATAAAAGAATTACCAAAGTAATTTAATGAGTAAATATGTTACACACTTTTAAATTCTAGACTTATAGTAACCTTGCAGATGGTTTTTGTTTGCTTATTTGTTTTGTTTTGTTTTTGAGATAGGGTCTGTCTGTGTAGCCTTGGCTGGCCTCAAATTGGCTACTAGACCAGGCTGTCCTGGAACTCATATGCCTGCTCCTGCTTCACAAGTGCTAGAATAAAGGCTTGTATCACCAGGTCCAGCTCAACTTCATAGATTTTTAATAGTTAAAATAAGTACTGCACATATCTTTTTGGATTGGTTATTGCATAAAAGGATACTGAGTCAAATAGGCCATATAATAATAAACTCTCTATGGACAGGGTATACATTCCAAGACTGTCCCAGACAGGTGTCTAAAATGAATCTCTTTACAAACTGTTGTTCCATGTCCTCCACTCCCCACCTCACTCCACATTTACCCATGGGGCTGGCAAGATGGCTCAGTGAGTAAAATCAATTGCAGCAAATCCTGATAACCTACGCTTAGTCCTTAGAACCCATAGTAAGAGAGAACAACTCCCCAAAGCAATTCTTTGACCTCCAGCAAATTCACCTCCATATGTGCCTCCCACCTCAGCTCCCACGAATATGGATGGATGGATGGATGGATGGATGGATGGATGGATGAGCTGCCTTTTTTTTTAATCACAATGACATCACAGAACAATCACAACCACTATTCAGTACTCAAGGTTGTATGAATGTTGTTTCTTTCTCAAGATGTCTTAATGTGTATCCTTCCTGTGATGATGTGAGGTGACAAAGTGCCTAAGAGATGAAATACATTGAAAGATGGCTTCTTATGGTTTGCTTACTAGCTTTAAGCTATTGTAAAAGGGTTATTTGAACCTAAGTCCTGTAATAACGGAGCTGGCTTCTCTCTCTCTCTCTCTCTCTCTCTCTCTCTCTCTCCCCCTCTCCCCCTCTCTCCCTCTCTCTCCCTCTCTCTCCCTCTCTCTCCCTCTTTTTTTTATTTATTTTTTTTCTTTTTTTGGTTTTTCAAGACAGGGTTTCTCTGTGTAGCCCAGGCTGTCCTGGAACTCTGTAGACCAGGCTGGCCTCGAACTCAGAAATCCGCCTGCCTCTGCCTCCCAAGTGCTGGGATTAAAGGCGTGTGCCACCACTGCCCGGCTGAGCTGGCTTCTCAATCACTAACGTTATGGCATACCCTAACTATTTGAGTATCTTAGAGGGATATTTATGTTCCTAATGGGACAGAGATGGGTGGCCCAAGATTTCATCACACTATTTAAGTCAGTGTGTCATTTAAAAGTTAATACAGTATTATTTGGGGACTTTTCACTTGATATTTTTGACTAACCAAAAAAGTGGAGAGGGCTTTTGTTGTTCTGACCTCATTTAAATTAGCTCTATAGACTTGGATTTGTCCTCTCATTTGCAATTTGAATGCTACTAGTATATTATATTCTAAGTAAATACATTGTGAAGACTACGGCAGTCTTTACACAAAACCTTGGGCTGTGTGAGTCGCCCAGCTGCAGCTTCGAAGAAAAAGAGCTTCAGCCTCTGCTCGGTCTTAGCTCTCATCCGGCCCTCCCGCCGTGCTGGTCCCACTGTTCGGTGGGTTGGTCGCTCGGTCTTAGCTCTCATCCGGCCCTCCCGCCATGCTGGTCCCACTGTTCGGTGGGTTGGTCGCTCGGTCTTAGCTCTCATCCGGCCCTCCCGCCGTGCTGGTCCCACTGTTCGGTGGGTTGGTCGTTCTCAGGACAGGGTGTAGCACTAGGAAATCCGCCTGCCTCTGCCTTCTGAGTGCTGGGATTAAAGGCTTGCACCACCACCACCACCTACCTCAAGTGAGTTATTGAAGGAGTCTGATGCTCACACTTGAATCCCAGAACTTGGGAGGTGGAGGCCGGGGAATCAAGAATTTAGAGTCAGCCTGGGCTATATTAGACCTTCTGAAAAAAACAAACACAACTGAAAAGGGTCTGGGGTGTAAATCGGTTGGTAGAATGCTTGCCTGCTGTGCAGGAAGCCCTGGGCGCGGATGCACACCTGTCCTAACTAATCAATACTCAAGAAGTGGAGGCAGGAAGCTAAAATTTTTAAGTTTGGGGGTAGGATGTGGTCTTTTAGTAGAATGCTTAACATTCTTAGCATGCCTGAAGCCCTGGTTCAGTATCCAGAATCCACTAAACTGGGGGTGCTGTATCAGGATCAACCACAGATAAAAAGTCAGTTTGAGGCCAGCTTGGGGCACAGGAGAACCCGACTCAAACAACAAAACAAAACCTACATCTAAACTCATTATCTACTGGTATTAAGAGTACTGGGATTATAAGAATGTGTCACACACACATCACCCTGCAGGACTGGCTTTTAAAGGTAGGGTCACTATTATATACACCTGTATATATACCAGGTCTAGGACTCTGTATATACCAGCTTGGTCTTTAACTTGTGATCGATTCTTCTGCCCCTACTCTACAAATGGTAGGATTGCTAGTGTGGGCTAATGCAGGAAGTTACTTTTAAGCTGTGGCCTCAGTGCTTAGCAAGTGTTTACCACTGACCCTTTCCTCTTGTTTTTGTTTGACATTTTGTATGTAGTATCAGCTGTTCTTTTTCTTGCTCTCTATGTTTTAGTTGGCTTTCTCCTATTTGTAGCCTTATTTTCACAAATTCCTGGCTTTCTGATTGCCTTTATGGTTGAGATTTTAAAATTCCCTGTAGAGCATATCTGTTATCCTCCCTACCCCGTACCCCCCTCCACCCACACTCACTGTGTAGGCCAGGCTAGCCACACTAATCTTTGCCTCCTGAGTGTACCACAGCTGCCCCAGCAGTCCTATTGCTTCACCCTCCAGTGTTTTAGGATTACTGGCATGAACCACTGCATTCAGCTCTCTTTCTTTGTATTTAATAGGTAGTACAATGTTGGCATATAAATGATATTTTAAAAAGATTTGTTCTAGTATATGTGGGTGTGTTCATGTTCTTGAATGCATGTGAGTGTCGGGAGGCCAGAAGATGGTGTTAGATCCTCTCCTGGAGCTGGAGTTACAGCTGTAACAGTTACAGCTGTTAGGAGCCTGGTTCTCGGAAAGAGCCGCAAGCTCTCTTAACCACTGAGTTGCCTTCTCCTGTCCCTACCACCCACCTCAAGTAATTAGTTGAATGAGCTATAGTGTAGGAACTGTGTGGTATTTGGAAGAGGCAAGAACTTTAAAAGAATGCAGTAGGAGTCTTTTACCACTTTCTGAGGGACATCATCAGCTTTAGCCTGTGTTTATATAATGCACGTATTTCACTGTACACTTTGTGGTATTAGTAAGGATGATAGGCATATAATATGAGAAGCATTTTAGTATTGTGTAATATTGCAGGATATTTGATCACACTGTGAACTCTGAGATTGTTATTTACTGGAGGAAAAATGTTTTAGTTGTGGTGTGGCTCAGCCTTAGCACATACCTTTAATCCAAGAGCTTTTTGCTTGAATATTGTAAACAGGATTAAATGTAGTCAAGGTCAAGAGGCAGAGCAAGCAACCAGTTGACAGGGAGTAAACATAGGATTATTTTTAAAAACCATAGAGAGTAAGAGGGAGTCAGGAGGACAGATAGAAAGATGCACAGGAAGCAGAAGGGAGGGACATTGACTTTGAAGGAGTTTTTTTTTGACGCAGGGGATTCCTGGTGGGATTATCTGAAGAGGAAGGTCAGCTGGGTGCTTTCTGTGCCTCTCTTTCACTCCAGCGTCTAGTCTTCATTGGTAAAATGGATCAACAGATTTTGTCTAAAAACAAAACAAAGCAGTAGAAGAGTTGAGTTAGCAAATGAATAGGACAGCAGGGCAGAGATACTGAGATGGGAGAGAGCCTGGTAACTACAGAGATTCTTGAGCTTTATGTTTCATTCATTTTTTTACTGTACATTTTAATTTATTTTTATTTTATGCACATTGGTGTCTTACCTTTATGTGTGTCTGTGTCTGTGTTGGATCCCCTGCAACTGGAGTTACAGATACTCATGAGCTTCCATTTGTGTTCTGGGAATTTGTGTTCTGGGTCCTCTGGAAGAGCAGCCAGTGCTCTTAACCATTGAGCCGTCTCTCCAGCCCTGAGCTTAATTTGTTCAATATATTAAAAAATAAAAAATCAGACTGAGGGTTTAACTAGAACAAAAGTTGTCTGGCATGCCACAGGCAGGGTTCCGGGTTCTATCCTTAGCACACAGACATACTTGAAAACTTGATTATTGTATGTGTTTTTATCTTGTGTGACGTGTACATATCTGAGTATAAGTGTGCTCATGCCATCACCCCTGTGTGTGGAGGTCAGGACTGCTTTCAAAGTTAGCTCTCCTCTCCAGTGAACTCTGAGAATTGAACTCAGGTTGACAGACTTGTGTGGCAGGTGCTTTTGCTTGCTGAAGCATCTCCTTGGCCTGCAAACAAGTAATTTCAAACACATTAGCTTTTCTTCTGCTGCTGCTTTCTCTTGGGAGATTTCTGGATAGAAATTACATGGCAAGTTAGTTGTTCTCTAAGCAGAAACTAGCTTGTGGCCTATGTAATCCAAATGTTGTATGAAGTGACCTTTGGAGCAGTGAAACTTTGGTTGCAGTGTCGGCGGTGAGACCATTGTTTCTTCTGCTGTTCTGTGTCTGAGACCACTGCTGTCCTGTTTCATTCCATGCATCCCACTATTTGGTCATTGTTAATTACAAGTAAATAGGAAGTACCACTAACTGTAAGACTGTGAAGACTGCCAAAACTTAGCTGCTTTTTTTATTCAGACCAAATGTCTGTCACCACTTCCAGAGATCTTCCTTAACTATCTTTGGTTTTGAGGGGCAGGTCTCACTATGTAGCTCAAGCTAACTTCCAACTTAAATCCCAAGCCGTCCCAGTGCTAGATGTACAGGTGTGAGCCAGCACCCTGGCTATCTTATCTAAAATAGCACTTCTAGTTATCTTGGGGTCACTGTCTGGTCTGACTCCTCAGCTGGAATGGAAGTGTCAGTGTCGGGATGGTGTTGACTTCAGAGGAGTTCCCAGCACTTTATGGGACTGCAGTAAATGTGATAGTTGCTGGTTTAATTGTTTTTCTTAAGATTTATTTAGTTGTTGTGTGTATGTGTGCACAAAATGAATGTGTTCATGTAGAGGTCAGAGGACAGCTTTGTGGAGTGGCTCTCCTACTGTGTGGGTCAATCCAATTGAATTCAGGTTATCAGACTTGGTAATAGGTGTCCCCTCCCACAGAAACATTCCACAAGTGACCATCTTGTTTGTTTTTGTTTGAGAAGGATTCTATTTAAGCCACATTGGCCTGGAACTCTTCAAGTAGCTGGTGCTGGCCTTAGTTAGAATTATGATCCTGTTTCTACTCCCTGAGTGCTGGGCTTATAGGTATGGGTTGCCACATGTGATAGCACCATAATTTAAGAGTCTAGGTTGCTTTTCAATGGTTATTACAGATATTTCAGAGAACCCCTTTAAATATGCTTATTTATATCTACAACATGAATTCCTGGATTAAAAAGAATGTTAATGGGAGCTGGAGACATGGCTCAGTGATTAAAAAGCACTGACTGCTGGCTCTTCAGAGAATCTGAGTTCAATTCCCAGCACATGGTGGATCTCACCATCTGTAGCTCCAAGGGATCTGATGCCCTTTTCTGTTCTTCATGGGTACACACACACACACACACACACACACTCACTCACTCACAGAGCAGGGATATATTTGCAGGCAAAACACCTATATACATAAAACAAAACCTTTTTTTAAAAAATGTAGGTATATATTAGTCTACCAATAAGTTGAACATATATGTCCACCAGTCATGTTTGTGAATCCTCATTCTTTATATCCTTGCCAATTTGGTGCTATCAAACGTAATCGTTTCTATGTTAAAAACTTGTTCTCATCTTGTAAATTCACACTGAAGTAATGTATTTCTATGTAAATTAGATATTTAAATATTTGTCCGTCAATTAAGGACAGTACTTGGTGCCTACTTCTCTCCTCCATGCTGGGATTTTTTCTGATTTGAGTTTGTCTAGGTCTTTATGTATGTTCTCACATGTGCAGCTGTCCTGTTTTATCTGTCCTGTTTTTTTCATTTTTATCATCCACCACTTCTGACTCCTGCTCCCTTCAATCTTTCTGCTCCCCTTTCCTCAATGATCCCTGAGTCTTTTGTAGAGAGGGATGTAATAATATAGGTGCCTCATTTAGGGCTGAGCATGCCCAAATCTCTTACTCTCTGCTTCTCGTATGAGGGTTGGGAGATGGGTATAGCAATGAGTTATTAGTTTAACTATGTCCATTTATCAGTTTAATAGTAATAGGTCTCTCCTAGGGCCTATGGCATATCTAGCCACGGGTTCTTGACCCCAATAACAGTGCCAGGTGTGGGTTTCATCTTGAGTTGGTCCTTAAATCCAATCAGAGAGTGTTTAGTTACTCCTATAAAATGTGTGCCACTATTTCACCAGTAAGCATGTGGTAACCAGGCCAGTCATTATTGCAGCTCTTGAGTTCACAGCCGGGTGATTGATAACTGTTCTCCACTGGCAGTGGGTATCTAGCATCTTCCAGCACTATTAAAGCTAACCAGCAGGATGAAACATCCAGCTGAGTACCAGCTTGATTTCTCGGAGTAGAATCTTACTGTCAGATTTTGAAGGGTAGCCAAGAGCAATGGCAGTAAATAGCCTGTAATGTTTGAGGTTCTACAGAGCTCCACTTTTCAACAACTCCAAAAGAGGTAATTAATGCCTGGTGTAGTTTTTTTTTTTTATTTGCTAGCTTCATTTGAACCCTATGTGTATGAAATATACACATTTATATTTCAGTAAGCTTCTACAGTAGATGTCCATGTGAGTTTTCCAGAAGGCCTTTACTTCAGTGTTAGGCTTTCCACATTCCCTCCTTGACCCTGACTTCCCATGCCCTACTCCACCTAACCTTTCTTTTTCTATTATTTTCTTTAGCTCCTTTATTTGACTATGTTCTCTATCCCCTCCCATAGAAGTTATTTCCCTTACCCCTATGGCCTCTTACTAGTTTTCTGACCTCTGGGTGTACCACATGAAACACATCTAAATATTACAAGCTCGCACCCACATATGAGAGAAAACATTCAATATTTGTCTTTTTGAGTCTGGATTACCTCTGGATGATTGCTTCCAGCTGCATTTATTTACCATGAATTTCATAATTTCATTTTTCTAGCAGTTGAATAATATTCTATTGTGAAACTGTATCAAGTGTCACTATCTGCTCATCAATTGATGGCTGTCTGTGGTGTTTCCATGTCTTGGCTATTGTCGGAGCATCAGTGAGTATGGTAAACAAGTATCTGCACTAGGGTAGAGTCCTTTGAGTATATGCCCAAGATCTTAATATGTAACCCTGGCTAGCCTACAGTTCTCTATGTGGACCAGACTAACCTTAAACACAGAAATCTTCATGCCTTTGCCTCCCAAGATCTGGGATTAAAGGTGTGAGCCACCATATCTGACGTGAAGTTTCTTTGTATATATTTCATCTGGTGTATCTCTCTCTATTGAACACTTAATAAAAATAAATAGAAACCCCAGCTAGTTTATAAGATCATGAAGATTGCCGAAAACTTAAGTGCATTGTTTTCATTTGGATCCAAATGCCTGCCTCACCTTCCTTGGCTGACTTTTGTTTTTGAGGGGCAGGTTTCATATTTGGAGGGGGGGGAGGCAGGATCTGCACATGTGCATTTGGAGGCTAGAAGTCATACTTTACTGTGTCTTTTGTTTTTATTTTACATGTCTTGTTAAAATGTCATTTAAGTTATTAAAACTAGATTTTACCTTATCATTAAATTTACCCTAGAATCTTGAGGGTGTTTGTTGAGAAAGGATATTTATAGCTCAGATTTCTAACATTTTAGTGTTGAGATTATAGGTGACCCTTATCACACTGCTCTAATCTTAAACTTTTATACTTTTTATGTTCTGAAGAAGACATAGCAGTGTGTGATGGCTTACTACTTTAAAGTAGAAGCAGAAGAATCAGGAGTTCAAGGCCAACCTTACCTGGATAGGGAGTCTAGCCCAGGTCACATGGGACCCTGTCTCCAAAACAGAGTAAACACATAACAGCAAAGGCAAAAATGAATATATCCTAAAGAGTTAAGGCACTGAACTTAAAGGCAGTTAAAGAGTCTGCTGATGTGATTGGAAAGTGTGATATAATGTTGGTGATGGATTGTGACTGTGAAATATTGTCTCTGTCTCTCTGTCTCTGTCTCTGTCTCTCTCTCTCTCTCTCTCTCTCTCTCTCTCTCTCTGTGTGTGTGTGTGTGTGTGTGTGTGTTACTTGTCGACTAGCTCTGACTTATGTATCCCTAATCTTCTTTACACCTTATTTTGAAACTGGATCTCACTCCATTGTCCAGACTGGCCTTGAACTTACTCTGTAACCTGTTCTGTCCTTAAGAATTTTGCACTCACCCAGCAGTGGTGGCTCATACTTCCAGCACTTGGGAGGTAGATGCAGGTAGATTTCTGAGTTTGAGACCAGCCTGTCTACAGAGTGAGTTCCAGGACAGCCAGGGCTATACAGAGAAACCCTGTCTTGAGTAAACAACAACAAAAAGAACTTTACACTCTTCCAAACTATCTAGGATTAAAGGCTGGCCCACTGGGCCCAAATATAAATCTTATTTATACCATATTAATAAATTGTATAAATTATAATGCCAAACCAGAAATGTATAAAAGGGATTATGACTCCTACCCTCTCACTCTAGTCCAGGCTAACCTGGAACTCACTTGTAGACCAGGCTGGTGTCAGACTCAGTTTTCTTACTTGAATCTAGATAGTAGTCAGCTACCATGTTTGTTTTGTGTGGTACTAGAGATCAAACCCAGAGCCTTTCGCAGGCTAGACAAGCCCTCTCTGCCAATTCACCTGCATCCCCAGTCCCCAGGGATGAGATTTTTAAAGATGTTATTTAACAGTAAGTGTTAATATTATATTTGTGCCCCTGAAGAGTTATCATTTACCCCTCTAGAGTAAACGCCTATCCCAATGGAAGCCTCACTACTAATTTAACTAAGATTGCTTGTTTACATGAGTTGTGCTTACTCTTTTAATTTGGCTTTTCTTTGTAGTGAAATCTTGATTTCTACTTTAAAGGACTTGTAAATGCAAATGTTAATTTAGAGCACATTTTCCCATAACCATCTAGCAGTGTGGAGAAATGTCAGACTTGGAAAGGCCTAGTCATTGTGAACTAGGGAGCATGCATGTGTACCTCTGATTAGGAATTTGCAGTAATTTCATTCTAATTCCTGTTGACCTTCAATCCTTCTACGGATTTGTATTGTTATCTAGAGATAGCTGCTGGTATAGGTAGTGGGGCAGAGCAATTGGGACCAGATGTCATTGCCCTTACCATTGCGTTGGATAAAACATAAGTACCTAGCATGTTAAATGTCTTTCAAAGAAAAAAAGATTTTTAGGCAGGATTCTGTTGTGTAACTCAGGCTGTCCTAGAACTTGCTACTTACTCTCTTCTATCTTCACATTTTGAGGTTATGATAAGCATATATACTATTATGCTTGGCTCAAAAGGTTTTTGTTTGTTTGTTTCATTTTGTTTTGTTTTGTTTTTAAGACAGGGTCTTATACAGCCCATGTTGGTCTTAAACTTTGAACTCCTAATAATTCCTATCTCCACTTTCCCACTGCTGGGATTACAAAGGCTGTACCAGCACACCTGGTTTATGGAGTACTGGGGAGCTAATCTAGGGCTTCTAAGATGTTAGGCAAGCACTCTACAAACTGAAGTATGTCCCTAGCTTCCCATAAATGTGTATGTGTATGCGTGTAGTGAATATAATAAATTCTACCTTTTGCAATCAATAGATTAGTCTCTATTCAAAAGGCTTTACTTTAGGCCTGGCCACCATGGCACACATCTTTCATCAGGAGCTAGAAGCAGGTGGATCGCTGTGAATTCTAGGACAGCCAGAACAACAGAGAAACCCTGTCTCCAAACAAAAAACCACAGGTTTTATGTTGTATACTCCCAGAGAAGCCAGAATAATGGGTGTTAGGATAATGTAACTCAGATCCTCTATAAGAGCAGTATGCACTTTTAACCACCAAGCCACCTTACCAGCCCCGTAGATTAGTCTAGGTAAAGCTTTGCTTTTAAGCTTAGCTATTTGCTTATTTTATATTTAAATTGTGTGTTTCTTTTTTTCTCCTTTTGTTTTTGTTTTGTTTTGTTTTTGAGGCAAATTCTTACTTCGTTCAAGTTGATTCTTAATCCTCCTGCATTCCCAAGTGCTAGGATTACAGATGTGCATTATGAGTCCCAACTATGTTTTATTATATTGAAGTATACATATATAAAATTATTTGAATTCCTAACCTATGAAATTCATGTCCCTGGGAAAAATAAAGCTGTGTTTCCATAATTGTAGAAGTTTGTGTTTGAAGTAAGAAAGAACTTTGGAAGTCATTTAGAACATCTACTTTGTCTGCTAAAACTTATTTTTAAAATTTAATTACCTTTTTATTAAGAGTGTGTGCGCTGTGTGTTTGTACATGTACACCACAGTGCTCAGTGGAAGTCAGAGGACAACTTTCAGAGTCAGTGTTCTTCTATGATATAGGTCTCAGGGATCAAACTCAGGTCATCCAACTTAGTGACAAGCATTTTTACCCACTGAGCCATCTTGTTGGCACCAAGACCCATGCTTTGTTTTATTTTGTTTTGATTTGAGCCTAGCATGGTTTCATGTGCTTCAGACTAACCTTGAATTCACTATAGATTTTTTATTTTATTTTATTTTAGACATGGTGTCAGTATGTATCTTGACTGGCACAGAACATGAGATATGACTGCCTCTGGTAAGTTGATTGTCTAGTAGAGAAGATGAACATTAAACAGATGTTCACATTGCGTTTGCAGTAGAGCCATCGTGCTTGGTGGCCAAGTGTTGTTATTTTTCTACTTTCCAACCAGCTTGTCCTTGGGGGACGAGAGCATCCGTAAAGTAATTCTCTTTAGGGCTTGAATGTAGCTGAGCCATAAGACACTTGCCGAAGCACGCTAGATTTACTGCATTCCATCACACAGCCAGCCAAGCTTTCTGGGTTTGCGCTTTGTCCCATGACTTTTTAATGCTACTCTTTTCTTTCTTGGCCTGGATTGTTATGTAGACCAGGCTGACTGCTGCAGTGACCCTGCCTATGCCTTCAGATTCCTGGGATTACCAGAGTACACTACTCCCAGCTACATAAATTTCTTCTCTCTCTTCCCAAGTTAAATTTCATTTAGATTTTTTGACTACATGTCTCTTCACATGTGCATGTAGTGCCCAAAGAGGCCAGAAGAGGGTTGATACTGTGGAACTGGTTGATACGTGGAACCACCACGTGGGTCCTGGGAATTGAATCTGGGTCCTGGAAGAACGACCAGTGCTCTTAACCACTGAGCCATTTTTTCTGCCCTTAGGTTACATTTTTTTTAAAGATCTTATGTAAGCACAATCATAGAATCTGTGTTGACTCTTTCAGCACAATCTTTTTGTGTCATACAGATAAATAGTTGGTTTCTTGGTATGGATATACTATAATTTTTATATTTATTTAGCTGTTGATAAATACTTGGGTATTTCTGGTTTGTGGATACTATATATTGAGCTGCTGTGAGCATTCTGTGTTGTTGGTGTGGACAAAATGTAGTAACTTGATCCCTTGACAGGTTCTATCATTTTACACTTCCATCAGCTATGCATGAAGTCGGTGTTTTGCTTCCTGATAGACATGGGCATTGTTTCTTAAGCTGTCACTACTCTAAAATTGGTGGTAGCTCTCTGAAGCTCTATGTTCTTTTCTCTTTTTTGCTCTATTTCTCTTTTGAGGTACATTTACTATTTTTCTTTTGGAGCTTATTTTTGCAATCTGTATCTGGTCCAGTGTTCACGTGTTTGGCATTTTAGAAGATTAGGGTTCTTTTTCATACAATTGAGATTTGAGAAAAGTAAGTCTGTGTGTTTCTAGACAAAAGCTTTGCAAAGATTTTCTTTTCCTTTTGCTTCTTTAACAGCTAATTCAGCCAGGCCTGGTGGCGCATGCCTTTAATCTTAGCACTCAGGAGGCAGAGGCAGAGGGATCTCTGTGAGTTCAAGGACAGCCAGAGCTACACATGTTAAGTAACTTATGTCATATACATTTTACGCAATTAATCTAAAAGGAGTCATCTGGGGATGGAAAAAAGACTTAATGGTTAAGGGCATTTGCTGCTATCACTGAGGACCTGGGTTTGATTTCCATCACCCACATAATTCACAACCATCTACTCCCATTCTAGGGGATCTAACCAACAACAACCTTCAGGGGTGCCAGGCATACGTACATAAATGGTGCACATACATACATGCAGGCAAACCTTCATACACAGCATTGCATACGTATGTGATGGCCACAACAACTTATGGCAGCCTGTTCTCTTTCTACCATGTGGATCCTAGGGCTTGAACTCAGGTCTCCCAAGTTTATCAACAAATGGTAACCTCTGAGCTATCTCAGCTGCTCTCAGCTTCATCCTTTTGCATGCAGATATCTTGTTTGTCCTAGGATTAGTTAATGAAAATTTTGTTTTTTTCTTACTGAATGGTCTTTTGAGCATTATTACACCATGTATATAAGAATTTTATTTCCAGGCTATCTGTTGGATTCCATTGGTCTCTGTCTTTTACTGATTACTCACAATTTGAAAATTTAAAACAATTCAGCCACGTGGTAGTGAAAGATTTTTAGCTGTCATGGTGGAACAAGCCTGTAATCTCATCACTTCAGAGGCAGAGGTAGTAGGATCAGGAATTCAAGGCCAGCTTCTACAACTGGAACTGAGGCCAGCCTAGGCTATACCACACCCTGCCTAAAAAACATAACAATTAAAATGAAAGGATTGTAAACTAAATAAGCAGGATACTGCATTTCTCCATTAAGCTGATACTTTATCCATGCAAAAACTACACCTCTTACATCAAAGGGAATAAGAGAGAATTTGTTCTGGAGTGACAGTGGTGTAGGAACATGGATTCAGGCTACCCCCAATACCAAGTTCCATTGTAGAGGTAATTACATGAGATTTTTATTAGTTCTAGAACAAAGAAAGACGTTTATCAAATTTGTTGCTGAGGACCACAGGTTCCAACAAAGTAAGGTTGGGGTGGGGGTGAATTGTTACAGGTATTATGCTATTTGACATTCTTAGTTCTTGTGGTGGAAGCTAGGGGTTTGCCACGAATGCAATTTAAGGTCTTTGATAGTCACAGGGATGTTAGGTCAGACAGACATTGGGGAGGGCAATGAATACCTTTTAATAGGACAAGAAAGAATCCCAAGGCAATTTGGCTCTGGTTTGCAGCATTTTAACTTACGTAGTCTCAAACAAATTTTTGGGCTTGTAGAATTTTTTTTAATTAATTTATTTATTCATTTTATACATATGAGTACACCACCATTGCTCTCTTCAGACACACCAGAAGAGGGCACCAGACCCATTACAGATGGTTGTGAGCCACCATATGGTTGCTGGGAATTGAACTCAGGACCTCTGGAAGAGCAGTTAGTGCTCTTAACCAGCTGAGCCATCTCACAATTTCATATGCTGTCTAATGTGATATAGCTCTTCAGTGCGTTACTGTCTTATACTGATAATAGGAATGTAAAATGGGATTGATTGTTCTGGAGCAGAATCCAGTATCATGTAAAGCCTTAGAAGTTATAGAGCCAGAAATTCTATTTATAGTTCATTCTAAGAAAGTCATCATGGGCCACCAGGCTCCAGTGGATAGTTCCAAACCTGTGGTCACTAAACAAAACAAGAAAATATGAATGTGGGAAAAGAAGTTTGACAGGGTTGGGAGATAAGAGTCTAGGTGAAGAGTAATGTATGAAACTGTCAAAGAACAAGTAGGTCAATAAGATTGTCATGAATGTAAGTAAAATTTTACACATAGGGGAACTTATCTTTCTCTTACACTGCAGAGCTAAGAGATCAGGGCAGCATGTGGTAGTAGACACCTATAATTCCAGCATTTAGGAGACTGAAGTAGGACGATTGGTAATTTGAGGCTGACCTGTGCTACATTGTGAGTTTTAGGGCTAGCCTTGGTTACACAGTAAGACCCTGTCTTAAAAGTCAAAACAAAAGTTAGAAATTTTGATGCCCATGAATCTACATACAGTGTGGCTAGAAGTATAACTCCACAGAAGAGGGCTTGCCCAGCACACTGGAGGGGAGGGGAGGGCGGGGGAGTCACACAGCAAAAATAAAAATGAAGTCAAAGGAAGGAAGGCTCTACAATAAATATAGAGACATAACATTGCCATAAAATGTTTCACTTTATACATTAAGGAAATTAACTAATTAATTAATTAATTAACTTTCCTATTAACAGTGATCTGTTTCTGGGTGGTGTTTTTATGCATAATGGAAAATATCACTAAAATACTACTATTATTGGCAAAAGCAGGAAGCATTTTAAAACTAAAAATGAAATGAAGCTAGAAAGTATATCTGACCCATGACAGGGTCAGTATCTAAAATAGTCCGCGGAGATGGGGACAGTGGAGTGGATCCAGTGAAATGTAATGGGGTGGATGAAGAAGTGTAGAGTGACGGATGGTGAGTAGGCCAGATTTCTGAGCTCAGAGCAGCTGGAAATAATGTGCAGACAGAGGATGTGTTGGCACAGCAGCAGCCCAGGTTCCAGATTTCCTCTAGTCACTTCTGAGTTCAAGCAGCCAGCTCTTCCCTTCCCATTCATTCATGTCGATCCCCTTAGTCCTCGCAGCTAACTGATGTTTAAATCCTAGTTCTGATTGTCTTTGGAGTCCTCCCATCTCCTTACTTTTGCATTTTAAAATGTTACCTCCTGTTTCAGGGATGAGATTCAATTGCTGACTCTTGTGGTAGCTTGCCCTTTACAATATAATGGCATTGCTCAGATTTAGAACTTTATTTTCAAAATAGGATTTCTGTGTGTAGCCCTGGCTGTCCTGGGACTCGCTCTGTAGACCAGACCAGCCTTGAGCTCAAATGATCTGCCTGCCTCTGCCTACCAAGTGCTGGGACTAAAACTCTCTACCTCATGGCTAGATTTAGAGTCTTGTGTATTTCACTTGTTGAGAAATTTAAATCAGAACAAGATTTCTTGTGTTATGTGCAAATTTTAAAATAATGCATACACTTACCCCCCCCCCAAAAAAAATCCAGTTGCCCTACAATGTTCATTTGTAATGAACCACTGATACTTGTAGTCAGCTTTTTTGCTTTTGGGGGTAGGGTGGGAGTTCTTTTGTAGCTGGATGAGGATGACATTGAACTTCTTATCTTCTGTCACTGACTCTTAAGAGTTGGGATGACAGGTCTGCGAACCACGTCCTTCTTTTGGTACTAGGATCAAACCCAGAGCTGTGTGCATGCCAGACAGTTCTACCTAAACTGAGCCACTTCCCTGACACGACCACAGCATTGCAAAGTAGTGAACTTCACTTAGCACTATTACGAGAAGACTTCCCAGAAGCAGTGACTTTAGAATGGGAGGTGGATGTGGTAAACTCTGAGGAAGAAGGCCAAATGACAACCACACTGCAGTGGCTGCAGATACCAAAGGTAGTGAAGTCGGGAGAAAAGGCAGAGTTTGGAAATAAGCATATTTATTAGAACATAGTAGAGTTGTGAAATCTGAAAAAAACAAAGAGTAGTGATAAAACATGTGCATTGGAGGCAGGTGACTAGTTCAGGTTAAAGAGTAAGATCTGCCGCTTTCTTTTCTTTTTCTTTCTTTCTTTCTTTCTTTCTTTCTTTCTTTCTTTCTTTCTTTCTTTCTTTCTTTCTTTCTTTCTTTTTCTTTGACTCTTTAAGATGGTTCTCAGTGTAACCATTCCTGGCTGTCCTGGACTTGCTTTGTAGACCAGGCTAGACTTGAACTTACAGAGATCCACTTGCTTCTGCCTACTGAGTGCTGGTATCAAAGGTGTGCACAGCCATACCCAGGTTTTGCTTTCTTATTTAAAAATGAAGTAAAGGTCAGGGATGTAGATCAGTGGAGGATGGAAATGACAAAGAAGTCTCTGTGTGTGTCTCTCTCTTTTAAATCAGCTGTGGGGGCTGGATGTGACTCAGTTTGTAAAGTGCTTGCCTCAGTGTATAAAGTTCCGAGTTTGGACCCCTACCCAGTAGCACATAAAACAGTTCTGTTATTCCAACCTTTAGAAAGTGGAAGCAAGTTGATCAGAAATTCAAAGTCATCCTTGCTTAAATGAGAAGCTTGACACTGGCTAGAGACGCTATCTTTTTTTTTTTTTTGGCTGTAGCTAATATGGAAAGTGTGAGTTGGGTACAAGTAGCAACACAAGGTGCAAGAGCTGCGGTTTTTCTTAGCCACTTCCTCATTGTAAGCAGGCAGCTGCTAGCCGAGGCCTAACACGCTTGAAGCTCTAGGTTCTACTCCAACCCTGTGTGTGTGTGTGTGTGTGTCTCTCACAGTAGCCAGGGCCTAGCGTGCTTGAACAGACTTAAACTTAGGTGCCATGAGAGCCTACTGTACACCTCAGCTATATGTTGTACCTACCTTATTGCTTCTAGGCTCTGAATTTTGTATATCAAGTTACTATACTAGATACTGTAGGCAACTTGCAACACACCATTAGGCATCTATGTATCTAAATAAAACCAAACATGGAAAGGTATAGTAAAAATAATAGACAATAGAATATTTTCTGCTCTTTTCTTTTATAACTAGAAACCAATTTTATTCAAATCAGCACTGTCCAACAAAATACTACATTAATTCATGATATGAATTCTGGAGTGTCAGAATAAATTATGGTGTACTTTGAAAGCCACAAAACATTAATTTTATAATAAAAAAGGCAGTAGACTAATACTCTAGCTTTTTCAAGATACGCTATAAGGGGCCTAGAGAGATGGCTCATTGGTTAAGGGTTCTTGCTGATCTTGCATAGGACCTTAGTTAATTTCCCAGCACCCACACAGTAACTCAAAACTACATGTAACTCCAGTTCCAGGGGATCTGAATCCCTTTTCTGACTGAACATGTATATAATACACATATACACAATCTAGGGTGTGTGTGTGTGTGTGTGAGAGAGAGAGAGATTTTTGAGACAGGGTTTCTCTATGTAGCTCTGGTTGTCCTGGAACACGCTATATATGTAGATAGAGCTGGTGGTCTTAAAATCAAAGATCAACCTGTCTGCCCCCCGAGTGCTAAGATTAAACTCACGTGCCTCCATATCTGGTTCAAAATTAAAAAAAAATTGTGAAGATAACCGTTAGGTATAAACTTTACTTCTTCATAACCCCAGCACAGATCATTTTTGTTCTAGGGTTCTGCCTTTTGGGATTCTCCAAATAATTTATGTTTTCTACCCTTGTTTTTGTTTGCATCTTTCTTTTCTTGATTTAATTTAAAAATTGTATTTATCTATGTGTAAGAATGTTTCGTCTGCATGTAATCTGTGGTTGGTACCTGTACAGATCAGAAGATGGCATCAGATCCCTTGAACTGGAGTTACCGGTGACTTAGACTTACTGAGAATTGAACCTGGGCCCTCTGGAATAGCAGCCAGTGCTCTTAATCTACACAAGCAACTTCTCCAACCCCTTTTTGCTTTTTTTTTTTAAAAAACATTGACCATTTTGATTAGTTTTAATTACGTGAATTTGTATGTCTATGCATGGGTATGTAAATACGAGTGCCGGTGCATGTAGAGGCAGGAAAAGTGTGCTGGGAGTTTAACTGCTCAAGGGGGGGGGGGGGGAGAGGGGTGCAGGTGCTGGGAGTATGAACTTTAGTTCTCAGTAAGAGAGCCTGGTGTGGTGGTGGTGGTGGTGGAGGACGCCTTTAATCCCAGTCCTCAGGAGACAAAGCCAAGTGAATGGATCTCTGAGTTTAAGGCCAGCCTGGTCTACAGAACAAGATCCATGACAGCCACGACTACATAACAGAGAAACTCTTGTCTCAAAACAAACAAACCAAGAGCAGTATGTGTGCTTTTAATGGGCTCTATTAATTAATATGTCCCAGTGGCAGGTTCCCTACCCACCTCAAGGCTTTATGTTCCAGAATGAAACACACACACACACACACACAGCCTTTTTATTTTGATAGGCCTTAAGCAGCACAATAGCTGGGCCACTGTCTAACCTTCACTGCCTCCTGCTGATATTTCCAAAGTTACTACTTACTAAATTCTGTATTCTGTCTTGGCTGCCTTGGACCCCACCGGGCTGCGTCTTGTGGCTCCTTTACATGACGGCTGTCCTTTGTCCTGCACTCTTCTCTTCTCGGGCATGGTGAATCTCCCCTCCTCCACATTCTCCCAGCTTGGCAAATTTCCTCCTCCTCCTCCTCCTCCTCCTCCTCCTAATTCCAAGCCTGGAAATTCCAAAAGTCCTGCCTCTGTCTGCCCTGCCTAGCCATTGGCTGCCGGCATTTTTATTTACCAGTCAGAACTAACTGGGGTCAGGGTCCCTCAGCATCTTATGTGCTAGATTAACATTAGAATACAAGCAGCAGCAGGCCAACCTCACTACATTTCCCCCCTTTTGTCCAGTTAAAAAGGCTTTTTTCTCTCAGATATACATTGAACATAATTATGACAGTTATGTAAATTTTAAGATATGACATACACTTATAATGTCCAGTACATATTATCTATCTTAACTTAAAGAATTTATAGTTCTGTACCTGAATTATGTTTGATTTTAACTTGTAATACCATCTGAAAACTATACTTTCGAATCTAGAATATCTTCTTTAATGTTAAATAACTGAAGTTTAATTATGAGATTATAGCTAGTCTTCAACCCCGTCAGAGATCTGACTGAGCCATCTCTGTAAATCTAACATCAGCCCTTGTTGTCCAAAAACATGGAATTCGTGACTGTAAATAGGGTAAAAGCCCTTAGGAAAGTACCTATTCAATACTATATGCCCAGTAAATATAACGATTTTGGAATGCATCCTTTGCATAAAATGTGACCATCTAGAGGTTATTCTCTCTTGATAGTTTCACAGAGTTAAATATGAAGATGACAGAAAAATAGCCCACAATCCTGTTATTACTGAAGTCTGGCTGTGTTAGCATATTTTAGTCTAGCTGTTTGTAGTCCTTTTGCCCTATGCATTGATTCTTTAATGTACAGATATGTTGCAATTATAGCTCACCTGAGAACTAGAGAACCTTTAGAACTGCAGAAGAGAACTGTTGTTAACAATTCAGATAAGAGTCCTGGAGACTGGGAATAAATCACTGGCTGCCAAGATGGTGGAGGACTGAGTTGTTTTCTGAGCTAGAATCAACACATTTTGTGCTGGTTTAAAAATTATTTTAGTTTTGGCTTCTGAAAAGAAGTGTAGGAAACAAAAGGCAAAGGGATATGTTTTCTGGGGAACTTGTTTTTGTACATGTTGGGGTTTGAGACTAAAATAGACCATCCAGAAGAAAATATAGGGATTTGAGATATATAGCAAGGGCTGGAGGTAGTATTCTGCCTGGAACTTGAATAAGAAAAAGCTTGTAAGAGTATTAAACGTGGCGCCTAAATAGTTAGGTATAGTAGTCTTTCAAACATGCATATCTGGTTTTACTTGTTTGTGGAATAAATGTTTCCTGAAACAAAGAAGAAATTTCATTAATTTGATCTCTGTAGGATGCCACTGAACTTGAAAGGGTGCTATTTATCATTTATTACTCCCTTGCCAGCTTCATTGGTGTCTTCTAGAATAAAAAATTTTAAAAAAAAGACAACTTTTTCTAAAATGCTTCTGATGGGATTTGGTTTATATGAGTTATTTATGTTATTTGAATGAGTATAATTCATTCAACCTAATCTTGCGTTAAAAAATGATAAAACCTTGGGAGTTTAGCTTAGTGGTAGAGAATTTACTTACCAAGTACAAGTCTCCAGCAGCGAATGAATGAATGAATGAATGAATGAATGAATATATAAAAACATCGAAGATTGTTTTGGTGGTTCTTGAAATACTAAGCATGACCCTAGTGGCTATGTTAAGGAGACTCCATTATTTAATTTGAACTAACATGGGGAGGTAAAGATTTCGGAGTATAAAAATATAAGTCAAGAGGCTTGAGAAGATGGCTTAGCAGTTAAGAGCATATAACTACCCTTACTGAGAATCTGCGTTGGTTTGCACCATCCACATTGGATGATGCACAAGGGATCCATCCAGTGCCGCCTTCTGGCCTCCTCAGCTATCTGCACTTGTGTGCATGCCCAAGTGCACATAACTAAAGATAAAGTAAAATGCCATGCATAGAGGCAGATGAACCTCTATGGATTTGAAGCCAACCAAGGCTACATATGCATGCATACCTTGTATCAAACAAAACAAAATAAAGTGAAACAAAATCTAAAAAAGCAAGACAATGCAAACAAATCCCAAGTCATGGATATTTGGAAGTGAGTAACTCGGACTGTGGCCTGGCGTGTAGTTGGCAGAGTGCCCATCCCGACTTGCTTGATCTCCAGCACAGCAGTGACTGAGCATGGTGGGCACACTTGTAATCCCAGCACTCAAATTCAAGGTCATCTTGAGCTACATGAGACCCTGTCCTTGGAGGACAACAGGGAGGGTGATTTGATTAAATGATATATTATTGCTTTTCTGAAAATACAGGACACTCAACTGAACATTCAAGTGTGCAGCACCACGTCATTCAGTGTACTGAGAGCACTTTTACTATATGCAGCAGGATGGTGGATCGCATGCCATTAGAAGGGGTTTGTTTTGTTTTTAACTAATAGTAAAGATCTTTCATTGTTCTTGTGTTTTGAGGTAGCTTGTAACCCAAGCTGACCTGACTGTGCAGTCAAAGATCACCTTTAAACTCTAAAACTCCCAAGCCCCAGCAGTGCAGGTGTGCAGTACACCAGCTCAGAAAGGGATCTTAATGTGAAACCAAATGTGTAAAAAGTTTGGAATCCTGCATCGTTACCATATTTCTCTGTAGTTTTTTAAAGTTGTGTGGTGTGTGTGTGTGTGTGTGTGTAGAGGACATCTTTACCTTGTAGGTCTCAGGTCATCTGGTTTGGTAGCCAGTGTCATTAACTCTTAGCCATCTTACTAGCCCTATTTATAATTCTTTAGCCAGAAAACTATGATAGAAGTTAAAAATCTTTATAGAATTCAGATCACATAGTATTTACTCATAATCAAGCTCCCTTCTGAAAATAAGACTAAACTATAGGAGTAAAAGCCTAATTAGGAGCTCCACAGACCAGTTAGAATGTGTTCTCTAAAGGGGAAATGGTATCTGTCTATGTGGGGCTAAGACACAGACTTAACTTACATCAGGTTTTTGTTGTTGTTTGATTTTGTTTCTGTTCCTGTTTTTGAGGCAAGGTCTCTCAGTATAGCCTTGGCTGTCCTGAACTTACTCAAACTCCGCAAGATCTTCCAGCCTCTGCCTCCTACCTCTGCCTCCAAGGCTAGGATTAAAGGTGTGTACCACCACACCTAGCTTTAGGTTTTTGGTGTCTTTTCAAGGAAATGGCTCATATATATTTTAAGAGTTAAATAAGAACACTTCATTCAAAAGCCAGGTAGCATCACTCCGGATTTGCCTTTCTTCAAGAGTGACAGTAGCCACATGAGTGAGAGGATAGTTATTTCCTGGGGCTTTGCTTATAAGGTAGGAAAGAGGGATTAATTGTTAAGGGTCATTTGGGTTCTACTTTAGTTGACAGACCTGAGTTGTCCCTTCTGATGATATATCTGATTTTAACTACATAGTCTATTTATGTATAGGCACAAGATAGTAAAAAGGAAATTCTTTCTAAAAGTTCAACTCATGACAAATTTCCCTGGTTGTTGTTCATACACCCAAAACCAACCTATTTCTCAATCTTGCATATATCTAGGAGTATATTTGAATAAGTACCTACAAAGGAGAGGAGAAACTTACTTTATTGTGGGTAGGATGTACATGTACCAACCCTCCTTTCCATTTCCCCCTTCAATTTAATGGTGTATTAACCAAACTCACTACTAATTCTGCATGTATAGGGAAATCCAACTGGGGCATATTGTGGCTTTACTCCTCTGATTCCTCCCTGTCAGAAGAACTGTTCTGCATTCCACTGGCTCTGAAGGGATGATTCATGAATTGGCGAATATAGAATCTTTTAAACAAACTAGGGCCTAAAAAGACAATGGGTACACATGTATTAGGAAGAGGGATGAGTAGTACATTTGAGAGTAAAGAGCCAGTGTGTTTCCTTTTTATTCGTAAAATGATTATGTAAATATGTTTGTTTTTTTAGACCTTACTGCAATATGCAAGCAACAAGAATGCATCAGAACACATTGTGTATCTTCTGGAGGTATACCGCCTCGCTATCCAAAGCTTTGCCAGCGCACGTCCATTTTTAACTACTGAGTGTGAAGATGTCCTCTTAGTGCTTGGCAGATTAGTCCTGTAAGTTTAAACTCTTAAATTACTTAATAATTGAGTACTGTTGGTTGTGATGTTTGTCTGACTTCTTTACAGTGAAACTGTTTATTCTGTGAAACACCAGTTCCCTTTACTCTGAGCCTTCACCCCTAAGTTCCCAAGAGGTAAAGTCCAAATGAGACTCCAGCTAAACAAAATCTAACCTTTAGAATCAGTCTCAGACCCACCTTCCCTGCCTCCAGGACTGACCTGGCTGTCCTGGAACGAACTCTGTAGACAGGCCTTGAACTCAGAGATTCACCTGCCTCTGGCTCCAGAATGCTGGGATTAAAGGCCTGTGCCATCACTGCTCACTGAAAGTCTCTTTTTTACTCAGGTTTGTACTTCAAGTACTCAGTCCATTTTCCTTCTCTTTCCCTTAGGTATAAAATGTGTGTTAAACAGTTTATTGTGACTGTGACCAAGTGCCAAAGAAAACCAGTTAGTTAGTTATTGGTGGAAATGCTTTCACAGATACACCCTGCCCATCTTCTAGGAATCTCCGTCTAATCAAGTTGGCAACAGAATTAATTATCATAGATTTAGGATCTGGAAATCGGTTATCTTTGAGAAATACTATATACTTCGGAGAAGATGCTGTGAAACTTTGTGATTTGATTACGTTTTTTGAACTGAAAATAATTTTACCAGCACAAAATATCAGCATAGTAAAGCCACCCTATGTGCCCACAATCATTTAGCTGTTTTAATATTAGGTTGCCTAGTAGCAGACAGAATTACACCATTAGCATTGCTCATCTCAACAGCTATTCAGATGTGGGCTGGTGCTGTCTCTCTTACATCCTGCATCGCTGAGTGAGATACGTGCTGATCAAGGGTACTCTATCTTTTGTCTAGCCCTACCTGTTTGTATTCTCTTCACCACAGCTGAATCTGACATTTTTGTGGAAGGTTAGTATTCCTTATTCAGCCATTCATTCATTGTTCTCCCTACCAAGCCCCACTTACTTCTTGCCACTTGATATCAATCTCTCCAGGCAAAATGATGCTCTGTAAGATTTAGGTGAGCTGTGGGTGGATTGCTATTTTGAGTTTTTCTTTTTGACATTTTTGGGAATCTTCTAAAAGTTCTCTTCTGTTACTTCTTCCCTATGCCTGGGTAGGAGTTATTGTAGAAGGAAGAATCATTTTTGCTTGGTTTTTAGAAGTAAAGAAATAACTTTGCTGATCATTCTGTTTTCCCTGCAAGTGATAGAAACTGAAGTGGATGACAGTCTCTATATCACTATGTCAACTAAACTCACAGTGTCCTGTTCTTGGTCTATAGGTATGGGTAGCCTTCCTGTACAAATGAACACTGCTTAGAATATGACTTTAAAAAAATTATTTACTTATTTCGTGTGTGTGAGTACAGTGTCACTGTCTTCAGACACACCAGAAGAGGGCGTCAGATCCCATTACAGATGGTTGTGAGCCACCATGTGGTTGCTGGGATTTGAACTCAGGACCTCTGGAAGAGCAGCCAGTGCTCTTAATGGCTGAGCCAGCTCTCCAGCTCAGAATATGACGTTTTTGGAAGGCTCATGTATTTCTAAAATGTATTAAACTAACAATGTAGACATAAAAGCATTATAGTTTTTCTTGTTTTTTTATACTTGAAAAACCAATAGAACAGTTTCAAAGAAATTTTAAAGAATATAAGTATTTAAAATATTTAGAATAAGTATACAGTTTTTGCACTTTTTTTCATGTGGCACTTAATTTATTACTCTAACCTCGTTATACTTACATAGTTATTTGCATTGTAGGAGTTGTTTTGAATTACTGCTTTCAGTGTCTGAAAGTGAACTGCCCTGTGAAGTCTGGGTACCATTCCTTCAGTCTCTACAGGTAAGTCCATTTTAATTCAGAGAAATTATTTGCATAGTTGTCTAAATGTATATTTAATTCTCAGTAAAGAAACTTTGAAACTTAGAACAAAACCAAGCTAATTACATTATTTGTATATTTATGATTATTAAGCTAAAATATTCAGATTGTTCATAACACAGTGCCTTGTTAATCAATATACATCTCTAGATCAACCAAATAGCTGTCATAAATTCTATTCATACATTATACTCACAGGAAACCTCTTGGGCTCTCACCTTTCTAAGTGGGTGGAACAGACTATTAAATGGCAAGTGTCCTACCCAGCAACAGGTGTCAAATGATCTGTTAAGGGTAGAAACTGAAAAGGTATTTTAAAAATACACTTACAAACTAGGGAGCTGTTCAATCAGTGAAGCTCCTGCCTTGCAAACATGAGGACCTGAGTTTGGATCCCCAGAACCCATATAAAAAGCCAGGTGTGGTACCATAGGCTAGGTTACATACCCTAACCCCATCCCCATTCCCCTATTCTCCCATTCCCCCATCCCCTATCCCCATCCCCATCCCCATCTTCATCCCCATCTACATCCCTATCCCCTATCCCCATCCCCATCCCCATCACTATCCCCTATCCCCATCCCTATCCCCATCCCCCATCCCCATCCCCTATCCCCATCCTCATCCCCTATTCCCATCCCCATCCCCTATCCCCTATCCCCATCCCCATCCCCATCTTCATCCCCATCTTCATCCCCATCCCCATCCTAGAGATGTGAGATGGGAAACAGAAAAGAGGATCCCTAGAGCTCATATCTACCTAGCCTAGCCTACTTGGCAAAGCTCCAGGCCTCTTGAACAAAGAAAGTTGGTAACACCAAGATGTTGACCTAAGTGTGCACATACATACATACATACATACATACATACATAAAAACAAATAAACATTAAATAATATGAATCATTTAATTGCTGATCTCTAAGGGTCACACTGCTCTGTATTATTTTATTTTAAATATTTTATGTCCTTTAATCAAGTAAACCTTAAAATGTGGAGATTATTCGAATCTCCATTTACAGCACAGAGGCACACATAGGAAAGTTAGCTTGCCCAGAATAACACCCACTACCTTCAGATTCAGAATCCTTTATTAATGGCTTCAGGCAGGACACATATTTCACAGTAGCTTGGACCTGTTTCATATGGGCACAGATAAAGATTTGTATATTAAAAACACATTTTAGAGTATAGGAATGTATTTCCTCTGGGCTATATACTACAAAATGAAGTGATATTTTTCTCCTAAGGGGGGAAAAATTCTTTGTCATTCCTGGCCTATTTGAAACCATGTAATGTGGTTCTGATTTCTCACATATCCAAACAGCCATTAAATCCATCTTTCACGTATGGCACATTGATTTCTGCTTTTGTTTGGGATTTATTTGGGTTTTGCTTTAGCCTTTTTTTTTTTTTTAAGCGGGTCACACTGTGTGGGTTAGCCAAAATCCAAAACCAGGCTGTCCTTGATCTCAGTCTGTAGCCCAGACAGGCTTCAGCTTCATGCCAGCCCTGCCCTCACCTCAAGAGTGCTGGGATTACAGACATGCAGCACCACGCCCAGGGAGCACAGGTGCTTTTGTCTTGATGCTTTGAGGCCTACATTTGGTCCTGGCTTGTTGCATTCTAGAACACATACACTTAATTCTTGTGGTGCTGTTAGTATTTTTACTATAGCCTCCCTAGACAAAATACTTTCATAAGCTTCTTTATTTTCTTAGGGTATTTGCTTGAGTAAAATAAGTGCCTCTTCCTCCAGTGTAAGTTTTAGTAGTAATCAAACTTAGGATATATTTTTGAATGTGTTCAGTAAAATTAATGGATTAACACTGCAGATAAATAAGTGGCTTAGCCCCTGTTACAATCTGAAATATGTGACAAACAGACAAAGCAGTGCAAAGCATTCCCTTTATTTTATTTTTTTTTTTTTTTTGAGATAAGGACTTGTAATGTTTGTATTCTGGGCCGGCCTTGAACTTTTGATCTTCTTTTCTCACCTCCTAAGTGTTCTGATTAATAGGTGCCACCATGTCTGGCTTTTTGGGTTTTATTTTGTTTCAAGTTCCATCCCCACCCAGAATATGAGTTGGTGCCATGGCACCAAGTCCTGTTGACCCATGTGCAGCCCTCGTATATTAGAGCACGTTTTTGTCCTTGTTCCTGTTTTCAGGGCTGGAGATTAAGCTCTGTGATGGGCCTTGCTCATGCTTTCTGAGCACTCTTACACTGAGCTGTATTTCCAGCATGATGAAGAACATGGTATTTAGCTGTTTTGTTTTTGGTTTGGGTTGGTTTTGGTTTTGATTTTTTGGTTTGACTAAAACTCACTTTGTAGCTAGCCCAGGTGGGCCTTGAAAACATAATACTCCTATGTGGGCCATACAGCTCGTTCTTTGGTTAGTTTTTATTATAAGGGTGCAGCTTATTCTACACAACAATGATTTTCCTCTTTGATAATCACATGGTATTCTTTTCTATGTGTGAACATGAATTATTTGACTAAATATCTCCTATTTGTTTTAATGGTATGAAACTGAATAACTTACTGCCATTTCAGTGTTACCGATTTGAAGGTGTGGCCATTGTACTTTCAAACAAAAAAACCTGTGCTGGCAAGATGGCTCAGTGGGTGAGGGTTTTGTTGTTGTTGTTGTTGTTTTGTTTTTTGTTAGGCCTGACAATACCACAATACCGAGTTTAAGCTTTAGAACTCACTGATTGGAAGGAGAGAATTAGCTGCCACATGTTCTCTGCTGACCTGCACAAAGTATTCTTTTACACACACACACACACACACACACACACACACACACACACACACACACACACACACACCCACACACACACACACCAAAATATAAAACATTTTTAAGTTAAAAGAAACATAAGTACAAAGTTTTTAAAGTATCTTTATTATGATTAATTAATCAATACTTACTGGCAACAAAAGTTGCTTGAAAAGAAATAAATTATGAGTTTAACAGATGAAAAAGTAAACCATTTGTGTGGCAGCCCCTGACCTTGGTTCTAGCTCCTTTAAGGTTGAGGATTCATTTCATCTCAGTCCTGGGGAACTCTAATAACATCATCAGATTTAGAGAGATGATGGGGAGAAGAAAGTATTATTAAAACCATTTACATTTCAGTTGTTTATCACAGTAGTGGTAATATTTTCTTCTTTGTTTTGTTCTGTTTTTCAAAGCAAAAATTTTTCTTCGTAGCCCTAACTGTCATGTAGCTTACTCTATAGACCAGGTTGACCTTGAACTCACAGTGATTAAAGATTTGTGCCACCACTGACTGGCTTACGTTTTTTCTATCAGTGTGTTCTGAATGTAAATCCTGAAATTTTCCTGTAGACTTCTTATCTTCACTGAAAAGTATCTGTTCTATGTACAAGACAAAGGAGTCTAAAAACCTGTCAGTCTATAAAAGGAAAATTCCTATGTTAACAATCTAAAATTATATCAAATAATTGCAAGTTAAATATTGGCATTAGTAAACTATTACTGGAAGTCTCCCTGTTTTGTTTTGTTTTGTTTTGTTTTGTTTTTCTTTTTCCCCTCATAGAAGGTTTTCTGTAGCCCAGGCTGGCCTTGAGCTCTTGATTTTTCTGCTTCTTCACTTTTACTTACTGACTGCTGGATACATGTCACTCTGTCTCACTATGTAGGCCTGGCTGGCCTAGAACTCTAGATGTGCCTGCCTCTACTTCTCAAATGCTGACATTAAAGGTTTCTGCTATCATACCTAGTAGCAGTTACATTTTTAAAAAAAATCTACTAATAACCAAGACCTTAAAACATTTTGTATAAAGCTACATCTTATTTAAATAATACATTAACAAGAATTTTAATAAAGTTGAAGATCAGTGTTGGAGCTGAGGCTTAGCAGTACCCCTCACCCCAGTGTCATACATCAATTATTCCCATATGGTAAATTACTTTTATTTGCAAGACTATGCTGCCTGAATACTGAACAGGCCTTTAAGTGAAGTCTGCTACTGCCAAGGTTATTAGGTCTAGCCACTGTAGAAAATTCCAGATATTCAACTCAGGTATAAATTGATTGTGATAATAATTTTTATATGAAGGAAATTAATGAAAACATTTTAAATACATTTTTTAACTTGGCTGGAAATATGCCAATAGGAAAGCACTCTCCCTCTCATTATAAGTGTTTTGGTCCACAGTTTTCTCACAAACCACAATAACACTGACATCAGTCAGACAGGGATAGTGTATTGATCATACGCCCCAGGACTGATGGATCAGGGCTACAAATCCAGACATTAAGATTCTACAGGGTTTTTAAGCCTAAAATCCACAAACATTTGTGCCAAGTTATTCTACCAGTCAGGATTTAGGGATGGGATTTTATTCAGAACATGTCTTTGTACACTTAATGCTGTTCCCATTAGTTGGAATATTCAACTGTGGCAGGGAACTTGTCTAACACTCTTGTCAACCAGGATGGGACTTGTCTCACATTTTATCAACCAGGATGTCAGTTACCCATGTACATGTCTCTTTCTGCCAACTAGGATACCAGTTCTCAGGGAGGCCTTAGGAACTTAAACTTTACTCAACCCCTACTCAAAATGAAAGTCTTATTCCAAATAGTTCCTTATATTGGTGCAGGTGTCTCTCTTATGTTGGAGTCCATCTCAGGGGCAGTTTATAAAGACAAATACCGCAAAAGCTTATACACAGGTGCAGGAATGTTGGTTTGGGTACAAGCTCATTATGGGCAACTAAACAAAACAATTCCACTGACTTCTATCGTGATTGGTTTCCAAGGGCACAAAACTTAACAGAATGTGTAATTAACTTGGGCATGAGAAAATTTCTTTTATTTATTTTTTCTTTTATTTGAGAAAGTTTCTAGAAACAACATATGAGAAAGTTTTCCTTATAATATTAGCAACAGCACAAAATGGCAGGCTAGACAGGTAACAGTTACCTAGGTCTTAATATTTTACCTAGACCTTAAATATTTTACCTAGACCTTAAAAGTAAGTATTTTTCAGTTCATTGATATTTAACTAAGTTGAGAAGGCAAAGCTTTGTTTTTAGCTCCTCTTCTAAATGTGCTGCTTTTGTTTTAGGAGTCACATGATGCATTGTTGGAATTTGGAAATAATAATTTACAAATACTGGTTCATGTTACAAAAGAAGGAGTGTGGAAAAACCCTGTTCTTCTTAAAATTCTGTCACAACAGCCAGTAGAGACAGAGGAAGGTAAGTCTTAACACTTCATTGGCCATATTGAGTTCTAAGAGATTTGAAATTGGTTATTGATTAAAATTTTGTACCTGAGGTTTTTGTTTTGTTTTGTTTTTCTGAGTAGTAAAAAATAGTTACTAACGTGTGTGTGTGTGTGTGTGTGTGTGTGTGTGTGTTGCACACTAGAATCCAAGCATGCAGGATCTGGGGGCAGGAGAACTGATTCCAGGTCAGCCTGTTAGCATAATGGAGACCAGCCCCTGTGACAGTGACATATCTCAAACAAATGTTTGATATTTTAATTTTTGCTTTAAGAATTCTTATTTTTAGTGTTGTAAGTTTGTCTTTGTATTTGCTTTAAGTTGTCACATCGAATAATGATTCTCATATGGAGTTCCTGAAATGAAGATTAATTGTTACAGTTCTAGGATAAACAACAGATTTCAGAACAATATCACAGCTAGCTAACATTTTATTAAGTGTGACTACTGTGTTCATATTGTTCAGGGTCTTTTTGAATAATAGAAGCCTAGCATAAGGGTTTGTAGTTTTGTTTTTGTTTCTTATATAATTTTTAAATTATGTTTTGGTGGGTGCACATGCCATAACCTGTTGTGTGTTCAGAGGACAGCGCTATGGGATAGGGTCTCTCCTTCCACCTTTTCGTTCTAAACACCAGGTGTTTAGATTTTTTTGTTGGTCATGACTTTTGATGACTTGTTTGGAAAAGATAATTTTCCTTTGTAAATGTAGGCAAGTGGAGACTAACAATCATGTTTATCATCAGTAAATGCTGTTAGAGGTCACATGCTGCTTCATGGTGGGTGGAGTATGCTTTGCTTTTGTTTTGTTTTTCAAAACAGGGTTTTACTGTGTAGCCCTGGCTGTCCTGGAGCTCACTCTGTAGGACAGGCTGGCCTTGAACTTACAGAGATCTGCCTGCCTCTGCCTCCTGAGTGCTGGGATTTCAAAGGCATGAGCCACCACATCCAGCTTATGGGGTATGTTTTTAGTAGTGTCCTTTTGTCGGTATGGTAGGTCTGTTTATATCAGCACCATCACAGAGTGATGCATTGCATCAGTGTTCCTAGGGCTACATTGTCACTAAGTGGCAAGAAATTACCTTTTAGAGGTTTTTAAGTAGATGAACAATTTACCTGCTTGTATTTTTACACACAGAGGCTTGAAGAGAGGGTATTGGGAATTTCCCTGGAACTGAATTACTGATAGTTGTAAGCCACCATGTGGGTGCTGGGATTGAACCTGGGTCTTCTGGAAGAGCAGCTGTGCTCTTAACTGTGTTCTAAGCCATTTCTTCAGCCTAGCAGTAGAAATTCTCTGCTATAGTCTGTCCGTCTCCGTCTCTGTCTCTGTCTCTCTCTCTGATCTTTTTTTCATGTGTGTGCATTACATGCATGTGTGAGTGTCTGAAAAAGTCAGGGTTTTGGATCCCCCTGGAACTAGAGTTATGAATGATTGTTAACCAACATGTAGGTGCTGGGAATCTAACTCGGGCTCTCTGCGAGAGCAACTAGTACTTTAAAATGCTGAACCGTCTCTTCAGCCCCTTTCATTATAATCTTACAGAATTCACAGGGTCTCACTATGTAGTCCCGGCTGGCTTAGAACTTCCAGTGTAAACCATCCTGGTCTTGAACTCACAGAGACCCACTTGTCACTGCCTCCAGAGTTCTGGGATTAAGCTTTGTTTTGAATTCAAAAGGCCTGTAAGCATTTTTGCTTGCCACCAAATGACCTGTAACCTAATGCCTAATAATCATATTTCAAATCCTGGAACCCATATAAAGGTAGAAGGAGGAAACCAAGTTCTCCGACTTCCATATAGACTTTCACATACAGCACACAGATGCTAGCAAGTTTGGAAAATATGTATAAAATTGTTTAAAACTGAAGCCTGTAAGTACCAGTTGACTCTCTGCCTGGGTTGATTGCTAAAGGCACCCTGGAAGAGTCTCCTATCTCTGCACCACCACCACCACTGTCCCCTTTGCTCGTATGTGTGTGGAGGCAGTTTGTGGTTCAGTTTGGCCTTGAACTCTGTAGTCAAGGTAGCCTTGAATTCCTTTTATTTTTTTTATGAATGTTAGTTTGTGTGTGTGTGTGTGTCTGTCTGTCTGTCTGTGAGTCTGTGCATGTCTGGTGCTTGCTGAGGCCAGAAGAGAGGATCAGACCCCTTGGAACTGGTGAGAACTGCCAGGCTGCCCTATAGGTGCTGGAAACTGAACCTGGATCCTCTGCAAGAGCAGCAAGTGTTTTTAGCCATTAAGTCATCTTTCCAGCCCAAGGACTTGAGGGGTGGTTTTTTGTTTGTTTGTTTGTTTTTTTATCAATCTCCCAAGTGTTCAGAATACAACCATGGAGCATAATGCCTAGCTAAGAGTTCGTTTTATTCTGTTTTGCTAAATTACATATATATGGATGTGTCTGTGTGGGTATGTGCATGTAAGTACAGTGCCCAAGGGGACTAGAGTCATTGAATTCATCTGGAGCTAGAGTTACAGCTGTGAACCATCTGGTGTGAGTTCTAGGAATCGGACTGTGGTCCTCTGAAAGAGCAATATGTGCTCTTAACCGCTGAGCTATCTCCATCCCTAAGAATTCCTTTTAAATTAAACCTTAAATGTGATTGTTTTCAGATGATAAAGGACAGATAAGATAAAGTATCATAACTGTCAATAACTATTATTCCCAACATCTGTGACTGGGGATCACCTTATAATTGGCAAGTGTTCTACTGCTAAGCTATTTGTTTATATGTATGCCACAGCAGAGGACAGCTTTATTCAGTATTGAAACACATGGTTTCACACAACTGTTATTTTGCAGCGCTAGGCATGAACCAATACCCTGGACATGCAGGATAAATGCTTTGTTGAGCTGCCTTTCCAGCCCCTAGATTTCCTTTCAACAGATAAATGTATTGATAAGTAAATAAGAAATAAGTATCTAAGAAATATAGATACTTTTTAAGAGAAGGAAAGAAGCCAGGCATGGTGGCACACACTTTAATCTCAGCTCTCAAAAACAGAGACAGGTAGATTAACCTCATTGCCTTGTTTAAGCTAGAAGCTCCTCAGTGCTGACTGGTAGAGCTCTGAAGAGCTGCCGGTCTCCAGGCTTCAGGAGTGGAGTTGCTACCCCTTTGTGTGATTCCTGGTATCAAACTCAAGTCTGCAGAGCAATGCTTTTACCCAGTGAGCCTCTCCCCAGCTCTAGAAACGCCCTTTCTTATTTAATAAAATAAATAAAATATTTATTATTTAATGATTTACTTATTTTTATTGCATTTTTTCCCCTGTGCATTGGAGTTTTGCCTGACTTTAAAAGTATTTGACTGAAGTCCATGGTTCCATAGAGAATACAGAAGTCCGAACAGAATAGTTGATCACAGATGGTAGCAGAAGAGCACAGAAGATAGCAGAGATAAATAATAGCCAGTAATAGTGAACAGTTATTACATGCCTGCTTTTGTTCTGTTTCTTACTTGTTTCACTCCCATTTCATATATGATTCTGTAATTCCCTTTAAGGTGAATGAGTTTCATTTATAGATGAAAATTTTCAACTTCAGAGTAGTCAGTGAATTTGCATCAGAGTAAGGCTGAATCCTCAGATGGCCATTTAGGAATCTGCAGTCTCACATTATAACCATTTACATTATTCTGCAGTACAGAGAAATCTTAGTATGGTAAGAGATGAAAAGCACTGTGCGAACTCAGCAGACCTGGGGACTGAATGTTAACATTCCTGCTTTCTAGTATATTGTCTCCTGTGAGAGTCATAAGCTGCGCATAGCTGTGTAACACATAGAGCAGGCTCTGACAATTGGCAGAACAGAGTCAGGCAATAATGAGAAGAGGTCTGAAGAACCGCAAGGCCAGGGGCAAGTAACTCTGGTTCTGAGGAAAGGCCCACAGTTTTTTTTAAACTTGTCATTAACACTACCGAAAACAAAAGAATAAAGAACTAGTGATAGGGGGAGCTATAATAATGGAATTATTTTGTGGATTTAAATGATTGTTAGGCTAAAATGGAAACGGCTAAGGTAAATGCAATGCTTTTCCTTCATGACTTTTGACTTTGGCTCCATTTTATACAATTTAAAGCCAAAAGCATATAATCCTAAGACCCAAGCTCTGCCTGCTAAATCTAAGTCTCCAGAGTTGGAACTCAGAAGGAGTTAAAAGTAGGTCCAACTTCTGGAGAACAACTTGGCAATATGGGCCAGAATTACTGACCAAAGCCTTTAACCCAGTAGTCCTACCCCTTGTGCTTCATTTGTCTTGTTTTCTTATGTGCTCACTGGTAACATGACCCTTGCGCAGGCTTGTGAATTGCATCATTATTGATGACTGCTAAGATTGGAAACAACTTGTAAATGGATCAGTAGGGAATCATTGAGATAAATTATATAATACATCTAGTGAGATTTGGTTGATAGCAATAAATAATAAGGCAACTCTAAGAGATTGGTGGTAGAATGAACTACATCATGTACTTGGTTGGTCAAGAAAGGGATTATTTATATAAGGGTACAGAAAAAGATGAAAAGAATTGTTTTTCTGGGAGAGAAACTAAAATACTGATGTCAAAATAAAAGGGAGATTTTCTTTCCTTCTTTTTTAATGAATCTTGCAGTTTGGAGAGATGGCTCTGTGGTTAAGAGCACTCACTTGTTGCTTTCAAGAGGACCTAGGTTTGATTCCCTGCACACACGTGATGGCACTACTCTAACTTACAGATACTCACATAGTACACATTTAAGCACACAAATCTGAATATGAACACATGCATGCATAAAAAAAATCTTTTTGGGGGCTCTCATGCTAGGATTGCAGTCATATACCCACCATGCCTGACTTGGGCTGTGCTTTTAGCTGCCTATGTGTATACACATTGCACATACACACAGACAATGAGTTATCTTATTTTTAAAAAGATAATTTTAAAACTAGGGGGATTACAACAGAGGAGGGCTTTGTTAGAAAAAATTTTAAAAGTTCTAGGAAATGTTGGCTCTCACTTTATTTAGTCTCAACAAAGGCAAGTGGATCTGTTGAGTTCAAGGCCAAGATTGATCTATACAGAGCATTCCATGCTACCCAGTGACACACAGGGAGACCCTGTATCCAAAAGAAATTGTGAAGTTCCATTTTTATACTTACTGAGTCAGAATCTGCATTTAAATGAGTCTCCTGGGTTCTTAAGAGGCATTTTCAAGTCTGAGAAGCAGTGCCTTAGATTAACCACCGAAAGCAGTCTGTCAGTTTAACTTGATTGAATACTGCATTGTTAGGTAAGGCTGTATAATGTCACAGACTTGTTAAGTGGCTTTGCAAAGTTGAGGGTGTGGCTGAGCACTGTATGTTAGTGCTCCGAGCAGCATTTTCCAAAGTGTGTACTAAACCAGGAGCATATATTGTACAGGGGATTAATATTCGTAAAAGGGTTCTCTGGTCAAATCAGCTTGGGAAACGCTGGGCTAAATACACATGAACAGTTTTATTCATTGCAGGACTGTTCAGAGATTTGACCAAGGAATCCCTTTTTTTTCTAGGACTATCTCTCAGGTCTTTTGGTCGCTGGAACACACTTTGAGAAATGCCTGGTTTAGAGGAAACAGCACCACTCTCTTTGGAATCCTTGGCAAGTGACCTAACTTCTCTGAATATTAATTTTTCCAACTTTAATCTGTGGACATTACTTGCCTTGGTGGTGGTGTGAAGAGTCAATGAGATATATAAGAACGTTTAACATAAACCTTGGCACCTCGTACGCATCCACTTAGTGGTAGTTAAAGTTGTGGAGGTCACGTGTTCATTTTCTTGAATTTATTTGAACTTATAGTTGATTTCACTATTCTTAACCTGGGTGCTTTACTGGACGTATCAGAAAGTGAGAGGGGAGACGATGGTATAATTTTGAAATAGTGATAGTTTCAGTAAAACATTTGGTATTTAGAATAAAACTAATTAATATGAAAATTGTTAGCTCTGTTTTCCTCTTGCCTCAGTTTAGAAGAGTCTTGAGACTAGAATAAGCACCCAATTATAGCAACTCAGGATTTAGTAATAACAAGCAAAGTAGAGGCAGGAGAATCACAAACTAAAGGTCATCCTTGGCTGTCTAGTGAGCTGGAGGCCAGCCCGAGATCCATCAGTCTCAGGAGAAGAAAAGGCAAAAGCAGAAAGATGAAAGTGTCATCACTGCTCTGGCGTGTGGTCGATTGTCATACTATTGCATTTTTCCTTTTTTCTAGTTAACAAATTGATTGCACAAGAAGGACCTTCTTTTCTACAAATGAGAATCAAACATTTGTTGAAATCTAACTGCATCCCCCAAGCCACTGCTTTATCAAAACTGTGTGCAGAATCTAAAGAACTTGCACAGGTGTCGTGTTTTCAGCAAGCCTATATCACGTGTTTATGTTCCATGCTTCCCAGCGAAGAGGCTATTCAGGAGGTGAGTACATTAGGTAACCAGCCATTCATTCTTGCTGTAGGTGTGACGTGTCAGTACAGGTGTTGCATGGTTTATTTCCCTTCATCCAGAATGAAAACCGCAGTTCATCTTTCATGCTACTCCAAAAAAAAAAAAAAAAGTGCTTTAGCTGTATATTTAGCTTCTTCAGTTTGGATATGAAGTTATAGATATAGTTGGGTTTCCTAAATGGATGATTAAGAATGTACAAATGATGTTTATAAGTGTTTGCACATGATGGTCTACTGTGGAATCGTCAGATATGAAAGTAGCTTTCCTTCTGACAGTTCTCATTTTACTGGATTTGGGAGATAAATAAATAGGTCAAGGAATAATCCAAGGAGCTTGGGACTTAATTTTAACTTTGTTAACACTTTGTGCTTTTGCCTCCGTAACACACAAGTGCACGACTCTAAGCTTCATGAATATATTTTACTAATAATTAACTGGTCAAACTGGATACCATGGGGTATGTATGTTAATAAAATGGTTGAGTCTTTAAAAACTGTTTCATCGATTGTATCATTTTAATGTAACATGAATCATTTTTTCTTAGAATTAGTTCTCTCCAAATGTTTAATAAATCGTGCAGAAGAAAATAGGACTGCTTAGGCTTTCAGTCGTTGCTTACCTTTCATCTCAGCTGCAGTTCCAGATTTAACCCACAGATTCTTGTCTCTACGTGGAAACGGCTTTCTTTATTTATAATTGTGCATGTGTGCACACAGGCGTGTGCATGTGTGATGTATTTTTGTGAGCATGCATGCCACAACACTCACGTGGATGCCAGAGGATAAGTTCTGGTGTTAAAATTCTCTCTCTCACCTGGTTTCCAGGGAACTCAGGTCACCAGAATTGTTGGCGGGTGTCCTCCCTGCTGAGCCAGCTGCAAGCAGAAGTTTCTAACTAAATGTAGGCATCTCAAAGATGGAGTTCTCTACTATATAGTAGTTTCTGAATTTAAATCTTTCCCTGTATCCTGCTCTCTTTTTGCTTCATTCTCCTTACTGTATGGCCTTTACCAGCACCAGTCAGGATCCACTGCTCCTGTGCCTTTCCCGGCCTGCCTCATCCTCATGCATTCCCAGGTCTCTCTCTACTCAGTTATATTGTATGGCATATGCTCCTCAGGTCCTTGATTGTATCTTTCTGACTACCTCAATCTTTATCTACTCTGTTGTATTTACCTATATCTATCCACAGGGCAGACAGGTTGAGAAAAGCCTAACCACTAACTCATCTTTAAATCAGTTGCACTATATGCATTTCTTTAGTCCACTTACTACCCACCATCGCAGGAAATCTCTTAACCCTGTTGTGGATGTGCTTCTCCCTGCTGTTCTGTAGAAACTGAGGTGCTTGGCTCCTGAATGTCTGCTTCCCCCTTGACTCTGTGTGTGTGCACCTCTTTTGTTATTGGAAGCAGATAGTTCCTCTTCTTCAGACTAACTTCTTCACTCTTTGCTATCCTATCCTTGACGGGCCTCCATTCTATTAGAAATCTTTAGCACCTACTTCCTCTTACAGTGACTCCAATTTCTCGTCCTTACCTACTCACTGAATTAAGTTTCAGTGTGAATTTACTGTGGAATATTTTTCTCCCCTCAGAAGACTCATATTCCTTCTTATTCGTTCTCTCTTCCCCCATCCCCAACTGAGTCTTATGTAGCCTGGGTTGACCTTGAACTCCTGGTCCACCAGTAGAGCGCTAAGATCACAGGTATGAGACACAAATCTCAGTTTTATTTAGTACTCATGCAAATCAAGGGCAGCGCTTCATGTATGCTAGGCAAACACTACCAACTGAGCTATACTCCCTGGTACTACCTCCCATACCTTCAACTTGTGACTCCTGCTACCGCATCTGGCTAGAGCTTCTTGCCGGTTTTTTGTTTGTTTGTTTGGTTGGTTGGTTGGTTGGTTTTTTTCGGAAACAGGGTCTCTATGTAGCCCCTGGCTGTCCTCTGCCTCCCCAGTACTTGAAATTAAAGGGATGGGCTACCACTTCCATCCCTGACTGACATTATAATATGACATTTGACCCACAATCACATCATAGAAAACTACATTCAGGTGTTCATATCACCAAAACTGAGATTGTCTCAGTGACTCTTTAACATTTTTTAATTGAGTAAGTATTTTGGTCATAAAGAACTCAAAAGCTGAACTATTCACACTGTCATTTCATACTTCCCACTGCAACCTTAAATATAATTACAGAAAGAATTTGCTAAACATTTGTCCCTCCTGTGTTATGTAGTATAGGCCTCCCCCCTCCCTCCCCCGTCTTTAAAATGTTTTTGAAAGATTTATTTTTATGTGTATTTGTGTGTATGTGTGTGCATGGCCAGTCATTCTAGCCTAACTGGTGAGTTACCAAGCATTAAGAGGCTTAGACTCACAGGAGGTTGATAGTGTTCATGAGGTTAACACCCAAAGTTGTTCTCTGGCCTCTGTGGCAAATGCACATTTTTAAAAAAGAATCAGTTCTTGGCACACTGAACAAATGTAAACTCTATACTAAGAATTCTTTGGGTGTAACTTGCAGAACTAGAGAGAAGCAACTGAGAAGACAAGATGGAAGGTTTCAGGTTTAAGGCCTGTCTTAAGAAAACAGGAGTGGAGCTAGAGAGATGGCTTATCCGTTAAAAGCTAGGCTCATAACCAAAAACATATGAGTTCAGTTTGCAGCAACCACGCCGTCTCTCCAGCCACCCCAAAAAGAAAGAAAAAAAAGAAAGAAAACAGGAGGAAAAGGTAGCACTGGCATATGTCTACATAGAGATAATTGTCCTGGTATGAGTTAATTCACATTTTTTAAAGCATATGTTTGATTGGTTGGTTAGTTGGTTGGTTATAGTATCTGGTAAGTTCAGATACTGACCTTATACCAACTGCAGTATTTTGTGTTCAGAAAACATAAATTAAGAAACAGCCATTAATCTCAGTACTTGACTTTGTGAGAAAAATTCAGAAGTAACAGCAAAAAGTCTAATTTTGGATTTGACTTCCTCCTCATCCTGTAATAACTTTTCTTTAACTTTAATCGTAATTTAAACCTACTTTAATTCTGTCATTGTATTGAGCATTGGCAAATACAGAGTTCATATAGCATTATTTGCTAGAAACAATTATAGAAAGAAAAGTGCTATATAATAGTAAGCTGCTGCTGTGTTCAGTACAGAAGTAGTTATGGAAACTCTCCATGTAAGTACCATTTAAAAGCCCTTGTGAGAAGCTGCTGCCTAAGATGAACCTTGAAGTGAGGTTAGATGGATAGAATGTGTTAGGGACAACTGACTTGTAATAAGACATAGAAATTAGCTTGTGCTTTCAATAACTCCCTAGTGAACACCTTGTGTGAGCCAGAGCACGTGAGTTAAGATCTTGTAAGAGATAAGATCTGTTGGCTTGTGGAAAGGAGGTCTGAAACAAATGTATCAGAGCTTAGTTAGATTGGATACAGCTCAGACTCAGCTTTGAAGGCAACAAGTGATAAAGTGTGATATTTGGGGGAAATTTGATTTCAAGAATAGTGTATTAGGGTTAAGACAAGAGATTGTGAAAAACAACAGTATTTGCTGACAGGGCAGATATGGACAATAAGCAGAATGGTGTATGGTAGTGCACACTTAAAATTCTAGCCCTCGGAGTTGGAGGCCACTGTGGAGTGAGTGGAGGAGCCAGGAAAGCATGGGAGGATAGTCAGCCTGTGGGTGCTTGCTGTTTTAATGGTGCTGCACTTGAACCTTGGACTGTGCATGTGTTGAAGATTATACATGTAGCTGTCAGCTTATCCATGATCTTTCTTGGTTTATTAATAACAGATTAAGGAACTAAGTTTTAACTCTGATAATAGTACTTGCCAAGTACTGCTATGCTAAGTCAGTTAAACAACTAAGTAAGTTTTTCATGAAGTTACTTAATTGGTTCCTTTGTGAGGTTGCTGAGTTTTCAGGGAACCTCTATAGGAAATGGGTCTGCTACTGCTGCTCTACAGCGTATCTGGATTGGCAGAAAAAATGTGTCATGAGGCAGTCTCATCTTTGTGCCAGCACTGTAGTGCAGTTACATAGTCTGGATAACATTGACCTACTACCCACATAGGCTGTGTAGCAGATGCTATCCTATGTGCTGTCTAGCTGAAACATTCTATGACATGTGACTGTACCTGTTTTCTGTTTGTTTTGTTGTTTGTTTACCTCAGGTAACATTGAACATTGTATGTAATCTAGACTAGCTTCAAACTCTCAGTCTACTGCTCAGCCTCCCAAGTAGTGGGGTTACTGTAGGCATACACCAGCATGCCCACCTGTGTCTGTCTTTGTGTCTTTGGGGTTACTGTAGGCGTACACCAGCATGCCCACCTGTGTCTGTCTTTGTGTCTTTGGGGTTACTACAGGCATACACCAGCATGCCCACCTGTGTCTGTCTTTGTGTCTTTGGGGTTACTGTAGGCGTACACCAGCATGCCCACCTGTGTCTGTCTTTGTGTCTTTGGGGTTACTACAGGCATACACCAGCATGCCCACCTGTGTCTGTCTTTGTGTCTTTGGGGTTACTACAGGCGTACACCAGCATGCCCACCTGTGTCTGTCTTTGTGTCTTTGGGGTTACTGTAGGCATACACCAGCATGCCCACCTGTGTCTGTCTTTGTGTCTTTGGTGCACAGTCACTCCTGTCTCTTTCCTGTCTCTGGCTGCTTTTGTGCTACAGTAGTGGGGTGCTTAATAGCAGAAACTATTTGGTAAAGGCTGAAAATATTTTCTTCTGTCCCTTTTGCAAAATGTTGACCAACTCTTATAAGACTAAAAATTTTCAGTATTACCACCATTAAATGGCAGTCTCCATGATAACACTCCTCTGTACTCCACCAGTGATGTTCCCAAAGCCCTGCATGTATTATGCTAATGATAGTCTGAAGTCAGACTAAAAGGCTGGTTAGCTGGCTCCTTGACTATCTTTCCTCTGTGCCTTTTGTTTCCATTGGGTAGAAATCTATGAGCAGTATCTCCCCTGCCCCTCCCTCCTCAGTGTTGAGAATTGAGCCCAAGGGCTTCATACATGTTAGGCAAATATAAGTGTAGCTTTAAATATTTCCTGTAATTTGTATCAATTTGTTAGATTTATCAGGACAAAGACATTTAGCACATAAAAATTATTTTAAAAGAAGCACTGATTTCATCTAGTTAACAATAGTAGTATAAAGAACCCTTTGGAAAACTACTGGTGACTTGCTACATGTTCATTAATTGGTGTTTTTAATCAGCATATGTTCTAATATAGCATAGTTTTTACTCTATTTCAACTTTCAGGAGAAGAGTTAAATTAACCGGAGGAACAGCTGGGAATAAAAGTTCTTTGTATGTCAGCACCTGTGGGTATCCTAGTAATGGGTGTGTGTAATGAGAAACCTCTGCTGGGGACCATTTTGCCAAACACATACAATTAAGATTAATTGACTGGTCATGTGAAAGCCAGAAGTCATTGCCAGTGCATAGTTAAACAAATTAGGAACTGGGGGATCTAAAAAACAGAATACCTTGGAATTTGGAGTTCTTTGTTGAAACAGTTTGTATAGAATTGAATGAGAAGTCATTGGTACTAATTAGAATGTCTTTTAGATTTGGGGGTTGGGATTTTTTTTTTAATGTGTACTAGTACGGTGCTTAACTTCATGTATGTGTACCACATGCATGCCCGTGCCTGTGAAAGTCAGATGAAAGTGTCAAATACTCTGGAACTGGAGTTTCTGATGATTGTGAGCCACCATCTGGGCTTTGAGAATCTAACTTGGGTCTTCTGGAAGAGCAGCCAGTGCTCTTAACTACTGAACTATCTTTCTGGTCCCTAACTAAAATTTATTAGATTAAATTTATTATTTATTTATGAGTGTGTGTGCACACACACGCAAGCAAGCATGCACATGCACACATGTACCCAGCATGTTGTTGCATGGTACATAAACGTGAGGACATCAGAGGACAACTTGTGGAAGACTGTTCTCTCATTCCACCATCTGTATATGAATGGATTTTTGAGTCTTCAAGTGCACAATCACTCTTGGCTTTTTCCTGTCTCTGACTGCTTTTGTGCTACAGCAGTGGGGTACTTAATTGCAGAAACTATTTGGTTTGAATGTGAGTGAACTACATATTTCCTGACTCTTAAAGTTGGAAAGCACAATAACAAATACTTATTTCTTCTCTTGATGGAGACAAGAAAATATAAACAGGATCTAATTTACTCACCAGTCTAACCAACTCTGTTGGGAATTGACACAGTCACTAAGTATAAGTGATAAACAGAGCAAATACATTTAAACAGGACCCAGTGGGAATTCAGTTTGGGAGTAGAAAAGTAAACAGGAGCATAGAAATTCTAGGTGTAGCGTTAGATTGAGATTTTGTTAAACAACAGAGAGCCATCTGATCAAATTAAAGGCATGAGCCACCACTCATGACTTTAAAATTATAATCTTAGTACTTATATTTTTTTCCATATGGTCATATGGGGAATTAAGTATACTCAAGAAATACACTAAGTTAGAAAGGTTGTGAAGAATTTAAGACTTAAATATTTAAGTGTTTTACTCCTAAAGTAGAGTTCTTCTAAAGTAATTTTTAACCAAGGGCTTCATATCTGCTAAAGGGTCAAGCTACCACAGTCCTAAACAGTTCTGAAGAGGCATTTTCCTAGGGTTCCACATGGTGGCAGGAGGGATCTCAGTGATGATGACATGTTCTTTTTAAAACGGGGGAATTAACTGCTTTGAGAACTCTAGGAAGTAAAGGTTTGCAAAATTTGAGGAGATTTATTCACAGACAGGAAGAAGGAAGGAAAGTGACTAGGTCACCCTATGAGTGTCTTTAAAGTTAGGATAAGGAGTTTCATAAGAGGAAGAGAGGAGACAGGATGTAGTGGGGCATCCCCCAGCTACTAAGGAACTTTATGAGTTTGAGTTTGAGGCCTCCTGGGGCAACTTAATAAGACCCTATTTCAAATGGAGGAGTGGTGGGCAGTACTCTGTTACTGTCCAGTCTTCTTCCCTTTGCAGTGCACTTAGTAAACATTTTTATTTCTACCAAAGAAGGAGGGTAGGTGGATGAAGTTCAGTTGTGGAGTGATGGTTGAGCATATTAAGTCCCTGAGTTCACTACCCAGCACTAGGGGGTTTAAGGGAAGAGGAGAAAAGGGATATAACTGCTGATGGAAATAACCAGCTGATGGAAATAATTTAACTCCCATGGTAACAGTGTCTGTGAATACTTTAAGACTGCAGGATGTTTGTGTCTATACAGAATGCCCATACCATTCTCATCTTAATAGGTTGATAAATGATGCATTTGTGCTATACCACGCAGATTTTACTTTTACTTAGTAACATAGTTACCATGCTTGTCAAAGAGATTGCTGAAGATAGAAAATATTACAGAAAAAGTTACCATTTTTTTTTAACTTAGTTATCTCATTCTTTGATAGATTGCAAAGGTGGACTGCAAGGAAGTACTAGACATCATATGTAATCTGGAATCTGAGGGTCAGGATAACACAGCATTTGTTCTTTGTACGACTTATCTTACCCAGCAGCTCCAAACGGCCAGTGTATATTGTTCTTGGTAAGTACACTTACCTTGTATATATTTTGTTAGTATATAGCATGGGATTTAGGACCTGTGTCAGATGTAAATCTTGATTACTAATAAAGTCATTTAAATAAATATGTCATTAGTATAATGTAAAAAAGGAAAGGTAAGATGTTTCTCATGCTTGTCCTGTGGATGGTTGTCTCATTACTCCCATAGATGTCTTCTTTCTTGAAGCAGCATTAGCGTTATGTCAATATGGAACAGAAAGAAAAATTATTTCCCCTTAACGTTTATTAATATCTCCTGGTTGTAATTTGCTCTAATTTAGAAACCCATTAATGAAAAAAAATCAGATTACCTAGGAGTCCAGCTAAAATTTGCATTACAAAAGGAAGTCCCTTGGAGTGCCTATTTGATTTGCAACCTTGGTACCATGTAGATGACATTGCACTATTTTTTATTTAGTTTTGTTTATGCCTGTAGAATGCTTAGTTACTAAAAAAAAAAAAAATAGAAACAAATATATCCATAGACTCTTAATTCTAAATGTATTAGATCTATTAGATAAACTTGATAGGCAGGAAATAATGAACATGTCATTAGTGATGAAAATTCTGTGGTGGAGCAGCTGAAGAAGGCTTTGGAACTGGCCTGGGAATGCTTAGCTTTTTCCTTTTCTTTTTTTAGAAAGTCTAGTAAAGGCCTTTCATGTACTCAGGCCTTGATTGGTCTCCCTCTGGAGCTGCTTTGTCTATGTGTATAGTTTCTTAGAGTGGGAAGGGAGTGTGGCTCATGAGTGCATGGGTATGGCCACTAGCCATGTCATACTTGTGGAGATTAGAAGACAATCCTGAGTACAGGTTTTTCACTCTCTACCTTATTTTTGTCTACCATTTGTATAGAAGTATTTATATGCTGTAAATTACCTCATCCCATCATTCATTACAATATGAGGCAGTAGAATCAGTGATTGAGAAATGTTATGATTTCTTAGTCTCAAGATTGAAGTTATAAAGCACAGGCCCAAAGGTTTTACTTCTTACTTGAATGCTTTCCTTCCAGAAAACAAAACAACTTTTTTGTTTTGAGCCAGTGTCTCCATAGCCCAAGCTGACCTTGAACTCTTGGTTCTTCTCCTAGTTCCACTAACCAAGCTTTGAGCCTAGGGCTTCACATAGAGAAGAGCTGCTGTAAGATGCGGGTTGTAATCTGTCAATGAGTCCATGACACCACATGTGTGTGTCCTGTGAGCAAAGAGACAGTGGAATAAGGACCCCAGGTCTTAATAACCATTGTAGGCATTTTGCCAGAGTGAAATAATATAAATAAAACATATTGTTAAATAGCAGTGAGAAGTACTATCACTAAATCAAGTAAAATCAAATTTTTTTTCCACCAGCAACCTAGAGATTAAAAATTCTAGCTTCAGCAAGTAGATTAGGAACAAACCTAAATTTTTCTTGGTATGGTTAAATATATTTCGTTTTCCGTAATAAAAACATCTGCTAGTTGTATCTAGACTTTTGAGACACAATCTCTCAACATAGCCATGGCTGTTCTCCAGCTCACCGAGTAGTCCAGGCTGGCCTCAAATTCACAGAGATCCTACTCCCTCTGTCTCTCGCCATTATGCCTGGGTTTAACTTTGACTTCAAAAGTTAGTTAATAGAATATTATAGATTCTGTGGTGAGAGAGATAGGGAGATGCTTCTGTATGTATAGCCATTGGCTAAGTCAGATCTATGGAGATTAGAGGACAATCTTGGGTGCGGGTTCTCACCTTCCACTCAATCCGAGACAGGGTCTCCTTGTTCTTTGCTGCTACATATGCCAGGCTAGCTGGCCTGGGAATGCTAGAAATTCTCTCTCTCTTCCTGGCATCTTGGAACAGAAGCACCAGAACCACAGATTCACATACTTCTGTATCTGTCTTTACATAAGTTCAGGGAATTCAAGTCAGGTCCTCATGTTTGTATGACCCAAGATTCTAAGTATTTTCAAAAACACACCCCCACACATTTATTGTACTTTTATTTCTTGGGTTTTTTGTTCGTTTGTTTGTTTGTTTGTTTTTGTTTTTTTTATCCCTTTGGTTATTTGGGATGGGATCTTAATCTGTAGCCCAAGCTGGTCCCAAATATAAAGCCCTCCTCTTGCTTCTGTCTCCCAAGTGCAGATGTAAGGCATCACACCCACACCCAGCCTCAGACCTTTTTTCCTATTTGTGTATGTTCATGAGTACTTGTGCTTAGAGAGCAGAGGTCAGTTGTCTCCCACCTTTCCCCTGCTTCCTCTCAGTAAACCAAAGCTTTCCAATCAGGCTGGCTGGGCTGGCCAACAAGTGCCAGGGATCCTCCTGTTCCAGCATCCCAGTGCTGGGATGATGTTGACCACACCCAGCCTTTTACAAGTGTGCTGGGGATCCAAATCTAAGTCCTCATTCTTGTACAGCAAGCTCTTTACACACTAAACCATCTCCCCAGCCTGCTCCCACAAGGTTTTAGTGTTCCTGACACAACTTTTCTTTTTTTTTTTAAATTATTTATTTTATTTATATGAGTATACTGTAGCTGTCTTCAGGCACACCAGAAGAGGGCATCGGATCCCATTACAGATGGTTGTGAGCCATCATGGGGTTGCTGGGAATTGAACTCAGGACCTCTGGAAGAGCAGTCAGTGCTCCAACCCCACAACTTTTCTTTTACAGTGGTCTTTTCTCCCCCTTTTCTTTTTACTCAGCCACCATTCACAGGAACCTATAGCTGACTATAGGATTAATGCTGTTTCCTGGAAGCAGGAAGGGATTAATGGGGATTTCCCTTTTCCCCTTGCAAGAAAACAAAGAAAATCTTAGTCACTTAACACTTTGTTTAAAAGCTTCTTTCAAAATGAAATAGAATCTAATTTTAAAAAGCAACCAACAAAAACCCTTTCCTCCTTTTTGTGGGGCGGGTCTCCTTTTTTGGAGTCAGAAATAATCACCACACATAACAATAAATTTAACTAAGAAAGACTTGATCACAGAACTACTGTTCAAGTAAGGTTAGTTTGTTATGCTGGACACCTTTGTGTGTTTAAGATAGAGGGAACCTACAGTTCTTGTTTAGAAAAGTATTTCAAGACTGGAGTTGCAGCTCATGCTTGTCCTGAGAATTTAGGAATCTGAGGGAAAGGGTGTGCCATGAACTTGGGGCTAGCCTGCCTACATAGTAAGAACCCATTTCAAACAAAATTTAACTGACATTTCTGTTGTCGGGTGCCCTCAAAGTCCACAAGAGGGCATCAGATTCTTTGTGGTTAGAGTTACAAGCAGTTGAGAGCCTCCTGGTTTGGATACTGGCATCCAAATTTGAGTCCTCTACAAGAGCAGCAACTATTTTTAATAGCTGAGCCATCTTTTCAAACCAGTGAGCAAGCATACCTATGTGGGTGAGTATGTCTGTGTGTATCTGTATTTATGTGTGCTCACGTGTGTGTACATGCATACAGACACCAGTAGAGGATGTAAGATCCCCCTGAAGTTGGAGTTACAAACTATTGTTCATTTCTAGACATGGATGCTAGAAACAGAACTCTGTTCCTCTATAAAAGTAACAAGAGCTCTTAGTTATTTAACTATTTCTCCAGCCCTAATGAATTTTTTTATTTAGGGCTTTTTGTGTTTTGTCTTGTTTTTGAGACTGGATCTTGCCATGCATTCCAGCTGGCCTCTTACTCAGTATATAGCCCAGCTTGGTCTTGAACTGATAACAATACTTCTAACTGAGCCTCTGGAATACCATGATTACACATGTGCTACCATGTCTGGCTTTAGATAGTAAATTTTAGATAGTTTACATTGCATATTCTTTAATCTACATAATGATATATAATTGGCTTTATTTAGTAGATTTCACATACACACACAGGAACTGGGGGGTTTTGCACATACTAAGCAAGTATTATACCACTATACTATGTTCCCAGCTTTCACATACATATATCTTTTGAAAGATACTCTTCATTCATTCATTCATTCATTCATTCATTCATTTGGGGGCAGTGTCTATCTACATAGCCCTGGCTGTCCTGGAAGCCACTTTGTAAACCATTTTCCATTTTACTTAAACATTCAGTAGCACGGGTTTAGTGGGGCTGTCAGATTGACATCCTGCACAGATTTCCTTGGTACTTGCCCAGCTCATTAGAAGGGTTTGATTCATTCAATATAAGTAGACTAATCCAAAAGTTAAACCTTTTAGAACAAGGAAGAATCTAAGAAAAGCAGCTTAATGGCATCATAAAGGAAGTAGTTGGTTTTTAGTTTGACACAGACAAGGAGGGAAATCAGAACTTTTAGGATGAATGGTATTGCCCATTTTAGGGGAAGTAGTGGAGGATATAGACAGCTTTTTATTTGGTTTCTGTTGTATGTATTGTCAGCTTACTTTCATTGACTCAAAAAAAAAGTGGTCAAGTGGGACAGCAAACACAAGTTTAAATATTTAATACAGCCATTTTTCTTCACAGGGAGCTGACTCTCTTTTGGAGTAAACTGCAAAGAAGAATCGACCCATCTTTGGAGACATTTTTGGAGCGCTGTCGGCAATTTGGTGTCATAGCTAAAACACAACAGCATTTATTTTGCCTGATTAGAGTCATACAGACTGAAGTGAGTAGTTTATTCTTTCCATATTGATTGTGGCAACTTCTCAGAGAATTCTTGTTGGATAAAGAGAATCTAAAATTGTGGCATTGGCCCTGCCTTACTGATGTGCACACTGACCTCTCAGGAGCCACAGGCTTGGTCTAGCGTGTGTGGGTTTTTTGAGACACTGTCTCAACGTAGTCCAGGATGTAATCAAATGCCGGATCCTCCCACCTCCTCAGTACTGGTTTCCTTATGTGTACTACCATGCCTGGCTTCTTGGTTTTAAAACTACCTTTGAAGTGACTCCCTCTCCCTGTCTCACTGTCATTCTAGGATGAGAAATGGGACTTGCTATGTGGGTGCTGGAAATTAAACCCAGGTCCTCTGAAAAACTGAGCCGTGTGTACTCTTAACCCCTGAGTCCCCCATCTCTCCAGCTTCTGACCTAGACTAGATTCATGTCTCTTTAAAAATAAAACAAAGCATTTATTTCTGTCTGTCTGTGAGCACACACCACATCTTATATAAAGATTAGAGTAATTGCTTTCCTTTTCACTGTGGCTCCTAGGGGAATCCCCTTCGGTTGTCAGTTTTGACAGCATGTATTCTTAGCTACTGAGCCATCTTACTGGTCCTGTCTAGACCTAAGGTTAAAGAGCCAGTCTGGATAGTACAGTTAGTGTAAGGTCAACTGATTGGAGACTATTATTGACGAAGTCCCTTTTGATATCACATGCATAGCATAATTACATATTCAGTCCACACTTGAGAGGAAGAGATTCTGTAAAGCTGAATGTCAACCAAGAAGAGTTCTCTCTCTCTTAAACAGGGCTTACAAAAATATTACTAGTTTACAGTTATGGGTGTTTGGCACCATATTTGCATCACACACATGCCTTGTACCAGAACTGGGCGTTAGATCCCCTGGAACTGGAATTTTCAGATAATTCAAAGACTCCATGTGGATGCTGGGAATCAAAACCAGTTCTCAAAGAGCAGTCAGTGCTCTTAACCACTGAGCCATCTCTCTAGCCCGAATCTACAGATTTTTAAGAACACAGAATAATGGGGAAGCTGCTAGATATTAGAGAAAGGAGAGGGGGTTGTTTTGTTTTGTTGTTTGTTTGTTGGTGGCTTTTGTGTGGGAGGTGGAATTGTTTTTGGACAGGCTGAGGAATTTACCATTTACTGTAGCACCAGAACTCTCAGATGTGGGTATGGCCTATATCCTTGCCTAGTTCTCACATAATGTCCACCTGAAGGACAGAAGAAATTTGAAGTGGTAGGTGGACAGGAATTAAGTTGTAAATTCATTAAAATTGAGATTTCTTAACTAAGATCCATGGGGGTGTGCACAGAAATTTCTCTTTTTGTCGTATAGAAATATACTATAAATTAAAATGGACACAGACCAGGCTGATTTTAATCCACATTAGAAAGCACACATGGCTTCATACCAATTCAAATTCTTAAGCTGTGCAACCTAACTTTTCCAACCTTGACTATGATAATGTCCATTTAGAGAGCAGGAGAAAAGAGGTAGAAGGGCAGTCTACATCATGATACACTTTCTTAACATAGGTATCAGCACATGCATGTGAGTCATCCAGCTGCAAGAGAGGCCATGATATGTTTCATTGTTATGGATGACTTTGTAACTATTTAAAAATCAAGCAACACATACCTGTCTATAACTAGCCCAGTTCACTATAACTGCAGTATTTGTGAGGCAAAACGCAGGCATCAAAAGTTCAAGTTAGCTGCAATAGCAAATTCTGATCAACTGACCAAGGACTAGGATTATAGTGAACTGGGCTAGGATTTGCAAGACTCTGTAATCAAGATGCTTGTATTTTAATATGGTCCAAGGCTATCATCTGAGTTCTTACACAGCAAGCAAGGTCATTCCGCCAGCCCCAAGCAAAAGCTAAGCACAGTAGGACACGCCTTTAAATCTAGCAGGTAGGCAGGTCTCTGTGAGTTCAAGGCTAGCCTGGTATGCATAATGAGTTCCAGTACAGCCAATGGTACAAAGAAACCCTGTTTTTTTTAAAAAAAAAAAGTAGAAAGAAGGAGACTTAGAGGAGTTGAGACCTTGTTATCAAAGTCTGACTCTAACCTTTGCTGCTGACCTCTGCTTATTCTACTACATAGTCCTCTTGGCTCACACTGTGTCGTATCTCATTTCAGTTAAGGGGGGATGGGAGGCACTAGAGACAGAGTTTCTCTGTGCAGAACTGACTGTCCCGGAGCTTGATCTAGAGACCAGGCTGGCCTCAAACTCAGAGATCACACTGCCTCTGCCTCCCAAACGCTGGTATTAAAGGTGTGTACCACTATCACCCAATATGAGAAGTTAAACTATCTTGGCAACAGAAGTTAATGTAATTATTTGTGTATAAAAAGACTGACTTTTCCTTCCTCCTTTGCTTACAGGCACAAGATGCTGGCATTGGGGTGTCAATTTTACTATGTGTCAGAGCTCTTCAACTCAGATCAAGTGAAGATGAGGAAATGAAAGCCTCAGTCTGTAAAACAATTTCCTGTCTTTTACCAGAAGATTTGGAAGTCAGACGAGCCTGTCAGCTTACCGAATTCTTAATTGAACCCAGTTTGGATGGATTCAATATGCTGGAAGAACTGTATTTGCAGCCAGATCAAAAATTTGATGAAGAAAATGCACCAGTTCCAAATTCTTTGCGATGTGAGCTCTTACTAGCTTTAAAAGCCCACTGGCCTTTTGATCCTGAATTTTGGGACTGGAAAACTTTGAAGCGACACTGCCACCAACTCCTGGGACAAGAAGCCTCAGATTCCGATGATGACCTAAGTGGCTATGAAATGTCTATTAATGATACAGATGTCTTAGAGTCATTTCTCAGTGACTATGATGAAGGTAAAGAAGATAAACAATATCGAAGAAATCTAGCAGATCAGAATAAGGAGAAAAGAGACAAAAAGCCCATTGGTTCCTCTGAAAGATACCAGAGGTGGCTTCAGTATAAGTTTTTCTGTTTGTTGTGTAAGCGGGAATGCATAGAGGCCAGAATTCTCCATCATTCCAAGATGCACATGGAAGATGGAATATATACCTGTCCAGTTTGTATTAAAAAGTTCAAGAGAAAAGAGCTATTTGTTCCTCATGTAATGGAACATGTTAAAATGCCACCAAGCAGAAGCCATCGTTCTAGAAAGAAATTACTGTTGAAAAGCTCTCAAACAGGTATTTATCCCAAGAGTCCTACTGGAAGTCTGGAACAAAATCCATCATTGAGTGAACAAGCCAGGGGAGAGTCTCATGAATATGTCACATTTAGCAAGTTAGAAGACCGCCGCCTGCAAGACAGAGACTTGTACCCATGTCCGGGTACAGACTGTTCCCGTGTGTTCAAACAGTTTAAATACTTAAGCGTGCATCTAAAAGCTGAACACCAAAATAATGATGAAAATGCCAAGCACTACTTGGATATGAAAAATAGAAGAGAGAAGTGTACTTATTGCCGGAGGCATTTTATGTCAGCTTTTCACCTGAGAGAGCATGAGCAGGTACATTGTGGTCCTCAACCTTATATGTGTGTCTCTATAGATTGCTATGCAAGGTTTGGGTCAGTGAATGAACTCCTTAACCACAAGCAGAAGCATGATGACCTCCGTTACAAATGTGAGTTGAATGGCTGCAATATTGTGTTCAGTGACTTGGGCCAGCTTTACCACCATGAAGCACAACACTTCAGGGACGCATCCTACACATGCAATGTCCTTGGCTGTAAGAAGTTCTATTATTCTAAAATTGAATACCAGAACCACCTCTCCATGCATAATGTTGAAAGTCCAGATGGAGAATTAAAGAAATCAGTGAAACTCGAGGAACCTGTAGCAGGTGGGAAGCAAGATTGTGTGGACCAGTCCCATCTGCTTGATCAAACTGATAAGTCCCATTCTCCTGAAGATCATCTTTTCTGTCCAGGGTCAGCTAGTGCTCACATAGACAACACAGAAACCCTGAAGGACAACAGTGACAGCAATTCTAGTGATCAGTTAAGTCACAGCTCTTCCACGTCAATAACTGAGGAGTTAATTGACTCACTAGACCACTCTGAAACCATGCAGGACCTGTTATTGTCTCATGAGAAAGTCTTTGTTCCCTCCAGTTTAAAAGACAAGTGCTCCAATGTGGCTGTTTGTTTTGATGGGACTAAATTCACCTGTGGTTTTGACGGCTGTGGCTCCACCTACAAAAACGCAAGAGGGATGCAAAAACATCTACGGAAAGTGCATCCATACCACTGCAAGCCGAGAAAGATAAAGTCAAAAGATCTCTTTTGTCTGGATGACAAACATAATGAAGCTGACAAGTTTGATGCAGAACCTAAACCCAGCTCTGATACAAACAGTGACTCCCCAGATGAAGGTCCAGATCAAACTGTCCATGCTAAATGCAAACGAGAACATCGAGGTTATTCCCCTGAACCTTCCATTTGTGCTTCTAAAAGGCCATGTACAGAGGATACAATGTTGGAACTTCTGTTACGTTTGAAACATTTAAGCTTGAAGAACTCAATAGCACATGGCTCTTTCTCAGGGTCATTGCAGGGGTGCCCATCTAGTGGTGCTAAGTCTCTTCAGTCAGTCCCATCTTCCACTTCAGACCTTAATCTTCAGAATCAGGACGAAAATATGCCAAGTCAATACCTTGCACAGTTGGCAGCAAAGCCTTTCTTCTGTGAGCTCCAAGGATGCAAATACGAATTTGTGACCAGAGAGGCTTTGTTAATGCATTATCTTAAAAAGCATAACTATTCAAAAGAGAAGGTCCTTCAGTTAACCATGTTTCAGCACCGGTATTCCCCATTCCGGTGTCACATCTGCCAAAGGTCATTTACAAGAAAAACACACCTTAGGATTCATTATAAAAACAAACATCAAATTGGCAGTGACAGGGCAACTCACAGACTGTTAGACAGTGAAAAATGTGATCATGAAGGGCCATGCTCAGTAGACAGACTGAAAGGTGACTGCTCCGCAGAACTTGGTCCCAACAGTAATTCAGACACTACTCAGTGTCATTCTAAAAAAGATGAATGCAGCTCAGAAACAGACTTGGAGTCCTCTTGTGAGGAAGCAGAAAGTAAGATCTCCGGTATCTCATCACCAATAGGTAGCCATAGAGAAGAGGGAGAAGGGAAAGAGGGGAGAGGAAGCAGGCGAACTGTTGCTAAAGGAAATCTGTGCTATATTTTGAATAAGTACCACAAACCATTCCATTGTATCCACAAAACTTGCAACTCTTCATTTACCAATCTAAAAGGCCTGATTCGCCATTACAGAACTGTGCATCAGTACAACAAAGAGCAGTTATGCTTAGAGAAGGACAAAGCAAGAACCAAAAGAGAACTTGTAAAATGTAAAAAGCTGTTTGCTTGCAAATATAAAGACTGTAACAAGCGCTTCCTGTGCTCCAAGGCCCTGGCTAAGCACTGCAGTGACTCGCATAACCTAGACCACATTGAAGAGTCTAAAGTGCTTTCTGAGACGGAGTCTGCAGCAAGGTTTTCTTGTAACCAGCCTCAGTGCCCTGCTGTTTTTTATTCATTCAGTAAGTTGAAACACCACCTGTTGGAACAGCATAATATTGAAGGAGAAATTCATTCTGATTATGAAATTCATTGTACTCTTAATGACTGTGGCCAGATCTTCAGCCATCGAAGTAATTACTTCCAGCATGTCTACTACCGACATAAGGACTATTATGACAACCTGTTCAGCAGTCAGAAAGTAGCAAATGAGCGACTTCTAAGGAGCGAAAAGGTGTGTCAGACAACTCAGGCACAGGGACTGACACAGGGGCAGACTCAGGGACAGACACAGGGTCAAGAACAGCAGACTACCAAAAGGCCATTTAATACTAAAGCTAAAAAATGTGGCTTACTCAAAGATAAAAAAGCTCCAATTAGCTTTAAAACAAGAGCAGAAGCAATCCATATGTGCGTTGAGCATTCCGAACACACACAGTACCCATGCATGGTTCAGGGCTGCTTGTCTGTGGTGAAGCTGGAAAGCAGCATTGTGAGGCATTACAAACGCACCCACCAGATGAATAGTGCCTATTTAGAGCAGCAGTTGGAGAACCTTGTGGTTTGTGTTAAGTATGGTACCAAAATTAAAGACGAGCCCCCTTCAGAAGTAGAGCCCTGTGTAAAGAAAGAGGAAAATACTAGCTGTGAGTTGGTGAGCACAGAGAGCCGAGCCCCAGGGGACAGCAATGTGCCCCTCCCAGACACTGATTCCACTTGCCCAGCTGAACAAGATGGTGGTCAGAAAGGGTGTTCAGAAAGAAACCCAGTTTTTGACACACACAGTCTGCTCTACAGGGGAACTTTGAAATGCAACCATTCTTCAGAAACCACTTCTTTAGAACAGTGTAATATAGTTCAATCTTCTCCCTGTAAAATAGAAAGCCCCATAGCTAATCCCAGTGGGACAGAAAGTGGTACTTATTTCACAGACTTCCAGCTGCCGTTACCAAGGATCAAAGAAGAACCTGGGCAGCATAGTTCAGGGCAAGAAAACTCTGTAAAGAATGCAACCCAGGTCCCAAAAGAGAATATTAGAAAGCATTCTCAGCCCAAGTCGTTCGATCTGAAGACTTACAAACCCATGGGATTTGAGTCTTCCTTTCTGAAATTTATTCAGGAAAGTGAAGAGAAGGATGACGATTTTGATGACTGGGAGCCTTCAGAGCACTTAACATTGAATAACTCCTCTCAGCCCGGTAATGACTTGACAGGGAATGTTGTGGCAGATACCATAGTGAATGACAGCAACCCTCAAGTTGACATACCTCATTCTTCCAGTGACCCTCCAGCTTCAGAGAACCTGACTGCAATCCCACCACTAGTAGTAGCTGAAGCAACAGCAGTTCCTTCCTTGGAAAACCTGAGGGTTGTGCTAGACAAAGCATTAACAGATTGTGGAGAGCTTGCCTTAAAACAGCTTCATTACCTTCGGCCTGTGGTTGTCCTTGAAAGATCTAAGTTCTCTACACCAATTTTAGACTTGTTTCCAACTAAGAAGACAGATGAGCTTTGTGTAGGAAGTTCCTGAACCGCTATTGTTTTTGAAGCACATAGCTCCAGCACTGCAATATGGGACACTTGATAACATGAACAAAGGCTGGGACTCAGCCACACTTGCTTAGGATAGAATAGACTGTGTATTTACATGAATGTACAATATCTGTGTCAGCAGTATTGGCGGCGTCCAGTAGCTCTCCAGTTGGTTTATTGATTGGGATTTTTGTTTGTTTGTTTGTTTATTAAAAAAATGGAACTGTACTCTTGTTTGGTGCTAATTAATACATCAAAATATACTGGGGCTTCCTTTTTCCAATTAAGTGTGCATGATTGTATATGGAACATATATTAAAGTCCCAGGGTGGGAGGGCTAGGGAAAGGGTAGGAAGTTCTTACATGACTTGAATGTGCACCCAAGGGTGCTTTGTGTAATATATTGTACACTACAGCATCTTATATTTTTTGAGTTGAGTTTCAATAAATTACAATTTTTCACCCACTTCTTGTTTACTCATAATGAGTTTTTATGCCACGTGCACACTTGCAGCTGCACTTTATTTTCTGGAGTGTGTCTCATATTTTACTCCAGTGATTTTCTGCTAACTTAAACCATTCATCTGATTTTTTTTTTTTTATGACACTTGTCTTAAAATTTTTTGTGGTAAGAAAATCCTGAGGTTTGAAGTTCTTTGCCTTAAGATTCAGGATAGCTCCCAGAAGTTGACTGCAAAGACAGGAGAGGGTGTGCCAGACTGAACATAAAGGGTAATAGCACATTCAGAAGGAGGTTCCCAGGAAACTGCAGATGATGTCATATGCTGACAGTGAAAGGGATGGTGCTTCTGCAGAGGTAGAGTTGGTACTTTATGCATAGCTAAGAGGGATTTTTATCAGATAAGAGATAAGTAATAGGGAGCCCAGCAGTTAAAGCACTTGTTGATCTTACAGGGGGGCCTGTAAGCACCCAAATGGCTACTCTGTTGGTAATTTCCTGGACTCTTGACAACCTTTTCTGGCTTCTGCTGTCACCAGACAGACATGTGACCATGCATGTGTGCTGGCAAAACATAAAAATAAGTTTAAATAGTTGAGGCAAACTTGGTGATGGTCTATGCTGGAGTTGCAGTATAGAGAAGGGTAGATGAAGCCAAGATACGTAGAGGGACCAGAAAGGCAGTCAGCAGGTCAGGGGCTTGCTGCCAGACTGGACAGACTGACCCAACCTGCTACAAAACTGATTCCTGAAGGTTGTCCTGACCATAGCACATTTACCATGGCGTATGAACATAAATAATTTTTATTAAGGTAGATAAGGAGACAGGACTGTTGGGACTTAGAACAAGAAAAGCATTCAAGAAAAACATGGCCATCTAAGGTGGAAATACAAAAGGAGTGGGTATTTGAGAAGAAGACAATTTCATGGTGAGTCTGGTTTTGTGTGTGCAGTTAGGGACAACTGATAGCAAGGCAATATGGGGTGTTGTTTATGGAGATTTTTGCTTTCGCCTTAGTCTCTATTCTGCAGGTTCAAACTGTCTGCCTTGTGCTCCTGAATTCAGGAATAGCATTTACCACATCAGCTCCAAGTAATCTAAGTTGATGAGCCTCAAACTGTGATCTCCCTGTCTCCCCCTCCTGAGTGCTGATACAGATTTATCCCTCACCTAGTTTATGTAGTGCTGCTTCCTGCTTGCTTGGCAAATACTGTACCATCTGAACCCAACCATTTGGGTTTCTAGTTTTGAAACAAGCTCTGTGTAGCCCAGGCTGGCTTCAAACAAATTCTCCTGCCTCAGCCTTCTTAAAACTGATTGCAGGTACATTCCATTATGCCAAGGTCAGTATTATGTTCTTAGAATACACTAGTGTAACTCTGCTTGGGACATTTTCAGCCATTTTAAATATCTAGTAATAATACCAGTATCCCCTTCTCTTTCCTGGGGTTACTTCTCAGCCCTCTCCCATTACAAAATCAACTGTCTAAGACATCATTCTGCTGCTTCTCACCCTGACAGTCAAAAGCACTCTCCACAAGCCCAGGTCCTTTCTTGGTACAGTAGATGATAAATTCCCAAACGAGACTGTTGATGAGGGTTTTTAGTTTTAAGACACGCTAGCCTAGGATGCCTCAAACTTAAGTCCTGCCTCAGCCTTCCTAAAGCTGTAGTTAGAGGTATACATTATGCCCAGCTTTGAATTAAGCTCTTTACTAGTACAGTACTGTCACTCTCTGGTGCTTAGGTTGAAAAAGAAAAATTAGACTGATACCCTGCTGCTATCTTGGAGTCCAGCCATGGCCTTCAGCTTGCTCAATGAGGAAGCATGTTTGATCATCCTGGGAGGCCTGTGATCTGAGAGTAAGAATTGGTGTGGTTCTCAAACCTGTCACACATGTAATTCTAGCACTTACAAAACTGCCACAAATTTGAGGCCATCCTGGTGTGTGTATTGAAAATTCCAGGGCTCATGACTGCAGAGGAGGTTCAACAGTTAAGAGCACTGGCTGTTCTCCCAAAAGACCTGGATGCAATTCCCAGCACCCTTTAAATGTCAGCCCTAGGGAATCTGACAGCTTCACACCGATACACATGCAGGCAAAACACAAATACACAAAGTAGAAACGACTAAGTCATTAAAAAAAATATTTCCAGGGCTTTGTGACATGATCCTGCCTCACAAAATGGGGAAAAAAATCTTCATATTAAGAATGTTTAGGAAAGAAGGTTGCTGTTTTGCTTAAAACAACCATCCATTCAACTACAAACACTCCAGAGTAAAATCAAACCCTAAGTTTCAGAGTCCACTTGACAGTTCAAGGAGTATTTGACCCAGCTAAGATCACATGTTGCGGTTGTCAGAAATTGCTTCAGGTCATCTTTTTGACTAGCTTTTACTTATATATATTAATTTACAAAGTAATGGGGCTCTTTTTAATTTTGTTTTGAAACAAGCCCTTCCTTACTCTGAAGCCTAGGTTGGCATTGAATTTGACATCTTCCTTCCTTAGCCTCCCAAGTGTAAGGATTACAGTCATGTGCCACCATGACTAGCTAATGTTTGTTTCTTTTGGGGGGAGAGGGGCAGGAGAGTGGTTTCATGTGTCCCAGTCTGGCCTCTTAAGTCCGTAAATCCTTAAGTAGTTGAGAATGACTTTGAACTAATCCTCTCCCACGTCCTAAATATACTACGCCCATGCCTAGTTTACAGCTGCTTTTTGCTTTTGTCCTTTCTTCCTTTCTCCTCTTGACAATGTCTCACTGCGCAGCCTCGGCTATGTAGATCAGGCTGGGCTCTGCCTCTCAAGTGCTAAGATTAAGATTAATGGCATGTGCTATGACTCTCAGCCAAACTAATACCTCTTAAGATATAGATTCTACATATGAGAGGAAATGTGTTTTATCAATTTGAATCTGGCATATTTCACTTAACCTCCTATCTACCTTGCTACAAATGCCTGTTTTCAAACTACACCATTTTGTACATATGCCACATACTTTTTATCCATTCATCTATTGGTAGATCTTTAAGGTGATTCCATAGTTTAGTATCAAAGTCCAGCTTTGACATCAGGGTAAACTGAGGTGGAGCATAGAGTCGGCAATTGATTGGGGCCACCGAGATGCTCCCTGGTTTGGTCAGCTAAGAAAATCCCTTGGAGGGCTGTAGAGTCAGTGACTTGGATCACTCAGACTTTTTTCTGAAAGAAAAAGCCTAGATTCACTGGAGCCAGTAGTGCCTGTGGCTGGGAAGAGGCTCTACCTGAACTCTCTGTACTTTTTAGAAGAGGCTCCATCTGAAATCTTTGAATTTTTTGGAGACCAGGGAGAAGGAAAAAAGAAAAAGAGGGTAAAGAATCACACATACATACATGTACACATACACATTCCATGGATGAAGCAAAATAAGCCCCAACAACTCACATACATACATACATACATACATACATACATACATACATACATACATAAACACACACATGCACGCACACAAACGCACATTCACACACTGGGTGACTGGAGCAAAGCTCCAACCAACTTTACATGTATACACATAACACATTTGGTGGATGGCTCAATCTGGCTGTTGTGAATAGTGTTGCAGTATGGTGAACAAAGATCTCTCTAATAGACTATTGACTTTGATTCTTTCTAGTATACAGCCATAAAATCTCTAATATACTAATGTTGGCTTTGATTCTTTCTAGTATACAGCTGTGAGTGCTAAACTGGAGCTTTTGGTAATTCTTTTTGATTGTTCCTGTATATAATATTTTTCATTTATTCTTTGAAAATTTAATACAGTATACTTTGATCTTAGTCACCCTCTATTCCCTTTTATAACTTCCCTGAAATTCCCCTACACATCTTCTTGTTTTCATGTCCTCTTTTTTTTTTCTTCTGTCCCATTAAATCCAATTAGTACTACCCTTATGCAGATGGGTGTGGGGTCATCCACTGGAACATAGGCACCCTACTAGTAACCACATCCCTAAAGAACAAAGATCCTGCTGGGCGGTGGTGGCACATGCCTTTAATCCCAGCACTTGGGAGGCAGAGGCAGGAGGATTTCTGAGTTCGAGGCCAGCCTGGTCTACAAAGTGAGTTCCAGGACAGCCAGGGCTACACAGAGAAACCCTGTCTCAAAAAACCTAAAAAAAAAAAAAAATCCTCCTCTTGTAGCCCTCCCTGCCCCCCTTATAGCCAACCCTTATCTCACAGTCCTCCTTTCCTTTGTAGCTATCAACTGTCAGTAGTTCCTCACCTGGGGTTTCCCACCACACTCTTTGTAGTTGTAGGGTTTTGAGAAGGAGTCTTAGTTGTGTAGCCCAAGCTGTCCCCAAAACTTAAAATTTCAAGTGCTGGGATTACATAGTATACTGCCATGCCTGGCTATTTGTTACTTTTGTTTTGAGACTGTGTAACTCTAGCTGGTCTGAAACTCCTAGACCAGGCTATCCTGAATTCAGAGAGATCCCATGCCTCTGCCTCTTGCTTGCCAGGATTAAAGGTGAATGCTATCACAAAAGTATGTCACTGTAGCTGTTCTTAGTTTTGTTTGATTTTGAGAAATCAGAACATTGATTTCCATAGTGAATAAACTAATTTAGATTCCCACTAGCAGTATATAAGGGTTCCTCTTACCCAGCCTCTTCACCAGCCTTTATTGTTTTGTTGTTTTTATTTTGGATAATAGCCTTTCTAACTGAGATGAGGTGGAATCCCCATGTACTTTTGAGTTCCATTTTTCAAGTGGCTAAAAATGTTGAACTTTTTTTTCCAATTAATTACTGTTCTTTTGTACTTTGGAGAACTGTTAAAGTACATTGCCATTTTATTGGTTGAATTATCTTTTTGTTGTTGTTGTGGTTGTTGTTATTTTGGGTTTTTTTTTTTTTGGGACGGGGTTTCTCTGTGTAACCCTGGCTGTCCTGGAACTCACTCTGTAGACCAAGCTGGCCAAGAACTCAGAAATCTGCCTGCCTCTGCCTCCCAAGTGCTACAATTAAAGGCATGCGTCACCACTGCCTGGCTGAATTATCTTTTAATGTTTAATTTTTGAGTTCATTTCCCCATTGGATGAATAGCTAGTAGCCTCCTGCCCCAGTTCTGTAAATCATTGCTTCACTTTGTGAATTTCTGTAAACCTTTTTTTTTTAACTTGAAACAACTACATATATTGATTTTCTGCTATTTTTTCTTTCTTTCTGTTTGGTATTTTGAAACAGGATCTTGGTACATAGCTCAGCCTTGTCCATAACTCTCCCTCCTGCACGATCACAGCCAGCTTTTGTTATTTCTGGAGCCATATTTTAGTCCTGTTTAGCAGGTTGTGTCCTGTGCCTGTATCTTTTAATATTTTTCATTTGTAGCAATTAATGCTCACATTAAGTTCTTTTGTGCACTTCGAGTTAGTTTTGTATACATTGAGAACTAGTCTTCTGCATGTTGATATCCTGTTTTCCCAGCACCATTTGTTTAAAAAACTACCTTTTCTTCAACTCTGTCTCAGCACCATTGTTGAGAGTCAGACGGTTGCATGGGATTGTTTCTGTTTAAGTCTACAAAAGGTTAGGCCATAAAAGGTACAAATCAGAAGAAACCAATTAAGGACTCTTAATGATTTTCAGAAGTTACTGGGAGATATTAACTGACTGTGGCCTGCAACTGGCTTGGCTACTCAAAAGCTAAACAATTTATTTCAAACCTTACAAAGTGATAAAGATTTAAATAGCCTGAGGAAATTATCAGCAGACACTGAGGAGTTAGCACTAGTAGAAAAGAAATTACAGGATACATATCTAGATGATATTAATCCAAAGATGGCCTACATCTTAGTTATCTTACCTTCTACTCATTCCCCTACAGGAATTTTCATGCAGAGAGAAGATTGTATCTTAAAATGAATATTTTTAGGACATAAACAGAGTAAAAACTTTAAAACCTACATAGAGTAGGTCTCTGAATTGATACTAAAAGGAAAAATGAGACTTTGACAACTAGCTGGAATGGAATCAGCTGAAATTGTGGTACCTTTTACTAACACAGAGATGGCCTCGTTATGGGCACAGATGAACATTGACAAAATATATATATATACAGTAATTGTATGGGAAAAATTAACAGCAGATACCCTAAAAGCAAGCAACTTCAGTTCATTAAAAAAAAAAAAACTAATTGGATTCTCCCTCGTATAATAAAAGAAATTCCAATTTCTGGAGCCCCTACATTTTACACCAATGTTAATAAATCAGGAAAGGCAGGATATAAATCAGAAGATATAAATAAGATGGCTAAGAGTCCCTATAAGTCATTTCAAAAATCTACATTATATGCAATACTCATGATGTCAGGTTTTCAAGAGTCTCTTAATATAACTGACTCAATATACAGAAAGGGTTTTACACATAGAGACTGCTGAACTTATTCAGGATGACTCTAAATTGACTTCACTATTTACTCAGCTACAACAATGATCAGAAATAGGGGTCATCTGCTGTATATAACACACATAAGATCCCAAACACGTCTGCCAGGCCCTCTGACACAAAGTAATAATAAAACTGACCAACCATTGATAGGAAGTGTACTATAGGTTTCAAAATTCCATTAAAAACAACCATGTTAATAGCAAAAGTTTAAACAAAGAATTTTCTATCACTTGGAAACAAGCCAAGGAAATTATGAGACAATGTCTTACTTGTTCATTATATAGCCAAACTCCATTGCCTATAGGAAGTAACCCTAAAAGTACCCAAAGAAATATTTGGCAAATGGATGTCTTCCATTTTATGGTATTTGGTAACTGAAATATGTACATCATACTATAGACACATTCAGGATTTCAGTGGGCACTGTCTTAGCTTGAGAAAAGACTGATTCTGTAATTAATTACACATTTGTTAGAAATTATGGCCATTATAGAAATACCCATATAAATTAAAATGAACAACAGTCAGACATATGTCTCTACTAAGATGAAGCAGTTTTTTACATATAATATAAAACATGTTACAAACATATCACATAATCCTACAGGACAAGTGATTGTGAAGAGATCTAATCAAACTCTAAAAGAGATACTTAACATACAAATGGGGAAAACAAAATCCCCAGAGATAGATTACATAGTGCTTTATTAACCTTAATTTTTTTTAAATACTAATGAACAAAAAACTACAGCTGCTGAAAGACGTTAGATTGTGGTGGGAAAAATGCTAAACTAAATCAATCTGTTTATTTTAAGGATGTTCTGACATCAGAATGGAAAATGGGAAATGTGTTATGCTGGGGGGAGTGGTTATGCCTACATTACCATAGGAAAAGAAAAGCTATTGGTTCCTTCCAAGTTGATAAAGATCAGACATGACAAAGAAAGACCCCCTGAAGACCTTGGAGAAGAAGAAGGAAACTAACAAGATTAACAAGGTAGGGGATGTATATGTCTGTACACAGAGCCAACTCTAGAACTGGTTAAGACTTAAATGTCTACATACAGCCAATAACACTTATTGGGTACAAAACTCTCATTACTTGTAATTACATACCATCCTTTAAGATGTCATGAATGGAAATTTATATTGTAGTTTGATTATGTAATCAAACTAACCTCTAAAGAAAGGCAGTTGTCTTTCTTTAATGATTGTCTTTAACCGATCTATGCATCCTGCATGTTCCATATGAATGTCTTTACAGAGCTATATGTTGCTTGTAAGGTTTGTATATTGCAAAATGGAAGAAGAGAAAGACACCCTGACAAGATTAATACTCTGGGATGCTGAGATTCTGTGACCTTCTATTCCAGCTCCTTGATTGACTCTACCTCAACTACACAGAAGCTGTTTCCTCTAAAGACTTGCTTCCAAGACACTTCCAGAACAGCTAGCTTGCCCATCCAGCCTTTCAGACTGTTATAGTCAGAATGTCACCTGAGCCATGAATTTTCTGAGCACATAAAAACTTGAAGGCAAAGCCCTCCTTTGACAATCAATTTTGCTATTTAACTTTGGGCCTCCAGAAGGGAATTATTCACCCCAATTCAATAGCAGCAAGCAAAAGAAGATCATCATTATAGTCTCTTGGGTTGGGGTGCATTTCTGGTTATTTTATGAATTGTAGATATGTTGTCATTTTAAGAGATAATTTACAAATGTTGTAGCTTTGGACAGGGAAGAAATTAGAGAGCTTAAACTCAGGGATTTCTCTTTCCTTCCTTCTTTATCCTTCCTTCTTAGGTAAAGGAGAGGGGATGGGAGAGAAAAGGAGGATATAGTAATATCACAAAAATTAGAGGAATAGGCAAATAGATAGGTTATCAAATTTACTCTTAAACAACATTGTATAACCATATCTTATATTGGTAGCAAGCTTTATAATTAATACAAATTGAAGTTATAATTTAACATTGGTATGGAATTTATAGATTGATGCAGACTTACGGTTTTCATTGGTGTGAATTTCTTATAGTAATACAAAATTTGAAATTAGTATAGTTACTCTTTGGTAGGTATTGTGCCTATGCAACTCATCTAAGAATACAAGGCTTAGACCCAGTCCTTCTATAACTGCCATTACAAACTGTTCAGGATGATTAAGTAACACAAGTTAAGGGTCAGATAGTAATCTCATGGTTATATTGATTCTGATTTAATTATAATAAAATGTTTTGTAATTTACTCAAATAGAAATGACTAGGAACAGTTAAGATGTAACAGTTCAGATATACTTTACATAGATAGTCTTCAAAAGTCAGAAGTCCACAGAATACGTCATTGAAGGCCATTTCATTATTAAGGATCATTTGACTAGAGACATCTCTGCTCCCCTTCAAGAAAAAATTGAGCATCAGTGGAGTTGCTCCAGTTGTGGAAAGATAGCCACTGGGCAAGAATTGCCTCAGTTCATCTACAGTCAAAAATACTGTCCAGAAAAAGGGCAAACTATGCGAAATAGGCAACTTGTGGCTCTGCCAATACAGGATAAGCAGTCCTTAGTAATTCTGCTTTACAAAAGTCTGTCAGATGATCCTGGTCCAGAAGGCTGAAGACTGATGCTCCAACATTTTGAGGAATGAGGGACTGTCCAAATAGTCAGCTGTCTCTATAAATTGGTTAAGTTTTAGACGCTATGTTTTATGCTTCCTATATTTTCAGGTAATATTTAAGTCATTATCAGATTTCTGATGAGGTCAAAGACTAATTGTAGTCTCATAGTCAACTCAAATTGTTTAACACTGAGATTTGATATAGATTTGAGAAGATGGTTTTCAGGTGGTAATACAAGCTAAAATCAGAACATAATTCAGCTATAGAATTATAAGCTTTTTAAATTAGGATAAATGATAGAGTGCCTTATCTAAATTGACAATTATGATGGACTGGGTGTTAAATCTATCTTATACTTTTATAATTTACACCTCTTCCTCCTCCATCCTTCTTCCTCCCCAGTTCCCTATTCTTCCTTCACTCTCTAAAATCTCCATCTTCATCTTTCCCTTCCACTGCCCAATCACAACCTCTAGTCTTTATTTAAACAGTTAAAATGGGGAAAAGGTTCATAGGAAATCACCTGTGTATGTGATCAACTTTTCGTTGGGGCAGCCCCTCTTGAGAAAGCAGAATTGACATTAGAGTACAAACAGCACAAGGACAACCCACAACATTTACAAAACCAGTCTAGGTTACCACCCTGTCTCAGAAACTAAACAGACTTTGAAATGCTTTGGGAGACAAAAAAAAAAAAAAAAAAAAAAAAAAAAAAAAAAAAAGCCAAAGTAAATCTGTCAGTGCCATTGAGGAGCTTTACCTAAGAATGATGAAACTATAGCTTGGAATGTCTTTACTCAGGCTGTGGGCATGAGTGTCAGAAATGAGCTTGATAAAAATGCAGAATTTCAGGCACAGCTGTCAACTGAATAGACCAAAATCAGCGTGTTAGTGAGATCAGATGATTTGTAGACAAAGATAGGTCTTAGAAGCACCTGGAATACACAGTGAAAAGCACTATGAGAAGTTATAGTACTTATAAAATTATACTATTGAATGTTCATAACCACCATGAAGTAAGTGTTATTTGTTGGGTTTCAGACCCAGAACAAGGGACTAAGGTGCATATTTTGCACACCAAAGCAGACCTGACCTTCAGTTCTCCTATTATCACCCTTATTTGGCAGAGAACCTGAGACAGGGAGCGATGGCTCAACAGTTAAGAACCCTGAATGATCTTGCCAAGGACCACAGTTCTGTTCCCAGGACCTACATGGTGGCTTGAAGTTGCCTATAACTCCAGTTCCAGGGAATTTCATGCCCTCTTCTAGCCTCTGTGGGCTCTTGCATGCACATGGTGCACATAACTCATGCAGGCAAACATGCATATAAATATTTTTGGAGATTCTAGCAGGGGAGCGCAGCTACTCGTATACCCTTGATTGAAGACCCGTCCTCCTCTATTTGGGGGAAGGTCGTCCACTTTGACTGAGCATGAAGCGTCAGGAGGGATGCACATGGAGCTGTGAGGGAGGAAGGGGACACCCACTTAGCCAGCCAGATCAGCCAAATCAATTGATCAATAGGGTGATCAATAGGGTGACAGATGTTGCAGCCAGATCACCCTCACATCCCATATAAACGTTTTTTAAAAGATAAAATGGGTTATCTGACAAGAGTGAGCTCAGTTTCTGATCTCACTAGAGAGCCAACAATGTGCATTTAACAGTAGGAATGACAAATGGAAGATGGTAGGCGGTATTTGAAATGCATGAGATACCACTTCTCTACAAGTTAGCTGCAAGTTCTGTTGTGAATAGCAGAAAAAAGCTGAGGGAGTGGGAATGGTCAGGTAAGTCCTGCAGCTCCAACTCCAGCTGTCAATCCACTGCTGACGTTTTTCTCCTGTGTGAATAGAGACTGGGAAGTATTACTTGTTGTTTCTGTGAGTAGCAAATTTATGAAAAAGTCAAGCTGGTTTGCATGCTAAAGTTAGAAAAGTTGTTCCTCTCCAGTTTGCACCTCTAAGTGGTCTAGGGTGCTTCTTGGCATACAAGTGCTCCATACCCTCTATGTATAGCAGTTCTAGAAAGTATAGCCCTATTCTATTCAGCCTGCCTGGTGTAAACACCAGGCATGATAGATTCCATTTGGAGGTCTGAGCCCTTTCATATTAGCTAAGCAGGATAAATAGAAGCGTTTAAAATCTATAAATGGAGCTGAGGGTATAGCTCAGTGGTAGAGTTCTTGCCAAGCAAGTTCAAGGCCTTGGGTTCAATCCTCAGCGCTGAAAAAAAATTTATGTAATTACCTCTCTCTCTCTCTCTCTCTCTCTCTCTCTCTCTCTCTCTCTCTCTCTCTCTCTCTCTGTGTGTGTGTGTGTGTGTGTGTGTGTGTGTGTGTGTGTGTGTGTGTCAGATTTAGTCATGGCAGCACTTTCCATCAAGCCCAGCACTTGGGAAGCAGAAGCAAGCAGATCTCTTATGTTCAAGGCTAGCCTAGTCTACATAGCAACACAGATCAAATGAAAAATTGTACAAAATGATATGGAAACCAAAGTGTTACAATGTGAAACCTGAATCAGAGATTAGCCAGACAAGGAAAGGGCAACCCTACCACATGCCAACACTTTGTGGTGCAGAGGCTCTATCTGTGATATGGACAAGAATTTGGAAAAATAAGTCAGGGTAGGAAGAGAAGAAGAGGAGAAGGTTGGGTAGGTGTTAGGGTCAAACACTATGGCACTCCATGGCCTGTGCCCCATGTCTGGGTTAGAATTTTGCTTGAAAGAGCTACTGAAAAGCATGTGTTGCTCACACCAGTCCTACAGTGGATATGGAAGACCTGACAGAGCAGTCAAGTTGGTGGCTATGAGCCTGGTACTATATAGCCAAGCTGAAATATCTCACAGTAATAACCACACATCTTTACCACTGAAAGGTCCAACTTGTCCAAGAGCCAAAAGAGTTGATTAAAATACTGAATGCTTCTGGATTTATAAGACCATGTATCTACATAAATGTCACTATTAATAACCCTCTTCACCTACATGTATGGGATGAGTTCTTTGCCTTTTGCTTTTTATTTAAGAATTTCCTGAGAATCTTCTGTTATTTTTGTGTTTAGACAGTTTTCCACTATATAGCCCTGGCTGGCCTGGAACATGTGAGGCTGGTCTCTAATTCACAGAGATCTGCCTGCTTCTGCCCCTGCCCCTGCCTCTCAAGTATTAGAATTAAAGGAGTGCGCCACCACACCCTGATATAAGAAAGATTCTTGTCTTGACCTTGAAGAAGAAGTCATGTTATGAATAGCAGGACTAAATGACAGGGAACTGTGGGTAGTATGGTACTTCAGCCTAGAAGAACCTGGTACCTTTGGACACACACACACACACACACACACACACACACACACACTTCTGCTCTCCACCTTTGAAGGGTAGGGAGTGAATCTTTCTTGCATTGAGCATTTACTTTCAATTCTAGTGATCTATGACACTGACTGGATCCTTGGAATACTGAGTATCATAAAACTTTTATCTGTTGAGTGTTCAAAAAAATTTCCAACAATGACAACTCATACAAAGCCCCCACGCACAGGACACGGCCTGCAATAGCACATGTATCATTTCACTTAACACATACAACTGAAGAACAAAATTTCAAGTTCCAACAGATGTGATCTGGCCTTTGACTTCAAGTTATTTCCTACTATTGCTCTCTGCAAACTGTCTCACTAAAGCTATAGGATCTAGGGACACTAAGTTTCGGCCACACTCTCTCCTTTTCTCACCCTATAAGCTTTTCATGCCTCTATACCACCATCAATCCCACACAGGGTTTCAATAAACTGTCTTCGGGTTCTGGGTCACACAGCCGTGCAGCCATGGTGTTGATACAACTCTGTGAAATACAGAGTAGCGGGTGACAATGTAGCGGCCATGGTGATGCATTATTGGGTGGTAAAACACAGACACAGGAGTATCCACAGCCCAGCTGTTGGTGAAGTGTGACATTTGAAACAAGATGAACTGCAGAGACTAAAGGACGGTTTCGGATTGTACTTTTATGAACAAAGGAAGACAAGTGTTAAAAACAAAACCTTGGGAATAAAACACAAGGACTTCATGATCTCCCCAGAGGAAATTTTACTAAAGGAAAAAAATCCATAGGGTGGGATTCAAATTAAATAAGAAAACAATACAGTTTCTACATTGGACATGCAAAGGATTCCCTTAAGTTCAAGGATAAAATATTTCTGCAAAACCCAAGATGGATTGTAGTGTGTTAGTTTACCAACCTGGCACATGGTATCTCATTTTCAGCCACTCTGTATTTTAACCGCTATATAACATCACAAGATTACTTTATATCTTCCTTTTTGTCCAAAGAAAATGTCAGAAAACCTGCTGCATATGCTCCACACTAAGCAAACCAATTTTTTTTTAAAAAATTACTATGTATATATTTACAAGGAACTTTCTGTGAATTTAGAAACTTTTGAATTCCCACCATTCATACCAACCAACCATAACCCACTGTCTATATCCCCTAGCCAGACGATTTAGAATCTACACTTGAGCTAAACCCTCCTCAGAGTCAAAGACACTGCCTGAATCTGCATTTGACGCCAACCTCCAGTCAAGACAAGCACCAGAATTAGAACCACGGTGGGAGCTATTTCCAGAACCACAGGCTGATTTGGCTCCCTCTGCATGCTGCCCTGGCTTTGATTATTACTGGATGGGCCTGACTGCTTCTCGTCTAGCCAACATGCCCATCACACACCCAACAAATCCCATCACTGGCCTCCAAACTTCCATCCACATCATTATTCCGGTTATTTCCCAAGCCAACTCCACCCCCATCTACTTCTACCAAACCCAGCTTGATTCCCAAAGCCACCTGAGTTACCCTCAGATCTTCCACTTCCTTCTGATTGCCACTGTTGTGTTTCAGTTCAGGTTGCATATATGTTCACTGACTCCTTTATTTATCTGCACAGCCTTATCACCTGCAAGTGTAACAAAAGGCCTGGATTGTTCAGGAATGAAGACATCCACCACTTCTCTGGGCAGTGTTCTCCTCTACACAACACCCAACAAATACATGTGTGCCTCAAAAAGGCTCATATGGGCTTTGCTTAGAATTCGGAAGTTTAAAGCCACACCATAAGCAGCAGTCACGCATCACTATAGCATTACTTCTACTTGAGCTTCACAGTCCACAAGAGGAACAACGTCAAAGTCCTTTGATGGGTTGGTTTGAAGATCTTTCTTGACCTGAACCATAAGAACTTCTTAAGAAGTACCAAAAATAAGTCTTTAAGGTCCTGTTCAGGTCACCAGATCCTTACAGCAAGTGCCTTGACCTACTGAGTCATCTCTCCAGCTCCTGGGCTACCATTCTTTAATCACGTTCGGCCAGTGGTAGTGTGAAAAGCAATATTCCTTCCCTAGTAACAGTGCCTCTCTTTGAGAGGCTGCCCCTTTAAGACAGAGAAACGCAGAGAGAAGCTGCTCTGCAGAGAGCCGGCAGCTTGCAGCGGCTTCTGCCCTGACCTTCGAACAGAGTTTTCTGAAAACATAGACATGGGTTCTGAGTACGTAAAAACAAGTTTCAAGCAGACAAAGTGACCAGGCCAGGACAAAATAAGATGTAACAGTTCTCTGAATCACCTCCCTGTCCCTCCTGCTACTGGGTTCCGAGGAAGGCCACTAACTGTCAACAATCTTATTGCCAAAATCCCTCTTGACCTGTAAATTTAAAAATGTATGACTTAATAGCATGTCATCCCCCATTGCAAGAAGGGTATAAAAGATGTATGCTTTCTTTGTTCGGGATTGACTCTCCCTTCTAGGAGTTGCAACCCCACGTACGTGAAATAAACAGATACCTCATGTTGTTACAGCAATCCTCTTGTCAAGTTGTGTTCTGAGGGGTTGCGCGCCTGAGCTGAGACCTTGGGGGGGGGGTCTCCTGAGTTAAAACAGTAGACCTGTTAGAGTCATATCTCAGGTCTTATCCGGTTTATTCCTTGCTAGAGTGGACCCTGGCTGTGGTCAGTCATTTGTAGACTGTGAGTTAACTTATTAGTCTCTTCTAAATCCTGTTGTGGGGTATCTACCAGAGAAAACTGCTCAGGCATGGGTTAAAGTCTTTATTGGCCAATGGTAACTATACTGGGTATTCAGGATCCTAGTGTAGTCCCAAGTCTTTCTCAGGGTGAGCTTTTAAGGACAAAAACACAATCTGGGTTGACATGCTTCAGTTAACAATTGCAGTTAGAAGCAGAACTAAAGAAGCAACGGGAAAAAAAAAGCCAGGTTACATTTACAGGTACATTTATAGTCTTTCCCAGAACTGTGGACTTTAATGAATTAGGTCTCTGTTTCTGTTTTGGCAGGTGGTGCTGTCTATGTGCTGAGTTATATGTCCTGAGTGGTACTTCCACCATGCAGTTAATTGTGCTGAGGTCTGTGGGTCTGTTACAAACCCTTCAGTCATTTTGCTCTAAAATAGACACTCCATCTGCAGCAGCATCATAGAACCAATTCCCTCAGGTGCCCTTGGCAACTCAATAAATACACTTACCATCCCCTCTCACCCTGCTGTTCCTGCTCTTTGTCTCAGTCAACTAGAATGGAGAAATCAGAACCTACCACATCTGTGGCTCTATATGTGTATGTCAAACAATACTTTACCAATAATATTTACCATAACTGACCCTTCTTTTGTAATATGTTAACCTTACTTGAGCGAAAATAGTAAACATTTACTTTTTAAAAGTTTATATAGAGAGTGTTTTGTGTGCCTATTTGTGCACCATGTGTATGTATGCAGTGCCCACAAGGGCCAGAACTGGGAGTCCAATCCTTTGGAACGGGAGTTACAAATGGTTGCAAGCCTGCATGTACACACTGGGAATGGAAAGCAGGTGCTCTGGAAGGGCACCCAGTGCTCGTATGCTCTGAGCCATCTCTCCAACCCCCAACTGACCCTTCTTTATTGTGCTCTTCCTCCTGTTGCAAACTCTTGGATTCTTGCTTGTCTTGGCTTTTTGTTTTTTTTTTTTTTTTAAATGTGGAACACTTCGCAAGTTTGCACGTCATCCTTGGATGGCCTGTGTCCTGTATTGATCACTTCAGTGCTGCCCAAGCAAGCACTCTTACCGTCTTTCTAATCTGGCCTCACACTTTATTGTATTTGTATGTCAACTACCTTAATTCATAAAACCCTTTTGGGGACCTTGCTGTTTAGATAGGTCCTAGGCAGGAATAACTGATCTGATAATGGTATGTAGGTTACTGTGCAGCATGCCACTCTCACAAAATGATGTAAAAACTGTGTTGTTCTTAATCCAATTCTCGTGAAGGAGGTGGAGTCCATTTCTCTAAACACATAAGCAAATGAGACACAAATACATAAAGAGGTTTATGAACAAGGGACAAGAAGTGAAGGCCATCATCATGAATAACTAATATATGGTACTAAAAAACAAAGGAATTCTATAAAAATGACTTAGAAATAACTATTTTCTACATTTATCAAAGAGCCTGAGGGGTCCCTGCAGGGGACAGGGAAGCGAACCTGATGAAGAGGTAAGAATGAAAACCCAGTGCAGACTGACTTTGTTAACCTGGATCAGACTTCAGGGAGTCTAACACCAGGGGGTTCATTGTCAGCATATTTAAAACAGTATAATTTGGGGAAAGGTTTCCAGGAGACAATCAGTACAATCACTGGTGCACAATAATGCTTAAGATGAGACTACATAGAAACTCCTTTACAGCTCTCCTAGGCTACCCTTAGTCTCTGCCCCCTCAAACCGCCATCCCACAAACCAATCAGGTAATGCAGTTTGTAGAGTCAAGTCAGCAGTTTAGGGTTTTTTTGTTTTGTTTTGTTTTGGTTTTTTGTTTGTTTGTTTTTGTTTTTTGTTTGTTTTGGTTTTTTCAGACAGGGTATCTCTGTATAGCCCTGGCTGTCCTGGAACTCACTCTGTAGACCAGGTTGGCCTCTAACTCAGAAATCCACCTGCCTCTGCCTCCCAAGTACTGGGATTAAAGGCGTGCACCACCTCTGCCCAGCAAGTCAGCAGTTTGTAAAGGACTCAGTTCGGCTGATTAAAAGATGCACCAAACCTGACGGGAAAGAATTCCAGAAGATCACCATGGCCACAGCGATATGATGTGCTACCCTGGGATTCGTTGACTTCTGATCCACGTACCTATTAATAACATGATTGTGGGTGCCGAGTCCTTTCTCATCATGGGACAAGTGAACCAATGAGAGGGTGACAAGCTCGTGAAGTAAAATGTTGCCTGGATGCTTCGTGTTTTCTTTTCTCTTTCCTATGAGGTTTCCCTATTTCTAAATTAAAATAATTTCAAAATAAAGACTTTTTCCATAACAAAAAAAGAAAAAAGTATATGTGACCATGAGGGTGGGTTCTATAACTTAAAGGGCCTAGGATCAAATACAAGTATGTGGTCTCTGACCGATAGCATAGAAATCAGCAGGCCATAATTTACTTGTGACATCCACCCTAAGGGTGGGTAATGGCCTAGGGAGGGAAGAATCTGGAATAACCATTCTGGGAAATTTAGGTGAGGTCTACCTCTACAGACAGCAACAAAATCACCAGGTCATGAACAAAATCTACTCCCAGACTTCTGGGCATGAAAAAAGGTATTTTATCTCCTCCACTGAGAAGAGGCCCCTGTGTGTTCAGCATTCCTGGTTCTCCTTAATGCTTAGTACAAGGGCCTCTGTGTGCCCAATATCTCCTCCCTTCTAATTTTATTTTTTTCAGAATATGCTTCATCTTATACATACTATATATCCCAAAACTGCATAATAAAATGACAACACTGTAGATCAGGTTGTAAATATTTATAGTTTCTCTTATCCGCACACAATATTGTATGAGACATTACTAGTTTTCATACGCATCCCAAGGATGAATACTTGTATGGAGTAATAACATGGAAAAGTGCAGAACTAAATAACTCTAACAACAAAAGAAGCACACATTTCTTAAAATTTAAAAATGTTGCACATGGCAAGGTTGCACAGAAAGTACTGGCTGCTTTTACAAAAAGAATGAGGTATCAGTCAATCTCTAGATAAAGATAAGTGCAAAAAGAGTGACTACGCACAAACACACACGACAAAAACAAAAAACAAATTCAAAGACCTAGAAAGTCAACAAACAGAAAAATATTCCAAAAAGATGTTCACAAAGCTATGATTTTGATCATACAAAATCATTTAGCCCAGTACGAAAACACAATTTCTTGGCACTATTTCATAAGTTTTAAACTTTTTTCAACTTAACTACGTGCAGTACAATCATTCCCATTACACCAATTCTACTGCAGAAGAGGCATCTTTCTGCGATAAACATCAAACCATCACTTTCTAAAACTTTCAGTGGCACATAGCCAAAAACAATGGTCTTCTTCACTAAGTGACTCAATTACAGCTTCATAGACATTTAGTGACCCAAGTCACAGAGGCCACAGGGCACGCAGTTTTAAATGCGCAGAGGTGTCGCTGCAAATATTATTCAAGTTCTCACAATGTAAATCTATGGTAACATAAAATTTAATTGTTAAATATGTGTCAGGCTGAGTTTTGTTTGGGATTTTATTTCTGGGGGCAGTGTCAAATTAATAAGCCAAAGGACAGGTAAAGGGGAAAAAAAATCTTGCGTATGATCTTTCAAAAGAACTTTTCCTATTCAGGAAAATTAGAGTTATCTACTAGCTGAATGTGTTTTGGTTTTTTTTAAAAAAAAAAAAAAAAAGTTTGCCCCTTGGAGACCTATGCTCTGCGGATCGACTGCGCTGAGCCTCCAGGTATGCAGGGACTCCCCAATATAACATCGCTTGGAACACAGCCTGTTGGGATTCCATCTACTCCCAAGAGCGGGGCAGCGCTGTGGTCACCTGGGCACCAGCTCTGCTGTGGGCCATCTGCAGAGGGTGCACAGTGCACTCCGCCATCTTTGCTCTGGCAACAGCGCAACTGGGACCTCCAGACGCAGGGACAATCAAGCATAATATCGCTTGGGACTCAGCCAGCTTGTGAGCTCCCTGCTCCCAAGAGCTGGGCAGTTCTGTGGTCACCTACGCGCCAGCTCTGTTGTGGGACATCTGCCCTGCAGAGGGACTCACACTGGGAGAGAGAGCACCCGCACAGGGAGGAAGCGCACCAGGCTCCCCTTGGCAACCTCTGCTCTGGGGATTGACTACTCTGAGCCTTCGGATGTGCATGGATTCCCCAATATAACATCACTTGGAACAAGGTACATCAGGTCTCCAAAGTCACTCAGGAGCAGGGAAGTCCCCCAGCAATCAGTACCAGGGGAATCCTGGTAATCCAGGGGGACAGAAATAGCCTTGCAGGCTCACAGGAGGTCCAACCAACAGTCAGTGACAGCAGGACCAACTAACACCAGAGGTAACCAGGCAAAAGGAAAACGTAGGAACGTTACTAACAGAAATCAAGGCAATATGGCACCATCCGAACCCAACTCTCCAACAGCAGCAAGTCCTGGATACCCCATCATACCCGAAAGGCAAGATCTGGATTTAAAATCACTTCTCATGATGCTATTAGAGGATTTCAAGAAGGACTCAAATAACTCTCATAAAGAAATACAGGAGAACATGAATCAACGGGTAGAAGCCCTTACAAAGGAAACACAAAAATTGCTTGAGAAATGCAGGAGAATATGGGTCAACTGATGGAGGCCCATAAGGAGGCAACACAAAAATCACTTAAAGAAATGAATGAACGGGTAGATGCCCTTACAAAGGAAACACAAGAATCGCTTAAAGAAATGCAGGAGAATATGGATCAACAGATGGAAGCCCATGAGGAGGAAACAAAAAAATCGCTTAAAGAAATTCAGGAGAGCCGGGCATTGGTGGCTCACGCCTTTAATCCCAGCACTTGGGAGACAAGGCAGGTGGATTTCTGAGTTCGAGGCCAGCCTGGTCTACAGAGTGAGTTCCAGGACAGCCAGGGCTACACAGAGAAACACTGTCTCGAAAAAAAAAAAAAAGAAAAAGAAAAGAAAAGAAATGAAATAAAATACTTGGGTCAACAGGCAGAAATCCTGAAAGAGGAAATGTAAAAAATATCTTAAAGAAATACAGGAAAATACAAACAAACAAGTGAAGGATCTGAACAAATCCATCCAGGATCTACAAAAGGAAGTAGAAACAACTAAGAAATCACAAAAGGAGACAACTTTGGAGATAGAAGACCTTGGGAAGAAATCAGGAGTCATAGATGCAAACATCAACAATAGAATACAAGAGATGGAAGAAAGAATCTCAGGTGCTGAAGATACCATAGAAAGCATTGACTCAACAGTCAAAGAAAATGAAAAATGCAAAAAAACGTGTAACCCAAAACATCCAGGAAATCCAGGACACAATGAGAAGACCAAACCTAAGGATTATAGGTATAGATGAGAGTGAAGACTTGCAACTTAAAGGGCCAGTAAATATCTTCAACAAAATTATGAAGGAAAACTTCCCTAACCTAAAGAGAGAGATGCTGATGAACGTACAAGAAGCCTACAGAACTCCAAACAGACTGGGCCAGAACAGAAATACCTCCTGTCACATAATAATCAAAACACCAAATATACTAAACAAAGAAAGAATATTAAAAGCAGTAAGAGAAAAAGGCCAAGTAACATATAAAGGAAGACCTATCTAAATCACATCAGAATTCTCACCAGAGACTATGAAAGCCAGAAGATCCTGGGCAGATCTCATGCAGACTCTAAGAGAACACAAATGCCAGCCTAGTCTACTATACCCAGCAAAACTCTCAATCACCATAGATGGAGAGACCAAGATATTCCATGATAAAATCAAATTTACACAATATCTTTCCACAAACCCAGCACTACAAAGGATAATAGGTGGAAACCGCCAATACAAGGAGAGAAACTACACCCTGGAAAAAATGAGATAGTAACCTTCTTTCATCAAACCCAAAAGGAGATAACCACTCAAACATAAAGATAGCGTCAAAAATAGCAGGTGGCCATAATCACTATTCCTTACACTCTCTTAATATCAATGGTCTCAATTCCCCAATAAAAAGACATAGACTAATAGACTGGATACGTAAACAGGACCCCGCATTTTCCTGCATGCAGGAAATGCACTTCAGTGTCAAAGACAAACACTACCTCAGAGTAAAAGGCTGGAAAACAATTTTACAAGCAAATGGTCCCAGGAAACGAGCCGGAGTAGTCATCCTAATATCAAATAAAATTGACTTTCAACCTAAAGTCATCAAAAAAGACACAGAAGGACACTACATACTGATCAAAGGAAAAATCCACCAAGAAGAACTCTCAATTCTGAATATCTATGCTCCAAATGCAAGGGCACCCTCATTCGTAAAAGAAACTTTACTAAAGCTCAAAGCACACATCGAACCTCACACAATAATAGTGGGTGACTTCAACACTCCGCTCTCTGAAATGGATCGTTCAGGAAAGCAGAAACTAAACAGGAACACAGTGAAACTAATTGAAGCCTTGGACCAAATGGAACGAACAGATATATATATATAGAACATTTCATCCTAAAGCAAAAGAATATACCTTCTTCTCAGCACCTCATGGTACCTTCTCCAAAATCGACCATATAATTGGTCACAAAACAGACCTCAACAGATATAAGAAGATTGAACTAATCCCATGCCTCCTATCAGATCACAATGGAGTAAGGGTGGTCTTCAATAGCAACAAAAACAACAGAGAGCCCACATACATGTGGAAGCTGAACAATGCTCTACTCAATGATAACTTGGTCAAGGAGGAAATAAAGAAAGAAATCAAAGACTTTTTAAAATTTAATGAAAATGAAGGCACAACATACCCTAATTTATGGGACACAATGAAAGCAGTGCTAAGAGGAAAATTCATAGCCCTGAGTGCCTCCAAAAAAGAAACAGGAGAGAGCATACACTAGCAGCTTAATGGCACACCTGAAAGCCCTGGAACAGAAAGAAGCAAATACACCCAAGAGGAGTAGAAGGCAGGAAATCAGCAAACTCAGGGCTGAAATCAATCAAGTAGAAACAAATAAAACCATACAAAGAATCAACAAAACTAGGAGTTGGTTCTTTGAGAAAATCAACAAGATAGATAAGCCCTTAGCCAGACTAGCCAGAGGGCACAGAGACAGTATCCAAAATAACAAAATCAGAAACGAAAAGGGAGAGATAACAACAGAAACTGAGGAAGTTCAAAAAATCATCAGATCCTACTACAAAAGCCTGTATTCAACACAACTAGAAAATCTGGAGGAAATGGACAATTTCCTAGACAGATACCAAATACCAAAATTAAATCAGGATCAAATAGACCATCTAAACAGTCCTATAACCCCTGAAGAAATAGAAGTGGTCATTGGAAGTCTTCCAACCAAAAATAGCACAGGTCCAGACAGTTTTAGTGCAGAATTCTATCAGACCTTCAAAGAAGACCTAACACCAATACTCTTCAAACTGTTCCACAAAATAGAAACAGAAGGAACACTACCCAGCGAAGCCACAGGTACACTAATACGAAAATCACACAAAGATCCGACAAAGAAAGAGAATCTCAGGCCAATCTCTCTTAGGAATATCGATGCAGAAATACTCAATAAAATTCTTGCCAACCAAATCCAAGAACACATCAAAACAATCATTCACCACGATCAAGTAGGATTCATCCCAGGGATGCAGGGATGGTTCAATATAAGGAAGTCCATCAATGTAATCCACTACATAAACAATCTCAAAGAATAAAAACCACATGGTCATTTCATTAGATGCTGAGAAAGCATTTGACAAAATTCATCATCCTTTCATGCTAAAGGACTTGGAAAGATAAGAAATTTGAGGCCCATATCTAAACATAGTAAAAGCAATTTACAGCAAACCGGTAGCCAACATCAATCTAAATGGAGAGAAACTTAAAGCAATCCCAGTAAAATCAGGGACTAGACAAGGCTGCCCTCTCTCTCCATATCTTTTCAATATAGTACTTGAAGTTCTAGCTAGAGCAATTAGACAACAAAAGGAGGTCAAAGGATACAAATTGGAAAGGAAGAAGTCAAACTATCACTATTTGCAGATGATATGATAGTATACTTAAGCGACCCAAAGAACTCCACCAGAGAACTCCTACAGCTGATAAACAACTTCAGCAAAGTGGCCGGATATAAAATCAACTCAAGCAAATCAGTAGCCTTCCTATACTCAAAGGATAAGCAGGCTGAGAAAGAAGTAAGAGAAATGATACCCTTCACGATAGCCACAAACCATATAAAGTATCTTGATGTGACTCTAACCAAACAAGTGAAAGATCTGTATGACAAGAACTTCAAGTCTCTGAAGAAAGAAATTGAAGAAGACCTCAGAAGATGGAAAAATCTGCCATGCTCATGGATTGGCAGGATTAATATAGTAAAAATGACCATATTGCCAAAAGCAATATACAGATTCAGTGCAATCCCCATCAAAATCCCAACACAATTCCTCATAGAGTTAGAAAGAGCAATTCAAAAATTCATCTGGAATAACAGAAAACCCAGGATAGCTAAAACTATTCTCAAGAGTAAAAGAACTTCTGGGGGAATCAGTATCCCGGACTTCAAGCTGTACTACAGAGAAATAGTGTTAAAAACCGCATGGTATTGGTATAGTGACAAGCATGTAGATCAATGGAACAGAACTGAAGACCCAGAAATGAATCCACAATCCTATGGTCACTTGATCTTTGACAAAGGTGCTAAAACCATCCAGTGGAAAAAAGATAGTCTTTTCAACAAATGGTGCTGGCTCAACTGGAGGTCAACATGCAGAAGAATGCAAATTGATCCATTCTTATCTCCTTGCACTAAGCTCAACTCCAAGTGGATCAAGGACCTCCACATAAAACCAGACACACTGAAACTAATAGAAAGGAAACTAGGGAAGAACCTTAAACATATGGGCACAGGAGAAAATTTCTGAACAGAACACCAATAGCTTATGCTCTAAGATCAAGAATTGAAAAATGGGACATCATAAAATTACAAAGTTTCTCTAAGGCAAAGGACACTGTCAAAAGGACAAAGCAGCAACCAACAAACTGGGAAAAGATCTTTACCAACCCTACATGTGACAGAGGCTAACATCCAATATATACAAAGAACTCAAGAAGTTAGACTCCAGAGAGCCAAACAACCCAATTAAAAATGGGTTACAGAGCTAAACAAAGAGTTCTCACCTGAAGAATATCTAATGGCTGAGAAGCACCTAAAGAAATGTTCAACATCCTTAGTCATTAGGGAAATGAAAATCAAAACAACCCTAAGATTCCACCTCACACCAGTCAGAATGGCTAAGATCAAAAACACAGGAGACAATAGTTGTTGGCGAGGATGTGGAGAAAGAGGAACACTCCTCCACTGCTGGTGGGATTGCAAGCTGGTACAACCACTCTGGAAAGCAGTCTGGCAGTTCCTCAGAAAACTGGGCATGACATTCCCAGAGGATCCTGCTTTACCACTCCTGGGCATATACCCAGATGCTTCCCCTGAATGCAATAAGGACACATGCTCCACTATGTTCATAGGAGTCTTATTTATAACAGCCAGAAGCTGGAAAGAACCCAGATGTCCCTCATCGGAGGAATGGATTCAGAAAATGTGGTATATTTACACAATGGAATACTACTCTGCAATTAAAAATAATGAATTCACGAAATTCCTAGGCAAATGGTCAGAACTGGTAAATATCATCCTTAGTGAGATAACCCAATCACAAAAAACACACATGGTTTGCAGTCACTGATAAGGAGATATTAACCCAGAATCTTGGAATACCCAAGACACAATTGACATATCAATAGATTTCCAAGAAGATGGAAGGAGAGACCCCTGGTCCTTGAAAGACTGGATGTAGGGGAATATCAGGACAGAGAAGTGAGAGGGGGTTGAATGGGGAACAGAGGGAGGGAAGGGGGCTTATGGGACTTATGGGAGGGAGGAAACTGGAAAGGGGAAATCATTTGGAATGTAAATAAAAAAAACTTAGAAAATAATAAAAAAATTTTCAATATATGGAATACCTATAACAAGCTGCTTAAAATAAGTGAAATCATGTATTTACCACAATAGTTCACATACAACTGTTTTTTTTTCATCAGACATAGTGAAGAAGAATAAAGTAGGTGGCTTAGTGGAAACAGGAAAAGATTCAACTACTGTCCTGAACAATCAGTGTACACAGTAACCATATTTCCTCTTCGTTGAGTGACAGTCCTGCAGTGCTTACTCGATCCATGAAATCTATTTTCAGTCAGTACTGTGTGGTATCAATTGGTGGTATCAAAGCCACTAAAAAACCATTTTCTCCTTGTTTTCAAGCATATCACCAAACAATTCACCTAACAAAGAAAACTCCTGGAAGTGATGCGTTTGTCTACTGGAACCATCCTGGTGGGTCTGGAAGTGATTTTCAAAATGCTTCTTAGATCAAGTGTTCTGGTTCTGACCAAAGAAATTAAAGTCTTTAAGTAAGTCATCAAAATTGAAGTTAAATGTCTGCTCAAAAGGACTTCCACTGTCCCTTTGTCCTTTGCCATTAGTAAAAGCACTGTGTCCAATTGTATCATACTCTTTCCGTCTATTGGCATCCGAGAGCGTTTCATATGCTTCTGCAATCTCTCTGAAATTTGCTTCAGCATCAGGGCTTTTATTTTTGTCAGGGTGGTACTTCATGGCTAATTTGTGAAAGGCCTTTTTGATTTGTACTCTAAGGCAAACGTTGGCACACCTAAAATATCATAGTAACTTTTTGAGGCCAGGAATAATTCTGTTATCATTAAAATACATATTGTAAAGACTAAAACTGACTGTGGAGTAGCCATTTCTAATAACCTGTGCGCAGTTTCTCCACACCGCGGCAGCCTGGCTTGGCCTCCCTCACCCCCAGGCACGCACGCTCCGACCTTGCCTCCATCAGCCCACCAACCTCCTTCCAGCTCAGCCTGCTCACTACTCTAATTGTATTTTTAAAGAAAGAAATATTTGCTGTAATAGAGGCCAAGGTTGAATGCTTTGCCTCTATAACTAGTCTAATTACTACAGGTAAGCATAAGAGAATTGTAAGAATAGCCAACAGAGGACTGAAGACAGGCAAAAGCCATTCTCTATCTCTATAATTCTTCCAACTCTATAATTTCTGGTAATATTTTGTTATGGGCAAAATAGATGTAAAACAGCCTATTCCACATTAAACCTTTATAACAGTCCTTAGCATGACAAAACAAAATCATTCTGTCTCCTATTGCAGATGTATCATACTGTCTCCTATAGCAGGTGTGTCATACTGTCTCCTATAGCAGGGGTGTCATACTGTCTCCTATAGCAGGTGAGTCATATTGTCCCCTATAGCAGGTGTGTCATACTGTCTCCCAGAGCAGATGTATCATACTGTCTCCTATAGCAGGTATGTCATACTGTACCATACTATCATAGATGTATCTTTTATCCCCATGTCAAAAGGCATTTGGATTTTGCAATGATAAGAATTAGCATGCTACATATTCATTAAGCATAACAGTATCATTTTTAGGTTAGTCCTTGTTGTTTCCTCAAAGTCTTTGCTTAATGAGTTAAAGTCCTGATGTCTCCCTAAGTTATCAGCTGATTCTCCCTCTTAGGACATCTCTTGATGGATTTGTCATCTGCCTTCAGATGTCTCATTCATCTATTTTGTTGTGAGCAAAATAGATGTCATATAGCCTATTCCACATGAAACTTTATAACAGTCCTTAGCATGACAAATGGTTCTTTGGGTATTCTCTGGATGTCCTGGTCAGTAGTTTTATACCTTTCATTTGTCCAGTAGTCTCCGGATGTCATGGTCGAATGCATCAGATCAGGTGCTGTCTGGCACTTTGTTTATTTTCTGAAAAACACAAACATAATGTTGTAAAAATTATTTAATCCCGACCCAGAGTTTCTACCCAGCCTTTGACCATTTAATTCCAAGATAAAAGACACATACAATTGTAAGCATAAAGTTTTTGCGATCTACTTTTTTTTTTTTTTTTGGTTTTTTGAGACAGGGTTTCTCTGTATAGCCTTAGTTGTCCTAGAACTCACTCTGTAGACCAGGCTGGCCTCAAACTCAGAAATCCACCTGCCTCTGCCTTCCAAGTGCTGGGATTAAAGGCGTGCGCCACCACTACCTGACTGCAATCTTAATTAGGGTTCAACCTCTCCTCTAGTCCACCACTCAGCAGAGGTAGTAGAAGATATTAGGCTATGGAGGAAGTGGACCTGCTCAGTAATAGTTCTTTGGGGGCGAGCTTGATCTTCTTGGGCAGCAGTTCAGTCCTGCAGCAAACACCAAATACGACCTAGCAGCTGCAGACACCAGGCACGAACCAGCAGCTACCATTCAGTCCTTTCAGCAAGCAAACACCAGGCAACTGTAGTTCAATCCTGAAGAAACCACCAGGCTCACTAAACAGCCTAAAGCGAGGCTCTGGAGGTGGCAAACTACCAGAGGAACCTCACAAGCAGTTCTTGGGCGAGTTTCTGTCAATGTCTGCATTACCACAAGTTGAGCTCATCAATGCTATGCAAGGCAAACCAATACCTGTATATTGTTAGTGAAGAATAGTGAGGCCTAGGAAACCAAACCAATGCTCAATGCTCCTCTCCCACTGTCTGGGGGTCATAGTTATCCTCCTTCATCAAGTGTCATTTCAGGTGTCTGCTATATCCAAACATCCTTTCACCTGTGTCTGCTTCAGGAAAACAGTCTTTCACATGTTTGCTTTAGCAAGACATCCTTTCAACTGTGTGCCCCAGCAAAACATCATTTGACGTAACTAACTTTCCAAAAAACTAGAAGTTTTTACTTCACACAACCTTTATATTTACAATAAGCCATAATTAGCACTACAGCTGGGCATATATCTACCCTCTATGTGATTAGAATCTACTTTTCTATAAAAACCCTGGATTATTACTTACTACTTACTGTTTCATCTGGGCTGCTCTTAATTCCAGTCAGCCCCCAGGGCCATATTTTTATGGCTCACCTAACCCATGGCAACTTCTTCTTCTTCCACCTTCTTCCTCATGGTTCTCCTCTAACCCCAAGCTCTGGAAACCTAAACCCCACCTATGTCTCTTCTACCCAGATATTGGCTGTTGGAATCTTTATTTACCAATCAAAAATAACTTGGGGGCAGAATCACTTGAGTTTGTGTACAGACTCCAGGTCTTGGGAGCCCAAATTTAGCATTACAATAGACAGCAAGACTAAACCTCAACAGCATAACCTCACCCAGATGTTAGAACATCCATCCATCTCTTTCTTTTTATTTAGCATTTACTTTAGATTGTGTTTCTGTTAGGGTAAATGTTTCTGGGCAGAAGAAAAATCATTATCCTTTAAAATGAAAAAAATAATTTAAAGTTAGCACAACTAAATAGAATGTGAGGATATAGATAGTGAAAATACCCCCATTTATTTATTTAGTCACTCATTCTTTCATTTATTAATTTTAATTTGCCAATTAAGTTTGATTGTGTCATTCCACAATAACTTAATCGTGTGTAGAGTAAGGGATTTTAGAAACTTTAATACTAAAATTTCTCAAATCATTTGCTAGCAAAGTAGGACCATTATCATTTTTTAGTTGTAATGGGTCCTAGAAAGGAAATGTATAAAGAACTATTTCTCAAAGTTAGGTTTCAGATATGATGCAATGGTGTTTCACCAGAGTTTCCTGGGCCCCATGCTATGCCTGGGGCTATGTTGTGTGACTAACTAGGGAGGGGCATTGTGTATGCCTGTGGTGCACATTGAGCTCAGATCTCTATGTATCGGATAACAGAGAGAGTCCGAGACATTGCAATATTTTCAGATGTCAAGCCAATGTGTCCATTCACTATTGACTATTCATTAGAAATTGGAATACTGCTTAAAATTTGTCTTTATGCTGCATAAAACAATGCCTTTAATAAAGGAAAAGTTCTTTGGAGTAACCTTTAACTTTTTCCCTTGCCAGAATCTGACCTTTCATCAGACCAAGGAAGAACATAAAATGAAAAAACAAACAACTTCCACTTAACTAACAATGATCATTAACTTTTAAAGATTTAAACTTAAAGCTTTTAAGATTTGGTATTTTTAAAATTTAGAACAATTTTAATTATGAGATTAGGAATGTGGTGGTTTGAATATGCTTGGCCCAGGGAGTGGTACTATTAGGAGGTATGGCCTTGTTGGAATAGGTGTGGCCTTGTTGAAGGAAGTGTGTCACTGTGGGCATGGGCTTTAAGAACTTCGTTATGGCTGCCTGGAAGCCTGTCTTCTCCTAGCAGCCTTCAGAATAAGAGGTGGAATGTGGGCTGGTGAGATGACTTAGCAGTTGGGAGCACTGACTGCTCTTCCAGAGGTCCTGAGTTCAGTTCCCAGCAACTGCATGGAAGCTCACAACCATTTATAATAATAGGATCTGATGGCTTGTAGACAGCTACAGTGTATTCATATACATAAAACAAATGAATAGATCTTTAAAAAAAAAAGAGGTGGAACTCTCAGCTCCTCCAGCCCCACATCTGCCTAGACACTACCACAGTTACCAAGTAATTCAGGTTCCCTTCTCCCTCACCCATCCAATGAAGGGGACTGCAAATGTGAGATCTGTGGCTTCTTTATCCAGAGGTAACCAGTCATGGGTTAAAAGTATTTTTTAAAACTTGTATCTCCACTGTGCATGGAGACTTTTATCCATAGTCATTATCCTGTAAACAATACAGTATAGCTACTACTTTTCTAGCATCTATGTTATGTTAGGTACATAAAGATAAATAGGAGGCTGTGTGTAGGATACATGCATGGCAGTGTGAATGACTAATAACCTCTGGAAATCGAAACAGCATGCCTGAATGCTTTATGCCCTGGTAGTGATTGTTTCTATACTAGACGTTGGGCTTGTTTCTTTCTTTTTTTTTTTTTTTCTCTCTGTGAAGGGCCCATTGATATCGAGTTATTCCTGCTACTAGAGAAAAACAAAGCAAACAAAAAACATTTAAACAATGATCAAGCAAACAAACAAATGAGTACTGCTATTCTGTGACCACCAGGGCTTCTGGGTCCCCCAGGGTTTTTGGGCCCCCCAACAAAAGCCCTTTCTAAATCTTATCTCCAAGTTCCTCTCAACCTTAATGAACTTGGGCTTTCTCATGCAGAAGAAAGTAACTCCTCCCCTGTACAGAAGTACTGAAAAAGTTCTGTATGGACACTATCTAAGAGGACTCATGTGGGTACTTAAATTTAAATAAAACTAAAAGGTAAAAACAAGTTCTTCTGCAACTCTATCCACCTTTTTGTTGTCTTGAGATTGGCTCTCATGTAGCCTCATCTAGTCTTGTTTTTTTTTTTTCTTTTTTTTGGTTTTTCGAGACAGGGTCTCTCTGTGTAGCCCTGGCTGTCCTGGAACTCACTTTGTAGACCAGGCTGGCCTCGAACTCAGAAATCCTCCTGCCTCTGCCTCCCAAGTGCTGGGATTAAAGGCGTGTGCCACCACCGCCCGGCTGTAATTTTTATGTATCCTAGGATGACTTTGAATTGCAGATCCTCCTACTTACACCTTTATTAGCACTGAGATTATATGTTGCCTAGTTTTTTGTTTTGTTTTTTTTGTTTTGTTTTGTTTTTCAACTTGTAACAAGCTAGGGTCATCCGGGTAGAAGAAATGTCAACTAAGAAAATACTTTCATCAGGTTGACCTGTAGGTAAGTCTAGGGACATTTTTTGATTGATGAGTGATGTAGGAGGGGCAAGCTCACATTGAGAAATGCCACCCCTCAACAAATGGTCCTGGATTGTATAAGAAAGCAAGCATGGAGGGGTGGAGAGACAGATAGTTCAGCCATTAAGAACACTAGCTACTTCTTTGAAGGACTCTTGGATTCCAAGCACCTATATGGTGGCTTATATGTCTGTAAATCCAGTCCCAGGGGATCCAATGCCCTCTTCTGGCCTTTGCAGGTACATGGTGCACAGACATACGTGCAGGCAAAATACCCATACATATTTTAAAAAAGAAGAAAAGGAAAAAATAAAAAGCAGGCTGAGCAAGACATGAGAAGGAAGCTAGTAAGTGTCATTCCTCTATGGCCTCTACTTCAGTTCCTTCCAAGTCCCTGCTGTGACTTCCCTCGATCATAATCTACTAGGTGAAATAACCCTTCCTAGGACAAGTTGCTTTTGGTCATATGATAGCAATAGAAATCTAACTAGTACAGCTACCATGGCCTGGTTTTGTAGTGATTGGGGTCAAACCTTGGGCTTTGTATGTAGTAGGCAAGAACACTACCAACTGAGTTACATTCCTGGCCCAAGCTGTCCCCATTTCTAGTGATATTGGCTGCTATATCAGACAAGGCACACACTGAGCATTTCTGTCATCGTAGGAGGTGCTATGATGGGAGGCTGCTGTGACAGAACCAAGACTGGCCAGAGATCAAAGGAAACAGTACGAACGGGCTGAAAACACAGGCCTGTGCCTGCTTGCCCTTGACTGAACACTGGTGAGTGGGAAGCAGTTGAGCCTTGGGATTAATGACATCACAAAGCACAGCTCATAATGACTCCAGAAGGCCTGAACTCCCTGCCCATGTTCCCTAATTTATGTCTAGATTCCTGAAGTCTCTGCACATGTAGATCCTAGAGCTGCTGTTTTAAAATGCCAACATTTCCAACTACAACTACAACTTCTTCTTGGGACAACCTCTTAAATGCTCTTGCTCGCAGCTCAATATGGAATTGGTTACAAGCAACTTTTGTGGGAGAGACAACTAGTGTGCCTCAGCCAACAAACCTGGGGATACTAGATAATCTCGCTCCAGCTGTGCAAATCATCCTCTCGATTTCCTTTTTGATTTTGTTGGCAATTGGATTATTTGCCTTATGGAAACGAAGTGTTCGGTCAATTCAGGTGGTATACTTACAGAGAAATTTAAGTCTTTTGCAGGCTGTTTGTTGGGTTTTGTTGTTCTAAGACAGAGTGGTACCTTAGGCTGGCCTTGTAGAATGAGGCTGACTTCAAATTTATGATCTTCCTGTTTTATTAAGCCCTCACCCCAAAACCCCCACCACCAATGGCTGAGACAACAAACAAACACTTAAAATTTAATTTTGATTACCTGTCTTTCACATTGCTGCTGCCCAGTTTTAAAAGTCCGTGTAAGTGTTCGGGGGTAAGCCATTGTCTCTGTTCTTGAGTTGGTTGAAACTATACTCTTCTTGAAAACCTCCAGCAATTAAGTTGTGAGCAAAAATACTTTTTCTCAAAATGGTGTTTGGCTTGTCTCTAATATAAAATAAATTTGGCCCGGTGGTAGTGGCATACGCCTTTAATCCCAACACTTGGGAGGCAGAGGCAGGTAGATCTCTGAGTTTGAGGACAGCCTGGTCTACAGAATGAGTTCCAGGATGGCCAGGGCTACACAGTGAAACCCTGTCTCAAAAAAAAATTTTGAACAAGTTCATCACTTGAGAAACTTGTCTGAGCCAACACCTAATTGATCTTTTGTCTCTCAGAGCCCTCCATCTCCTACCCTGTTCATATGAACAGTGTGTATATATATGAACCAGGTTCTTGTGTGTGTGTGTGTGTGTGTGTGTGTGTGTGTGTGTGTATGTGTGTGTGTGTTTTATTAATGCCAATGACGTTAATGTTTCTGCTGTTTAACTGATAGGGAGTTGTGTGTGAGTTAAGCCATCCCAGTTCATTTTGTTGATGTTTTTTAACAAGCTAAACCCCCAGAAACATACAAGGGGCTCATTAGAAGAAATATAAGTTTAAAAGACTGGGATTTTAAGGAACATTTGGAATTTGTATAATTTTGTTTAACCCTCAATGATAATAATAGCTCATTTATAACACAGTTCTTGGAGTTATGGGAAATCTTAATAACTCCATAAGATGGAGTTTATTTTTTTGCATGAGGAGTGAGGAAGAAAGTGGGGTATGTGGAGGCTCGGTGGAAATTTAAGATAGAATTTAAGGAGGGTTTTTGTTGTGTTTTTTATTGAGAAGGACTTCTGTAGCTTGACTAACCTCAGATTCACTAGATAGTGAAGGCTGACTTTGGAACTCTTCCTTGCTCTACCTACCAAATGTTAGAATTGTAGACAATCTTGAGGGCTTTCTTAAAGAGTTGTTCTTACGATTATACAGAAGCGCTATTATTGGATCATGTTATACTTCTTTTTCCACTTAGGAATCATGGTTGAATCTGAAGTTTAACATCAGAAAGCCCTGCATAATAGGCAGGCCAGGTATTATCACGTCCACTTTAGAAGCGGAGTAACTTGATTCCTGCCCAAATTCATATGGTTTTGTTAGAGCTGGGAAGGCTGAAGTTTGAACCTCATTTTTAGGATTTCAAATTTATTTTTTATTCAAAATCTCATATAATAGAATCCAACAAATAAACAGAAGTTATCAATACAAGATTATGTGTGCGCACACACATAGACACATTTCAGTTATCTAATAAAAGTGTAAAGTAAGAACACAAACTTTCTAGTTTAGTGCAATCAGAGAGATGATTGGACACTTGAACACTTTAGGCAAAACCACAAAAACAGAAATCAGGTGTGATGATGAATGACCATAATTCTATAGTTTGGAAGGTATGGGGTAGGATTGGAAATTCAAGGTCAGCTTGGCTACAGAGGAAGTAGGAGGGTCAGCTTGGGATACACGAGAACCTATCTCTAAAAAAAGAGAAAAAATGGGAGGAAAGATACACAAACAAAAAGGAGTAATATATCAGAGTAAGTAACACTGTGGACTCAGAAGTTAGACTGCTTGGTATACATACATTTTTGGTGGACTATCTGCTCTGAACTGAGATCACTCATTTAATCCCTATTCCAGTTTTCTTATCTGTAAAATGGGCTTGCTAAAAGTGCTGCTTTATACGATTAATATGAGGCTTCAAAGTGATAAAATGTGTATCTTAGCCTATGTATATTCAATAAGCAGTGTTAATGCTATAAGGGGGGGAGTTATGGTTTTAGTCTAATCCTACCAGGAATCTGTTGCAACATATTAAAGCAATTTTTTCATGACTAGTGTCTTAGTCAGGGTTACTAGTGCTGGGATGAAACACCATGACCAAACCAACCTGGGAGGAAAGAATTTATTTGCCTTACACTTCCATATCACTGTTCATCATGGAAGGAAGTCAGGACAGGAGCTCAAGCAGGGCAGGAACCTGCAGGCAGGAGCTGATGCAGAGGCCATGAAGGGGTGCTGCTTACTGGCTTGCTTGCCTGCTTTCTTATAGAACTCAGGACCACCAACCCAAGGGTGGCCCTACCAACACCAGGACTGGGCCCTATCCCATCCATCATCAACTAAGAAAAGCCTACAGGCTTGACTGCAGCCCCATCTTATGGAGGCATTTTCTCAATGGAGATTCTCTCTTCTCAGATGACTTGTGCTGAGTTAACATAAAACTATCCAGCACAATCAGTAAGTCTACTTTTTCAGACCTCTGTGCTTGGGAGAATTCCTGGACCCCAGTCCTGGCTTTATCAGTTTCAATCTGTGGTCTTGAACACTGACAGAGTCCACACTGGAAAGTATCTACACAGGTGTGACAAGTCCTGGGTTCTCCTGCATGAATAGCTCATAAGCTGGCAAGCTAACTTCTAACCCAGAACCCACCACATGGTAACAGACTTTGAGCAAATGGCATTTAATATTATGCCTTTTATTTGTTTTTTTAAAAAAAGATGTATTTTATTATATGAGTGTTTTATCAGCATGTATTCCTTCATGCCAGAACAGGACATCAGAACTCATTATGGATGGTTGGAAGTCACCATGTAGTTGTTCGAAATTGAATTCAGGACCTCTGGAACAGCAGCTAGTGCTCTTAAGACTGAGCCATTTCTCCAGTCCCTTACTGGACTTCTTATTAACTAAATACAATACTTTTTATTAACTAAATACAAATTAAATGCTTGACCTGTCTAACACTGCAGTTTGTAAGTTGATGGTGATCAAAAGATTAAAAGTAAAGAGGCTGGAGAGATGGCTCAGCAAAGATATGAGCATTGACTACTCTCCCACAGAACCCAGGTCTGATTCTAGGCACCCACAAAGCAGCTCACAACCATCTGTAACTCCAGTTCCAGGAGACCCAAAACTCTCTCTTGGCCTCCTTGGGCACCTACCAGGCATGTAAGTGGTATATTTACATATATGAAAGCAACTCACTCATACCCATAAAATACTAAGGTATATCTTTAAAGTATTTTTAAAACAAAAGTAAGTGTGAGGATGTTCTGTTGAAGGAAAAGCTTGCCTTAGGAATGAGGGATTGTTGTTACCAGGAGATCTTTATTCTGTTTTGGCTCTGTAGCTAACTGTGATATTTCACATGCATGACCAAGTAACACTCATCTTATTTCATTTTAGAAAATAGTGGTGTTTCTGATCACGCTCTACCAACTTTACAAGAGGGGCTCAGATTTTTTTCAGGCTTTGCTAGCCAACCCAGAAGGAAGCGGTCGCCAGATTCAAGACAATAGTAATATCTTCCTGTCATTGGGTCTGCAAGAGAAGATTTTTACAAAGCTTCAGATGGTGGAAAACAAAGTGAGAGACCTAGAGGGGATGATCGTTGCCCAGAAACCTGCTGCGAAGCAAGACTGCTCTTCCGAGTCCTACTGCAGCTGCTCTGACTGTCAGAGTCCCCTGCCCACGTCAGGGTTTACTTCCACATCTGAAATGTGATGAACTCCAGTCTTTTCCAGAAAAGCACTGCTTCCCTCTTGTGTGCAGTAGTGTACCAATAAAATAGAGAACTATATTGAAATCACCCTGCAAAGATCTGATTCTCTTTTCAGCAGGTCCCAGCATCTACTTTGTGTGCAGTAGGTAATGTGGGGTAATGATAGCTGGAAATGTCTCCAAGGACTGGTTCTGTGGCTAGGTGGTAAGACATTTGCCTAGCACAAACTGGTATGGTGCTGATTCAGTAGGCTTGGGACCTCATGGTAATTCAAGATAGCCAGACTGGAGTGGTAATGATAGCTGGAAATGTCTCCAAGGACTGGTTCTGTGGCTAGGTGGTAAGACATTTGCCTAGCACAAACTGGTATGGTGCTGATTCAGTAGGCTTGGGACCTCATGGCAATAGATAGACTGGAGTGGAAGCAGATAGAGAAAGGAGAGAGGGTGGTCAGGGCTGTGATTTTGAGGTTCATGCTAAAAAAGAAGCTAGTCACAGAGGGCCATGGTTTGCAAATAGGCTGTCTCAAGCTAGACCTTGTCATAAGATTGTATGCAGTCTGGGGACCCCTGAATTACTCAGAAGTGAGTAAAGTTGGGAATATGCATAAAGTAGAACATTGTGGGGGGTTGTTTGTTTGTTTGTTTGTTTGTGCAAGGTCTCACTAGGTAGCCCAGCATAGCCTGGAACTCGTGTGTGTGTGTGTGTGTGTGTGTGTGTGTGTGTGTGTGTGTGTGTGTATGTGTGTATTGGGGTGGAGAGTTGGGGTGGGAGGATTATTGCCTGCATGTCTGAAACCACTTGCTTTCCTGGTGTCCACAGAAGCCAAAAGAAGTTATTGGACACCCTAGAACTAGAGTTATAGGTGGCTGTAAGTTCCCATATGGGCACTAGAAATCAAACTTGGGTTCTCTGCAAGAGCAACAGTGCTCTTAACTGCTGAGTCATCTTTCCATTCCCAAACACGCTCTTATTTTTATAAACTATGATTTACCCCAGTATATCCAGCTCACTAATGGACTGATGATATAATTTTACAATATCACATTAATATAATTATTATAATTTTACAATTATATCACATTATTATGTGTGTGTTATCAAAATTTCTAATTGTTTTAGTTTGATCAGCTATTTATAAAATTGCAATGATAATCAAAAGAATTCTAATTTATAATCATGTCATTTTGATTAACTATACCTAAAATAAAAACAATGTTAATGATAGTTCAGAAGAATTCTAACAAAGCCTCCAGTTGTAGGGAGTTACTATCTGCCAACATACCTACTTCAACCAGGTGGCTGATGTGTCTTTCTAGGCCCTTAAAGCCTGCACTCCCAGAGATCTCTCTGTCTACTTCCATTACCTTGTAGAACAATCAGGTGAGTCCTTTACAGACTTTCTCACAAGGGTTACTGAGGCAGTGCAGAGAAGTGTTGATTTGGGACCCACTCAAGACATGCTTGTCTAAACAATTGGCTTTGAAGGGTCTTAATGCCCCAATCCGAAATGTGGTGGCAGCAGTCCACAATGATGACCTTCATAAATGGGTAGTAGCCACCAGACCCTGGGGCAGGCCCTATAGCACCCTGACTCCTGCTGGGGCTGCAGAAAGGCAGGACATCTCTGTAGGGACTACCCTTAATGTTAGGCCAAGAACAAAGTGCCCTTGCTGTAATAAAGGATTTCACTGGGCGCGAGACTGCAGGTCTCAGAACTCTGATAAACTCATATATGATTTAAACTCCAAAAGGAGCACCCCTCAGCCCTGTCAATAAGAGGGGACTGCTCCAAGCCTACAGTATATCAACCTCTCCCCATGTTTCTACATTCACCCATGATGACTGTACACCTAGATGGGATTCCATTGTTGCTGATGTCCCTCGCACACTTTGGGGCAGGGACATATTAAGGGATATGGGTGTCGTTCTTACAATAGATGATTGGGCCGCCTTCTTTGTCATAAAAAAAGAAGTCAGGAAAATATAAACTCTTACAAGATCTGAGAGCTATCAATGAACAAATGGAAAAAATGGGGACTACTCAGGAGGGACTGCCTCGTCCTGGTCCCCCCTCCTTCCCCCATCACAAACTAGTGATGGAGATCAAGGACTGCCTTTTCCAAATCCCCTGGTACTACAGGACAGATGTTGCTTTGCCTTTACAGTATGGGAACCTAATATGCAAAACCCAGCTAAGAGGCACCAATGGACATTCCTCCCACAGGGCATAAAAAATAGTCCCACCATCTACCAGCATTACGTGGCCGAGGCACTACAAGCAGTCCTTAAAGATATTGTGACCGTCCACTGTATGGATGACAATATGCTGGCACATCCTGACTCCTCTCTTTTACAAGGAGCTACCTCACAGCTCCTAAAAGACTTAGAAGAGCTTAATCTGTGGGTTTCCCCCACCAAAAAAAAATTTCAGTCAGCCAACACCCCCATGCCTTTCTGGGATTCTCTGTTTCTAAGCAGATTAGACCCCTAGCCTTCTCTATTTCTTGGAAAGAGACCTACTCTCTGGTGAAGCTTCAACAACTATGTGAGACTGTTAATTGGTTAAAGCCATTTCTCCTGATCCCCGATCAAGAGATAAGAAGTTTCTTCTGCCCATTGGAGAGCCCTGATAGCCCCTCTACTAAGATCATCCTTACCCAGGACACTAATAGACTCCTGCAAAGATAATGATCTGCTTGTCTGACACAACCCTTAATAGACAGCACCCTTTGAGGGCTTTGCTGGCAATAATTATGTGGACAATGGAGGGGGTCCTAGGGACCCTGTAGCAAAATGACCCCCTCATGTGGCTGCACCAAGCTCAGATCTACATAAGGTAACCTTCAAATATGAAATCATCTTTAAACTTGCTGTTAAGTCGAGAAGAATAAGGAACCTGATAATACTGCCCCTTTCTCTTAAGCACTCTCAGCCTTTATGGGCAGATTACCTTAGTTTTCAAGAAATGATGTCAGGCACTCTTGATAACCACCCATCCCCAGATAACCACCTGGTGGCCCTTCCCCATTTACCTGTTGAAATCTAGCTCAATCCCTAAGGACACTGTGGCCTTTCCCAAGGCCAACAAACAAAGATATGGATTTTACTACAGAGGCCAGGCTTGAAAGATGCTACTCACATCTTTCCAAACCCTGGATCAGCCCAATGAGAGGAGTTGTTGGGGCTCCTGAGGACCTTTGAACTCTGTCAGGCTAAGCCTGTTAATAAATTTTCTGACAGTCAATATGCAATACAGGCTATTTGAACACTATCATTCTCCTACATAAAAGTTCAGAATAGTCCCATACACGTCCTTATGAAGTCCCTTCAAGGAGCCCTTGAGAATAGGGCATAGCCATGATCCATTTCTCACATCAGACCACACTCCAGGCTGCCAGGAATCTTGGCTCAGGGCAGTGAGATGACTGACTTAATGATAATGACTGTTGACCAGGGACTCTTGGAACAGAAGAGAGAATTGTTGCATCAACAATTCACCTTTCCCCCACGAAATTTACACAAGCTCTTGTCAGATTGTCCAGGAAACAACACAAACATCTTTCAAGATCTTGTGCTACCTGTGCCCTGTTTGCACCATTGGGGCCCCTCCACAGGGGAGTCATCAATCCAAGAGGGTTACTCTCCAGTGCTATTTGGCAGATGGACTGGACTCTATCCCTCTTTTGGTAATCTTAGATACGTACATGTTACTGTAGATACTTGCTCTTCTTTTGTATACTCTTTGGTCTCCCATGCCATGAAAGCTATGAAATCTGCTATGTTGGTTATGGGTGTGCCTTGGGCTTTGAAGATGGATAATGACCCTGCCTACACTTCTCAACAATTCAATGACTTTGCTGCTTCATGGAGTATTAATCATACTTTTAGGATTTCCTATAACCCTCAAAGTCAGTCAACAGTAGAAAGGTCCAATCGGACTCTAAAGGAGTTGTTGACTCAGTTTACCTCCCCTGAGTCCAAACGTGACCCTCACCAGGCCCCAGCAGAGGCCTTTTTTCACCTAAACTCCCTCACCTTTGAAGATCAGGGATTAAGCTCTGACTATAAACATTGGGCTTTCCTTCCCAGGAATACCACTCTTCCATTGGTACAATGGAGAGATGCCCTAACATCATAATGGCAGTCAGCCGCCCCCTTGCTGACACGGGGGCTAGGATATGCTTGTGTTTTTCCACAGGACTCTACAACACCATGATGGGTGCTGGTACAGGACATCCAACCAGACATGGAAAAGGAGAACAGGTACGAAGCCTCCTCCCCCTCAGACCTTCTGGCTGAGGAGGTGGCACTTGTTAGAGGTACGTCTCTGCTTGCCTGTGATCCCTGTCTTCATGCCATTTGCCTTACACCCTATCAAGTACAAAATATCTCCCAGGCCCGTGAACAAAAAAAGTTCAGCTGACAGTTCAATCAGGTACACCACTAATTTTGCTGAAAGAAAAAAAAAATCCCCAAAGAACATTTGGTTGCCAAAGAATTTGTGATCCTGTTATATTGAAGTAATTCACTTTGTCAAGTGACTTCTACTGATTACTCTCATGAGGGTGAATTTAGTCACGGTTGAGAAATTTGAAACCTTAATCTCAACATCTTTAGCATCACAATCTCACCATATTTTAAGTTGGAACTACATATTTTAGTTGGAGCTACAGTGTATCACAATTCACTATAAATAATGATTATATAAATTGGCAACATTAGTTCACAGAAACTATTAAATAGCATTTTTTTATTTTTTTTTTTTAGAAAAATCCTGACTTCACTTTTCAAGTAAAGTCAATGTATTAACAGTGACCCCGTTTCACTGCTGAATTCAGAGCTGAATTCCAAGGCAAAAAAATGGTACTGAGCTGTGATGGTGTGTGTGTGTGTGTGTGTGTGTGTGTGTGTGTGTGTGTGTGTGTGTGTGTGTGCTGGTGTCTGAAACAAGGTCTTGCTAGGCTTAAAGGCAGTGGCCACCAAGTCTGCCTAATTGAGGTTAGAAATGCAGTCCCAAGACACACAGGTAAATGCCTCCTCTGACTTCACTTGGGGAGGATGAAATGAAATGTGTAAATGAAAATCCTAATCACTAGTGTCATTTTCATCTCTAATATTCCCGAAGCCAGAACTTTTGAAGACAAGCCAAACAACCCCAAATGCCTCGTTTGGTTAGTTATCCCGGAGATGCACATCTAACCTTTGAATGGCACTAAATAGAAGAAAGGGAAAGTTTTAGAGCCTCTCTCATCCTTCCCAGTTATTTCTAGGTGGGAATGCGGTCCACCCTGTCAGTTCCCGCTAAATATTTCGATGACCCGGTTTACCCAGCCCGGTTATGCACGACAATCCATCGTTCTCTCTGAGTAACCCTCCAAAGCTAGGGAGAAGCAGCGACCACGCAGACAGGCAGAAGACCTGGAAGAAGGCAGGAACCTTTGAGTTGGAGCCCTGCGCGCCGAATCCGGAGGAATGTTTCAGGTGCACCGCCGCTCAGTCTTCAGGCCGGAAGTGAGGAAGGTGGGGCAAGTCTTATTCTAGCAGAAGTAGGTCCTTGAGTAAGAGGGGGAAGAGTGTCTTAGTGACACTGCTGGCAAAGCTGAGGGAATGGGCGTCTGAAGAAGCCCTCGGAAGGGACCCGTATCGTTGTGACACCGCTGGCACTCTCTGAGGGACGCGTGTCGGTGTGGTACCGGTGCATGCTGAAGGAGCGGGTGAAATTGGGTGACTATGGGGATGTGGGCATCGGTGGACGCTATGTGGGACTTCCCTGCGGAGAAGCGAATCTTCGGGGCGGTGTTGCTCTTTTCCTGGACCGTGTATCTTTGGGAGACCTTCCTAGCACAGCGGCAGGTGAGCATTGACGGGAGCCCCTGACCTCAGCCTCTGGACAGCCTTAGGCCAGCCTGAGCCTCGACCCGAGACCCTTAATGTTTGCCCGGTTGTAGCACTAGTCTATACTCCGTAACCCCCAGTGAGCTTCCTAACTTTTCCCGATACTGACTGTGGCTTTGAGGGGTTTTTTGGAACGGCAGAAGTTGTTTGCAATGTTGTAATGGGACCCAAGCCTGTAGCGTCTAATGAAAGGGAAGAGCTACCCTACCGCCAAACCTGAGCCTGCCTATGCCTGCTCTACAGCATCTTAAAAATCCTTGGACCGAGGCTTGAGGAAGCCTCGTTGGTATAAGCTTTCTAAGTGGAGGTGCTAAATTTTTGGAATAATAACTTCCCATGACATTGATATTACCATGCTCAACCTCAAGATTAGGAAACCATTTTTCTGGTGATACTTTGCAATCGTTCTAAAGGCTCGCACACCTTTTGAAAAATTCTCATTTGAGCAAATGTTGTTTGGGGCCCCAATATGTATGTGTGTGTGTGTGTGTGTGTGTGTGTGTGTGTGTGTGTGTGTGCGCGCTTGCTTGCTTGCTTCATTAAAATATCTCCTTTGTTTTTGTTTAAAACGTTAAATAGTGCAGTAGAAAAGCTAACAATTCCCTGGAGATAGCCATAATTAACAGTTTAATTAGAAATGTGAACGTTTAAGTGAGATGAACTTTGTAACAACAAAACAAGTTATCTACAACTTTATAATGGGTCCCAAGCCTGTTAATGTCTAATGACAGGAAAGGACAGCCCTGCTGTCAAACTTGAGCAGGTCTATGCCTGCCTACTCTACAGCATCTTAGGATCCTTGGCCTAAGTTTGGACAACTTGAGAACCTTTCCCTTTAACTGCTGGACCTATTTCTTGAGCATTTCAGTCCTTTTCTTCTGCAGTTTTCTTCTAATTTACACTGTATGTGAGTTTCTTTGCCAGGCAAGTGCTCTTCCACTGAACTATATTTCCCAGCCCTTCATGACTCTATAGACTGCAAGTTTTAATTTTAAAACTCTGTCAGTGTCAGGTTATGTAAACCCCAGTCTCTTCCTTTAGTATGTTCAATATGCTGAAAATTACTATAGCTAGGTACTCAAAGCTTCGTTAGTTCAGAATTGCATAAGTACCCTTGCCTGATGCAAACACATAACATGCAGTATCGAAACAGCAGGGTGAGTTATTGAGCACTTATCTGAGACAGTTTACTAATAAATAGAGTTGCATCTTTTTTTTTTTTCCAAGACGGAGTTTCTCTTTGTGTAGCCCTGGCTGTCCTGGAGCTCACTCTATAACAGACCAGGCTAGCCTTGAACTCAAAGAGTCCATCTCCCTCTGCCTCCTGAGTGCTAGGATTAAAGCCATGCACCATGACCACCCGGCATTGTTGCAGCGTTGTAGGGTTATTCTTTAATACCTTCAGCTTTTTGTTGTTGTTGTTACCGTACAACAGGAAAAGTATTTGTTGTAAAACTATTGTAAAAGGTCTATTATACCTTTGGTATCTGTTCCCTGTGTTATGTCCTAGGGGCTGAAATTTCCCTGTAGAATTTGACATAATGAGAAAATTTGTTGTAAAGATTTGATGTTTCTAACACTCCCTAACTCTTACTTAATTTGACCTCTAGGACCAAGTTTAATGATGATTCATTAATAAATTATTAAATTTATGTGTTAATGTGTGTTGTGAACATACTTCTCTTTTTTCATGCATTATTTTCTATTTTCTGTATTGTAAGACATACCTCATACTTAGAAAGAATGGTCCCCTCGTGATTTCACAGCTTTGGTTCACACAGGCAAACTGAAAGTGTGTTGACAACCCAGATGGCCATTCTACCTAGTCAGATGGCCTTGGAATTGTTTGTGTCTGCTTTAAATTTCCTGTTTCAATTGTTTCAGTGGTCAGTGTTCTTGACTAAATGCAAGACGTACATGTATGTGACAAATTCTACAAGCTTACATGACATATTAACGCTACAGACCATTTGGTGTTGGACCACAAATTACTACTCTGTAATAAAAAAAATATTCATTAAAGTGTTTTTCCTCAAAATATTTCAGAGGAGGATATACAAAACAACGACTCGAGTACCACCAGAGTTAGAACAGATCATGGATTCAAACACATTTGAGAAATCTCGACTGTATCAACTGGATAAAAGTACATTCAGCTTCTGGTCAGGACTCTACTCAGAGGTGGAAGGCACTGTGAGTAATTTATTTCTTGGAGACACAATTCTCAGATTGTTTAAAACTTTGTAATGTTTGGTTTTGTTTTTGCACATCTGGCCTTCAGGTGACAGTCTTTTAACAGTCCAGTGTCAATGGTCTCTAGCCATCCTGTAGAGTCTAGGTTGGCTCAGGGAGGAAGTATCAGTGGTTATATGCGCCAGCACTGCAGCTGGGCCTGCTTGACTAAGTTCCTTCTACATTTCTACCCTTTTGTTTTTATTTTTGATAACCTAGTGGAAGTCGGAGTTCTTGTTAACCCCACCTCAGGGGGCCTTCAGTATAGCGGTCCTTGCCTGTCTTAGGTTGACCTACCAAGCAGGTTCTTACCCATCATTGACTACTGGCTCTCAAAGGATAGACATCTTGGAGGACATATCAGAGTGTAAGGAGGGAGCCTAAATAGAGGCCCCTTGAATTTCTGTGAGCTGTGCTCTAATCGCCTCTCTAGGTGATTAGCAGATTTCATAGCCTTGATGGCGTGGGAGACTTTTTCTCCCATCAAGGCCACAGCACAGAGGAGCAGCAAGTATCTACAGTAACATGTACATGCCTAATATTACCAAAAGGGACAGTGAGTCAAGTCCTTCTGCCAAATAGATTGGGGAGTAACCCTCTTGGGTTGACATCTCCCCTAATTGAGGAGCCCCAACGATGCAAGCAGGGCACAGGTGGCACAAGGTCTTGAAAGATGTTTGTGTTGTTTCCTGGACAGTCTGACAAGAGCTTGTGTAAGTTTTGTGGGGAAACGTGAAATTGTTAATGCACTGCTCTCGTCTGTTCCAACAGGGATCAACAGTCATTATCATTAAGTCAGTCATCTCACTGTCCTTAGCCAAGATTCCTGGCAGCCTGGAGTGGGGTCTGATGTGAGAAATGGACCATGGCTGTGCCCTATTCTCAAGGGCTCCTTGAAGGGACTTCGTAAGGACATGTATGGGACTATTCTGATCTTTTATGTAGGAATCTTTGCCTGTAACCCAACAGGGCATCAAGAGAGGCCCACTCTAGGGCCTGCTCTGGGATCAAGGTCTCTGGTGGCTAACAACCCATTTATGAAGGTCATTACAAACTGCAGCAAACTGAATTTTGGGTTAGGGCATTAAGACCCTCCCAAGCCAATTGTTTAGACAAGCATGTCTCGAGTGGATCCCGAATCAACCCTTCTCTCCACTGCCTCAGTAACCCTCATGAGAAAGTCTGTAAAGGACTCACCTGATTGTTGTACAAGGTAATGGAAGTAGACAGAGAGATCTCTGGGAGTTCAGGCTTTAAGGGCCTTGAAAGATACATCAGCCACCTGGTTGAAGTAGGCATGTTGGCAGATAGTAGCTTGGGTAACTGGGTTAATGTATGCCCTGTGGCCAATCAGCACGTCCTGGGAGATATTAAGCTTATATTCAAGATTTAAGCATGCCTGACTCTCAGCCAGATCCTGATAGGCTGACTGCCTGTTTAAGAACATGGCAGGCTCCAGGACCGCTTTAAGAAGATTATACTAGTCATAATAGGTTTGTTGGTGCATAGCCCTTGTTCAAAGTAAGGAGAGTCATACCCTAATTCATTGGCCTCCTTTCTGATTAAAACTAGGTCAGCCAAGGGTGTAGGACCCAAGGGCAGGTTGCATCAGGGCCAAGGTTGACAAGATAAGCCTCCGGTCAGGTCCTATGGGCCAAGTGAGGCAGCTGTGTGGCAGAGGGTTGTGAGAGCCCAACCACAGAGGCTGTTAAGTGTTGGGGAGGCGGGGTGGTAATATCCATGGCGTAAAGTTCACATCATGGATACTGTGGGGTGGGGGGCTGCTTGCAGGCAGCGCCAGGCATTCGGATCCCTTTGAAAGATGAGGTGGTTTTGCTGGGGCCACAGCGAAGGCCCTCTGCTCCTCTCCCTCATTAGTGGAGGACTCCAATGTGACTGAGAGGGCCAGAGGAGGGGCAGTTATGGATAAGTTCACCCTTGCCTGCCTGTTCCTGACAATGTTTGCTGTGGAAGGCGATAACTTCCTCTTGGGAAGATGATTTTAGACTAGCAATAATGGCAAGAAGAATTGGAACAAAAGAGGGGAGGGACTATCCCCAAATTCACCTTGCGTTTCCAGGCCAGAAACAAAACCCTCATTCATAAATCTAGTTCCCACCTGTTCTCAGGAGAGATCCATGTGGCTAGAACTGCTGTCTCCATCCAGAGGCTTTCAGATTCGAGGCCTTGACTTTCATGTTTCTCATTGGCTCACTTCATTGCCTGATCCAGCACCAGCATCAGTGGTTTCTAGCCATGCTGTCAGATTCTAGGTTGACTTGGGGAGGAAGTATCAGCAGTTCATACACCAGCATTACAGTGAGACTGCTTGGCTAAATTTCTCCTACACACATTAACTTACCCCTCCCACACACATACAGAGAAAATTAATTTACTACACACACCCACACACTCACCTGCCTGGATTTTTATGTAAATGCTTGGATTCCAAAATAAGGTCTTCATACTTGTACAGCAGATAAACACTTTCTCACTAAGCCATCATCTCAGCTCTTTGTTTTTGTTTTGGGATGTGTGTCTTACTATGTAGCCATAGCTATCCTAGAACTTCCTATGTAGGCTATACGGGCCATGAATTTGCAAGAATTCTCTTAGCTTGTTGAATGCTGGGGTTGTAAGAGTGACCCACTATTCAGCTAAACTCAGATTTTTGCTTCTCTGAGTTGTACATGTTTCAACATGAGCATTTTTGTCTTTTGTTGTTATTTGTTTTTGTTTTGTTTTTCAAGATAGGATTTCACTGTGTAGCCTGGGCTGCCCTGGGATTTGATTCATAGACCAGGCTGGACTCAAACTCACAGAGATCACCTGCCTTTGCTTCCTAAAGTGCTGGGGTTAAAGGTGTGAACCTCACCACTGTCATCTTCTTAAGCCTCATTTCTCCTGAAAAATAACAAGTAGAAACTGGAGCTATGGCTCAGTGGTTAAGAACACATACTGTTCTTCCAGAATATCCAAGTTTTATTCCCAGTTTCCCGCATTGGAGAGGATCACAGCTGCCCAAAACTCCTGTTGCAGGGACCTCTTTTGGCCTCATAGGCACTTGCACTCACATGCACATACTCTGCACACACACTAAATCTTTGAAGTCATTATAAAATCAAAAAGAAAGGAGGATAGACACCAGACCTTTGTGTGGCTTGGGGCATGGACTGAGTAGGCAGTAAATGAAGCACTTAGCATGGGACTCAGCACGTAGCAAGCACTTTGCCACCGGGTTTCTTTGGACACTACTTTAACCTCTGTGTTCCAGTTACCTCCCTGCCATGTCTTCTTTTCAAGGCTTTAATGAGATAATATATGTCAGAGTACTGGAGTTGTATCTGTTGTGCTTATTGATTTTTTTTCTTAGGACTCCCTGGAGTGTACTCAGTGAGATTATCAGCATGGGGAAAGTTTATAGCTTACCATACTTGTTTTTTAGTCCCCAAAGTAAACTCAACAAGGTTTGGAACAGCAGTTTCCAAGTGTGTTCATAAATTATTCAAAGGCATATTAAAATACCCTCAATGTTTATTTAAAAACTGGAATTTTAGTAGTGGCTGTTTTAGCCTTCTCAGTATAAGTCCTTCCTTCTTCAGCATTTGTTAGTATTGTGAGGAAGATAAAAGTAATGCCATCCCAAGTCAATTAGCTCAACAACTGTAGCATGTGACAAGTAGTGGTGCCCGAGCATATCTTTTAGGAGCAAAATTTCTTATGACCACATGGAGTTAATTGTAGCAAAGTACAAATGCTTGCACCTAGAGTTCACAGTCAGATTAAACAATCACCTGTGAGTGCCAGATTCCCCTGCAGGCTGTTGGGTCCCAGCCCAGCCTTTGTCCTGTGGCCAGAGAATTTGTACTGACGTAACCTCAGGTGCTGCTGTTCCCGGTTCTGCTCAGAAGCCATACTTGAGAGTACTTGAGACCGGTGCAAACCAGTGCGGCTCGGCTCGTAAAACTCCACATGATAACTAGTTGTGGGAATGCACACCTGTAATCACAGCCCTGGGGAGACTGATGCAGGGAAATCCTTCTGAGTTCAAGATCAGCCAAGGCTACATAGTGAGGCCAGTTTTGGCTGCATAAGAGCCTGTTTCAAAAACAAAACAAAAATGTAAAAGGTGGGTAGTATAAAATGTGAAGTTATAGAAAGATAAGAACACATGTACTGTGGATGAAAGTATAATAAAGGTATAATGTGGCAGGAAGTATGTAGAGAGCAGCTAGTAATGCCACGTAAGGTTAGAGGTCATCATGGAAAGATCTTTATGAATAGAGTTTAGGCCAGATGAGGTGGTGCACACCTTTAATCCCAGCACTTGAGGGGCAGAAGCAGATGGATCCCTGTGAGTTTGAGGCCAGCCTGGTCTACAGAGCAATTCTAGGAGAGTAGAGCTACATAGTGAGACCCTATCTCACAACAAACAAAAAATGTAGTTAAAAAAGCAAGTTGTGAATGAGTACAGTCTGCTATCCTTTATATACAGACTTAAAAGTAGATCTCTGTGTTTCATCAATACATATATAAAAATGGAAGGATATAAATCCATAAAATATGATCGTTCCCAAGCCCTTCAAACTGGATTGAAGCTTAGAGTTAGAATTCCAAGGTCCTGTATTCAGTCTTCAGCAAAAATAAATATATAAACAAACAAACAAACCCTGTCCACAAGGAGCCATGTTTGAATTCATAACTCTGAGCGTCTAACCAAGAAGAATGGTTGATCTTGATCTTGTGTTCCTGACTTCCTATTGGGAGAAAACTAGATTAGTTCTCGACAAATCGATCTCTATCACTAGGACCTATTGCAGTCATTGGACTTTCTTTTTAAAGAGGTGTCATTGATCGAACCCAGGGCTCCATACATGTGAAAACTCCCACCCCAGGGTTGACTGACTGACTGACTCCCCTTCCTTCCTTCCTTCCTTCCTTCTTTCCCTCCCTCCCTCCCTTCCTTCGTTCCTTTTCCTCCTTACAACTGGGGATTAAATTCAGGGCCTCAAGTATCTAAGCAATCACTCCACTAAGCTGTATGTCTAGCAGCCAGTTACTCTTTCTCCAATCCTGCAGAAAGGTCTCACTGTTTCTTGGGCTAGCTTGAACTCACTGTGTAGCACAGGCAATCTTGCCTCAACCTCCTGGGTAGGTGGGATTACAGGCTGCTAAACATACATTGTTTTCACAATTTGAGCTACTTCATGGTTTCTAATGTTCTTAGAATGTGACTTAGGGAATGTCTGTTTATGTATTTGCCCAATACAAAGACTAATTCCTGCCTTAGGATTCATCTTTTCCTGACCACAGGAGGCCTGAGTCTCCTATTCTGTCCCACAGCCTGGTAAGTGAACATGGCTTACCACTTCTATATCAATAGTAACAATATTTTAACCAGGCATGGTTTGTACATACCATATTCCCTGCTGTGTAGGAGGCAGGAAGATCATTTAAAACCATGAGTTCAAATACTGCTTAGGCAACATAATGAGATGATATCTCAAACAAACAGCAGCAAGCTAGTACATTTTCCCGACTTAAAAGTACACTTTCTCTTCATGGCAAAAGATAGTTATAAAGCCATATTGCCTGGTTCAAATTCCATCTGTTGCTCATTACCTGCAGGATTTGGAACAAGCCATTGAACCCCTGTAGACTTAAATGATTGTAAGTTTTCATTTTAGTCTCTTGGCAAATGTTTTTACTTACTTTTTTAAGCCATTATGATTAACACTATGATTAAATAATTCCTATTTCTAAGATTCACTGGTATTTTTGCTGCATTGTAAGAATAATGATATTATCAGGATAATTAGCATATTACCATAAAAACAGGTGTATGTGTGTGTGTGTGTAATACAAACATTGAAACTTTCTCTTTTACCTGTTTTCAAATTCAACTATACAAAGACCAGAGTCTGTTCTCTCTGACTTTGTACTCCTTAGTAATTTCTCCTCATTACTGGTTTTAAGTTTTAATCAGCACATAATATTTATGCACATTTATGGAGTACAGTATAATTTAGAAAATGTATACCATGTATGACAATCAGACCAGGGTAATTAGAATTTCCATTTCCTTAAACATTTGTATTCCAGAAACCTTTAGGCCTGTGGTTCTCTTGAAATACTTCATAAATTGTTGTAGACTAAACCCTACTGACTGACTGTTTTATATCAATTTCTAGATTGATTTCTACTATCCTCTTCCAGTCTCTAGTGACTACTATTTTATTTTCTTCTAAAAGAATGATTTTTAAATCTTTTTAAAGATTAATTAATTTGGTGGTGTGGTAATGTGTGTATGTGTGTATATCATGGGAGGACATGCATGTGTGACTCAGTGTGTGTGGAGGTCAGAACCACTTTTGGAAGTAAGGTCTCTCCTTCATCTTTGTACTGGTTCCAGGAAAGGCTTATACGGCAAGTGCCTTTAACCACTCAACCATTTCTCTGACTCTACATTGATTTTTCTTTCCAACTTCCGCAAGTGAGACTCCTGGGTTTGCCTTTGAAACAGGTTTTTTGGAATGTAATTTACATACTGTACAATTTGCCCATATACAGTATTTAGGAAAAAATATCTCAGTGGTCTAAACTTAGTGTCTCGATGGTTTGTATTCTTCTAAATGAGTATTTTATTCTAAATGAGTCTTGCCCCCCCCTTTTTTTCCTGTAATTTACTTATTTTTCCTTATAATGCACTCTTCCATATGATAGTTGCTAAGATTGTTCGAATGTGACCACAATCTGCTTTGTTTTACAGTTTATTCTTCTCTTTGGAGGAATACCTTACCTCTGGAGACTTTCTGGACGGTTCTGTAGTTCTGCTGGCTTTGGACCAGAATATGAGGTATGTGATTCCTTCACCTGGATTGTTCAGTCTTTATTTTGCTTGGTAAGCTTTACACTGAAGTTGCCTTTTTGGCTTCTATCATTGGTAGACTTGCCTCTTGGTCTCTGCACTCCTTGTCTGTGCACGATTAGCATAAACCAGAATATGTTTTGGTTACTCTTCTATTGCCATGACAAAACACTATGAACAAAGCAGCTTGTAAAAGAAAGCATTCAATTTGGAGCTCACCATTTCAAAGTCCATGGCTGTCATGTTGGGGAACATGGCAGTAGCTGAGAGCTCACCTCTGATGCATGAACAGGACATGCATGCAGTGACACACCTCCTCCAACACATTCACAGCTCAGAATCGTACCAAACAGTTTCACAAACAGTACCAACATTTAAATATGTGAGCCTATGAGGACCATATTGTTCAACTATTACAGTTAGTTATTATAACACCAGAATTCTAGTGACTTCACAGTTTATTTTCCAATTACATAATAGCTAATGTGAGTATTTTAATTAGCAGGTGACTTTGTTCCATGTGCTGAGTCAGGGAGTAACGTGTTTTGTTTTGTTTTGTTTTGTTTTTAATGCATTCATCATCCAGTGACACTAGGAAGATCATACCCTCTTTTTTTCTTTTATTTTCTATATTCTTTATTTACATTCCAAATGATTTCCCCTTTCCCAGTTCCCCCCTCCCCGAAAGTCCCATAAGCCCTCTTCCCCCCCCCCCCGCCACTCCCCATTTGCCTAAGAATTTCATGAATTCATTGTTTTTAATTGCTGAGTAGTATTCCATTGTGTAAATATACATGGAAAATATCTCTCCTAAAATTGAAGAAATATATAGAAAAACACATTAAGATTGACTATTTCGTGGAAAAATTATACAGATAAAATGGTAGGCATAAAAATATTCCTAAGTTGATTGAAAGTAGAATTATAAACATTTTCTGATAAAATTGAAGATTTACATGGAAAATATTTCTGAGAAAATTGAAAAAATATATGGAAAAACATTAAAATTGAAGATTATCATGGAAAATTATACAGATAAAATGGTAGGCATAAAAATATTTCTAAGTTGATTGAAAATGAAATTGTAAACATTTTCTGATAAAATTAAAGATTTACATAGAAAATATCACTGATAAAATTGAAGAAATATATAAAAAATGCATTAAGATTGAGTATTTCATGGAAAAATTATACAGATAAAATGGTAGGCATAAAAATATTCCTAAGTTTTTTGAAAGTGGAATTATAAACACTTTCTGATAAAATTGAAGATCTACAAAGAAAATATTCCTGAAAAAATTCAAGAAATATATAGAAAAACATCTTAAAACTGACTATTACATGGAAAATTATACAGATAAAATGGAAGGTATAAAAATGTTCCTGTTTATTGAAAGTAAAATTATAGACATAAAACTGAAGATCCACATGGAAAATACTTCTGACAAAATTGAAGAAAAATACAGAAAAACGTTAAAATTGAAGATAATCATGGACAATTATACCGACAAAATGGTAGGCACAAAAACATTCCTAAATTGATTGAAAGTGGAACTACAAACATCCCCCCCCACCATGAAACTGAAGATCTACATGAAAAACACCGGTGACAAAATTGAAGAAATACACAGAACTAATGTTAAAATTAAAGATTATCATGGAAAAATAATACAGTCAAAATGGTAGACACAAAAAGCATTACTAAATTGAAAGAGGAATCACAAACATTTTCTGATAAAATCGAAGATCCACATGAAAAACATCTCTGTTAGACTATGGTTTTTGTTGGGGAATTGAGTCTATTGACATTATAAGATATTAAGAAATAGTGATTGTTGCTTCCTGTTATTTTTGATGTTTTTTTTTTATGTTTGTGTGGTTACTTTCTTTTGGGTTTGTTGGAAAAATATTACGTTCTTGCTTTTTCTAGGGTGTAGTTTCCCTCCTCATGTTGACGTTTTCCATCTATTATCCTTTGTAGGGCTGGATTTGTGGAAAGATATTGTGTACATTTGGTTTTATCATGGAATATCTTGGTTTCTCCATCTATGGTAATTGAGAGTTTTTCTGGGTATAGTAGTTTGGGCTGGCATTTGTATTCTCTTAGGGTCTGTATGAGATCTGCCCAGGATCTTCTGGCTTTCATCATCTCAGGTGAGAAGTCTGGTGTAATTCTGATAGGCCTGCCTTTATAGGTTACTTGACCTTTTTCTCTTACTGCTTTTAATATTCTTTCTTTGTTTAGTGCATTTGGTGTTTTGATTATTATGTGCCGGGAGGACTTTCTGGTCTGGTCCAGTCTGTTTGGAGTTCTATAGGCTTCTTGTATGTTCGTGGACATCTCTTTCTTTAGGTTAGGGAAGTTTTCTTCTATAATTTTGTTGAAGATATTTACTGGCCCTTTAAGTTGTAAATCTTCGCTCTCTTCTATACCTATAATCCTTAGGTTTGGTCTTCTCATTGTGTCCTGGATTTCCTGGATGTTTTGGCTCAGGAGCTTTTTGTCTTTTGCATTTTCTTTAACTGTTGAGTCAATGTTTTCTATGGTATCTTCAGCCCCTGAGATTCTTTCTTCTGTCTCTTGTATTCTGCTGTTGATGATTGCATCTATGACTCCTGAATTCTTTCCAAGATTTTCTATCTCCAGAGATGTCTCACTTTGTGATTTCTTTATTGCTTCTACTTCCATTTTTAGATCCTGGATGGTTTTGTTCAGATCCTTCACTTGTTTGTTTGTGTTCTCCTGTAATTCTTTCAGGGATTTTTGTGTTTCCTCTTTAAGGGCCTTTACCATTTGACCCATGTTCTCCTGTATTTCTTTAAGGGAATTATTTATGTCCTTCTTGATGTCCTCTAACAGCATCATGAGAAGAGACTTTAAATCCAACTCTTGCTTTTCTAGTGTGTTGGGGTATCTGGGATTTGCTGTGGTGGGAGAACTGGGCTCTGATGTTGCCAAGTACTCTTGGTTTCTGTTGGTAGAGTTCTTGCACTTGCCTTTCGCCATCTGGTTATCTCTGGTGTTAGTTGGTCTTGTTGTCTCTGGCTGGAGCTTGCCCCTCCTATGGGCCTGTAAACCTGTGTCTGTACTCCTGAGAGACCAACTCTCTTCTGGCTGGGTCTGTGCACAGAAGGCTGTGGAGCTGTCTGGTTCCCTGCTGCAAATGGCAGCTGGAAGGGAAGACTCCTGTACCAACAGCTCCACTGATCGTATGCCCTGTGCGCTCCTAGCTGTATCTCTCCAGAGAGAAGGTGGAGATCTCACCTCTGCACTCAGAAGTGAAATCACTGCTGGGAGATCATTCTCTCCTGGTGGGCTAAGCACAGAAGGCTTTGGAGCTGCCTGGTTCCCTGCTGCAGGTGGCGGCTGTAAGGGAAGACTCTTGTCCCAGCTGCTCCACTGGTCGTATGCCTTGTGCTCTCCTAGCTGTACCCCTCCAGAGAGAAGGTGGAGATCTCACCTCTGCACTCAGAAGTGAAATCACTGCTGGGAGATCATTCTCTCCTGGTGGGCTAAGCACAGAAGGCTGTGGAGCTGCCTGGTTCCCTGTTGCAAATCCATACCCTCTTTTTAACTTCTGTAATGCTATGGTTATGATATCTTGTATTCACATTACATGGTGAAACAGTCATTTGATCTTATCCACGTGGAAGGAAGCTGGGAAATGTCGTCTTGATTACAGAGCTGCTTGGTAGGAACAACTCTATACAATGGTGGTAACCCCTATTTTGTGGAACTTAGCAGATACTTTTGCAGCTTGCACATTAAGCAGACTCTTTAAGACAGAAAGTCTATCTTTGGGCAAGTGTTAGGCAAATTCTCCATCTGTAATGAGTGCTGCAACCTGGCTTCCTGACTTTCTCCTGGAAGCTGCCAAGTCATTTTACTCCTTCCTGATTCTTTATTGGAAAGCATGGACCTCCTGTGTGGGTGGGTTGCTTTTGGCTTCTACTGTGCTCATCCTGTACCCTTTTCATATACTATTTTCTAAAGCAGCAAGACGTGTGTGTGTGTGTGTGTGTGTGTGTGTGTGTGTGTGTGTGTGTGTGTCTAACTTGTAGGAGTTTCCCCTTCCACCATATGGGCTCTAGGGCTTGAACTCAGCTAGTTAGTTAGACTTGGTGGTAGGCATCTTTACCATCTAAGTCTTCTTGCAGGCTCAGAACAGTTATACTTTGTTGGATCAGTAAGCACAACTTCTACTGTGCCAGGAAGAAACATTCACATCTCCCACTGAATAAGACAGTGCAGCCTATATGCTCACGCGTGTAGGGGCATCCACTGGGCCATGGGCAGCTAATGGGTGCTCTCCCTTCCAGCCCTGACACAGAAAAGTGACTTTCTCTCTCTCTCAGCACCCATCAGCTGCCCTTAGCTTCAATATCTTATTGGGATATTTTATGTAATGTTCTGAGGTATGAATTATAGCTGTCCAGCAGCCATGGATGAACTGGGTTACTTGAAAGGGAGCCTAGAAATGAAAAAGGACAGGGGTGGAGGGGTTGGGGGTGGGGTCAAGAGAAGGACGAAGCCAAGACAACGCTTCTGATCAAGGCTCAAAGTTTAATATTCAGCGCTGTATTTATATAAGGAAAGCCCACAGACCCCATCCTTTGTTTCAGCTGGATTATGTTGCAAAGCAAACTCAGTAGGCAGTCTACTCCTAGGTCATTAAGGTCCAACTGTGGCAAACACTTAAGGTCTATTTAGCCTGCTCAAAGCTGGGGAAGAGCACAATGAATTTTGAATTTAATAATAATTTAGGGTTGTTTTCCTCTTGATTTAGGTAGGCCTTTGTTCTTTGATGGCTGCTGATATTGGAGTCCTCACTTTGTGTAGTTCTGATATATACATATGTAAGTTATCATGGTGTGGTTTTAACACTAGCTCTCAACACTGGCCCAATTTTCCGTTACCAGAGTGTATTATGTGAATAGTTAAATAAACTGCAGACTTCCCAGTTAGCTGGTCAGTATACAGATCATGATATAAGTGGTAATCAGGAGTAGTCATGTCAGTATTTTCATCAGTCTACATAATTGGTTACGGTATATGTTATTCAAAGTGTGATGCCTCTTCCACATTTATAAAAAGGAGTAGTTGATCTGGGTCCAGTGTTGCACATCTCTGGTCTGTTACATGGAAGACTTAACGCTTGAGCCCAGGCATTCAGGACAATACTGGACAAGTGATAAGACAGAGAGACAGAGAGAAATAAGACAGATAAGACTGACAGACAGATACAAAGAGACACAGATCTAGACTGAAGGGAGCTGAGATGATTGGAAGGCAGTTAACTGACAAGAGTGAAAGTTCAGCTGGGCAGTGGTGGTGCACGCCTTTAATCCTAGCACTTGGGAGGCAGAGGCAGGTGGATTTCTGAGTTCAAGGCCAGCCTAGTCTACAGAGTGAGTTCCAGGACAGCCAGGGTTATACAGAGAGACCCTGACTCGATAAACAAAAAACAAACAAACAAGAAAAAGAGTGAAAAATGATGACAGAAAGTGAGACTCATATCCAACCTAATGACCTACAGCACAAACCTGACGCTGACTGTGCAGTGCCAGTGCTGCTCCTGTCAGCACTAGAGATGCACAGCAGGACCGAATGGCCGCCACTTGGTCCCTCAAGAGAAGGTCATGGATGTGATAAAAGATGAAGCTATCCTAGAACTAGTGATCCTAGAAAGCCCACACGTAAGGACCTCTGGGGATATTTCACATTGAAGTTCAAAGGATAAAACATTAAAAGCTGATCTAACTTTAGCTTTATGACATTTCTCCAAAGAGAGCTGTCTGTGCAATAAGATGCATGAGAGGAGCTAAGCATTGTTTAAATTTCCTTCAAATCATTGCAAAAAGAAAATAGAAAAGAGAGAAATTAGTCCTGAATGTTCCTCGGTGTTTTATTTTTTTAATGATTTATTAAGTTTTACCTTCAGGATATCAGATCCCTGAAACTGGAATTACAGACAATCGTGAGCTGCCATGTGGATACTGGGAATTGAACCTGGACCCTCTGGAAGAGCATCCAGTGCTCTTAACCACTGAGTCATCTCTCCAGTCCCTGTCCTGTGTTTTAAAATAACAAGGTGTTAAAATAAATTAGTTTTGTTATTTTCTTTTACTTCCCTACACATTAAGAGCTGATTAGTAATGGAATTTTGGGATATTGACCAAAAATTTTAAAGATCAAGACAACCACATTTTTCTAGATTGTTTATTTAAGTTACTTTACAATGACAGGTACTATGACTGGAGAATTACGAGTTCTAGGCTAGTCTGGTCCTAGACAGAGACCTTGACCTCCACCCACTCACCCCCTGCAAAAAAAATGGGACCCGCGTTTCCAGCACCCACATAATAGCAAACAACTGAAACTCCAGTTCCACAGGATCCAGCATCCTTTCCTGGCCTCTTCGGACACCGACATACATAGAGTACACATACATGTATATGTCAGTGCATACATATGCATACATACATGGAGGCAAAACACCCAAATACATAAAATAGCTTCTTGCTTTTTTGTGTAGGGTAAGTTCTTGAGACAGAGTTTCTCTGTGTATCCCTGGCTATCCTGAAACTCTCTGTAGACCAGACTGGCCTGGAACTCACAAAGATCCACCTGCCTCTGCTTCCCAAGTGCTGGGACTAAAGGTGTACACCCTATCGCCCCACTTCATAAAATTAATTAAAAAAATATTTCATATGTCTTATTCAGTGGAAAAGTAAGGTTTTAAAGCAACAGTAACTGAGTCCAAGTATGTAGATGAATATTATTATTGTTCTAGAGATGAACATTTATATTGACCCAATTCTTGTGTGCCGTGATACGTATCTTCATTCTTTTGAGCAGGTCTCACTATGTAGCCCTGGCTGCCTTGAAACTTGCTGTGTAAACCAAATTCACAATTGCTATGGCCTCACATTCAAAAATCCACCTGCCTCTGCCTCCTAAATGCTGGAATTAAAGGTGTGCACCATCATGCCTGACTCTGGTATGTATCTATGTACATATTATAGGTCTGCATATATTCTGCATTCATTTTTTAAAAATCTGAAATAATGCATGTCAGAATATCAAAAGTAGTTTTCCCTCATGAAAGATTGGCCATAAGAAAATTCAACAATGCACAGAAACGTTTTGTGTAATGGAAAATATTTTCTCTGTTTAAAAATGAAGCCATGCATAATAGTGTGCAGCATGCGAGTTTGTACCCATGGTCCCAGCAGTGAGTAGCCTGAGGCAGGACTGTGAATCCAGGTACATGGTTAGACCCTGTCTCAAAAAAAAAAGGAAAGAAAGAAAGAAAGAAAAGCAAAGGAGACAAAAAGCAGTGGAAGGAGGAGTTGGAGAGTCAGAGCTGCTCTGTGTGTGGGCAGCACGGTCTCTGGCAGAAATTCCATCATCCCAGACTTCCAGTGAGGAGGAGTTGGAGAGTCAGAGCTGCTCTGTGTGTGGGCAGCACGGTCTCTGGCAGAAATTCCATCATCCCAGACTTCCAGTGAGGAGGAGTTGGAGAGTCAGAGCTGCTCTGTGTGTGGGCAGCACGGTCTCCGGCAGAAATTCCATCATCCCAGACTTCCAGTGAGGAGGAGTTGGAGAGTCAGAGCTGCTCTGTGTGTGGGCAGCACGGTCTCCGGCAGAAATTCCATCATCCCAGACTTCCAGTGAGGAGGAGTTGGAGAGTCAGAGCTGCTCTGTGTGTGGGCAGCACGTTCTCCGGCAGAAATTCCATCATCCCAGACTTCCAGTAAGGAGGAGTTGGAGAGTCAGAGCTGCTCTGTGTGTGGGCAGCACGTTCTCCGGCAGAAATTCCATCATCCCAGACTTCCAGTGAGGAGGAGTTGGAGAGTTAGAGCTGCTCTGTGTGTGGGCAGCACGTTCTCCGGCAGAAATTCCATCATCCCAGACTTCCAGTGAGGAGGAGTTGGAGAGTCAGAGCTGCTCTGTGTGTGGGCAGCACGTTCTCCGGCAGAAATTCCATCATCCCAGACTTCCAGTGAGGAGGAGTTGGAGAGTCAGAGCTGCTCTGTGTGTAGGCAGCACGTTCTCCGGCAGAAATTCCATCATCACAGACTTCCAGTGAGGACTTGCACAACTAGTATTCTAGTTTTGAGCAGCAAGATAAGGCCTGCTCTTTCTCAGCAAGTATGAACCTCTTTGACTTAGAAGACTCCAGAGTCCTCCATGTCATGAAGAGATGGTTGGTCTGAGTACAGGGTTCATAATGTTGTGTGTCCCAGGATCCTTGGGCACTGACAGAGAGACACAGCCAGGAGCTTGCCACCTTCTCGAAGCAATGTTTGTCCTCATCCCCCAGGATCCTAGGATGTCTTCCTTCTGGGTTGACTGGCTGTCCAACACTCTGCAGGTCTCTGTAGGAGTGAGCTTCCTGCCGCACTGCCTTTCTCAGCTGGAATGGTTTTCTCGACTCTGTTCCTTTCCCAGGCTTTAGCTCATACATGCCTTTCCTCCCTCTGGACTTTTATAAAATACTTGAAATTTCTCCTCCTTTTAAGTGCTATATCTCCAGGGGCATAGTGGTGCATGCCTTTAATCTTAGCAGAGGGAGGCAGAGGCAGGCAGATCTCTTGAGACTTCAAGACTAGCCTGATCTATAAAACAATTTCTAGGCTAGCCAAGGCTATACATAGAAACCCAGTCAAAAAAAAAAAAACAAACAAAAAAGTTTAAATGTCATTTTTCTTCCCCCATCTCAGTGGCCTCGAAGTTGCACCAGCTCATTAAATGTTTCTTGAATTCAGCTAGCCATGATGGCACATGCCTTTATTCCCAACACCGAGGAGGCAGAGGCAGGGTCTCATCATGTAACTCTGGTCTTCATAGTCAGAGTGGGTTTCAAGCCAGCCAGAGGTACATGGTGAGACCCTGCCTCAACAATACACAAGAAACCCAAGAATAAGTCCTCCTTGAATCCATCTAGCATATGTTGCTTTCTCTGCTGTCTGAATCTTACCAACCATTTGTTCCTGTGACTTCAGGTAGCTTTCAAGTCATGCCTCTTTTTCTAAGTGAACATTTTCCAAGGGCAGGCTGCTACAGCCTGTTCCACACAGAATCAAGTGCATTGCTTGAGACAGAACAAGCATTGAGTGTGTACTTGCTGGTTTGTGCTTCAGTTCACTTGATGGTTTCCTTCTTTCCTTGTTTGTGCTAGATCATTCAGTCGTTGGTGTTCCTGCTGTTGGCCACACTTTTCAGTGCACTGACTGGCTTGCCCTGGAGTCTGTACAATACTTTTGTGATAGAAGAAAAGCACGGCTTCAATCACCAGGTATGACAGGGAACACCAGGGTGTTTAGCTTGAAGGTTTTCTGTACTTCAGTCCCAAGCTGGCAGGAATTTAGATATAGTCTGCTTTGTTACAGCATGAATTCACTGAGGGCAAAGAAACCATAGATATGGTAAAGACCTTAGTTTAAGGTCCTGATAGAAACCCTTACTGCTTGCCAGCTAATAGTAGTTACATTCTCTTCTAAACTATGAAATGTAGGACTTATGCTTATTGTCCTAGGCTGCCTACCTTGTGTTCTTTAAGTTTAAGTGTTTAAAAATCACTTAAAGGTGCTTTTAAAACAAACATGTTACTAATTTAATAGTGGTAATATTTTCTTTTTCAGACTTTGGAGTTTTTTATGAAAGATGCAATCAAAAAATTTATTGTGACTCAATGTATTTTATTGCCTGTGTCTTCCCTTCTGCTTTACATTATTAAAATTGGAGGTGACTACTTTTTTATTTATGCCTGGCTGTTCACATTAGTTGTTTCTCTGGTAAGTAAATTCTTTTATTTCCTTTCTTGTTCATTTTATTCATTTATTTGAGACTTTCATATATTAATACTATATGTACATTCTTCACTCCCTCCCTCTCCTCCAAAATTCTTCCCATGTTCTCCCACTCCCTCTCAAACTCATGGCCTCTTAGTCTCTAATTATTTCATTATCTTTTGCAAAAGTTCCTTGGCATTACTGGGATTTAGTTTTCATTGCTATATAAGTGGTTCCTAAAGGAAGGTTTCAGTGTAACCAACTGCCCATATGCATTTTCCTCTCAGCTCCTGCTTTGGGATATAAAAGCGGAGGGTTGACTGACCACCACGGATTTTCTTCTCTTTATCCTGACTCTTAATGTTTGCCAGAAGCTAGTTGCTAGTCACTTTCAGGGATCTAGCTGCTAGGCAACTGAGACTGTACTTGTAAGTTTAACCAAAATGGACGGCTTTTTTGATTGGTGTGTCCTCCTCGCCTCCCAGTGCCTAAAAGGCTTTAATGTTTTGAATTAGTGGATTTACGAGAGACAAGAAATGAAAGCATAGAGCTAAGGATGTAACTCAGTTGGTAGAGTGCTTGTCTAGCATGCACAGGTCCTAGCTCAGTCCCCAGTACTTCATAACACAGGTGTGATAGTGCTCTTGGGAGGTGAAGAGAGGAGGATCAGAAGTTCAAAACCATCCTCAACTGTATATGGAGGGCAGGCAGGGTTAGAGACCCTGTCTTTTAAAAAGCATATGCTTTTCTTCCCTAGGCTTTCTCCTGCCCTCCCTTCCTGTTCCCTTTCTCTGTATCCCTTTCCTCCTTTAATTAGTTAATTTTTTTTAAAGAAGCATCCTGCTCTTCAGTTCAGGCTAGCCTCAAAGCTACTATGTAGCCTAGGCTAGCCTAAAATTCATGGCAATCCTCTTGCCCCAGCCTGCTGAGTGTTGATACAGGCATCCACCACCATGCTTCTTTTCTCCACCCCTTTTCTGTCCCACTTTCTCCTTTACCCAGTCTCCATGCTTTCCTTCTTTCTTTTCTTTCCCCTTCCCTCCCTTCTTCCCTCCCTCTCTCACCTGCGTTTTCCTTCCTTACATTCTTTTCCTTCTCTGTTTCTCATATTCTAAACTGCTTTATCACACAGACAATCTAACAGTCAAGGGGTAGGTTCACAGACCCTAGAAAATACGTCTGTCCGTTCTTCAACTCCGCTGCTGATGAGGGTTATTTCCACCTGAATGTGTGGTGCTTGTTACTTCATCTCTCACTGGTGGGATCAAGATAAGCAAATGAGCTACTTGTCTTTAAATACCTGTAATAGGGCAAACTAACTGAGAGCAAAGACTGAGAAAATACTCCACAAGTGCCATTCAACCAGCATAAACAAGTGTGGGTTATAATTGGCTTATAGTGCCAGAAACCCCTGAGAAAGGCTGCCGATGAGGCCCGGAGTTCTTAGTCACTATTAGTAGCATTATCTTCTAGAATTCAGTTGACTTGCTTACTGTGTTAGCACAGTACTATTTTGATTTAATTTACTAAACTGAAAATGTCCCAGGTGTTTGTTGGATGAACATAATTATATCATATAATTAAATTTTTATTAATGAGCAGTTTTTCCTGTTACTTATTTTTCAGGTTCTTGTCACCATTTATGCTGACTATATTGCCCCTTTGTTTGACAAATTCACACCTCTACCAGACGGAAAGCTTAAGCAGGAAATTGAAGTGATGGCAAAGAGTATTGACTTCCCTTTGACTAAGGTGTATGTTGTTGAAGGTAAGGCTGCTCAGAGGTGAGGACAGTGGTCTGAGTACTCTATTCTTAAATCAGTTTGTTTAAGTTTGTTACTTAAAAAATAGGATCAGATTTTACAGTTGGCTTTTTAAGATTTATAGAATCTACATAGGAGAGGTGGCTCAGCAGTTAAGACCCATGGGTGTTCTTCCAAAGGAGCCAAGTTGGATTTACAACATCCACATAGTGGCTCACAATTGCCTATAATGTAAATTTTTAAAAATGAAATAAAAATTTAAAAAAGCTTTATAGGAACTTACGACATTTCTTAGTATAGAAACTGGTGGCCTGATGCCAAATCCAGATTTTGTCTGTAACTCTGTCTGGCTAACCATACAATACAGTCTTTGGTCAAAGCCCTTTTATTATCTCATCCTGTACTGTATAGTAGGCCAAACCTCACCCCACTGTCTGCCTGGCTCCTTTGGGTAATTGAATCGGACTCTTGAATGACTAGCTATATAGCACTAGTTTAAAGGCTGTAAAACAAAACCAGTGTTCTTGGCTTTGTTTCCCTAGCAGAACATCATCAGTGTCCCAGGGGACTCTAACCTGTTGCCATCAGACACCTCACATTATTAGACTACTTTTCTGTTTGCCTCGAGTGTTAAGCCACTTACTAGTTTTCATAAGACTGATTTCAGGGAAGCCTGCCAAATTAAGAGGATAACAGTTTGGTATATGTCAGAATTTCCGTTTAAAATACATATAAAAGATTCTGTCTCAGCACCTTACTAGCTATGGGATCTTAAACAAATCACTTCTTCCCTCTACCTTTCAACAGTGCTTCCTCTGAATGGTAGTTCTCTGTAAAAAGCAAGCTATTCACTGTTCAGAGCTATGTGACCTACATTGTCTTCTTCAGATGTTCAGTTCTCTATAGCAGAAGCAGCCACAGTCAGGGCATAAGCATGTGAACCTGACTGTGTTCCAGTAAGACTACATGCAAACAAGCAGCACCTTGGATTGGATTTGAAGCCATAGTTTGCTGGCGCCTACTACAAACTAAACTATCTCCAATGAGAAGCAATTGCAAAGTGAAAGGAAAACAAAGATGGCTGTCACTAGAATGAGCAGCTACAAGAAAGAGTACCTAAATCTGACAGTCAGTCAGGGTAAAGAGTTTGATTTTGTTGATGTTCGAGGCAGTCACAAGAAGCCAAAGCTGACCTGAGAATTACTCTACAATTGAGGCTGACCATGAACTCTTGACCTTATTCCCTCTGCTTCCCTCATGCTGGAATTACAGGTCTGAGCCACCACACCCAGCCAGGAGACTGGAGACTGTCCTGGTCTTCTGCATGGAGAATGCACTATAGGGCAAGGCAAGAACAGAAGCTCCTCCGAGAGCAGCTAGGAGGCTGTTTGGGCAGTCCAGTTAGTTGGGGTCAGGTTGTGGTTGTGGTTGTTGTTTTCTTTAGTTTTGTTTTAGACTTGAGCAGTAGTTGATGAAGAGAAACAAAGAACATTGATGCCATTTGGTAATTTACATATAGGGAAATGAGAGACATTAAGGATAACTAACAGCCTGGATTTGATGTGGGCAGTCATAAATGGCAGCTTGTTGAGAGGGAATAGAGTTGGAAGAAGAGTAGATTCATAAGGAACTAAGAGTTCTTATGTCTGTCTTAGTATTGGAATAACTTTAAACACCATCTTAGTCATAGCTCTGCAAGAGCTAGCGTTTTAAACAGAAGAATTTCTTATTGATAACTACAAAATCTCCAGAAAGCTGTTTACCAACCTTAAGAAATGGACTTTTAGATGGGTGGTTATGGGCTCAGAATCATAGAGTGGAGCCAGTATGGATGGCGAGAATCCTGTATTCAAGGCTTATATCACTTAATCTCATTGATAAATGGCTTGCCTTCCAGCGTGAGGACCTGAGTTTAATCTCCAGAAGCATATAAAAATGTCATATAAAAATGCCTTGTGCAGTGGCACTCAGTGGTATTTCCTGAGCTCGGGAGGTAGAGGCCAGAGGATCCTTGGGGCACACTGGCCAGCCAATCTAGCCTAATTGAAGAGCTCCTTGCCAATAAGAGGCCCTATCTCAAAGGAAGTGGATGGCATTTTGAGGATAACACCTGAGATTGTTCTGTGGCCTTCACATGTGTCGGGGCTCAGCTTTGACACAGATCGGAGTTCTCGGTCAGAAGCAGGGATCTCTGGAAGGCGCTTAAACAGACACAGACTACTTTTCAAGTACAAACTGACAGGCAGTTTTTCAAGGCTTAAAGTTACTCTGTCTTCTCTCTCTGCTCTCTTTCTCGCTCACTCACTAGCAACTTGAGGCTGCACACACTCTGCATTCTCCTGCACACTCTGCTTGTCTCCTGTGCGCTTTTCTTTTCTTGAACTCCCACACTCCTATACACCTCTGTGTGTTCCCCTTTCACTCACACACACACTCTTCACACACACTCTCCGCATTCTTTCCTCATTCACTCTTCACAGTCACTTCATGCGCACCTCACAATCTCCTCACTTGCTCTCTTGCCATGTTCTTGCCCCAGTCTTTTATTGATACTCTTTTGGAGTAGCAGGTAGAAAAAAAAAGACATTGTATAATTATTACCAAATCAAACTCAAAAGAATAACCACATCCCATAAAGAATCAAGAATTACAATTTTTCCCCAGAGTTTCAAGCTTCCCCTATTCCCAGGTCTATGGCTAAAATAATAATAATTACAAACTTATCATTTTTTAAACTTTAGCTTTTGACTTATTATACTTCAGAGTTCAGAGCTCTGAGGTCAGCTATTTGTGTTTTCCTGTGACGTTCTAATGATAAATGACGGGCAAAACTGCCAGTCAGGGGCCGGAAAGAATCAAGTTAACCCTTAACTCAGCAGTTCCGCTAGCTTTCTGCTTCTGCCCATTGCACACAGTGACTCTCCTAAGAGTCCCAGTGTTTTGACTTAGTTTTACTAATATATAATTTTATACATTCTATACGTTCTTATCCAGGAACCACTCTCAAAGGTTGTACAAAACTTACCTCATAACTCCAATAGTTATTTATTTTCTCGGGGTCCCGGTGTTTGCTCTACTTCATTTTCTAATAATATTTTCAAACTTTCTTTGCATCTGGAGCTACCATTGTGCAGTTATTGCATTGTTTCCAACATGGGAGCACACAGCATGCACCTGGGCCATTAGGACTGTGCTGTGCTGTGCTGTGCTGTGCCCCGTGCCTCAATTTTTAATTGTTTAAGAACCATACATCAGGGAACATCTAGTTTCACAGAATTCACCAGAGCAGAAGGAGAAAGAAGTAGGAAAGTCAGATATAATAGAATAATTATGCACACCAAGGCCAACTGAAAAGCATTCTCACACAAATGAAATCTATACAGCCATCGTCCAGGGCTAAGGTTAGGAGAAATGGGAACAACTGTTTTTGTTTTTACAAAGAGCTGCTGCAGGCTACTGAGATGTCTCCATCCCGGCCTACTGCAGGCAGTCCCTTATTTCAGATGGCAGGTCCCCTGGAGGGATGTGTCTCCTGCTTCTCAGGGTCCCAGAAGCCATCCTTTTTACAAGGAGCTGCCATGGGCTTCTGAGATGTCTACTTCCTGGCCTGCTGTGGACAGTCCGTGTCATGATATGCTGTCCCCAGTACACATGTATACATATACATGTGCACACATATGTGTACCTACACACATAAACATACAAACATTTTTTTAAAAGTAGTGGGAGCTGGAGAGATGATTTAGTTGTTAAGAGCATTTGTTGCTCTTTCAGAGGACCCAAATTCAATTCTCAGCATCAGTGTGGTGACTAACAACTATAACTCTAGTACTAGAGGTATCTGTCACCCTCTTCTGGCCTTGTAGGCACCAGACACACACATGGTGCACACCCATATATATAAATAAATCTAAAAATAATTTAAATAAGTATTTTTTGAGGGAGGGGTTGGTTTGTGTTGTTTTTAGTAAAACCCTAACATCCCTGCCCTGGCAGTTGCAGAATCAATTCTTGACTGCTTTGCTTCTTTGTGTGACTCTGACTTCAAGAGTCACAAGAATCCAGAATTCTTGGGGCTACATCTCACCCACTAAGCTGGTATGTGGGGCTAGTTGCCAGGAGTTTCTGGGGAAGCAAATACCTGGCTTTTAAATTTCCCAAATGAAAAGTAGTCTTAAAGGTCTTCACTATGTGAAATTCCCTGAGTTCTGAAAGGAGATTCAGTAATGCACAGGAGAAGAGGCATAAAGATATAAGCATCTAGGGATTGAAGAGAAGGCTCAGCAGTTAAGGACATTTGCTGCTCTTCCAGAGGCCCAGAGTTTAGTTCCCAGCACCCACACTGGCTGGCTCACAACCACTCTAGCCCCCTGGGGATCCTTTGCCCTCTTTTGGCCTCTGCAGGCACTCACACGTATGGTATACACACACTCATACACATTAATGAGAAACTTAACTCTTATAAAACAACAAATCATGGGTGGAGAGTGGTCCAGTGAATAGAGGTACTTGCCACCACTTAAGGACTGCGCTGAGTCCTAGAACTTACACAGCAGGAAGAGAGAACCAATTCCTGCAGGTTGTCCTCTGAGCCAAGGTACATGCATACATACACACAAAAATAAATAATCTAGTCTGGAGAGTTGGATCAGCATTAGGAGTGCTTGCCTTGAAATCATGAGGATTAAGTTTTGATCTGAGCACCTCCCTAGTGGCTAGAAAGTCCCACAAACACCTGTATCTGCAGCTCCGAGGGCTCTGATACCTTCACCTGTCTCTGACCTCCCCCCACCCCAAACACACACACACATTAATTAAATTTTTAAATTCCTTATAGAATACAAAGAAGTTGAGATCTATCCCAGGGCTTCTCCTATAGTTGTATATTGTTGGAAACCCCTCATACAGTAACTGGTTTTGCATTACACACAGGACTAATTCTCAGGTCTGTGGGAAGGAACTACGAGATGGCTGAACAGAACATATGAAAGCCCCTAATCAACATCTGAGAGGCAGCTTACAAATGAGTGTGAACTGGGCCGGTTCATGTTCATGCACTGACGACACTGAAAAGCAGGCAGGTCCTTATAGCCTACAAGCTATCCTAAAATAAATTGCTTAAAGTGAGGCTCCAAAGATCTTAGATGGAGATTTTGAAGCTTTGTCCATATGCTTACAATTCAGGTACAGGCAGAAGTCTAAGTTTAGGAGGAACTAAGGTAGCCTTGTTGGGTGAAAGAAGGAGTCACAACTTGTGAGTTCCTTTTCTTTTAAAAGATTTTTATGGGTTTTATTTCTTAGATTTATTTATTTTCATTTTATATATATGAATGCTTTGTTCAAATGGATGTACTACATGTGTGCTTGATGCCCTTGGAGGTCAGAAGAGGGCATTGGATCCCTGGATCCATTGGAACTGGAGTTATAGTTGATTGAGTTGACATGTGGCTGCTGGTAATTAACCCATTCTCATACTGCACAATGAAGAACATTTGGAAATTAGAGAAATACATAAAATAGAAAGTAATATCAATCACAGTTCAGGAACTCTCAGCTTCTCTTGAAAGTTTAGGTATGTTGTCTTCCAGTCTGAACAGAGCATTTTCTGATAATAGGTGTCTTCTTTTTTAAAAAGAAAACTGGGAACAGAGACAAACAAAATCCATACTTCTGGGTCCCCATGAACTACGTTTCCTTACTTTGGTATTTTTTCTCATAGACTTGGGTTTATGCCTTTCTGTCCACATTCTCATCTTTTAATAATATGATAACCTTATATATGTATGGCATTTTGTATTCTTCACTATACTTTGGTGATATGTGTGTGTGTGTGTGTGTGTGTGTGTGTGTGTGTGTGTGTGTGTGTGTATTCCAACTGCTTAAAATTCTATTCCATAGCTTTGCCACAGTTTAATCATTTCACACTGTTGAGTACTTTGGCTTATTGCTACACACTAGGGAACATAAATGGCAGGGTGACAGCCACCCACTGCTGCTAATAATTTATATTAATACAGTCGTTCAATGTTAATGCCCTTCCCACTAGTTCCAAAGGACCCCTGGTGTTTTAACTCTGTTCCCTGCTTTGGACTGTCTTCTATAGGATCTAAGCGCTCCTCCCACAGCAATGCTTACTTTTATGGCTTCTTCAAGAACAAGAGAATAGTTTTGTTTGACACTCTACTAGAAGACTACTCTGTACTAAACAAAGACAACCAGGAGGAACCTGGCATGGAACCCCGCAATGAAGGTGAAGGGGACAGTGAAGAAGTCAAAGCTAAAATGAAAGTGAGTTCTTTCTTCCTCAGAGCCTTTGATTTAGTGTTTTTTCATAGTTTCTTTGATAATAATACGAGTTTCCATGCTGTATGAGGACCTCACAGAGACCACCCAGTACAAATACAAATACTGCAACTCTTAAAGTTCTGTTTGTGAGAAATGTCTACCATTACCACATACTAAACAACCCTCAAGTTTTCATAAGATGTACATATTAAAACTGAAAGATCTTATTTTTTAAAATATTATGTAATAACTTTTTGTGTGCACTCGTGTGTGTGTGTGTGTGTGTGTGTGTGTGTGTGTGTGTGTACACCATGGTAAAAATGGAAATCAGAAGGATTCTCTCTACCACTGTCAGTCCTGGGTATTATACTCAGCTAGTCAGGATTGGTGACAATTGTTGAGTATCCACCAGGGAAGACTATGCAGACACAGGTTTAAGCCAATAAAAGTCTTTGTAGCAGTCGACCACTACTCAGTGTAATCACTATAGTCCCAGTGTAGCCTTTCTCAGGGTAAGCTTTTAAGCACAAAAACCATACCTGAGTTGACATTCTTTGGTTACCAAGAACAATTAGTCAGAAGTGGAACTACAGAAGTAAAAAAGCAAGGTTAGTACATTTAGAGACTTCCTGATGGAAGTTTTTATTTTTTGGCTAGTGGTGCTGTCTATGTGCTGAGTTTTATGGAGTCAGTTGTGTTCAGGTCTGGGGGCCTGTTAACCCTGACCTTTACCCAATGAACCATCTCATTGGCCCATATTCCTTTTATGTTTATGATCAAAGAATTTCTGCAGACAAAATAAGGAGATAAACATTTAGTTTTTAATGTTACTGAGACATACCAGTTAACAGGCTTTCTTGGCTTTACTTTGGCAGTGGACAGAGTTGAGACCTGGTCTTGTCACTTAATCAGTGAGGATACTTGGGTACATTATATAATTGAATCAGTTTTATTTGCTTTTAACACTTATGAAATATATGCTTTCTACTGATCTGCTTTGCTTGGCATTAAAAATACAAAAGTAGTCAGGGGAAGGTGGTGTGTGCCTTTAATCCCAGAACCCAGAAGGCAGAGACAAGTGATTTGAGGCTAGCCTGGTCTACAGAGAAAATATACAAGAGTGGGGAGTGGGAATATGACTCTGTTGGTAAAGTGTATGGTACAAGGCACAAGTCATGATGGCTCACACCTCTAATCCCAGCACTCAGGAGAGTACTGGGGTTAGAAGAAAAGTCTAACTTTTTTTTAGATCTATTTATTTATTTTATGTATGTGAGTACACTGTCTCTCTCTTCAGACACACCAGAAGAGGGTATCGGATCCCAGATGGTTATGAGTCATCATGTGGTTGCTGGGAATTGAACTCAGGACCTCTGGAAGAGTAGTCAGTGCTCTTAACCGCCGAGCCATCTCTCCAGCCCAAGAAGTCTAATCTGTGTAAACTTACAGTGTAAAGGGGGAATGGTCAAACAGACATCCTTCACTCAGATACTGGGAAGCTATGGATACAAGATAATGGGGAGTATAAGAGAAGCCATTTCTTTCTTTTTTCTTTTGTGTATATATGCACATTTATGTGAGTACATTTATGAGTGCATATGTGCATACCATAGCAAATGTCTAGAGATCAGAGAACAATTTTGTGGCACCAGTTCTCTACTTCCACCTTTTCTTGAGTTCCAGAGACTAAACTCAGATCTCTAGACTTTTTGGCAAAGACCTTTTTACCTATTGAACTATTTCACCAACCCAAGAAAACTTTCCTGTTTATTCATTTGTTTGTTTGTTTTTAAAACAGGGTCTCTATACATAGCCCTGGGTGCCCAGAAACTCACTATATAGACAAGACTGGCCTCGAACTCAGAGATCCTCGAATCTCTGCCTTTAAGTACTGATATTAAAGGCCGCAACTCTTAAAGTTCTGTTTGTGAGAAATGTCTACCATTACCACATACTAAACAACCCTCAAGTTTTCATAAGATGTACATATTAAAACTGAAAGATCTTATCACCCAGCCCCAAGAAAACTTTTCTTAAATTGGACCTGAGAGTCTAAAAACATTGCTGGATGAGGTCAGCTAATGCTGATTAATAAAATCTAAAATATAGTAATAAATGGATGGGGGGAGTAGCAAGAAATAATAACAATAGTCTTCAGGAAAAAAAACCCTAGTATTTGTATGTGGTATTGCCTATGCCCTTTGTTTGGTCCCATGTGAGATGATTATAAATCCCTATTCACTCACCAGCTACATAGCTCTGGACAAGTGATTTAAATACCTGAACTTCTGATTCCTTCAGGCAAAGATAAGGCTGGCAGCATTTCTCAACCTTGTCCTTTTTGAACTGGATAAATAGTATCTTGTTGTGATGTTTGGCAGCCTCGATAGCTTATCTCCACTTGAAACCAGTGACACTTCTTTTATGCACTCACATATTACAACCAAAACACTCCCCAGATAGTACCAGATCAGAAGGGTACAAGTTCTCTTGTGTTTGAGAAATGATGATTCCGAGATGCTTACCTTTCAGAGTTCTGTGTTGAAGTTAAAACTCCCATGAAATCTCTTGTGCTTTTTCTTTTAAGTTCTGGAAAATAATGATTGTCATTTGAGCATTTTATTTTCATTTTAAAGGGGTGATCTGGTAAGGTGTCTGTACCTGTTATGAATATCTAGATGAGACAATTTCTGTGCAAGGATTAAATAGTATGGTAAAGGAGTTAATGCCTTTGAATTTTTAAAAATAATTTATTATTTTATGTACATTGATGTATTGCCTGCATGTATTTCTATGTAAGGGTGTCAGATATCCTGAAACTGAAGTTACAGACAGTTGTGAGCTGCCATGTGGGTGCTGGGAGTTGAACCTAGGTCCTCTGAAAGAGTATCCAGTGCCTTTAACACTGAGCCATCTCTCTAGCCCAGTGCCCTTGAATTTTTAAAGGACTAATTTGTTTTTATGTGTATGAGTGTTGTGTGTAAGTGCATAGTCCACAGGAAAGTGTCTGGGTCCTCTGCAGCCAGACGTAGAGGCAATTGTGAGCCACCTGACATGGGTATTGGAAACCAAACCCAAATTTTCTGGAAGAGCAGAAAGCCCTCTTAACTCCTAAGCCATAGGTGTGTTTTTGTTTGATTGGTTGGTTTGTTTTGCTTCATTTTATCTATTCATGCGTGTGTGTATGCTTATGTGTGTTTTGCTTAACTGTATGAATGTGCACCATGTGCATGATTGGTGCCTGGAGAGGGCAGAAAAGGGCATCAGATATCCTGGAACTGGGGTTATGTATGATTTTTTGAGTCACCATGTGGGTGCTGGGAATCAAACCTGGGCCCTCTTTAAGAGCAATAAATGCTCTTAACTGTTGAGTCCACCCCTTGGGTTTGTTTGTTTGTTCGTAGTTTAACACAGTATTGAATGACTGGGAAGATGTCCCAGTGGGTAAGAGTTGTTCTACAAACTTGAGGACCTGAATTTGAATCCCTGGCGCCCATGTAAACAGCCAGACATGGAGGTATAGAGACAGGCAGATCCTACTGACAAGTCAAACTGAGCTTTCAGTTCCGTGAGAGACTTGTTTCAAGGCTAAGGTGCACACGTGCACCACAAGCATGTGAATGTGTACACACACACACACAATGTGTGTGGCCCATATAGGCCTGGACCTTACTATACAGCCTAATCTGGCTTCAAATTTGGGACCCTCCTGCTTCAAGCTCCTGAGTGTTAACATAAGCATGAGCTGTCCTACCCAGCTTTTAATATTTATTTTAAATGGAATTATCCTGCCAGCTAGGATTTTAGAATAAAAGCCGCTTAGGTTTAACCCATAGTATCATAGGAGTCAAAGCTGGGACATGGTCTTTTTTTGTTTGTTTGTTTGCTTTGTTTTTTTTGTTTTTTTTTTTTCGAGACAGGGTTTCTCTGTGTAGCCCTGGCTGTCCTGGAACTCACTTTGTAGACCAGGCTGGCCTCGAACTCAGAAATCCTCCTGCCTCTGCCTCCCAAGTGCTGGGATTAAAGGCGTGCACCACCACCGCCCGGCTTAGGGACATGGTCTTAAGGTCATTTCACAGACAGGAAAACTGAAGGTGTGAAAGGGTAACTCAGTGACCCTTGAGAGTCCTGCAGGTTTAGCAGGGAGCCTGCTTAAGGAGTGCCCAGAACAGGCTGTAGACATTGTAGTTAATTTATACACTAGCAAGCGGTCCAGGAGTGGCAACAATGGAAGGAGAATGCAGACCTTTGGTGTCTTTGAAAACAGCTTCATCTGGCTACAAACACAGTTGGTAGCTGGACTAGCTCAGATAGAATACTTGCATAGCTTGTCATGGCCCTGGATTCAGTCCTCAACAGAACAAAAGCAAGACACAAATTATTGAGTACTCCTTTGAAGTGTGCTGAGTGGGGCCTGCTTTCTGTTGCCTCTTTGAAGAGCCTGCGCGCGCACACACATGTTTATATAAGTTTTATATAAGTTATATGCCATGATATATGACGTATCCCATCGTAGTAGACCTGTGAGTAGAGGTGACAGAGCCCTCGAAGTCCAGGCACCCTTAGCTGCACTCACCTTAACACTCGGGCACGCCTGTAGACTCTGACAAGCATGCTATTTTCTAAGAAGGACGTGTGAACTAGGCAGAATTTTGACTGGGGGGTGGGCTTATCAGATTGAGCAAGGTTTTCTGTTTTGTTTTGAGACAGGGATCTCATGTAGCCTAGGATGACCTTGAACTCCTGGTTCTTCCTTCCACCAAGTGCTGGGATTACAGCACGGCCCCTCCACATAAGACATTTCAGTTTCTCAGCTTCCTGTTCTTTTTCTCTGAAGTAAAGATGCTCCGCTTATTGCCAGTACAGTATTGTTAAGGATTCAGTGAAGCAAGGTATAAGTTTTATGAAAAGAAGTATACCATACACATGGCATGGATTTTTTCCTTGTTCTTTTATATGACATTAATGTAGAAGGAAAAGAAAATCCAGTTCTTTCTAACAGTCCTCTGACTCAACACACTTCAAAAGCGCACTCAATAATTTGTGTTTTGCTTTCGTTCTGCTGAGGACCATGACAAGCTAGGCAAATGATCCAAGTTTCTCTTTGCATGCCACAGTGATAAGGCTTTGAGTGTGACTCCCATGCTGTGTGTCATCCTGTCTCTATCACCATGCTGGGAAGTGAATCCCAGTGAACTCACCCATGCAAGGAAATGCTCGGCCACATATTCTCGGCCCAGCTGTGTTCCTTTCTAGTCTACTATGGCTTTGGCTTTTGGCTTCTGTTTTGTTTTGGTTTTTGGTTTTTGGTTTGAGACAATGTGTTTACATATAGCCCTAGAACTCACTGTGTAGAGCAGGCTGGCTCTAGCTCACAGAAATCCATCTGCCTCTCTGCCTCTACCTACCCAGTGTTATGATTAAAGGTGAGCACCATCATGCCAAGCCTCTATCCTCTTTCTTGTTGCTGTTGTCTGTTTGTTTGTTTGTTTGTTTTCTCTGTGTAGCCCTGGCTGTCCTGGAACTCCTATGTAGATCAAGCTATCCTCAAACTCAGAGATTCGCCTGCCTCTGACTTCTGAGTGCTGAGATTAAAGGTGTGCACCACCACTGCCTGGCTGTGAGGGATTCTTTAGGACCTGTCTCCTTGTTTGTGTAAAGCATGCTTATTTTGAATTCTGAATCGGACCATTTTACACATTTTTACGGCACTAACAGTGCTCTTTGTTGTTTCTGCTCTCACTTGTCCTGACTTGTTTTCTGAAGAATTTGGTGATTTTTATTATAATTTGTTACTGATTTAAAAACAAAGCAAACCAACAACAACAAAACAAAAACCCCTCTCTGTGTGTAGGTGTTTGGCTTGCATATGTATATGTGTACCAGATGCATACCTGGTGCCTGAGAACGCCAGAAGATGGTGTCAGATCCTCTGGAACTGGAATTACAGACGTTGTAAGCTGCATGAGGCTGCTGGGAATTGAACCCCAGTCCTCTAGAAGAGCAGCCATCTCTGTCCACTGCACTGACCTTAATCTTGAAGAACCCTGAGGGGTTTGGAGTTCAGGCCCCCTGTGAAGATTTGCACCTTCTGTATTCCCTGTGCTGCTCCATTTTTATCTATCATCTTAGAGATAATATTGCTTGAATGTTGAGTTTCTTTTCTTAAAAAAAAAAATTTAGTTATTATTATTGTGTGATGTGTGGGGGTGGGTGCACATGTGCCTTTAGCACACGTGTGGCAGTCAGAGGATCCCTTTTAGGAGCTGATTCTCTCCCACCATGAGTCCTGAGGGTCAGACTCAGGTCATTGGCCATGGTAGCAGGCACCTTTATCTGTTGAGCTAACATTTCCTAATTTATTTTTTTATGTTTGTTGTGTGTATGTGTGTTGTATTGTAAGACTTGGCATAAGCACCTTTACACACTGAGCAAGTTCAGCAATGCAAATCTGTCTCCTCTCCATATCCTCCACTGCTACCCTGTGACTCAGCTTTGTCTGCTTAATTTGCTATCATTCGTCCCTCCGAGTTCCTGCCCCCACCATACCTACCCACTGTCCCAAACCTCATGTTGCTGTTTTCACCCTTACTGTTTCGCATTATCTTATCATTTGAATCTATTTTTATTACTCTATTTTTTCGTGGTGTTGGGAATTAGAACCATAGCTTTGTGCACATTAGGCAAGTGCTCAGCCATCATGCTCTGCATGTCCCTAGCCCCTGAGGCTTGACATTTAAATAGCTGTTACTGCTGTTTTTGAGTCCTGAGTTAGAAGTTCATGTTTGTAGTCAAGCTGTGAGGTGATAGTGGTGCACACCTTTAACCTCAGCACTTCAAAGGTAGAGGCAGGTGGATCTCTGAGTTCAAGGCCTACAGAGTGAATTCTAGGACACAGAAATGCTGTCTTGAAAAACCTAAATAAATAAATAGATTAATTAATTAATAAACAAATTAGTAAATAGTCAAGTCACCGTTCTCTGTCATATATGTCGACTGCTAACACCGTGCTGTGCTTCCCTATTGGCATACCTAGTGAACATATACATAACTGTTGCTTGATCTCATCATGAGCACTTCCTATGTCCAAACAAACTTTGAGGATGAGGTTTCTAATGAATGGGTTTAGGATGATGTGGCTGCCAAGTGGTTTCATTATGACTTGTTTGACCCTTACCTTATTGATAAAGACTTATGCTTTTTCCAATTTCTTTTTCCTAATCTAAGTTAGTCTAGGGTGTTAAACTTAGTGAAGTTGGAGCCTGTCTTATTTATATTTCTGTTATTGGGGCATAACAAAATATCTCACATGGAGTTAATGTTTTGTTAAGCAGAGTTCTACACTAAAGTCTGGTTATTTAATTAGATGGGTCAGGCTAAAGATATAAATGTATTAAAGGTTATTAATCAGTTTTCCTTTTTTTTTCTTTGATTCAGAATAAGAAACAAGGATGTAAAAATGAGGAGGTACTGGCTGTACTTGGCCATGAACTGGGGCACTGGAAGTTGGGACACACAATAAAAAATATCATTATTAGTCAGGTAAGTTTGGCATGACAGTTATATTTTATTTTCTTTTGTTTTGTTTGAGACAGGGCCTCATGTAGTTCAGACTGGCCTGGTGCTCACTATGTAGCCAAAGATAACCTTGAACTCCCGATCCTCTTGCCTTTTCCTTCCACCTGTAATCTTTTTTTTTTTTTTTTTTTTTTAAGATTTTATTTGGGCTGGAGAGATGGCTCAGGGGTTAAGAGCACCAACTGCTCTTCCAGAGGTCCTGAGGTCAATTCCCAGCAACCTCATGGTGACTCACAACCATCTGTAATGTGATCTTATGCCCTCTTCTGGTGTGTCTGAAGACAGTGACAGTGTACTCATATACATGAAATAAACTTATTTCATGTATATGAGTACACTGTAGCTATACAGATGGTTGTGAGCCATCATGTGGTTGCTGGGAATTGAACTCAGGACCTCTGCTCACCCCGGCCCAAAGAATAATTTATTATTATATATAACTAAACTGTAGCTATCTTCAGACACACCAGAAGAGGGCGTCAGATCTTATTACAGATGGTTGTGAGCCACCATGTGGTTGCTGGGATTTGAACTCAGAACCTTTGGAAGAGCAGTCAATGCTCTTGACCACTGAGCCATCTCTTCAGCCCCTATTAAAGGTTTTAAAAGAATTGTTTGTAAAATAAAATGTTTTAAAAGATCTTGTTTTTATGATTATTTTTCAAGTATAGGTATGTATGTCTGTATATGGATGTGTGTACTTGAGGCAGGTACCCACAGAAGCCAGAGGCATAGGATCCGCTGGAGCTGGAGTTAGAGATGGTCATAAGCCACGTGATGTTGGTGCTGGGAACTGAACCCAAGCTCTTTGCAAGAGAGCTCCTAACTGCTGAGCTCTCCCTCCAGCACTAAAGTCTTTTTCCATGGTGGGCATTTTGGCACTTTAGCTGGTGCTAGCATAGCATGTTATCATATATGTTATATATAAAAATTTAAGATTAAAGGAGTATGCTTTGAATGCCTCCTGCCTGAGGCAGGAGGATTATGATTATGAGGCCAGCAAGGGCTACCTAGCCGGACCCTCTGGGTCTTAATTATGGTTTCTATCGCAATGATAAAATCATGACCAAAAGCAACTTGGGAAGTTGTGTTTCTCATATTCGTGTGTGTGTGTGTGTGTGTGTGTGTGTGTGTATCTGCAATGGTTCTCAGCCTGTGAGTCTTGACACCTTTGAGGATCACATATCAGATATTTACACTACAACTTATAACAGTAGCAAAATTATAGTTATGAAGTAGCAACAAAATAATTTTATTGTTGGGGATCACCACAACATGAGGAAGTCAGTATATTAAAGGGTTGTAATATTAAGTTCAGAATGTCTAATGCATAAAGGAACATTGCTTACTGGCTTGCTCCTCATGGCTTGCTTAGCCTGCTTTCTTATACAATCCAGGACCACCTGCCCAGGGGTGGCTACATCCATAGTGAGCTGGGCCCTCCCCCATCAATCATTAATCAAGAAAATGCACTGCAGACTTGCTTAGTTAGCATCATAATAACATACGATGTTGTGCCCTCTTTTCTAGATGAATTCTTTCCTGTGTTTTTTCTTGTTTGCTGTATTAATTGGTCGAAGGGAACTTTTTGCTGCCTTTGGTTTTTATGACAGCCAGCCCACTCTGATCGGACTCTTGATCATCTTTCAGTTTATTTTCTCACCTTACAATGAGGTAATGTATGCTTTTTAAAACTACCATATAATATGGTTTTTGCCTGTTTCAAATCTAGACTCTTTAGGGTAGTGTAAAAATAAATCAATGAAGTTCTGTAATCTTCTAGTTCCTCACTGACAGATTGGACAGTATAAAAGTAGCAGAGAAACCTTCGACTAGGTAATTAAGTGCTCATATTACTATTAGGAGATAAAAATAGAGAATTGGAGCTTAGCAATAAAAACGTTGTAAGTACCTCAGAGCTGCAGTAGCTGGAGGTCACCTGCTAGACTGTCCTCGGCCATGTGGTCACCAGTGTGGGTGTGAAAACTTGTATAACTGAATAGGTGACAGCTAGCCTGGAAAGAGCTCTGAGTGTTCACAGTAACTCTAGAGTTCCCTCCAGGACCCACTAAACCAAAGATGGGTATTTCACTGGTGAGTTTAGGAGCTAATCAGGAGCAGCTCCTGCCTGTGTGATAAGACGTGTTCATGAGACTGTATTTCAGAGCAGAATCTCATGGCGTTTGGTAAGGCTTCCAGATGAAACTAGGAAATAATATTGGTGATCTTGAGGAACCTCCATTCATCCTAGAGAGGTTCTAGAGAATTGGTTCTCAACCTTCCTAATGCTGCAACCCTTTAATACAGTTCTTTTATGTTGCGGTGACCTCCAACCATAAAATTATTTTTGTTGCTATTTCATGACTGTAATTTTGCTACTATATTTGCTACTGTTATACTATTTACTATAAATACCTGATATGTAGAATATCTGATATGAGACTTCTGTGAAAGGGTGGTTTGACCCCCAAAAGGATTACAAGCCACAGGTTGAGAACCACTGTTCTAGAGTAAAAGTTAGAAGTAGCTGTAAAGTGTTGTCCACAAAGCTAAATCTAATAGTGAACCTGTATTTATTATTTCTAAATTATAGGCATTAAGCTATTGGTTTTTTTGGTCTCAAGATTTATTTTTATTATTTTAAACTATGTGTATGATGTTTGTGTATGTGTGTGCATGTGAATGCAGGTGCCAGCAGAGGCCAGAGTTGGTGGATTCTCCTAAAGCTAGAGGTATAGGCAACTGTGAGCCACCTGACACGGCTGCTGGAAATCCAACCTGGGTCCCCTGGACAAATAGCACATAGTGTTAACTGCTGCGCTATCTCTCCAGCCCCTAAACATTGAACTTTTAAACTTTTGAAGGACATATTTATAAAATGCATTATGCAGTTTGCTGTTTTATCATGATACAGAGCCAGGTGGTGACCCTTTAATCCCAGCACCTGGGAGGCAGAGGCAAGTGGATCTCTGTGTTTGAGGCCAGCCTGGTCTAGAGTGAGTTCTAGGACAGCCAGGGTCACATAGAGAAACTCTGTCTCAAAAGATATCAGCAGCAGCAATTTACAAACCATAACACAGAATGCTTTTGTTATATCAGATGCGGTAAAGTCACTGCACACACATAATAGTAAATGATCCTCGAGCACCCTGAATTTTAAAAGTTTTGTTTATTTAACTAATATTTTCTTACCCCTTTGGGCCAATAATATCACTGTGGCTTCCCCATTAGTCCAGCTTGTCTTCTTTAACTTGCTGCCTTCACCTAGGAAGTCTGGCAGCCCAGCTCACAGGGGAGCTCTAGCTGATGTAGAGGAGGAGAGCTCAGCAGCAGGGAGGAGGGCTGAGGGGCGGGAGGACGATGCTCACACTTGCTGTCTGCGTGGGCCACTCTGAGGGTTTATTTTGTTTTGTTTTGTCTCCTTACTCACTAGTTGAATTCACTTCACAAATACTGAAATAAATATGGAGTATCAGAGTGGTTTGGAATGTGATTAGTCCACAGAGTGCTAACAACTGATTATTAAGCTTTGAGTTACCTGGGAGATCCATTTCGGAGGCACTGGTTGTTTTAGCCTGGATGTCTTGTAAGCAGTGTCAGAGTTTAAGGGGCCTAATAGGAGAGATACTGTCCTGGGATTGCCCTTTCAAAAACAATTGGAGGGCCGGGCAGTGGTGGCACACATCTTTAATCCCAGCACTTGGGAGGCAGAGGCAGGTGGATTTCTGAGTTCGAGGCCAGCCTGGTCTACAGAGTGAGTTCCAGGACAGCCAGAGCTACACAGAGAAACCCTGTCTCGGGAAAAACAACAACCACTGGAGAGCTAGCTCAGTGTTTCCGAGTCAGTGCTGCTCTTCCTAGAACTCTTGTCAGGTATTGCCTGTAACTCCAGCTTGGGAGTCCAGTGGGTCTGGCATCTGCAGGCACCCACACTCATGTAACCTATGCCCATGCTGCATGCATACACATAATTGGAAAGAAGCCTTTAAAAATAGTGGAATCTTACAGCAGAACAGATGGTTACTCATTTAGCTTGTGTTTATTTATGAATTACAGCAAAAATCAAAGATTGGTTGACTAGTGTACTTAGAAGAGGTGAGAATGAGGGATTTTATGTTTGTTTGGGGGGCTTATTTTTTATAGTTCTAAAAACTGAACCTAGGTCCTCACATGTGCTGGGGGAACACTGAGATAAGGCTATTAGAGCCAGTGAATGAAGGTTGGGGTAGGGATTGCCTTTCTCCCCTTCCTTCTTTCCTTCCTTGAGACAGGGTCTCACTGTGTTGTAATAAGGCTGGCCTCCAACTCCTGCCGCAGCCTCCCAGTAGCTGGAGTGACAGGTACAGTCCACCTCATGTGGCTCAGATAGTCAAACCAAAATGTACATTCAAGGTTTGAAAGAAATTTCATGCAGAATTGGATGGTAACAGAGACTCACAAACTTTATTAGGAAGCTAGTATTTGTTAGTGGCAGAGAGAGACAGAGACAGTGAGCTGTATGCATAAGAATGCTTGCCTGTGTGTGCCTGTGGAGACCAGAGTTAACATTGGATGTCTTCCTCTGTTGCTCTCCAAGGCCAGACATTCACACCAGGAATCTTCCTATGTCACTGAACCTGGCTGCCCAGCAAGCCTCTGAGATCTACCCCATCTCCCTACTCCCTAGCACTGGGGCTTCTGATACACATTTAGCTGCCAATTCAAATTTGGGTCCTCGGGCTCATACAGTAAGTACTTTACCCACAGAGCCATCTTCCCAGTCCCCAAAAGCAAAAGCAAAAAAAAAAAAAAAAATTGTCAATTTTTTTTTTCTTCGAGTTTTTTAGGACAAGGTTTCTCTATGTAGTCCTGGGGCTGTCCTAGAACTTGCTCTGTAGGCCAGGCTGGCCTCAAACTCAGAAATCCACTTGCCTCTGCCCCCTGAGTGTTGATAACAACAACTTTTTTTTTTAAGATTTATTTATTTATTTTATGTGTGTACATTGTAGCTGTCTTCAGACGCACCAGAAGAGGGCATCAGATCTCATTACGGATGGCTGTGAGCCACCATGTGGTTGCTGGGATTTGAACTCAGGACCTTTAGAAGAGCAATCAGTGCTCTTAACCGCTGAGCCATCTCTCCAGCCCAACAAAAATTTTTTAATCCCTCAGAATGTATATTTTTCCCAGGAAAAGTTTCCCTCTCATAATGGTCTTTAGAAAATATAAACTTACTCTGAGATATTGCCAAAGCCACTTGGAGAACATTCAGTCCTAATGTGGAAGATGGAAGTAGGAGGATCATGGGTGTGAGGCCAGCTACAGAGGAAGACCATGGCGGTAACAAAACTTGAAACTATTATCAGAGGCTCTGTCATATTTTTTAGAATAGCTCAGAGAAAGTTTATTAAAGATAGATAAATTATCAAGAATATTAAGAGTGATCCTGTGGGCTGGAGAGATGGCTCAGTGGTTAAGAGCACTTGCTGCCCTTGCAGAGGACCTGGGTTCAGTTCCCAGCATCCACATTATGACTCGTAATCATGTATAATGTAACTCCAGGTCAAAAGGATCATGACGCCTGCTTCTGACCTCTTCAGGCACAGGCAAAATAAAAATACAAAATAAATAAATATTTGAAAAAGAGCTGCAGATAAGGTAATGGCTTCCTATGATCCTAGCCAGCACTTGGGATGTGGGGCAAAGGTTGAGGAGTTTGAGGTCGGCCTGGGTTATATGAAACCCAGTCTCAGAAAAACAGACAAAGCATAGCAGAGACAGAGAGCGAGCACAGGTCTGACTGCAAGGTGGTAGCGTGCACTGTCTTCAGAGTCACCCTTGATAAGCACTAACCTCCAGCCCTGTGGCCTCTGGAAAACTGTCCAGTCCTCTGAATGTCACCCTCCTGACTTGTACAGCAGAAGCGAGAGGTTCCTGAAGAGCGTGAAACTCCTTTTAATAAGCTCTGTCCGGTTTCCGGTCTCATTGCTGGGGCGAAGGAAGCTCGGCTTGGCAGTCCCCCACCTTGAGTCCCTAAGTCATTGTCTCCTAGATTTGGCTTGCCTTTCTCATGTCCTGACCAGCCTTCCTCCACAGCCAGGCTCATGAAGACTTCAGTGATGGCGGCTAAAACCTTTGGTTTCCTTCTGCAGGTTCTGTCTTTCTGCCTAACAGTCCTGAGCCGCAGATTTGAATTTCAAGCCGATGCTTTTGCCAAGAAACTTGGGAAGGCTAAAGACTTACATTCTGCTCTGATCAAGCTGAACAAAGACAACCTGGGATTCCCAGTTTCCGACTGGTTGTTTTCCACATGGCACTATTCGCACCCTCCACTTCTAGAGAGGCTTCAGGCTCTGAAAAACGCAAAGCAAGACTGAGCCGCTCAGGTCCCATGACCGGACGCACTTCCGGTTATTTTTGTCCTGGCAGCATGTTCCAGCTCTTGATGTTTTTAATTTTTTAAGAAAAATGATTATGTACATAAAAGTCCAGATTTAAATACATTTACTATCTCATTTCAAAAATGATTTTAATAATCCATTTCTTAAAACACTGGATAAAATTTTGAGGCTTAATATTTTTAAAGCATAGTTTTATCTAGTATCTGATTTACCATCAATTTGTAAAATGATTTAAGGAAATGCACAACTCGTTTTATTTCTGCACTGTGTAGAATCTGCATAGAGGGTTTTTAGGTTGTGTGTTCAAAGGTGGGAGCACCACCTCCAAGCACTTTCTACAAGGCAGAGACAAAGAGTGGTCCCAAATCATTGTGCTTGTACCTACATGGAGTTCGTCATTACCTTCATGTTGTTATGATTTAACCCAGCCAATCAGTGTTTTAAATAAGAAAGAAAAGTAAAAATTAGTAAGGCTAACGCTACTGAGATGAGGTGTTAGACATGCTCTGCTGTGGTAGTTACAAAGCTTTCTGTTCTTCCTTGCCACACAAATCAGGAATCCCCTCCCTCCTTCCTCTCTCCCTTCCTTTTTTTTTTAACATAAGGTCTCACTGTAGTCCTTGCTGGCCCCAAGCTCATTCTTTAGCACAAGGTGACCTAGAACCCATATCAGGCCTCCTGCCTCGGTCTTCCTAATGTTGGGATTGCAGGCGTGAGCCACCATATACAGCTTAGGAATTGTTAATAGTGCTTGCAATTAAAAACCTTTTAAATCATTGACTTTGGCTTTGCTTTTAAGAAGGTCTTAATTTTAAACCAGGCTTCGTAGCACTTACATTTAATCTCAGCAGTTGAGGCAGAGGCAAATGGACCTATGAACTGAGACCAAGCCTGGTCTACATAGCAAGTTCCAGGCCAGCCAGGACTATATAATGAGACTGTCTCAAAGGGGGTGCAGTAAAAGTCAGCCTCAGTTTTTACCCTTCCTTCCACCGATGTTATTAGGAATAAACTAGCCTTTTCTCATTCATTTTTCCCAGTAAATAATAGTACATCCTTTTCCTCAGCAGAGGTTGCCATATTATATATCCCAATGTCAATTATGGCAGAATATAAAAAAAAGAAGAGATGACATTTGAAAAGACATAAAGGTGAAATATTCATGATTCTCTTATTACAGGAAAATATAGTTTTCTATCTTTTTTCAAGAACAGAAGTCTCTGCTTTTATTTTTGTAATTTTTTTATTCACAAATCATAATTAGAACAGATTCCATTTTTTAAAATTATAATTCTTGGTAGGCAGACAGATGTTTACTTACAGAGAAAGCGTCATAAAAGATTTCCAGTGGGAAAAGGTATGTGCTTGACTGCTTCAAATGTCTGTCCACGTCCTGAACGAGACTCATGCTGCGCCTGCCACTCCCAGTAACTGGCTGCAAGCATCTCCTGGGCATTCACTCCACAGTGTGATCGACTTTACACTATGACATCTGCGCTCTGCTGGCATGTGAGCGAAGACTTCACATGGACCATAGTAGCGTCAGCTCTCACTCAGTACTGCATTGTTTATTTCCTACAGCTACGCAGAGCAGCCCACGGTTTCTCTCCAGCATCCTTTCCTGTGACTTCATGCTCAGATAACTGCCTTTCCTTCCTTCTGTGCCTTTAAAAACACATTTCAGTTCTGCACAAGTGAGACATTAAAAATTGCCAATGCAGATTTACGTCCTGGTGTTGGGTTTGATGTGATTTGTGCGTCATGCGTTACCCAGATGTGTTGATCATCTACAGACGCAGTGCCATCCATGGACCTGTGGACAGTCCTGAGTTGGAGTGGGGTCAGCACCAGCACCACTCATGGCTGCCTCCTGCCTCTCCAGCATGTGCATCACCAGTTCTTGCTAATGTTCCACAGAAGCAACATTTGGAATTATTCTTTCTCTATTGCTGCAACTTCAAATTGTCTTGGGCTCACTTTCTGTTGTTCTGGCTGCCCTCTGGCTCCTCTGTCATCCAGATCAGTTGGGAGAGAGCCCTGTGAATTCTGAAGCCCGCGAAACCAGGATCGCCTTTACCAGTGAGCAGATAACTGCCCTGTTGGAGTCAGAGTTCACCTCTGATCCTCAATTTCAGGTAACAGTAAAGTACAGTAGTCCCCACTCCCGGTAGTTTTTCTTTCTGGCTGTTGTAAAAATACTAATAACCTTTATCAAGTTGCTGAAGAGAAACTTTCTCTTAAGATCTGATCTAATGTATCCCAGGCTTGCCTCAAATCCACTTGGTAGTTGAGGATAACCTTGGTCTTCCTGTTTCCATCTCCTGAGTGCTGGAATTATAGGCCAGCATGTGTCACCACATTTATGTGATGGTTGGCACTGAAACCAGAGCCTTGCTCATGCTAAACAAGTACTCTTGTAAATTGAGCCACAATGAAAACCCTACATACGATATATTGTCATAACTGTTGTGTTAATTACTGTTAATCTCCCACTATTCCTAATTTAGAAGCTAGACTATATATATACTTTTATATATATAAAATAATGAGTGCCCAGTGACAGTACTGTAGGTATCCAAGGCATCTTAGGAAAAGTAACTATAGGAATAAAGGCTTTGAAACAAGTGAGCAGCACCAGAAGGCCAGAGAGTGGGAATGATAAGTGCTAGAGGGATTGGGAGATGAAGCCGAAAAGACAGCTTTGCTGAGCCTTGTGTGCCACTATGAGAATCCTGGCTTTGGGAGCTGGGACGTGGCTCAGTTAGCGTACTTGCCTGGGTTTGACCCTCAATACCTTGAAGATGGGGAGATTTAGACTTCTACTTGGGTGTGGTAGAGCCATTAAGGCTTAGGACATGATGGTTAGGTTTATAGGATTGCCCTTACTTCTGTTTTAGAAGTGGGTGGTTGATGGGATCGTCTCACCCTTGTGGCAAGAAATCTTGGTGCTCCCTGGAGTGATAATTGGAAAGGAGGCTCTGCAAGGTATGACCTGGAGGATCCATGTTGAATCTCTGGGCAGCTGAACTGCCTAGCTATAATGTCCTTTCTAGTAAGTGTTTCTTTCTTTCTCTCTCTCTCTCTCTCTCTGGGGGGCGGGGCACATCCAGGCCTTACTCATACTAGGCGAGTGTTCTATTACAGTATTCTCATGTCATTTTGGTCATTTTGGCTGCTCAGGATTCAGTTATGGAGGGGCCTGGGTCCTGCTCAAAGACCCACTGGGACTTTTGAGCCGTCAGAACACACAGTCATACACAGGTTGAGAGCAAGTCTCTTCGTTCCTAGTGTGGTAATTAGTAGTCTTGTTTCTTTGTGTCCTGAACATATTTTTTATTCGTTTAACAAATACTGAGTGCCTGCTGTGTAGCAGGCACTGTGCTGAGAAACAGTGAAGGGGAGAGGCCAAGTCCCGTCTTTTGTGGAGTTGATATTCTGGCGTCCTGGGTCAAACAGAAGCACAAAGGAGAAACAGGCATTCATGAAAGAGGTGTCTAAGATGTCAAGGTGCTGGAGTGAGGACAGTTGCTAGGGTACAAGCACAGCATGTGTGTAGCACAGCATGCTTGGACAGCCCAGGGGGTATGGTAGCTGGGGTAGGATGGACTGGGGCCAGAAGACAGGGATGCATTCAGAGAAGCATATGGGAGACTCACAGATAACATTGAAGTGATCAGAGTAAAACCAGCCCACCAGGAAGCTGGAGAAGGTAGAGACCACTGGTTCCTGGGAGTAACCCCCTTTCAAATGCCTTACTCAGAAAGTGAAGTGTGATGGGGTGTGATTGGTCAACCATCAGCTTCTCTTGTCACTGGAACCATCCAGTGTATCCTGTCTCACTAAGCCACAGAGAGGACCAGGAAAGGGCTCCTAAGCCAGCACACATGAAGAGACATCAAGGAGGAGGCAGGTTCTCTAAACCCAAGGTTCCAGGCACCAAACCAAATATGGGGTCCAGTGTCTAAGAGTCATTGCCCTGTGGATACCCAAGCACCTACTCAGGGACAGGGAGGCTCTCTTCCATCCTTTCACTAGGCCCTGAATCCTGTATTCCAAGGACTCTTTGACAGCCACTCACCAGGGGCCCTCTGTGGACGCTGGGGTGTCATAACAGGATTGACCAAAGCACTAAAGTACTATACCTAATATTTCTGGCTGACCCTGGCTGGTTAAATCCCTGATGGTAAAGGTGTGTTGAGAGAAGAGGGAGGGTGAGGACAGCTTCTGCAGATGCCCAGCCTTGGGCTGCAGTGCTGTGTGCCTCCAAGAGGGGGCAGGATGCAGTGTGCTTCATTTGGGGGCAACACATACCCAGGTCTATACCCAAATAACAACAAAATTGGCCATCTCTGCCGGCTAGCTTTGTATCAGCTTGGGACAAGCTAGAGTCGTCAGAGAGGAGGGGGCCTCCGTGGAGAAAATGTTTCCATAGTAGGTAAGCCTTGTGGGGCATTTTCTTAATTCCTGATTGACATGGGGAAGCCCAGCCCATTAAGAAAGCAGGCTGAGCTCGCATGGGAGGATCTTGGAAGCCAGCGAGCAGCACTCTTCCGTGACCTCTGTATCAGCTCCTGTCCCCAGGTTCCTGCTCTGCTGATTCCTGTCCCGATGTAGAAGCTTCCCAGGTTGCTTTGGTCGGTGTTTTATCACAACAGTACTAATATCCTGACTAGAACATCATCTAATTTCAAAAGTTCTTGCCTGGCCACTGGAATAATGGGCTAGGTTATACAGACCAGATCAGAGTCCCTTAGCCTTTTATAACCCCACCCCCAGGAGCCCCTGGAAGGAGATCTTCCAGCCTTCCACTGCATGCTGCTGCCACAGAAATAACACACAGGCCACTGAGGCAGGCCAGGGGGTTGGAGTATGTAGTGATGGGAGTGTGGCTCAGCTGGTAAAGTACTTGCCTGATATGCAATGCCTGAAGCACTGGGTTTGACCTCCAGTAGCATGAAAAAGGTGTGGTAATACCTATAATCACAGCAAAAGGCAGAGATTTGGGAGTTCAAGGTCAGCCTCAGCTTTATAGCAAATTCAAGGCCAGTCTAAGTACATGAGACCCTCTCTACCTGAGTCAAAAAAGGAATGAAAGGGATAAAGGAAGTGGAGGGAAGGAGAGGATGGGAGCGAGAGAACCCAGGCAACCTAGTTCATATGGCATACTTTTATACATACGGCATGGCTAAGCCCTGTCACCACTGTATAAAGATGCATAAACAGTTTGCCCAAAGTTACACAGTGAATCAAAACCCTGCCTCGATCCTGTGGTTCTTGCTACAGAAGTTTCTCAAGCAGGCCAGGGACCCCGATGCTCACAACTTAAGATGGACCAAGGTGGAGGGCCCAGACTTTCCCTCCCCTTTGGCCCTCAGCCACTTTGCCCAAGCAGTGGGGACCCATCCTCATCCCCAAGAAGTCACTTTTGTAACCAACCTGGGAACTTTTATTTACACCAAGGCCAGAGTGGTATGGGAACAGTGATGCCAAAACAAGGGAGATGGGTGTTTAAATGCTCGGATGGAGACAGAGGCGATAGCAGGCTGGCCTAAGGACTGCCACCTCAGGGTATTCTCCCCCAACAGACACCCAATAAAAGTAACTCCAGAGAGTAAGAATGGGGCAAGAACCACCAGAAGCCTCAGCCCCGATCCCTTCCCCGAGGGTGGGATGGCCAGTGCTGAATGACATGGGTGAGGGATAGTTGGTACTCTGGGAAGAAATGCTACCCTCTTCCCTTGGGCGGGTGGCTCTCCAATACTTGCTGTGTTGGCATCTTCTTTATTCCCATGCTTTCCCTTCCCCAACCCCTCCCTCACTGAGCTTGTCTTCAGGAGCCCTGGGTTTCCAGACAAGATCCTGAGAAATCTAGCCTCCTAGGGCTGGGGTGCATGTCCACACAGAGGTGATCCTAGATGCTAATAGGCTCTGTCCTGGCTGGTTGCTCATGGCCCCTTGATGGACCCAGGCTCTGTGAGGCGAGCAGAGGTATACGCTGAAGCTCCCAGGCAGGCAGCAGGCTCACAGAAGCCTGGTAGCCCCACTGGACCTGGCCGGCCAGGTCGCCCGGCCTCTCCTGGAGCCCCTGGGGATCCTCGGTCTCCATCCTTTCCGTTGATTGCCTGGCCAGGCCGGCCAGGAAGACCTGTGAGCGGAGAGAGGACAGACCAGAGAGTAAGCACTGCCAGAAAATTGTTCAGGCAAGGAAAACTAGACCACGAATGGCATGGAAGGAAGACACAGACACTGCCCCACTCTAGAGTCCCAACTGCCAGCTCCCAGAGACATCTAGGTCCTCCAGCTTGGCTGAGTGCCAGCCTTCCACGCAGAAAACTCAGCTGTTCATGTATCATTCATCCCCAAGCTGAGACAGAAGGGTGGCTGGACAGGACCAAGATGTTGTTACCTGGGATCCCGGGGGGCCCAGGCATCCCGGGATGGCCACGACCCATTTCTCCTTGATCCCCCTTCTCTCCACGCTTTCCTGCAGACAAAAAGGAGTGTCTTTCCCATCCTCCTACTATTTTGTTTCATACACATCTACTGTGGAAGTATACTATTGGAGAAAATTGGAAATGACTCTAGAGGGCTGGTCAGATAAAGGAGGATCCAGATAAAATCTGGGAGGTTCTGTATCAGATAAGGTTTGTTATAGGAAAGTGACCAATAAATCACTGGCATTTACTATGTACCACGCTCCCTTGCCCAGCTTTAGCTCCAGCGCCAGTGGGGGACTCACCCTTGGGTCCAGTGTTGCCAATCTGACCCACTGCTCCCACGATGCCCGGAATGCCTCGGGGACCGGGGTGCCCATTGGGTCCCTGTTTGCCTGGATATCCAGGGGGCCCAGGAGGTCCTGGAAGGCCCACCATTCCTGCTGCACCCAGGGCTTCGCGCTTGGCACTCACAGCTACCTCTGCAAGTTGCTCTGAAGGGAAGAGGAGGAAGAAAGGTCTAAGATGAGCCTGGCGAAGACAGAGCATCCTGGCCATACGCATGTAGACAGGAAAGCCCGCATTGAGCTTCCCCTTCCCTAAGCCCTGTTTTATGGAAGTCTGTCCAGGGTTCCACGGTGTCTGAGGAGGCAGAGCTGGAATGCACACCAGGAACTCCAGACTCTCAAGCAAGGACACATGGAGAGGCTGATGAAGGATAACTGAGTACCGAAGTGGGCTGTGAGGAGCTGCAGCCCTCCCCTCACCTTGAATCATCTTCAGCACCACATCCACGATGTGCTGGTCACTGGCAGCTCTGCCCTAAGAGCAGAGGATACAATTCCGGAAGAAGCTCTGGCTGCCAAGCCCAACCACTCCCGCAACCCTCTGGTTCTCATCTTCATCCAACATTTTTGGGCAGGTGTCACGCCCATTCTCTTGATCTGGGGCCAAGCTCTGAGAAGCCAGACACCTCTGAGAACTCCCAGCTTTAAGTAATATGCCGCACCCCAAAGAAGATGCCCTTCCTGTAGAATCCCCTAGCTCTGGGGTCCACTCACCACCACACCCTGTCTCCCGGGTTGTCCTGGCACGCCTCGATCTCCCATCAGTCCTCGGGGCCCGGGAAGCCCGGGGTAACCCTGCACTCCTGGGGCACCAGCATCTCCGCTGGGACCGGGGTAGCCCGGCTCTCCACGAACTCCTTGCTGCCAGGGGACAGTGTAGACTGAGAAGGCGTCTGAAGGAAGGGGAGAGTGGAGAAAGGGGGAGAGAAGGGGGCGGAGCCAGAAAGGAAAGCATCCATTTGGGAGGGAGGAAGGGAGGGAAGGAGCTCACCTGTCCCTTAAGCCCTGGCTCGCCTGACTGGCCCTGCAAGCAGAGAAGAAGCAGTCAGGATGCGGAGGGGAACCCAGGCCACGCACACATCCCACACTCCTGTCCCGCTCCGTGCCCTGCTCACCTTTTCTCCTTTCTCTCCCGGGAGGCCGGCCACCCCCGGGTCACCCTGCAGAAAGAGAACCTTGTGTCAAGAGCCGTGATGGACTCAGGGTCTGCAAGTGTGGACAGACCAGAGGCCCCCAAGCACTCAATGCCTGTGAGCAGGACTTGGGGGCGCTGGGACTCACCACTCCGCCTCTGGGCCCGGTCTTCCCTGGGGAACCCTGGAAAAAGAGATTGTGGTGTAGTGAAAAGTCCTCTCCAGGAGGGGAGCTCCTCTAGCTCTGTTTCTTCTGGTCTAACCCAATCCCACGGCCTACAGCAGCCTAGACTCGGGCCCTTTTCCCGGGTGTTTCCCAGCCTCCTACCGCACCTTATCTCCTTTGATGCCTGGCAAGCCTTGGGGTCCGGGAATTCCTGGAGGGCCCTGCTCTCCCTTGGGGCCCTGAGGTGGGGAAAATGGAGTAAATCAAACAAGGAATGCAGTGGTGAGCCCACCGGTCCCCTCACCTGTGCTCACCTGTCGTCCTTGAGGACCTGGCTGCCCCACTGGCCCCCTCTCACCCTGGTCGCCCTGAAATGGAAAGTGGAGGTCACCCCTGGGCTCTCAGCAGGGCCTGCCTTTTAGGTTAGGCCGGACTCTAGCAGGACAAGTGTCACCAGCAGGGTTCCTTCTTATTACTCTTTTTTACAGACATTCATTTGAGGCCTTGTCAGAGAGGACCCAGTGCCAGCTGCTTCCAGGGTCCTCAGAGAGGGATCATTTACCTTCTGTCCCATGATGCCCTGTGGACCAATTTCTCCTCGAGGCCCTGGCTCCCCCTGGGAGGAGAAAGGAGGGTAAGCAGCAGGCCTGGTGGGACCCTTCTTCCCACCCCTGGCTCAGCCATCCCTACCCTCAGACCAGCTAATTGGCTTCAGTTAAGGAGACTGGCCTAGAAAACAGAAGGAGCTTGCTAGAGACAGTGGGACAGACTCACGACACTCACCAGGCTTGGGCTTTGTCCCTCCGCCTTACCCTGGCCCCACACTAGCCCGCATCAAGGACTTAGGCCTTGGAGGACCAAAGCCCTCCTGGGAAAGTAGAGGGGGATACTCACTTCTTTCCCAGGGGGACCAGAGATTCCCGGGAAGCCCTGCTGGCCTGGTTCACCCTGCAGAAAAACACAGTTCTCTTGTCAGTCTGGTAGCTGCCTGTCAGCCTTAGCCTTAGGTAGATCCAGGAACCTCAACAAAGCCCACAACCAAAGAAGCAGGGAAGAGGCTTGGGGAGGGGAGGGGTGTTCTTGATCAAACCATCTGTGTTCCATTGCTTTTCCTGGATTTGTTTCTCCTCTGGATTCCAGACCACATCCTGTTTCTACTAAGCCAGGATCATGGGCAGGGTGGTAGCAGAAGGTGGTTTGGCCTAAGGGGCTTGTGTCAAGCCCCTTAAGTAAGCACTGGACTTCACAATCCTTAAGCCATGCCTCATTTCTCACTCCCTGGTCCCCTTATTGAGATAGAGCAGATTCTCCTGGCCAAGGGGTCTCCTCACCTTGTCCCCAGGGCCTCCTTTTGCTCCAGGCTGACCTGGCACACCCTGAAAGAAAATTTGGTATTGATTTCTGCCCTGGCACGGGGAGATGGATGTTCTTGCCATGTTGCTTCCATGCCCAGTCCAGATTTTCTCCGCCTTGTGGGAACTAAACAACCAAAGGTCCAGGCATGGACCAGTTTGCTGTTGGAAGAGTGGGCTTTGGACAATGGCCTGTCTATCAATGTCCATGTTCATGGGGAAAGAATAACACCCAGTGCTGGGCAGTGGTGGGGCACGCCTTTAATCCCAGCACTTGGGAGGCAGAGGCAGGCAGATTTCTGAATTCGAGGCCAGCCTGGTCTACAGAGTGAGTTCCAAGACAGCCAGGGCTACACAGAGAAACCCTGTCTCGGAAAACCAAAAAAAGAAAAAAGAAAAAAAAAAGCAGAGTAACACACAGTGAACACAAGTCTACACATGCACAGAGAGGCAAGCTGTGGCCAGCCTGTGCCCTCAGGAAGGAGAAGGGAAGGCACTTGCGGGCCACGCTCCAGAAGTGTAGAGTAGGGGTGTCAGGCTGGGCTCAAATTGTGGTGGTCACTGAATGCCAAGATGAGCTAGTGAGGTAAAAGATTACAGCTCCCCCTTTTAAACTGTTTCCTCCTTACTATGTACCTCAAGTAATCAATAACTACTGAATGACTAGACTGAGTGAATTTCATAGAGGTACTGGGGAGCCTGGAGAAAGCAGGGAAAAGGTTAGATTCCACTCAGCCAACATGGAGGATGTGTAACAACGAAAGAGAAGACTAAAACAACTGTCCAATGTTGAGGCTGCCTACCCCCAAGCCAGGAGCTGCACAGTCAGTGATAAGGTGATGTAGTGACAGGGCCAGAGCTCAGGTATAATTTTTACCTCATCAGCCCCTCACAGCTCCACAGAGAGGGAGACAACAGAGTAGCTGGCTCTCTGAGGCCCAAGAGGATCAACTTGCCCACGGGCAGCCTGGCTGACTTCCACTGATACTCACCGCTAAGCCCTGGTGGCCTGGGCTTCCTGGCCGTCCCACTTGTCCTGCACTGCCCTAGAGAGACAAACCACCAGAAACACAGATTAGAACCCCAGCCTGAGGTCTCATGGCCCCCACCTAAGTGCAGGCAGAGAAAACATATCCGGAAGCAAGAAGGCCTCTTGGAAACAGACCGAGAGCCGCTGGTTCTGAACCTTCTAGGATTGGTGTGACAGGGCTCAAAGGCCTGAGGAGGAACAGGGGCTGACCCTGCCCAGCCCCACATTACCTTCATGCCAGGAATGCCTGGGGTCCCATCCTTGCCATCAATGCCTGGCAGACCCTGCTCGGGAACAAAGTTCAAGGGAGTCTCATGATGGGAAAACCCATCAGGTCAAGCCACCCACCCTGTGACATGAGCTTCTGTGACAGCCACAGTGTATAAGCAGAGAGGCTGTGATTATCTCAGGAAACACCAGCTCACAGGAGACAAGGTTAAGGAGGACAAGCCACACCCATCCTTGGTGTGTGGATGACCGCTCAGATTGCTCAAGCTTCCCATTGTCCCTCCACTCAATTCCCTACTACTTGCGGGTGGAGATGCTCTCAGACTGTAAACCAGTCACGTTACAAAGCCAGCAGCCCGCCCACCAGAGTTCAGTTTAGACCCCCAGCTGCCTCTCCATGTAGGGATGCAGACAAACTGGCCAGGGACAGGGCCTGGACCCTGAGCACTTACGGTTGTTCCCTTTGGGCCTGTTATCCCCTGGGGTCCTCGGGCACCTTGGCTCCCCTGCAAAGTAGATAGAGAGGAGGTCACCTTTAGAATGCTGAACCTAACTGGCTGTGGAGAGAGGAAGGCACAGCTGAGGCAATGGTCCCAGAGTCCTTGTGGCATGGGCCAGACTCAGAGGCTGACTAGGAATCGCTCAAGACCTACTGCCTGACACTAAGGGTCGGGTGTCCAGACCATCACTGAGCATCTGGGCAGGGAGGGCAGTGTAGTGGTTCCTGGGAGCCCCAGGCATTCACAGACAGGGGTTACTCAGGTAGCGAAACCATTACCAAGAGTGATGGGTGGGCTTCATACTGGGTGGGGGGAGGGTGTCTTGAATAAGAGCTATAAAGATAGTTTGGGGAAAACTAGAATAAACAAAAGACGACTTGGTGATGCTAAAGATAACTGCGTCCTTCATAGTTTTATTTTCGATTTTTAAACTATGTTTGTTTGTTTGTTTGTTTGTTTATTCCTGTGGGTATTCTTGTGGGGGTCAGAGGGCAGCTTTCAGGAGTTTCTCTCTTTCCACCATGCTATCAGTCCTGGTGGTGGGTGTCTTTACCCTCTGACCTTTAGAGCCATCTCTCTAGCTCTCTTTCTCCAATTCGGATAAGAATATGATTCTTCAAAGAAAGGTCTTTAATTTTTAGAGATAAATTCTGAAGTGTGTGGAGGCAAATGACACTGAAAATGTCAGAGCTAGGAGGCAGAGGCAGGTGGATTTCTGAGTTCGAGGCCAGCCTGGTCTACAAAGTGAGTTCCAGGACAGCCAAGGCTACACAGAGAAACCCTGTCTCGAAAAACCAAAAGAAAAAGGAAGAAAGGAAGAAAGCAAGCAGTAATCTAGTGATGGACTGTGGGACTGTGGGACAGAGAAAGAGGTGTGGTTGTGGGACTGGACAGTAAAGGAGCCAGTCTTGGCAGAGTTTAACCTGGAACCCATGACATGACCATATGGGATTCTCTGTAGCAGTCTCTCTGCTCTTCTACGTGTTTTTAATCTTGCACTAAAAATACAGTTAACTGAAATTTCAGCTTGGGGGGGGTGGTTCTTTCCCATGCAAATCAGCAGTCTCTCTCTCTCTCTCTCTCTCTCTCTCTCTCTCTCTCTCTCTCTCTCTCTCTCTCTCTTTCTCTCTCTCTCTTCTGTTAACATAGCGTGAATTTCTGCTCTACATCATCACCCCACCCCACTACTTAACAACCTTAGAGGTTACTCACAACATTGAAGAGTCCTTGGTTTACCATATTAGGAAATATCTTTTTGCAATACATAGTGACTTATATACTCTATCAATGCTACAACCAGTGACACAAAAATTACCTTTACACATGTCATTTTGCCCACACGTAAGAGCTGGTGAGATGGCTCAGTGGGTAAAGGTATTTGCCATGTGAGCCTGATGACCTGAGTTTGGTCTCCAGACTCCACAGGTGGGAGGAGGGACCTGATTCCTGCTAAGTTGTCCTCTGGCTCCCATACGCATGCTGAGGCACACACATACTAAGCACACACAGTAATAATAATAAATTTTAAAATTTTAATTAAATGTACTGTGGTGGCACATGCCTTTAATACCAGCACTCAGGAGGTAGAGGCCAAGTGACTGTGGGTTCCAGGCCAGCCAGGTTTACATATCAAGTTCCACGACAGTCAAGACTACAGGTGTATAAATTTTTGTTTTGTTTTGTTTTGGGGTTTTTGAGACAGGATTTCTCTGGGTTGGCTGTCCTGGATCTCACTCTACAGACCAGGCTGGCCTGGAATTCACAGAGATCTGCCTACTTCTGCCTCCTGGGATTAAAGGTTGAGAGTTGCCACCACCCCCACCTGACTAAGTTCAATAGTTTTTAAAGATAAAACTAAAATAGAATTCTATCACATTTGATAAATATGATAAAGATGTACATTTGAATCTTATATACAGTGTCAAAATGTCCTTCAACTGGGACATACCAGTTAATACTCTGCAATGTCACAGGAGTGTGGCTACTACTGGTCTGTTAAACCCACTCTTCTCAGGCTTTTCACAGAAATCACAATTTCCAAGGACACAAATGACCTCCATCTTTCTAAATACAAAGGTAGTTTTGTACCACATATAAACAAAATGCCTGAGGAGGCCAGAGGAAGGCGTTGGATCTCCTAGCACTGGAGTTGTGTTCTGCCACGTGGGTTCTGAGAGTCGAACCCAAGTCCTCTGGAGGAGCAACAAGTGTTCTCCACTGCTGACCCATCTCTCCATCCCTATCCTACATGGTCTTAATGTGTAGCCCGAAGTGGCCTGGAACTCTCTAAGTAGACCGGGTTAGCCTTGAACTCACAAAGATCCGCCTGACTCTGCTTTCCAAGTTCCGGGACTAAAGATGTGCACTACCATGACCTGTTCATATATTTTTAATTAAAAACTTTTCTGGCAGTTTCATTCATGTATATAATGTATTTTGGGTCATTTGTAATTCCTATCACCCACTCTCATCCCTCTCCCACTCCTAGTGAAACCCCCTCTTCCCAATGAGTTCCCCTCTCAATCTCAGGTCTTTTTGTTTGTTTGGTGGGTATGTATTATTGTTGTTGTTATAATGATGATGATGGTGGTGGTGGTGGTGGTGGTGGTGATGATGATGATGGTGGTGGTAGTGGTGGTGTGTGTGTGTGTGTGTGTGTGTGTGTGTGTGTGTGTGTGTGTGTGTGTTGGGGAACATGCAGGTGCTATAGTACTTGCATAGAGATCAGAAGACAACTTGTGGAATTGGTTCTCTCCTGCTTTCCATATTTAATTTGGTGTATTCCAGGGACTGAACTCAGGTCACCACCACCCCTTTATGTGTATGGGTGTGATCTGAGCTTAAAAACTCATTTTAATTAGGTTGTTTGAATGTGCAACTGGAATATGGGCAACTTGCTAGTGGCTGCAACACTGAAGAAAATGGCTTCCTGTCCCCAGGCAGTTATTCCCAGGATCCCCAAGTCATGCACCCTTTGCTCTGTTTTCTGTGACTTTAAAACTCCTCAGAAGGACAGGTGGTGACACCTGCCTTCAATTCCAGCACGTGAGAGGCAGAAGCAGAGAAATCTCTGTGAGTTATAGGACAGCCTGGTCTACAGAGTAAGTTCCAGGACAGCTGGGACTGTGTAGAGTGACCCTGTCTCAAAACAAATCAGCAAACAAAAACTCTGCTTTTGAGAGAGAGAGAGAGAGAGAGAGAGAGAGAGAGAGAGAGAGAGAGAGAGAGAAGGAAAGAGGGAAAGAAAGAAAGATTAAGCAACTGTTATGGTGTCTTTGGGTCCAGATCAAATTCCATTAGCTCCATAGGTGATTTGCTGGAATTTCATTGTCTGACCCCAGTGGCTACAAGATTGGATCCCAAGGTTTCTTGTGAAGTCTGATAACTGGGTTCTCACTACAGACCATCAGAACACCCCCCCATACCCAGAAGTCACCCCCATCCAGACTGACAGGCACATATATAAATGCCAATGTGTGTATGCACACACACCAGCCTTGGATGGAGACAGTCCCTTTCAAGTACTCTTCAGGGGGTCTGTTCAGATAAGGGGTACCTGAGCACTTACCACATCCCCCTTCTCACCGGCTCGGCCTGGTGGCCCCTTCGGGCCTTCTTCACCCTGATATGAAGAAGACAAGAGTCCAAGTCACATGAGCCCATGAAGACCAGCACCCAGTTTGAAGCCATAGACCTCCAATGTAGGGCCTCTGGAGACAGAAGCAGGCTTACCGGTGGCCCGGCAGCCCCAATGGAGCCCACCATGCCTTTATATCCACGAGGACCCTGGGGAGAAGAAAAGATGGGTCAGTCCTAGATAGAGCCCAGAGTACTGGTCACAGCAACTCTTTCACGGTCCCCATAGACTCACCATCTCTCCCTTGGGTCCTGCCATGCCTGGGTAGCCCCTGATGCCTTGGGGACCCTGTCAAAAACAAACAAACGGAGACAGCTGCGAGGCCCAATTCATTTCTGCTTTTTCTGACCACACCCCTCTCTCACAATGGCCCTTTAACATGGGCAGAGTGTCCCTAACTCCTGCACAGTACAAAGCTGCTCAGATGTAGAGAGCAACCAGGGCATTTAACGAAACAGTGGCAGGCCTGGACCTTAGCCAGGCTTTCTGGAGGGTAGCCTTGGTCCTGTCCTCCTTATCCTTATAGCCAGCCTCAATCTTTCAACCTATCCAGCCACCCTCAGCCAGACACAGATATCTTTATAAGTTAGAGGCCAAAGCAGGTGAAAGGTCGCATTAAAGGGCTGCCAGGATGATAGAGGGCATAACGGGACTGCTTCGTACCGGTGGTCCAGGGATGCCTTGTTCTCCAGAGGCACCCACATCTCCCTTGGGGCCCTAAGAGCAAGGAAGAGCAGCAGTCAGACTAACAGGCAAATACAAGACAAACAGACATCAGCAACCTTTCCAACACAGACAACCAGACAGGGCAATTAGAAACCATGACGTCCCACACCACGTGAAAAGGGGACTCGACAAGAGACCCAGCGGCCTCCTGGCCCTCAGCTCAGGGATCTGCCCCCCTTGAGCCCATAAGGACAGAGGAGGGATGAAGAAGGAGGCAGCTCTCTGTAGGATTGTCTGGCTTTGACCCTCATCCTCATCCCCGGCCCTTAGCTCTCATACTCACTGGCTTCCCCTGGCGACCAGGATCCCCCAGAATCCCCCGTTTGCCTGGGTGGCCCTAAAAGGAAGAGGAGATTCTTTAGCCGCAGGTTCCCTCCAAGTACCTGTTCTCCCTCCCCCCAGGAAACCCACCTCTCACCTTCACTCCTTGCAGACCCTGGGGACCCTTCACGCCAGCCGGACAGTTTGCTGGACACTGGAAAGAAAATCCCATAAGGCCTTGAGGTTCCCTGCTGGTCAGGGCCAGCTGAGCAATGCTTCCCAAACCCCCTCCCATCTCTCACTGAAAACCGGTCAGTTTCTCCAGACCACGTTTCTCACCAAGAAATCCGCACTCCCTTCCAGGCCCTGGATGGTTCCCGGTCGACCCTGAGAGGAGATGTGATAAGGATGAGACCTGACCTGATCCTTCCTCACTGCGAGGAGGAACACGTGGCCATTCAAGAGAGTTGAAGCCACTTACTGGTTTCCCAGGGGGTCCTGGGGGCCCTGATGGTCCCTCTGGTCCTGGATCCCCCTGGAAGCAAGAAGAGCCCAAATGACAACATCATCCTGCTGGGGTCTGGTTTATCCTGTCTCTTCCCCCCCACTTCCTAGCTCTGTCCCATCCCACATACTTTAGGGAGCCTCCAGAAGGCTGCCACAGTGAGGAGATCTGGGAAACTGGCAGGCAGCACCAGCCCTGAGCCTCCCAGGAAGATTTGCTGCAGTTCCAGGTTCTGCCCCAGGCCTGGAGGAGTTCCTCCTGGGCCAGAAACAACTAGAAAGTCTGATCCAGACTGCCATTAGGTATGCGGGGCAAGGAGCAGAGTTAAAGGGTGGCTGGAGCTCACCTTGGGACCTGGGGTTCCAATCTCACCAGGGAGTCCAACAGGTCCAGGTGGTCCCTGTGGGGCAAAGAGATGGCTGTCCTAGATGCCTCACAAGGTCAGCCACCTTAGATGGGAAGGTAGGGACAAGTGCCAAAAGTCTCTTCTTCACTGTGACTAGTTAAACAACTCCCAGCAGACAGAGTTTATGAGGCTGTAAGGACCAGACTATTCCAGACCCACACTGGCCCACTCTTGACACCAACACAGCATCCTGCTCACTTCTCATGATGAGGACTCCCTCCTTCCCCAGTGTCTGAGTACCCTGCCCTATGCCGTCAGAACTTACAGGAGGTCCAGCAAAACCAGGGCCCTGTGATGGAGGAAAAGGAAATCAGATTAACAGCTCCCCTCTGCAGGTCCTCCCAACCCCTAGAGGGCCTCTCCACACCCTGGTGCATGGTACTCACTGGCAGGCCAGGGGGTCCTGGGAGCCCAGGCTGGCCCTACAGGAGTAATGAAAGAGAGAGATTCAGAGGCTAGAGCCTTCTGGAATCCATACTTCCCTCTACTACAGCTCTTCCAAGCTCTAGCCTTAGTTTGTGTCCAGTGATCACGTACCTTGACACCAGGGGTCCCCATGGGACCTGGTTCTCCCTTGGCTCCCATTAAACCCTGGGGAAGAAAAAGATGGTAGGATCATTGAGGTGCAGCCTCCCCTTAATTCACAGGGCATGGCAAGTCTAGGGGTGCCTTAGGCTTCCACACTGGAGGGAGGCCTGGGGACATACCTTCCCCTTTCTCTGGTTTACTTAGGAATCTAGGGATGTAGGCAAAACAATTCTTTTTTTTTTTTTTTTAAAGACAGTCTCATTATGCCCAGCCTAGGCAAGCCTTGGATCTTGCTATGTAGACCAGGCTGGCCTCAAACTCAAAAAGATTCATCCTGGGATTAAAGGCATGTGCAACCATGCCTTGCAATTATCCTTTTGTTGTGTTGTTGAGATAGTAGCTCCCAGTTCACTGAGTACCCGAGGGTGACCTTGCGCTTATGACTCTTTCCCACCCCCTGAGTACTGGAATTACAGATGTGTACTACCATGCCCGATTGTGATGCTACCACGCTGCTACTGAGCTCCAGTCTCAAGGCAATTATCCTCCTCTGAGAGACTAGAAATGAAGACTCAAACACCGTGGGCCCAGCCTCCCTCCTCACAGTTAGAGTCTAGGTACTCAGAATCTGGACTGGTGATGTGCTCAGTGTCTGCTCTTGGTAACTTCTAAAAGCCTTCATTTTCTCTTTTGCAGATGAGTGAACACACCCACCTCTGGGCAGTGCTGGAGTTAGGCACTGTGTTTTGTAATCTCTGTGGGGTGCGGGTGAGGAACACTCCCATCAATTAACCTTCCCCACCTCCCTAAGACTGTCCTCAGGAATGTGTGGCTTTGAGGTCCTTGGGAACTCAGTAGTGGTGTTCCTTCCCCGAGCTGTGCCAGAGCTGCAGAGGGGACAGATGGAAAAGCAAAGCAATGGGGACAGGGGTGACAATGTGTGGTGGGGGCATGCGCACAGGACACAGAAGGGCAGCATAATTCCTAGAGGTCAGAAGTATTTAAGACTAAGTCCCCGCCCACACCGGCAGACAATCCTGGTCCTCACAGAAAGCAAAGCCCCTCTCTGGCTCCTGGCTGCCAGAGAGCCAAGGCTTCCAGACAGGGTGGATGAGACCGGAGTGAGGTCACAGTTGTATCAAATGAGCAGGCCTGACTGGCTGTAGAGCCGACATCTGCTGCCCTTCTGACCAGAGCATGTGTGAACAAGGCCAGGATCAGACTCTTCCAGCCTTGGTACTCACATCGATGCCAGGCTTCCCATCAGGACCATCTGGCCCGGGTTGGCCAGGTTCTCCTTTGGATCCCTTGAAATTAGAAGCAGAACAGACATTAGTCAGAGCAGAGAAAGTAGCGGAACCATCAAAGGTCAAAGAAAAAGAAAGCACTCACCGGAGGACCGACTTTACCTGGAGGCCCCTTGTCACCCTGCAAGACATAACAGCCAGTGAGAGACCTGCTTCCCTAAGAGACTGTGAGGACAAGCCTGGCTGGTGGTCCCAAAGAGCTTTCTCCTCTCTCTCTTTTGTGCTGAAACTTGCACTTTAAAAACAAAAACAAAAAACAAAACAAAACAAAAAAAAACAGCTCCCTTTGCTCAAATCAAAATTCAGCTGCACACAGGCCTTCAGTTCCAGAGCTCAGGAGGCCTCTAGCGGTATGTATAAGTCTGTAAGTTCAAGGACAGCCTACTCTAACAGTAAATTTCAGGACAGCGAGGGTTACATAAAGAGACCTTGTCTCCATTAAATTAAACTAAATTAAAACAAAACAAAATAAAAGCGCTTCAACACCAACCCAGCCACCTGAAAGGGGCATTTAATCAGTAGATTCTAGGCACGCTGACGTTGGTGCGGCCCTAGCTGTCAAGTCCCTGGGCTTCTGGTTAACCGGGAGAAATAAAGCAAATGACAAAAAAAATAAAAAATAAAGCTTTTAGAGAAATCTGAAGGGGAGGGTACTGGGGCTTTCAGTCAGGAAAACCAGAGACTCAGGACAGAGGCAAGGATCAAGGGGGGCCACATGGGGGTAGATTCAAAGTGTTCCCAAGAAAAGAAAGGTCTCTTTTCCGTGTGACAAAGGACCCTTGGTGGGAGACGGGCAGGGCCATGGAGTCAGATTTAGCCCCAGAGAGGCCCCCGGGCATTCCAGAGCCGGCAGCAGCAAGAGCCTGGCTGGGGCCCAGCGCCCTGCGTTTGGGGGTGGGGGCACCAGACTGAATAGAAGTCTGTCCAAACCGTAAACATCCAGCCGACCTCCTGAGGGAGCCTCCAGAATGAGGTAGTTAACCCTCAGCACACTGGGAGAGCAGAAGACAAGCCCAGCTCATTCTAAACCGAGGAGCTAAAAGCAGAAGGGAGAGACTGGAGTGTGGTCCCAAGCGGCTCAGCAGTCTACACAAGGCTCTCCTGCTACCTTAAAGAAGCACGTAGCGTGTCAGGGGACAGCGCGAAGAGGAGGAAGAGAGGGAGGGGGATAAGGACACGCTGTGAGCCGAGGCCAACAGCAGAACAGCAGGCCCTTGTTGCTGGGTGGCTACGACAGCCTCCCGCATTTCAAGGCTGGTTTGGGGTTTTCTCTGAACAAACAGACTCCTTGTGGTCTCTGCAGGCAACAGGGGGCGCTAAACTTCCAGGCACCCCACCCCTGCGCTCACAAAGTTCGCCTTTGTGGACAGCCCTCCTTCCTCTCAAGTCTGAAGTTAGATACTCACGTCGATGCCATCCGAACCAGGCACTCCCGGTGGCCCTGGTGGCCCTGGAGGACCCGGCTCCCCTGGTGGACCTCTCTGAAAATACACAAGAGTGCAGTCCTCAGACAGTACGCAGAACTGGGCTCCCAGGGGTTGCTGGAGACCCCGAGAACGAAGGTGACTAGGGCAGCATCTCCACAAGGAGACGGGTGCCCCGCGGGGAGTTTGTTGAGCAGCTACTGTGTGTCAGGCACTGTGTGCCATTATGCTCTGTTACTTTATGAACTACTCAACTCTAGGAGGTACTACTATTAGGGGTGACAGGCAGAGGGTGAAGAAACACACAAAAAGACTAAAGGCTCGTGATCACTGGACGTGAATGATAAATCCGTGACTGCACACTAGGTTGGCTGACTTCTTCCCCTGGACCACACGGTCTTTGCACTGTCACGGTGGGAAATAGTTGAAGATATCATTTGCTCAAATCACAGATGTTGTGCAAGATGGTGCCTAGCCAACGATGGGCTTGGAACTACTGCTGTTTTCTAACCAACAACAGGTATAGCGGTGAACTGGCACCTCTCCCTCACCTCGGGTGCAGGTAAAGTGCCCTCAGAGAAGAAGGAAAGCTGGATCTCTTCCCACCCAGTCCTCCCTAAGGTGTCTCTCGTAGCGAACCAGCCCGGACTCAGGAAGATGTCCGCGCGTGCCAGACGCTGGTGCCAGGTGTCCTCCCCAGATTAAGAAGTGCCAGGTCGGCGCCCCACAGGCGAACTGTACCCCTACAGTAGCACTGCTTGGCGCACGGGCCAGATCGCGCCAGGCCCAGCGTCCCCATTAGTTCCTAAGCGGGGCATCTCTTTCCCAGGCCCCAGCTGTCCCTGCGAAGTGAGGCAGAAGCCCACGGTCAAAGGAAACGGACGTACTGGGGCGACAGAGAAGTCTGGCTGGAGCCCGGGCCCCTTAGGAGACTCCGGGGGCGGAGGCTCTGCTGTGGACTGAATAGCCACCATTGTCTCCGCCGCCACCTGGGCTCTCTCCGCTGCCAGGACCCCGCGCCATCTCCTGCTCGACGCTGCCTGTCCCAGGCAAGGCCAAGCATCCCGAGGCAAGGTCCCTCTGGCTCCCGGACTAGTCAGTCTCCCTTCACTGCGCGCGGTGTGCCTGGTATGCATCACCCCAGCGATTCTGTCCTCAGCTGCCCCTCAGGCTAGGGACGGACTAAGACGGACTAAAACAGGTCTTAAAGACTCCAGGATCCTAAACCCAGGCTCTGCAGTACCAGAAAAGTGACAGGACTTACGATCTGAGCCAGGGCGAGCCACAGCACCTGGAGCAGAACGACCAGGCTGCGGGGCGCGGGCACGGCGGTCATGGCGAGCAGCGGGTTCTGGAGCGGGGGTCCACGCACCGACGGCGGGGGATGCTTTCGGAGCCTCGGACTGGATCACCCGAATACGCGGCGGGGCGGGCCGGGGCGGGGACCTGCAGGCCTGTCACCTGAGAGCACTGTGGGGAGGAAGTGTCCAGCTCCGCCCGGCCAGGGGCGGATCTTCTCTGCCCACCCTGGGTCTGCATTCTGAATTTGACTAAAAGCCCCAGCTGGGAAATCCCAGAGTCATCTCGGGATGCGGGACCACTTTCTGTGTGATGAGCGGAAGCCCATCCGAAGTCCCTTTCCTCCTTGCCCTCCAGGATCAAAGCCTTCCTCCTGGTCCTCAGCCCCATCCTTTCCCCTGGCCTGAGGCAACCTTGTCTGGGTCCTTTATCCTCCAGAGCCTCAGCGGTCTGTCTAGTCTCAGGTCCTAGAGACCTGGCCAGGACTCCACCCAACTCGGTCCTTTCTAACTGGCTCAATCCTCTCCACAGACAATCAGGTCCCTGCCATATTAAAACACACCAACATCTTTCATGTATCAGCCACTTCCAGATTTCTCGATCTGCCTCTTCTCTCCCCCTCCACTAGCAATTCCAGGAAAGTTGTCTGTAGCCTCTAAACGTCCCTTTCCTTTCACCTCCTGCATCCGTCAACCAGGGAGATCCAAACACCTACCTTGAGACGGGAGGTTTCGGACCCGCCCTCAGCAATGCTGTCCTCCACACCTCTCCCAAGCATCTCCTAGGCACCTCACTTGACCTTGTACAATTATATCCTTTGAAAAATCAGTTTTTATTTATGCGTATGAGTGTTTTTCCCTCCTCTATGGCCCTGTCCCATGGGGGACCAGATACTCTGGAACTGGAGTTGCAGAAAGGTGTAAGCTCCCATGTGTGTACTGGCAACACAACCTGGGTCTTTGAAGAACAGCAAGTGCTCTTGAACACGGAGCCGTCTCTCCAGATCGCTACCCTACTATTACATATTAAGGAGGAGTACATGTTCTATGGAAAGTGTCCCTTAGACTATCAAACACCACAAGGCACAGTCACACGAACTAAAATGTTCCTGGACTATCTAACAGTGTATATCTAACTACCTGCATTGTGAGGTTCACTGTCAGCCAAGTGACACACAGCTTTACAGTCTTTCTGGTCTGCAGCACCTCGAATGCTGCCGTCTCCTGGACTGGGACTTCTCCCTCACCCCCTTTCCAATGGATCCTCCCCTGTTCACGGAAACAACCATCACTTTATTCAGTGAGTTCCCAAACCCACCTGTCTAGTCATCTCTGCCCAGAGCCTCTTTCTTCTCTCCTTCTCTTCCATTCACTGGCTAAGGGCTGTGGATCTCACGCTGCCACTAACCACAGGTATGACCTCAGGCACCTCTAACTACATATACGAAGTCTTAGTTTCTTCCTCTGTTACTGGGAACAACATGGTCCCTATCTTAGAGAATTTTCTTGAAGATTGAAGTTGCTGATGAGCGGCAACTGCTTAGGGTTGCACCCGTGCACTTTGACCCTCAGTATGGGTTGCACTTTGACCCTCAGTATGGGTTGCACTTTGACCTTCAATATGGTTTGCTCTTTGTGTCCAACGGGCCTTCAGTGTGGGAACTCGACCACAAGCAAATCAGTGACCTGGCCAAGGATGGGGCCTGGACAGATGGCTCCACAGTTAAAAGCACTTGTTATTTTTGTAGAAGTCTGGGATTTGGACCCCAGCACCCACATCAGATGGCTCCCAACTACCTGTACCTCCTGTTCCATAGAATCCAATGCTCTCTTTTGACTTCCATATGCACCAGCACACTCACACACACACACACACACACTCACACACATATATACACACAGAAGACATATAAACACATGTATATATACAAAATGAATAAGCACATGTAAAAATCACCCTAAACATTTCTTTTTTTTTTTTTTAAGTATGTCATAAATCTGGAGAGATGGCTTAGTGGTTAAAAGGACCAGCTGCTCTTGCAGAGGACCAAGAACCCACATATCAGTCTATAGCCACTTCTTTTTTTTTAAATTTATTTATTTATTATATGTAAGTACACTGTAATTGTCTTCAGACACACCAGAAGAGAGCATCAGATCTTTTTATACATGGTTGCTGGGAATTGAACTCAGGACCTCTGGATGAGCAGTCAGTGCTCTTAACCACTGAGCCATCTCTCAAGCCTCCTATAACCTCTACTAACTCCAGTTCCAGGATTCAGTGCCCTCTTCTGACCTCTTAGGGAACCAGGCACCCAAATGGAGCACAGACATACAAGCAAGCACAGTGCATGCACATAAAATAAAAAATAATTATAGTGTCACACAAAATAAAGAAATTAAAATGTTATTAAAAAAAGAATCAATAGTTCAAGGCCAGTCTTGGCTATGCAACAATGATCCTTTTTTCTTTTTTTTCTTTTCTATATATTTTATTTACATTCCAAATTATTTCCCCTTTCCCATTTCCACCCTACCCAAAAGTCCCATAAGCCATCTTCCACCCACCCCATTCCCCATTCAACCCCATCTTGCTTCTCTGTCCTGGTATTCCCCTACATCCAGTCTTTCAAGGACCAGGGGTCTCTCCTTCCATCTTCTTGGAAATCTATAGAAATGTGAATTGTGTCTTGAGTATTCCGAGATTCTGGGTTAATATCACCTTATCAGTGACTGCATACCATGTATGTTCTTTTGTGATTGGGTTACCTCACTAAGGATGATATTTTCCAGTTCTGACCATTTGCCTAAGAATTTTGTGAATTCATTGTTTTTAATTGCAGAGTAGTATTCCATTGTGTAAATATACCACATATTCTGTATCCATTCCTCCGTTGAGGGACATCTGGGTTCTTTCCAGCTTCTGGCTATTATAAATAAGGCTGCTATGAACATAGTGGAGCATGTGTCCTTATTGCATGCAGGGGAAGCCTCTGATTATATGCCCAGGAGTGGTATAACAAGATCCTCTGGGAGTGTCATGCCCAGTTTTCTGAGGAACCGCCAGACTGCTTTCCAGAGAGGTTATACCAGCTTGCAATCCCACCAGCAGTGGAGGAGTGTTCCTCTTTCTCCACATCCTCGCCAACAACTGCTGTCTCCTGTGTTTTTGATTTTAGCCATTCTGACTGGTGTGAGGTGGAATATCAGGGTTGTTTTGATTTGCATTTCCCTAAGGACTAAGGATATTGAACATTTCTTTAGGTGCTTCTCAGCCATTAGATATTCTTCAGGTGAGAACTCTTTTTTAGCTCTGTACCCCATTTTTAATAGGGTTATTTGGCTCTCTGGAGTCTAACTTCTTGAGTTCTTTGTATATATTGGATATTAGGCCTCTGTCGGATGTAAGGTTGGCAAAGATCTTTTCCCAGTTTGTTGGTTGCCGCTTTGTCCTTTTGACAGTGTCCTTTGCCTTACAGAAACTTTGTAATTTTATGAGGTCCCATTTTTCAATACTTGATCTTAGAGCATAAGCTATTGGTGTTCTGTTCAGGAAATTCCCCCCCTGTGCCCATATGTTCAAGGTTCTTCCCTAGTTTCCTTTCTATTAGTTTCAGTGTGTCTGGTTTTATGTGGAGGTCCTTGATGCACTTGGAATTGAGCTTAGTGCAAGGAGATAAGAATGGGTCAATTTGCATTCTTCTGCATGTTGACCTCCAGTTGAGCCAGCACCATTTGTTGAAAAGGCTATCTTTTTCCACTGGATGGTTTTAGCTCCTTTGTCAAAGATCAAGTGACCATAGGAGTGTGGATTCATTTCTGGGTCTTCAATTCTGTTCCATTGATCTACATGCCTGTCACTGTACCAATACCATACAGTTTTTTAACACTATTGCTCTGTAGTACAGCTTGAAGTCTGGGATACTGATTCCCTGAGAAGTTCTTTTACTCTTGAGAATAGTTTTAGCTATCCTGGGTTTTCTGCTATTCCAGATGAATTTTTGAATTGCTCTTTCTAACTCTATGAAGAATTGAGTAGGGATTTTGATGGGGATTGCATTAAATCTGTATATTGCTTTTGGCAAGATGGTCATTTTTACTATATTAATCCTGCCAATCCATGAGCATGGCAGATTTTTCCATCTTCTGAGGTCTTCTTCAATTTCTTTCTTCAGAGACTTGAAGTTCTTGTCATACAGATCTTTCACTTGTTTGGTTAGAGTCACACCAAGATACTTTATATTGTTTGTGGCTATCATGAAGGGTATTATTTTTCTTATTTCTTTCTCAGCCTGCTTATCCTTTGAGTATAGGAAGGCTACTGATTTGCTTGAGTTGATTTTTATATCCGGCCACTTTGCTGAAGTTGTTTATCAGCTGTAGGAGTTCTCTGGTGGAGTTCTTTGGGTTGCTTAAGTATACTATCATATCGTCTTCATATAGTGATAGTTTGACTTCTTCCTTTCCAATTTGTATCCTTTGACCACCTTTTGTTGTCTAATTGCTCTAGCTAGAACTCCAAGTACTATATTGAAAAGATATGGAGAGAGAGGGCAGCCTTGTCTAGTCCCTGATTTTAGTGGGATTGCTTCAAGTTTCTCTCCATTTAGATTGATGTGGGCTACCAGTTTGCTGTAAATTGCTTTTACTATGTTTAGCTATGGGCCTCGAATTCCTGATCTTTCCAAGACCTTTAACATGAAAGGATGCTGAATTTTGTCAAATGCTTTCTCAGCATCTAATGAAATGACCATGTGGGTTTTTTCTTTGAGATTGTTTATGTAGTGGATTACATTGATGGACTTCCTTATATTGAACCATCCCTGCATCCCTGGGATGAAGCCTAGTTGATCGTGGTGAATGATCATTTTGATGTGTTCTTGAATTCGGTTGGCAAGAATTTTATTGAGTATTTCTGTACTGATATTCAAAAGAGAAACTGGCCTGAGATTCTCTTTCTTTGTCGGATCTTTGTGTGATTTTGGTATCAACATAATTGTGGCTTCATAGAACGAGTTGGGTAGTGTTCCTTCTGTTTTTATTTTGTGGAATAGTTTGAAGAGTATTGGTGTTAGGTCTTCTTTGAAGGTCTGATAGAATTCTGCACTAAAACCATCTGGACCTGTGCTTTTTTGGTTGGAAGACTTCCAATGACGATTTCTATTTCTTCAGGGGTTATAGGACGGTTTAGATGGTCTATTTGATCCTGATTTAATTTTGGTATTTGGTATCTGTCAAGGAAATTGTCCATTTCCTCGAGATTTTCTAGTTGTGTTGAATACAGGTTTTTGTAGTAGGATCTGATGATTTTTTGAATTTCCTCAGTTTCTGTTGTTATCTCTCCCTTTTCATTTCTGATTTTATTAATTTGGATGCTGTACTTGTGCCCTCTGGTTAGTCTGGCTAAGGGCTTATCTATCTTGTTGATTTTCTCAAAGAACCAACTCCTCGTTTTGTTGATTCTTTGTATGGTTTTATTTGTTTCTACTTGATTGATTTCAGCCCTGAGTTTGCTGATTTCCTGCCTTCTACTCCTCTTGGGTGTATTTGCTTCTTTCTGTTCAGGGTTTTCAGGTGTGCCATTAAGCTGCTAGTGTATGTTCTCTCCCATTTCTTTTTGGAGGCACTCAGGGCTATGAATTTTCCTCTTAGCACCGCTTTCATTGTGTCCCACAAATTAGGGTATGTTGTGCCTTCCTTTTCATTAAATTTTAAAAAGTCTTTGATTTCTTTCTTTATTTCTTCCTTGATCAAGGTATCATAAAGTAGAGCATTGTTCAGTTTCCACATGTATGTGGGCTTTCTGTTGTTTTTGTTGTTATTGAAAACCACCCTTATTCCATAGTGATCTGATAGGAGGCATGGGATTAGTTTGATCTTCTTATATCTGTTGAAGTCTGTTTTGTGACCAATTATATGATCAATTTTGGAGAAGGTACCATGAAGTGCTGAGAAGAAGGTATATTCTTTTGCTTTGGGATGAAATGTTCTATATATATATATGTTAGTTCCATTTGGTCCAAGGCTTCAATTAGTTTCACTGTGTCCCTGTTTAGTTTCTGCTTTCCTGAACGATCCATTTCAGAGAGTGGGGTGTTGAAGTCACCCACTATTATTGTGTGAGGTACAATGTGTGCTTTGAGCTTTAGTAAAGTTCCTTTTATGAATGAGGGTGCCCTTGGATTTGAAGCATAGATGTTCAGAATTGAGAGTTCTTCTTGGTGGATTTTTCCCTTGATCAGTATGTAGTGTCCTTCTGTGTCTTTTTTGATGACTTTAGTTGAAAGTCAATTTTATCTGATATTAGGATGGCTGCTCCATCCAGCACATTTCCTGGGACCATATGCTTGTAAGATTGTTTTCCAGCCTTTTACTCTGAGGTAGTGTTTGTCTTTGACACTGAGGTGCATTTCCTGCATGAAGCAAAATGCTGGGTCCTGTTTATGTATCCAGTCTGTTAGTCTATGTCTTTTTATTGGGTAATTGAGACCATTGATATTAAGAGAGATTAAGGAATAGTGATTATTGCCACCTGCTATTCTTGACCCTATCTTTATGTTTGAGTGGTTATCTACTTTTGGGTTTGATGAAAGAAGGTTACTATCTCGTTTTTTCAAGGATGTAGTGTCTCTCCTTGTATTGGCGATTTCCACCTATTATCCTTTTTAGGGCTGGGTTTGTGGAAAGATATTGTGTAAATTTGGTTTTATCATGGAATATCTTGGTCTCTCCATCTATGGTGACTGAGAGTTTTGCTGGGTATAGTAGTCTAGGCTGGCATTCGTGTTCTCTTAGAGTCTGTATGAGATCTGCCCAGGATCTTCTGGCTTTCATAGTCTCTGGTGAGAAGTCTGATGTGATTCAGTTAGGTCTTCCTTTATATGTTACTTGGACTTTTTCTCTTACTGCTTTTAATATTCTTTCTTTGTTTAGTGCATTTGGTGTTTTGATTATTATGTGACAGGAGGTATTTCTGTTCTGGTCCAGTCTGTTTGGAGTTCTGTAGGCTTCTTCTTCGTTCATCGGCCTCTCTCTCTTTAGGTTAGGGAAGTTTTCCTCAATAATTTTGTTGAAGATATTTACCGGCCCTTTAAGTTGCAAATCTTCGCTCTCATCTATACCTATAATCCTTAGGTTTGGTCTTCTCATTGTGTCCTGGATTTCCTGGATGTTTTGGGTTACACGTTTTTTGCATTTTGCATTTTCTCTGACTGTTGAGTTGATGCTCTCTATGGTATCTTTAGCATCTGAGATTCTTTCTTCCATCTCTTGTATTCTATTGTTGATGTTTGCATCTATGACCCCTGATTTCTTCCCAAGGTTTTCTATCTCCAAACTTGTCTCCCTTTGTGATTTCTTAGTTGTTTCTACTTCCTTTTTTAGATTCTGGATGGATTTGCTCAGATCCTTCACTTGTTTGTTTGTGTTTTCCTGTATTTCTTTAAGATATTTTTGCATTTCCTCGTTCAGGATTTCTGCCTGTTGACCCAAGTTCTCCTGTATTTCTTTAAGCGATTTTTGTGTTTCCTCCTTATAGGCTTCCATCTGTTGCTCCATATTCTCCTGCATTTCTTTAAGTGATTTTTGTGTTTCCTTTGTAAGGGCATCTACCTGTTGATTCAAGTTCTCCTGTATTTCTTGAAGCGATTTTTGTGTTGCCTCCTTATGGGCCTCCATCTGTTGACCCATATTCTCCTGCATTTATTTAAGCGATTTTTGCGGTTCCTTTGTAAGGGCTTCTATGCACTGATTCATGTTCTCCTGTATTTCTTTATGAGATTTATTTACGTCATTCTTGAAATCCTCTAATAGCATCATGAGAAGTGATTTTAAATCCAGATCTTGCCTTTCAGGTGTGATGGGGTTTCTGGGACTTGCTGCTGTCGGAGAGTTGGGTTCAGATGGTGCCATATTGCCTCGTTTTCTGTTAGTAATGTTCCTACGTTTGCCTTTGCCATCTGGTTATCTCTGGTGTTAGTTGGTCCTGCTGTCACTGGCTGATGGTTGGACCTCCTGTGAGCCTGCAAGGTTATTTCTGCCCCCCTGGATGTCCAGGTTTCCCTTGGCACTGATTGCTGAGGGGCTGCCCTGCTCCTGAGTCACTTTGGAGCCCTGATGTGCCTTGCCCCAAGTGATGTTATACTTGGGGAATACCTGTGTACTTGGAGACTCAAAGTAGTCAATACCCGGAGCAGAGGTGGCTAAGGGGATGCTGGTGCACTCTCTCCCAGTGCACTCTTTCCAGGTGTGGGTCCCTCTGCAGGGCAGATGACCCACAGATGACCAGCAGAGCTGGCGCGTAGGTGACCACAGAACTGCCCAGCTCTTGGGTGCAGGGAACACACAAGCTGGCTGTGTCCCAAGCGACATTATGCTTGATTGTCCCTGTGCCTGGAGGTCCCAACTGCTCTGTTGCCAGATCAAAGATGGCAGAGTGTACTGTGCATCCTCTCGGTGCAGATCACTCTGCAGGGCAGATGGCCTACAGCAGAGCTGGCGCCCAGGCAACCACAGAGCTGCCCCACTCTTGGGAACAGATGGAAGCCCAGTAGGCTGTGTCCCAAGCGATGTTATATTAGGGAGTCTCTGAGTACCTGAAGGCTCAGTGTAATCAATCCCCGGAGCAGAGGTCGCCAAGGGGAGGCTGGTGTGCTCTCTCCTGATGCGGGTTCCTCTGCAGGGCAGATGTCCCACAGCAGAGCTGGCGCGTAGGTGACCACAGAACTGCCCAGCTCTTGGGTGCAGGGAGCACACAAGCTGGCTGAGTCCCAAGCGATGTTATGCTTGGTTATCCCTGGGCCTGGAGGTCCCAATTCTCTGTTGCCGGAACAAAGATGGCGGAGTCTATGCAACAATGTTAAGGTCAGTCTAGGAAACATGAGATCTGAAGTGTCCCCTCAAGCCCCCTCCCCCCAAAAAAAAAATTTAGGTGTGCTTGCTCACACTGTGAATCCCGGCACTCTCCGAGCAGAAGCAGGGGAATCTCTGTGAGTTGAAGGCTAGCCTGGGCTGTATATAGTGAGTTTCAGGCCAGCCAGGGCTACATAGGAGACCCTTTTTCAAAATGGAGGAAGAATAAAATGAGGAGGAGGAGGAAGATAGTTACTATCATCTCCAGGATATAAAACCCAGAACTTGAATCCCTTCTTATGTTCTGCCCACCAGAGGAATTTCCCTCCACACAGAAGCCTGGCAGTGGTGCTAATACAGAGAGGACCGATACAACAGGTTTGATACATCAAATCCAGATATGGAAATGTCTTCCATGAGGTCCAGAGAGAAAAGAGAAGAAAGATAGGTGTTCCTTTTGAACTTCGTCAGATTTAATGCAGGGTTTCTTTTTACTACTTCAAGTTTAAGTTGTAGTTACAGAGCTGTTTCCTATTTGAACAGAGATGGAATTTGATTTACAGTTTGTCTTAGTTAGGGTTTCCATTGCTGTGATGAAATACCATGATCAAAACACATCTTGGGGAGAAAATGGTTTATTCAACTTACACTTCTACATCATAATCCATTATTGAAGGAACTCAAGCAGTACAGGAAGTCAAGAGCTGATGCAGAGGCCTTGGAGGAGGGCTACCTTCAGGATCCTCATGGCTTGCTCAACTTGCTTTCTTATAGAACCCAAGACTACCAGACCGGGGATGGCCCCACCCACAGTGGACTGGATCCTCCCCCATCCATCACTAATTAAGAAAATGCCTTATAGTCAGATCTTAGAGAGACATTTCCTCAACTGAGGTTCCCGCCTTTCAGTTAACTTTAGAAAGTTGACATAAAACAATTATCCCTCAGTGATGAGATGATGATGGTGATGATGGTGGTGGTGGTAGAGATGATGAGGATGGTGTTGGTGATAATGGTGTTGGTAGTGGTGATGGTGGTGATAATAATAATGATTTGGGTGATGGTGGTACTGGATCAATCCCAAGGACCCACATATCCTAGATAAGTATTCCAGTTCTGAGTTATATTACCAGTCCCTGCCCACAAATTAAGATTTTTACTGAGTGTGTGTGTGTGTGTGTGTGTGTGTGTGTGTACTATTGAAATGAGCATCGTTTGACAATTTTGCTTTTTATATATGTGATGGTGTGAATAAGAATGGCCCCCATAGGCTCATATATTTGAATGCTTGGTCATCAGAGAGTGGCACTGCTTGAGAAGGACCAGGAGCTTTGTGGTTTCCAGGGTCCTAGCCAGGTCTAGTGGCTTCTCTCTTCCTGATGCCTACAGATCTAGATGTAGAACTCTCAGTTACTTCTCCAGTACTATGTCTGCCTGCATGATGCGGTGCCGTGACAATGGACTAAACTTCTAAAACAGATGACTAACTGATATTTGGGTGCTGGAAGCCTAGGTCTGTTGCTATTTGCTTGCTTGCTTGCTTGCTTGTTTCTTTGGGTGTTTTGTTTTGTTTTGTTTGAGACAAGGTTTCTCTGTGTAGCTCTGGGTGTCTAGGAACTCACTCTGTAGACCAGGCTGGCCTCAAATTCACAGATCTGTCTGCCTGTGCCTCCCAAGTGCTGAGATTAAAGGTGTGGGCTAATCTCCTTGCTTTTCTTTTCTTTTTGTTTCCTTTTCTTTTTCACAGGATCTCATGTAGACCAGGCTGGCCTTCAACTTGGTAGCAGAGAATGATCTCCAACCTCTGATTCTCCCAGTTCTACCTCCAGAGTGCTGGAACTCTAATAGGTTTGGCAACCACACTCGGCATTCATCACACTTTTTTTTTTTTTAAGCACATCTTATTCCTGGATTCACTTTAAATTTGTTACATGCTATTCATATTTTACTTTAAAGAGCCCATTGATTTTCCCCTGAGAAATATAAATGAGTTGTTTTATTTCCAGAGGAACCATAATATTTTTTTTTTTCTTAGAGTTGGGAGTCCCATAATACAGTAAGTCTAGTCTTTTTTAAATGATTTGTTCTTTTTTTTTTTTAATGTTACATGGGGGAGGGGGACACGCGTGTGCAGGCTAGAAGAGAGTGTTGGACGCCCCGGAGCTGGAGCTGCCTGACCGGGTGCTTGGGAGCCAGACTCCAGTCCTCTGCAAGACCAACTTTTCACATGAGAGCCGTCTCTACAGCTCCAGAGCTCAGGCTTCCATTCACATTTCAGTTCAGCTAGAAGTAAGCCACAAGTATTTTGTACCTGCCTGCAGCCCTGTGGCTTCTAAACTGGAGTCTGGAAAATTTTTTTAAAGACAGTCTCATGTGTCCCAGGCTGGCCTCAGACTTTGCAATATACCCAAAGATGACCTGAAATTTCTGATCCTTCTGTCTTCCCATCCTTGGTGTTGAGACTTTAGGTGTGCACCACCATGCCGGGTATATGCAGTGCAGGGGATTGAACCCGGGGCTTTGTGCATGCTAAGCAAGTCACCTACCGTCTGAGCCATAGCCCCAGCTTTGGGCTCTGGAATTCTAGGCTATTTGCTCTTGCAATGATGTCTCCACTGGGGAGGGAAGTCTCTGTTCCCCTTTGTCACCATTAAAGTCACGTCACCTAAGAGCCCAGTGACTTTCAAAGAACTTAAAAAGTAAAGAATAACATCTGTCTCATTTCTCAACCTGTTGACACTATCCCTGGTACTTGTCTTTCTGTACATCTGAAAGCATGGTGTAAACTTGAGCTCTTGTCCTACCATCTCCAGCACCTAATTCCTCGGGTGACAAGAGCAGCTTTAATTTATCAGAAACTTCTTAATTTTTGAAATACCGTTCCACTAGAAATTGAACGCTAGGTAAGCAAGATGTATGTGTGTATTTGGTTAGCTGGTGTTCTAGTCACTTTCTGTTGTTGCTGTGATAAAACACTGACCAACGGCAACTTGGGGAGGAAAAGGTTTATTTCAGCTTCTAGTTTGCAGTTCATCATCAAGGGAAGCCAGGACAAGGGCTGCAGGCAGACAGGTAGGAACTGAAGTAGAGACCATAGAGGAACACTGCTTACCCGGCTTGCTTATACATATACATATACATATACATATACATATACATATACATATACATATACATATACATATACATATACATATACATACTTACTAATCAAGGCAATGCCCCACAGGCTTGCCTACAGGTATTTTCTCAACTGAGATTCCTTCAGCCTGTGTCAAGTTGGGGTAGGGGTTGGGGGGTGGAAGAACTAACCAGTACAATTACTTAGTGAGGCCAGAAGAGGGCACTGCATCCCCAGGGGCTGGAGTTACAGGTGTTTGGTTTGAGACAGGATCTCAAATAACCCAGCAAGGCCTCAAACTCACTATTGCCTAGTGTGGTGGTTTGAATGAGAATAACCCCCTCAGGCTCATCTGTTTGAATAATTGGTCCCCAGTGGTACAACTATTTGAGAAGGATTTGGCCTTGTTGGAGGAGCTTGGGAGCAGGCTCTGAGGATTCAAAAGACTCACCCCATTCCCAGGGTGCTCTCTCTGTCTCCTGCTTGTGGTTGGAGATGTGAGTTCTCAGCTGTTCCTGCAGCTATGCCTCCAGTCCGTCATCATGGACTCTAACCCTCTGAAACCATAAGCCCAATTAAATGCTTTCTTCTATAAGTTTCCCTGGCCATGTGTTTCGTTACAGCCATAGAGAAGTAAGACACATCCCTGATCCATCTGCTTCCATCCCCCAAGGGCTGGCATTACAGGTGTGCACCACAACTCCCCGATGGACCCCTTGTTGTTATGGTTGGTTTTAATGTCAATTTGCCACAAATTAGAATCACCTGAATAGGGATCCTCACCTGAGGAATTGTCCTGATTGCCATGATTGATGTGGGAAGGCCCACCCCATTTGGGGGTGGCATCTTCTGGCAGCTGCCCAGATTTTAAAAGGGGCATGTCAGGAACCTATTCCTCTGCTCTTTTCTTGCTTGGCCTCCCTCTTGTTGTTGAGTGGATTAGCTCCCTTGCTGCTGCTGCTGCTGATGATGATGATTCCTTTGCTAACAGTAGAACCAATTCTTCCAAGCCTTTATGGTAGAATAGCTTATCTTCAGGAACCTTCAGGTTCCTGGTGCCAGATTGAAACTAATGAGGCACCCTGTCTCATGGTCTGAGTAGCTACTGGTTGTCACCCACCAATAAAAGACAGGCTCCTCTAACTGTTGAGGCTCCCAGAATCAAGAACCAAGTAACTTCTGGGTTCTCAGATGCAATTTGGCTGTTGTTTCTGTTTTAAAGCTCACTTAATAAATTCTGAATATTTATATGTATATATATACACATATATATGATATTGATATATTTATATACATATCAATATGCATATGTATGTGTGTGATGATGGTGGTTTGAATAGGAATGGCCCAGTAGATTCATGAGTCTGAATGCTTGGCCCATGGAGAGTGGCACTATTGGGAGACGTGGACTTGGAGGAAGTGCGTTACTTTGGGGGTGGGCTTTGAGGTCTCCTATGCTCAAGCTCTGTCCAGTGCGAAACACAGTCTCCTTTTGATGCTTGTTGATCAAGATGTAAGAACTCTCAGCTCCTTCTCCAGCAACATGTCTGCCTGGTCGCTGCCATGATTCCCACCACAATGATAATGGATAAACCTCTGAAACTGTAAGCCACCCCAAATTAAATGGTTTCTTTTATAAGAGTTGCCACGGTATCTCTTCACAACAATAAAACCCTAACTAACAGTGTGTGTGTGTGTGTGTGTGTGTGTGTGTGTGTGTGTGTGTGTTCATCCCCTTTGTTCTGTTCCTCTGGAGAACCCTTACTAAAACATTTTTTTTTGAAATTTATTATAAGTATTTTTTAATGTAGGTGTGCTCTGTCTGCATTACACCTACATGCCAGAAGAGGGCATCAGATCCCTTTATAGATGCTCATAAGTCACTACACAGTTACTGGGAATTGGGAATTGGACTCAGGACTTCTGGAAGAGCAGCAGGTGCTCTTTCTTAACCTCTGAGCCACCTCACAAGCTCACTTCTTTTTCATCTTTCCATTTTATTTATTGGGGGAGGAAGGGGCTGCACTCTGCAGCAAACCTATGGAGGTCAGAGGACAACATGTGGGAGTTGATTTGATGCTCTCCTGCTGTCATATGTGTTCCTGGGTTTGAACTCAGGTTGGCAGGCTGGTGGCAGATGCCTTTACATGCTGAGTCATGTCATCAGCCCCAGATCTCTTATTTTAAATGATGAGTCATTTCCTAGTTGATAGCTACTTTGGGTCACCTTCCTGAGCATTAATTCACTTAATTTGCTTAATTAATTGTGAGTGTGTATGCGCGCACCTTAGTGTGTGCCTGTGTACCATATGAACAATGGCACCACTGACAATGGGTCCTCTCCCCTTGATCACTAATTGAGAAAATGGCTTACAGCTGGATCTCATGGAGGCATGTCCTCACCTGAAGCTCCTTTCTCTGTGATAACTCCAGCTTGTGTCAAGTTGACACACAAACACATCACTATTAAGCCTCAACCCCTCAACTCTTACTTTCCTTTTTTTTTTTTTCTTTTTTCTTTTTGATTTTTCAAGACAGGACTTCTCTGTGTAGCCCTGACTGTCCTGGAACTCACTCTGTAGACCAGGCTGGCCTTGAACTCAGAAATCCATCTGCCTCTGCCTCCCAAGTGCTGGGATTAAAGGCATGTGCCACCACTGCCCGGCCTTAATTTCTTATTCATCCCCAAGATCTAAATAACTTTAAAAGTCTCACAGTCTTTACATATTAAAAGTTCAATCTCTTTAAAATATTTTTTTTATAAATGACAACATTTACTTGGGGCTGGCTTCCAGGTTCAGAGGTTCAGTCCATTGTCATCAAGGCAGAAGCATAGCAGCATCCAGGCAGGCATGGTGCAGGAGAATCTGAGGGTTCTACATCTTTATCCGAAGGAAGCCAGGAACAGACTAGGCATGCTCATCTGATCATGTCTGGGGTTTTTTTTTCTTCTTTTATGATTTATTAGTTCATTTAATTTATTATTGTTCTTGTTGTTTTTTAAATGTTTATTTATTTTTATTATGTATACAATATTCTACTTGCATGTAAGCCTGCATGCCTGAAGAGGGCACCAGATCTTATTAGAGACGGTTATGAGCCACCATGTGGTTGCCGGGGGTTGAGCCCAGACCCTCTGGAAGAGTAGCCAGTGCTCTTAACCTCTGAGCTATCTCTCCAGCCCATTATTGTTGTTTTTTAAGACAGGGTCTCTCTGTGTAGCCTTGGCTATCCTGGAAATCGTTCTGTAGACCAGGCTGGCCTCAAACTCACAGAGATGTGCTGGCTTGTCTCCCAGGTGCTGGTATTATCACCTGACTAGACTCATTTGTTTTATTTTATATGTGTGAGCGTTTTGCTTGCAGGTATGTATGCATACCATATGCAATTCTTGATGCACACAGAGGTCAGAAAGGGATGTTCAACCCCCCTGGAAGTGAAGTTATGGATGGTTGTGAGCCATTGTGTGGATGCTTGAAACCGAATCAGGGTCCTCTGCAAGACCAGCAAGTGCTCTAGCCACTGAGTGACTTAGGTCTGTCTGTTTAATACCAGATAAAACAGGCTTAGCAGAAGGGACTTTCCCAAGACCACACACCTGCCTGATTACCACTGTTTCCTGCTCAGCATGGGTCCCAGTGACAAGTCTTGCTCCCTTTTCCACTGAAACCAGAGCAAGGGGATATGGGTGGGCACAAGTGTCACAAGATTGTTACAAGTCTTTATTTAGCTGGTTCTAAACATTCAGAGACGACTCCTTGAAATCTTAAGTTTGATGTGAGGCCTGGGAAACTCTGGAAGCATTTCTGTTTCCTAAGCTCTAATTGGCGGTAAGACAGCCCGGACACCTCCGGAACCAATCAGGCTAGCTGGCGCTATGGCGCCACCTCGTGGTCATCATTCACAGCACCTCATGCTGGTGACTAATTTCAAAAGCCCATTTCTCTGGAGCTCTTGGGGAAGGAGATAAACACTGTGAGAAGACTGTTTGGGCAGGGCTAGTGAGATGGCTCAGCGGATAAAGTGCAAAGTGCCTGACACCAAGATCAAGGACCTGTGTTCCAGCTCTGGGACCTGCATAGTGGAAAGAGAGAACCAATTCCCACGAGTTGTTCTCTGACCTCCATTCCTGTGTGTGAACTGGCAAACAAATAAATAGCCTGTCTGAAAAAAAACTCAGGTTGGGCAGTGGTGACGGCAATGGATACCTTTAGTCTAGTCCCAGCACTTAGAAGGTAGAGGCAAGCAGATCTCTCTGAGATTGAAGCCTGCCTGGTCTACAGAGAAACCCTGTCTCGAAAAACCAAAACAAAGAAACAAGCAAAAAACAAAACAAACAAATAAACAAAGCAAAAAAAAAAAAAAAAAAAGAAACCTCAACAACAAGGGGCAGATTATGGCTTTCAAGAATCAGAACTTGGGCCAGGCAGTGGTGGCACATGCCTTTAATCCCAGCACTTGGGAGGCAGAGGCAGGTGGATTTCTGAGTTCGAGGCCAGCCTGGTCTAGAGAGTGAGTTCCAGGACAGTCAAGGCTACACAGAGAAACCCTGTGTTGAAAACAAAACAAAACAAACAAAAAAAAAAAAAACAAAGAATCAGAACTAGGGCCGAGCTAAGAGAATTTGCTCCCCACCCCCACACTCCACCCCCCAACCCCACTCCTCCACACCTCCTGTCTCCCAATCTCTGCAGCCCTCCAGGATTCCTTTGTATAGCACTGGCTGTCCTAGAACTCATTCTGGTAGACCATTCTGGCCTTGAACTTATAAATCTGCCTGCCTCTGCCTCCCAAGTGCTGGGAGTAAAAGGTGAAGGTCACTACTACCCACCACAGAGCTTTCCTGCTTTTATTGAAGACCCAAGTTTGGTTTCCAGCACCCACTCTGGGCAGCTGACAACTTCCTGTAACTGCAGCTCCAGGAGATCTGAAGCCACTTTTGGCCTCCACAGATGCACATCTGGACAACACACTCTCATATATGAATCAATTTTTATACACACAAAATTAAAGATAATTTTAAAAATTTAGAATTTGGATTCAAATCTAGTTAGAGTCTCGCTCTACTACGTGTTGGCTGAGTGACCTTGGGCAAGTAAGTCACTTCATCTCTTTGATCCTCATTGTCCTCATTTGTGACATGGAGAGCATGCCCTCTTTATATCCAGGGCATGCTTAACATGGCGCCCAGAAAGCTTTAGACGTTTACTTTAGGCAGAAGGCATTTTGTAAGCAAAGGTAGGAAGAAAAACACATATTCAGAAGACAGTGACAGCCAGTCCCTCTTCTCTGCTGGAGAGGAGTCTCAGCTGGTTAGTCCCATGCCGCAGGGTGGAGCAGGGGATGAGTCTCTTTGGGAGTGTTTATCTTAAAAACGTATAATGTGTGTGTGTGTGTGTGTGTGTGTGTGTGTGTGTGTGTGCAGGTGCGTGTGTGTGTGTGTTGTGTATATATAAGTGCAGGTGCCCTCAGAGGCTAGAAAAGGACATCAGATCCTCTGGCTAAAGTTATAGGAGGTTGTGAGATGCCCACCTAGACACTGGGTCTCAAATGCTGGTCCTCTGCAAAATCAGCAAGTGCTCTTAGCTACTGAGCCATCTCTCCAGCTGTTTGATTTTATTTTTTTTTAAATAGGGGCTTGCTTTGTGGCCTAGGCTGGCCTAGAATTAACAGTCCTCCTCCTTCAGCCTCCTGAGGGCTGAGATTTCAGGCTTGCCAGCCGCATCTACCTCTAAGAAAGAAGAAAAAAAAAAGTACATAAAAGGAGCAGGAACCCTCCTAGGAGCAGCTCCATGCTCAGTTAAGCCTGGTCCTCCGCAGGTCTGCTCCCCTAGAGTGTGACTCCCCAAGAGTGTGATTCCCCTAGAGTGTGCTCAGGAAACACCCCAAACACCAATTACCAGCTCCCACCTATCCTTTTTCAAGGTCTCACTTATGTAGCTCAGACCTACTTAGACTTCACTTTGTAGACGAGGCTAGCCTCCATCTACCTCTGCCTTCCTAGTGCCAAGATTAAAGGCGTGCACCACCTCATCCTGTTTCTCCACACGTCTCTGAACAGCCCCACCTGGCTCTGGTCCTGTCTGCCCTAACACAGGCTCCACCTAATTCTTCCCTGGTCCTGAGTCAGTAGCGACCACCTGCAGGGCGGTTGTCCCCTGTTCTCTGGTTTCCTGCCTCTCTCTAGTTGTTCCTCTTAGGAGTTTCTCCTCCTCAAAGGCCTGCCCTGCCTTCCTCTTCTTACTTGCCATGCTCTTCCAGAACTATGTATGTATTAGTCTGTGTGTGTGTGTGTGTGTGTGTGTGTGAGAGAGAGAGAGAGAGAGAGAGAGAGAGAGAGAGAGAGAGTGTGAGAGAGAGAGAGAGAGAGAGAGAGTGTGTGTGTGTGTGTGTGTGTGTGTGAGAGAGAGAGAGAGAGAGAGAGAGAGAGAGAGATAGAGGTGTGGAGTCAGTTCTTTCCTTCCACTTTTACGTAGAGACTCAGGTCACCAGACTTGCATAGCAGGCACTTTTACCCCAATGGGCCACCTCAGTGTCGTTATATATTGGCTGTTTGCTTGTTATTTTTGTTTGTTTGTTTTTGGTTTTTTTTTTTTTGTTTGTGACAAGGTCTCATGTATCCTAAGCTGGTCTCAAACTCGCTATGTAGCTGATGATGACCTTGAATTTCTGATCCTCCTGCTTTTGCCTCATGGGTTTTGGGACTACAGGCATGTCTGTTTTATAAAGTGCTGGCTTTGGAACCCAGTGATCTGAGCGTGCTAGGTAAGCACCCTACCACCTAAGATACACCCTCTGCCCCTCTCCCTGGGCCATCTCATCCCACCCCATTGGCTTTAATTATTGGTTGTTTTCCCCAGAGCCCCAGGCCTACTTATGCAACTGCCTTTGGAATGTTCCAAATATATCACCAACTCCCCATGTGCAGAGTGAAATTATCTTCTTGCCCACAAACCCACTCTTCCTCTTGTGTGACCTACTCAGCCGGTGGCTCCACCCTTTGCCCTGTTGGTTAAGGCAAATACATATACATATTTTCTAAGCCATCCTCTCCTCTCCAGCCCTATTACATCACCCTCTTTAGCCTCTATTACTGCATGTTTCCCCCTCCCCCTGAATAGAATCTCAGGTTGGTCATTGTGTGGGACCTTTGGTCAGCTGGTCTTCCTGCTTCCTCCTATTCCTATGGAGGGCTTCGTGCATGCTAGAATAGCAATGTGTTAACCGAGCCACAACACCAGTCCAACCGCTCCTTAGTTAGACTCTCCGTGTCCATTTTATCTCTGTCTGTAGCTTATGATTCTTTCTCAAGATTTTAGAGATAAATCCATTTCCCATCCTTTCTAAGTTTCTAGAAGATTCCTACATTCCTTCATTCATGGTGCCCTTCTTCGTCTTACATCTCTCTGACACACTTCTATAGGAAGATCTTTTAAAATTTTGCTTTTAGTGCTGGAGAGATGGTTCAATGGTTAAGAGCACTGGCTGCTCTTCCAGAGGATCTGGGTTCAATTCTCGGCACCACGTGGCAGCTTATGTCTGTAACTCCAGTTTCAGGGGATCTGACACTCTCACACCAATGCATGTAAAATACAGTCAAATGTGTGAGTAAAAGTATTTGAGTACCTGCTACAGACTGAAAACAACCTCAAGCCAACACAGGGCTCAAGAGCAGACAACCCATTTTTATTTTTGGCTTCCATAGAGGCAATTGAGGGGATATGTGTGCCACACATTTAATTTCAAAAGCATTTTCTCTCAGATAAAGTTCTGACCTTTTGATCGTATTAGCAAGAGATCCCTGGCTTATAGCCTCAGCTTTCTCTCTACAACATCCTCCTGATGGCCAGGCTTTCATTTAAAATCAGTTCTAACCATCAGGTCTCAGGCTGGTGGTTTGCTTTTTGAGCTGTGGTCTTGCTATGTTGCCCAGGCTGGTCTGCAGCTCCTGGGCTCAGGCAATCCTCCTGCATCAGCCTCCCACATATCTGGGACTACAAGCTCACAGTAGCATGCTCAGCTTTGATAAAGCAGAATCACCGCTATGTATCATAAAGCAGATACAAGATATTTTCATCCTGCATCTAAAATAATTAAAAAGGAGTTTGTACTTAACAGTGTGTGTGTGTGTGTATGATAGGAACTCCATCATGTGAGTTCTAAGGACTGAATTTAAGTTAGTTTGTCAGGTTTGCTGTCCAGTATCTTTACCTGCTGAGCTATCAATGCTCTGCATTTGAACTTTCAAATAACATTATTTGACCCAGATGTGGTTGGTGCTACACACCTGTAATCTCAGCACTCAGGAGGTTACCACCTCCAGATTCAGACTGGAGCACCTGAAGTTCAAGGTCACCCCCTAATGTATGGGTATTTGAGACTACTCTAGGTTAGACACTTTGTCGAAAACAAACAAAGAAACAGGAAGCCACGTATTTTCTAGTGAAGGCCTTCAGTAAGAGTTCAGTAAGAGTTGGATCACCAACCAATGAATCAACACTTGAGTCACAGAAATCAACTTGGACACACTGTAGCTTTTTGGAGATTAACAAAGATTATTCTCCTTTATCAGAGGTCAGTGTGTTAACCTGAGGTCCCTACTCCATGACAGTGTGAGCCTACAGCCAGGTCAGAAGAGGCCTGGGAAGCTGCATTCTCTCAAACTTTGAGAACAAAAGAACAGTGTGTGTGCCAATGGATGACACATCTGTTTCCTAGGAAGAAACAAAGCCACAGCAGAACTGTGCAGTTGGTGTGCATGGTGATTTGCAAATCTGGGCCACTTCCTGTTCCGAAACCAGTTGTGAAATTTGTTTGAGCAAGTTGCCCAACCAGGGAGTCAAGGGAAGTTACTAACTTGATTTCTGGCCTAAAGGAGTCCTTTGCAGGTCTATTGGGCCCCACTCAGCTGAATATTTCAGGAATATGGCACCTAAAGAAAGGACTGAG